>JAPDNY010000004.1:117215138-118415138 GCA_029375565.1 Gekko gecko
GAACCAGTCCCTGTGTGGATGTGAAAATCCACAAGGTGAATTATTTCATTGGTGCAGTGAGTATTAATCTGTATGTACAGAAAATAGAATTAGTACATACCTGGCCCTGGAGCTTGATTTCTATGAAATGTAATGAATGTAGTATACAGTCAAAGCAGAGGAAGTGTGTCCCTCATATTATCAGCTCTAAAGGCAAACAGCCAGATAGGTAAAGACTAACTGAACAACAGTCTTCACTAGGGTTGCCATTGCCCCGATAGGGCCAGGAGAACCCCTGATTTTGGGGGGCCCAATCCACCACAGCCCACCTGGCACCAGCACAATGATGTCACTCGGGAGTGATATCATTGTGTTTTCAATGCTGGGGGTGATGCTCTAGGTTTTGGGGAAAACTCTGTGGTTTTGAGGCCCAAAAAACTTTAGAGTTTTGCCCAAAACCTAGAGCATCACCCCAACATTGGAAATGTGATGATGTCACTTCTGGGTGATGTCACTGCAGTGCATACGTGAAGTGTGCACTAGAAGAATTACAGGAAAGATCGGAAGTCCCTCCACTGGCAAAAAGGTAGGACCTGGCAACCCTAGTCTTCACATTTTTTGAATAATATGAATGAAACCTAAATGCCTTTTCCCTTAATGTCATTGTAATTTCTGCCTGAATTAGAACAATGTTTTGCTGATGTTCTCTAGCAAGTCCATTACAAATTAAAAATAGGCTTAAATAAAGGAAGTCAAACCCATTTTTAAAAAAATTAAATAAGTTGTTCAATAATGTTCCTTGCCTCATTGTTATTATCTATGATGCATTATTTCTCTTTTGAAGAATGTCAGGAATAGGATTAAAATAATAAGAGAATAAATTCTCTCTCTGTTGGATTCTTCATACTTGTACCTACAGGAACATATATGTTTTTGCATATGTGAGTACATACCTATAAAACATTTTTTCTCATTATATATACATTCTCTCACACATCACCATATATACTCATTAGAAGCCTGGCCTCTTGTTAATATGGTACATGGATTATTAGATCACAAGGTAGAGTAGAAATAAATAGTGACTCCTTAGTGGAGTTGCAGACAAAATTAGTGAAGGAAGCACCTGATTTTGACCTTCAAGCCTGGAGTTTTCTGGTGGATATAGTATTCTTTTGTATTTATTATGACTGTAGTTTTCCCATCATTTAACTTAAAGAATTCATACTGAAGTTATTGGTTCCAGTTACAAGAATGATAAGCAAATGGATTTCCAGTAGTGATCTATGAAAAAGTAATGATCCATGGGACTTGGCATGATCATGGTTCTTTCCTTTTCCATAGGTAACTAGGAAGATATGATGTGCTTGGAGTAGTGGACTTTTGAGTGCACCCAGGAGTGTTGGAATAAAGTTGTAAAACAATCAATGTATGATATTTCAGAATCCCAATGAAAAATCTGTGAATTCTGACTTAGAGAGTGGAAGGAGACACAGGCTGTGGTCAAACAGCAAGCTAATTGTGATTTGTTCCCGCTATAAATTTGATCCAGACTATTTTTGGGGGGGTTGGGATGATCACACATCTCTCCCCAAACTGGAAGCATTGCATGAGGAGGCTCTAGGCACCATCTAGATGCAGCGGGCCCCTCTCTCTCCACCACCCGCTCGCCTGCCAGCCTGCCAGTACTTCCTCCCCCCCTGCCCACCTCCCCCACCAGCAACTTTCCACACCGCCTCCAGTTGCCCACCACAGCTTTGGGGACTCCTGGAGTGGGCTCTGCTGCCCATCCACCTTCCCCCCCTAGCAATTTTTCAAGCCACCTCCTGCTGCCCGCCACAGCTTCAGGGTCTCTTGGGGCAGGCAGGACCACGACCTCCATGCTGGATGTGCGCTTGAATGATTAATTTTTTTTTTCAGCACAGGATTGCTCATGCGCTCAAAGGAGGAAGCTGAAAACAGCCCTCCAAAATGGGGTCAGAAAGAGGGCTCTGAATGGGGAAGGGAAGGACAGCAAGTGAATCTGAGCAGACGAGAAGGGAGGGGAAGGCAGTTGAGATAAATGGATTCTAATGGGGGCAGGTTCTAGAATTCAGACCCGGGGCAGAAAAAGCCAGGCAAGGGAAAGGCAAGTCAGCTGCAAAAAAAGAACGTGGTTGGGAGGGGTGCCTTGAACTGCACAGGAGAGACAGTGGAGACCAAAGGGGGCAGTTGAATGAACAAGATTTTGGAGGGGTGGTTAATAAGAAGTTAGTTTTTAGGGGGGGAGAGAGACACAAACTGCAAGCTTTCAGGGGTGCAGAGGAGTGGGGCCGGGTGTGAGTGAGACGAAGGGGGTGAAGAACAGTCAGACAGTCCTAATCACAATCACTGTGAGAGATGGCTATCCAGATGGGCGAAATCACAGATTTAAAGTGCAAATACCCAGAAAGTACGTGATTTTCCTGGTGCAGGAAAATGCAGGAGAGAACTGGGAGCATTGCGGGAGTGAGACCGCTTCGGCACAGGAGGTAAATCAGCCTGTCTGGTCAGCAATTTTAAAAACGGGAGGAAACAGCAGTGAAACCCGATCAAAATGACAGAGTGACTACAGCCATAGATGTTATGGTTCTGCCTCTCATAGTTCCATTCTGAAGGGGGTTTTAAAATAATTTTATTACATTTATATCCTGATTATCATCCAAGTACTTCAGGGCAGCAGATACTGGTTCTTCTTTCGTTATACAACAGCTCTATGAAATAGGTTAGATCGAGAGGTAGTAACTAACTGAAGGTCATCCAGTAAACTTCATGGCTGACCAGAAATTTGAATCCAGAGATTTTTATTTTATTGCTGGTTGAACTGTAGCAGTTTTAGTTTAAAAATTCACTTGCTGAGTTTATCAACAGATAATGTGATAAGTTTACAAAATCTTAAGTGGGCTATGAATATGTCAAAATAAATTACCTTACTAAAGGTTGAGCACACAGCTTTTGCAGGTGAAAAAAATAGCCTTCTCTAAAATATGTCTATCACAGACAAATAATTACCTTATTACGTTTTAATTCTTGGCTTTGCTTTTTTCCTCCTTATCCACAAAGATGATATATGTAAATACAGTAGTTCTTTTTAAGAATCCTCACCATTTCTGTTAAGTTAGATGTTCATTAATCAGTCTAAACCTTTCATTCTCCCAGCAAGAATCCATTCATAATCCTCTTTAAATGTGCTGGATTTTTATGAAAGTTGCAGCAAATATTATGATTCATCATTCTAGTACATATTTAAGACTGTGATTAAGCACTGGATCTTGTTCTGTCATTCATGAATAGAACAAGCTGTGCTTCTGCCATTTAGGATATCAATATAAAATCTGAGATATGATTACAGATTTGGTATTCATGCCAGGACAATGCTTCATCCTGTACATATTTTGCTCTCCAAAAATCTATTTGCATTTTTGTAAAAGCAATGCACATCTGGATTCTATCAAATAAGCATAGGAAAGAACAGAAAAACTAACTTTCACAAATGAGGGCTAAATGGTAAAGTTTAAAATAGCCGGGGGGGCCCCCCCCACCCGGTAGCTAAGCAAAACCCAATTAACTGCAATCTGTACAACCTGTGTGAAGACTTTTTTGAGCTTGATTTGTCAAGGGGAAAAATTATAACTTTGTGGCACAGAAATGCCTGAGAAGTTGAATTAGAGCATGTTGTCAGCAGTCAGAGAGAGAAAAATTCTATATAACAAAAATAAATAACTGTTGAAAATTCTAATACTTTGATTTCTCTTTTCAAGAGCATTGAGATGCAATGGATGCAGTCTCCAAAGGCTGCTGTCACTTCATCTGCAAATGGGCTTTTAACGCCTTCTCTTTCATTTTCATTCATAGATATGAAGGGAGAATGCACTTTTGTTAGCCAGGTTGCAAAATCCTTGACGGTATCTAATGCAGCTTGAACATTGCCCTTAACCATGCAAAAACAATGATTATTCCTTTGTATGTAGAAAATGCATACAAGGAAGGAGATAGTAAGAGATCATATCAACACATGTGTACACAAAGAAACAGAGAGCTGAGTAACTGCATACACATATATATATTGTTCATAGAATCAGACAAAAATTGAGGCAATTTAATATTTCCACATATTCAATGCCATGTATGGGCTGTTAAAAGCAAGAATATTTGAATTAGTTTAAAGAGCATTGCAGCTATTAAAATGCTATTTCAGCAAAATCCTTGACATAAAACAAACCAACACAAAAGCATACACACCTTTGATCTGTCCCATTTAATTAAGCTTATTAGTGGGGCTTGGGGCATACTCATTACTTAATCTATGAATGTGTAGAAGTGATCAATGCCTTACAGAGAAAACTACTGGGAGTTCAATAGAAAAGGAGCAAGATAGATAGACAGACAGACAGACAGACAGACAGATAGATAAAAGGGTTTTTTTCCCCAGTAGACAACTCTCCAGGACATATTTCTTAGGCATGCTATAGCTGCAGAATGCTAAAGCTGTAATCCTGCTTACCACCCCCTACTGAGAAAATTTCCCATTTATACTCACTCTCTGTTTCCTATTCATTAGCCAGTTTTTGATCCACAAGAGGCCTTGTCCTTTTATCCTGTGACTATTGAGCTTACTTAGGAGCCTTTGATGAGGAACTGTATCAAAAGCTTTCTGGAAGGTAAACAACATCTATTGGGTCCCCCTTGTCCACATGCTTGTTCACTCCCTCAAAAAAACACAACAGGTTAGTGAGACAAGATCTTCCCTTACAGAACCCATGCCGACTCTGCCTCAATAGTTTTTGTTCAGCAATGTGCCTACTAATTCTTTCCTTAATAACAGTTTCCACCAACTTACCAGGTATCGACATCAGACTGACTGGCCTGTAATTTCTCAGATCTACTCTGGAACCCTTTTTAAAGATGGGAGTGACATTAGCTACCTTCCAGTCCTCAGGAATGGAGGCAGATTTTAATAAAAAATTGCATATTTTTGTAAGGAGATCCACAAGTTCACATTTGAGTTCTTTCAGAACTCTCAGATGTATGCCATCTGGGCCTGGTGATTTATCAGTTTTTAAGCTGTCTATCAGTTGTACGACCTCCTCTCTCGTCACCTCAATCTGACTCAGGTCTCTCAACATCCCTCCTGAAATCAGCAGTTCTGGAGTAGGCAAGCACTTCTCATCTTCCCCAGTGAAGACAGAGGCAAAAAATGCATTCAGCTTCTCAGCCATTTCCCTATCATCCTTCAGTACTCCTTTTACCCCTTGATCATCCAACGGCCCCACTGCCTCCCTGGTTGGTTTCCTGCTTCTAATGTATTTGAAGGAAGTTTTATTGTTGGTCTTTATGTTTTTTGCTATATGCTCCTCGTATTCCCTTCCTGCCCGCCTGATCACAGACTTGCATTTTATTTGTCACGGCCTGTGTTCCCTTTTATCAACCTCACTGAGACTAGCTTTCCACTGCTTAAAGGAATCTTTCTTACCTTTTACAGCTTCCATTACTTTGTTAACCATGCAGGCTTTTTTTCTATACCTATTTGTGCCTTTCCTTTCCTAACCTGCGGTATATATTTTTTCTGAGCTTCTAGGATTGTAGTTTTAAATAGTCTCCAAGCTTCCCCAATGGTTTTGACCCTTTCTACTTTTCCTTTCAGTTTCTTCCTCATATGTCCCCTCATACGAGAGAAGTTACCCCTTTTCAAGTTAAAAGTGGTTGTGTCCAATATTCCCTCTAAGGTGTGCAGTCTCGTGAGCAGAAATTTTACCCTGTGAGCCAAAAGTGGTGTGAGTGTTAAAACTGTGAGCGGGCTGACTTTTTTAAAAAAAAATATTTAAGTGTACAAACATACAAACAACATATAAACTATTATCATTTGTATTACACGCCATATAGTTATATTAAACTTATTTATATTTATATGGAACCTATTTGTATTACTTAACCTCCCAGGCTTAAGGGCACATGGAGTCACTTTGCAAAGCACCAGAACATGCAAGATCGCCTTTAGCATGCTGCTGAGGCCAGCTCCCCACCCTCACCCCAAGACAAAACAAACACCCAGGCAACTCACCTCAGGAAGGACAGAAGCTGGGCAACAGAGCAGTCCTCCTTCTGGGCCAGGGTATCTCCAGAAGTATGAGGCAGAGGACTGCCGGGGAAGGTAGCAGCGTCCCCTTTCACAGGGCAAATGAACCCCAGCTGAGTGGAGATGGGGCCAGCCCAGATTAGGATACTGCTGTGTTTCTGTGCTGCCTGAGCAAATGGATCCATGCTGGATGGCCATTGGGAAGGGAACCTCCCACCCCTGCACTGTGGTAAAAATTGCTGCCCGGGCCAGGGGAAATTGGTGCACCAGCACAGCATGGCACAGCTTAAAGAGAACCTAGGTTGTTTCAGTCTTTTTGGGAAACTCCCTATTTCTACAAATGTTAAACTCAATAACATTATGGTCACTGTTCCCAAGCAGTGCAATCACTTTTACATCTCTCACCAGGTCTTGGGCGTTACTTAGGACCAAATCCAGGATTGCCTCTCCCCTGGTAGGTTCTGTGACCATCTGTTCCATAGCACAGTCATTAAGAGTGTCTAGAAACTCTATCTCTTTTTTCCGACTTGAACACATATTGACCCAATCAATATGGGGGTAATTAAAATCACCTATTACGACACAGTTATTTCATCTAGCCGCTATCTTTAATTCATTCATTATTTCATAATCCTCCTCTATCTTTTGATCTGGTGGGCGATAACAAACTCCCAGTGTTTTCTTTTGGGCCTACTATTTCAACCCATAGCATTTCCAGAAGCAAATCCAATTCACATATTCTCTCAGTCTTACTGGACTATATACCCTCTCTGACATACAGAGCCACCCCACCTCCAACCCTTCCCCCCACATCCTTCCGATATAATTTATAACCAGGAATCACCATATCCCAATGATTTTCCTTATCCCACCAAGTTTCTGAAATGCCCGTAATGTCTATCCCCACCCCCACCCCGACACCAAGCATTCCAATTCCCTGATTTTATCTTGGACACTTCTAGCATTTGTGTATAAACACCTCTAGTTCCCCATGCATGTTAAGCCCACAACCTTCCTCTTGCTGCCTCGAGACCTTGCCAGGCAGTCCATGTCATTAACCACAGTCTCAGTGGACAATTCTAATCCATTTCCTTGTAGAGAAGTAACAGCTACCCCTTCATCTCTTTGAGATGAGCCATCCCGAATCAGGGACTTTTCATCTCCTGTTGGCTTTCCCCCATTATTCAGTTTAAAAACTGCTCTGCTACCTTTTTGATTTTAAGCACCAGCAGTCTGGTTCCTTCTCGGGACAAATGGAGACTGTCTCTTTTGTACAGCTCCCTCTTGTTCCAAAAAGCATCCCAGTGTCTAACAAACTTGAACCCTTCCTCCCTACACCATCATCTCATCCATGCAGGACTCCTGATCTGTGCTTGTCTCTCTGGCCCTGCACGTGGAACTTCTGAGAAGGCTACCTTGGAGGTCCTGGCCTTGAGTTTCCTGCCCAGCAGCCTAAATTTTTCCTCCAGGACCTCACAACTGCATTTCCCCACATCGTTGGTGCCAACATGTACCATGACCACTGGCTCCTCCCCAGCACTATTTACCAGCCAATCTACAACATGCATAATGTCCACTACCTTCTCACCTGGCAGGCAAGTCACCATACGGTCAGTATGCAGGTTTGCCACCCAGCTGTCTACCTGCCTAAGGATTGAATCACTTGCCCAGGAATGGTTCCTTGGTGCGAAAGGATACCCGTTCACCAGCTGAAGAAGAGGTCCTGTCTGAGGGCACATTCCCCTTATCCGTGTCATGCCTTCCCCCGATCTGGCACCTGAAAGCTCGGCTGTGACCCCAGAGACATCCCCTGACCCAGCACCAGGGAGCTCTGCCCCCGATCTGGCACCTGACAGCTTGGCCATGACCCCCTCGGACCCGGCACCAGGGAGCTCAGATACCAGGGATGCAGCACCTTTAAGTCCTTCCGAGGCACCGGAGTCCTCGGAGAATCTAAGTGCTGGGAGGGATGAACTCCCAGCTATGAGACAACCAGCACCTGGGGTGGATCCATCACCACCCGACTCGCCCCGAGGTGTGGACCGACTGTGAGACCGCAGGCTCAGAGACTTGGTGGCTTGGCGAAAAGAGGCATGTGTATGGGGGCGACGATCAATGAGCCCCAAGTATTAACCGGAGCAGGACCTGGCAACGACTGGTTAATTAGTTAACGAGCCAGCACAGTATTTAAGAACATCACCAGCCGTGAGCAAACCGTGCTGGCAAACTCGTCGTAAGACCACTCTGCTTGCACCTCTCATCGTTCCCTTGTCTCGTCTTGACTCTCTGGCTCCTGACCTCGACACGTATCTGAATGCTTCTTCCGGCTCCTGACCTCAGCTCGGCTTATGGACTCCGCTTTGAACACTAACGGTACAACTGACAACAGCTTTGCTCTCTGCTTTGAAAATTGTTTGCTTGGACTTTGACTGATACCTCTGGCTGATCTCTGGAACTCTCTCTGACTACGTCACTGGACTATCCCTCTGTACCTGGCCCCCAGGTCCTGTCATGACAATCCGCAGCACGGTGCCCTGTTTCCCCTTGACCCTCATGCTCCCTGACAGCAATGGGGCTGCCAGATCCAGAGTGGGACATATCTAACAAGTCCTCGAGAGTCTTCTCCGTGTGCCTAACTGACTGTCTCTGCTTCTTCAGGTCAGCCACCTTGGCCTCAAGGGAGCAAACTTGTTCCCTGAGAACCAAGAGCTCCTTGCACCGAGCACACACCCAGGACTTCTGTCCAGTGGGCAGATAGTCATACATGTGGCACTCTGTGCAAAACACTGGATAGCCCCCAACCCCCTGCTGGCATTCTGGCTTCATAACTGCTTTTTAAATAATTTTATATAATCCCCCTTTTTAAAACCCTTTGAATTTATGTGGTTCTCCTTGTAGAAGTCTACTTACCTTACTGGGAACCCAAGGAGACTAGGGCCCTGGCTTTCTGGCTCTTCCTGGGCTTCTTACAGAGTCCCTAGTCTAAGAGCCACAGGCCAAGAGTCCTAACCCTTTGGCTCATGCCAGAGGCTTATGCCTCTGGCAAGGTGCTGCCTTAAATAGAAGCTTCCCCCAGCAGAGGATGTGGCCAGCAGCTATTCAGATTCACCCAGGCACTCAATTACAGTCAAACAATGACCCTTTCACACCCTATCTCAAGTAGCCAGGACTCTGTAACAACTCACAACTCACCCCACACTCCAAAACACAGTACCCTCTTAGCTAAATCACCTCAGCTGAAAGTAAGTAAAAAACACTCACCACGCTAGCAGCTCTATCTCCTGCTCCTTCTCAGAGCTCAGCTGGGTCAGTCTATGTGAGAAATGTGTGAAAAAGCCATAACATAATATAGTTTGGTTCTGATGTCGGGGGGGAGGGGTGGAATGTTGAGACTTTTCTAGACTGCTGCTTCCGTGTGATCCAACCTACTTTTTTTATATGAACAACATAAATACCTGAAGGCTCTCCAGTCCTTATTTTGGATACAGGAGCTGTTCTACAGAAAAATACATGGAAGTGACTGTGTAGTGGTGTAGTGGTTAAGAGTGTTGGACTAGTATCTGGAAGACCCAGGTTCGAATCCCCATTCATGCCATGGAAGATCACTGGGGACCTTGGGCCAGTCATACTCTCTCAGCCTAACCTACTTAACAGGGTTGTTGTGAGGATAACATGGAGGAAAGAATGATGCAATTTTTATTTATTTATTTAGATTTTTAGCCTGCCCTTCCCTACAGAGTAGGGCTCACTACACAGTAAGCTACTTGGAGTCTCCATTGGGGAGAACGCCAGGGTATAAATAAATTAAATAAATACATTTGTTGTTTTAACACTCAGATATCATCAATGTGGTTTGCATTTAAAAAAAAAGTAAAAGAAATTTCAGCAATACAAGCTGGCAGAAGTATATGCTTGGCTGAAGCTGGGTCAAACACAATGCAGATACGGTTTCCATTCCTTCCAATTGTTTCAACAGTGTTGGCCTTATATACTTTTGAAGAATATACTTTATCCAGGCTATAATTACGAACACCAAAATGTCACATACTGTTCATGCACACCCCTTTAGTATATCTTGGCTTTCAACATTATTTATGGCTTGTATGGCTGTAGTATGGCTGTGCAGGCTGCTCTCAATTAGCAGGTTCAGAGGTGGTCTGCCTGTGATAACACCGCAGGGCCTAGAAAGGAAATATTAAATTTACTGCCTGTTCAGAACTTTTAATCTTAAACTCGGCCAGAGGAATCGGGTAGGTAGTTAATCTATCTTGCTTCTGCCCATTCTCTCAATGTGGCTGACAAGGGAGTAGAGCAATCTTCAATAGGTGTTGCCTATAGCAAGGAATGATCACTTTGAGACTTTCATCTGTGCCTGAAATGTCAGAATTTTCCAAAAATGTTATGTTTCACTAACTTTCAGATATAGCTTCTAAATAAAGTATGTAAGTAAGGTAAAGAAATGGGAATGAAAAGTGTGTGCTTCTGGGTTTATCAAAAACTGTGACATCAGACAAGGTGACTGAAAACTCAGGATAAAGAAATATGACTGGGTTGGCAAAGCTTAATGCCTCATTTCAAGCTTTCAGTTATTCTTAACCTGTGTCATAGTTTCAGTTGGAGGTATAGATCCATAATCGACTCAGTACACAGAAATACAAGGCAGATGATTACAAATTTTTAAGCTGTTATATCTCCTTAAGCAACCTTTAAAATTCTGTTTAAAATGTTAAATGTCATCTGTACTACAGCCATCTCCCCTACAAAAAAAGTCTTCATTCCTTTCCTTCATACCAGAAGTCTGTTGCTGTCCCAAGGCTCAGGGGTCTTTTTTTGGGGAGCGCACCAGAGCGCAGCTCCAGCAGCTCAGGAGCCAAGCCCCGCCCCCAGCCGGCGTCCCAGGAGTCTTTCAGGCAGCCGAATGTCGATTTCAGCTCCATTATATCCTATGGGCCATTGAAGTCAATGGTGAAAACATAGTTACTTTTTTCCCACCATAGAGAACAATGGAAGGAATGGGAGCAACCTGTTTGGGGGCCCATAGAATTGGACCCCCTAATCCAATGTTCTTGAAACTTGGTGGGTATCTTGGTGAGAGGCTCCATCAGCTACCCGGTGAGTTTGGAGCCTCTCCCTCAAACCCCCTCCCCTCCAGCCCCCAAATCACCCTATGTTTTCACCATTGACTTCAATGGCCCATAGGATATAATGGGGCCGAATTGCCACCAAATTTCTTTCATTCCCTCCTTTCCTTCTCTCCTTTTCCTCTTTCCCTCTTTCCCTCCTTCTTCTCTTCTTTCTTTCCCACCTTCTTCTCTTCTCTCCTCCTTTCCCTGTTTCCCTCCTTCTTCCTTCTCTTTCTTTCCCTCCTCTTTCCTTCTCTTTCTTTCCCTCTTTCCTTCCTTCTCTCTACTCTCTCTCTTTCCTTCCCTCTTTCCTCCTTCTGTGGCCCAACTCTAGTGAGAAGGAGTTTAAACTTTAAACCCCTTCTCTCTTAGCTCCCCCACCCAGGCCAGCTGGGGAAGGGGAGGCTTTTGAAGATGCCTCCCCCCCTTTTGCTTCCCCTTCTGACATCACTTCCAGTGATGTCAGGGGGCGTGACATATGCTGATAGCCTAATAGCTCATTAGCATACCATATGCTAATAAGCTCCTGCAGCTCTTTTTCTACGAAAAGACCCCTGCCAATGCCCATCCACAATCCATTCCTTTCCACACCACTAACCTACTTTTTTGCCCTGTCAAATTATTCAGGGTTTATACATATTCTTTATCAATTACTGACAGTTTTCTGCTTTGCAACATTCTGTTTCTAACTTTTGTTTTTGACATTTAATGTGGATTTTCAGAAAATCAAAGATAGCCTTGGGAGACACTCAGGTCAGATTGAAGTTGTTCGCTGTAAGAAGACAGCAGTTATGAAAAGTGCCACCCCCGTAGAAGCTGCAAGGATACAGGAAAAGCTGACTCAGCTTTCATATCAGTGGGAAAAAGTTAACCAGATGTATCGGGAACTACAAGCGTAAGTAACTTTTTTACATTGGTTTGTAAACAACAACATTGGTTTGTCTACAACAATCCCCATTAACATTTGGTTTATAATGTATGATTGCACCTTTGGGTGTTCTCCATGCAAAATATTTTGTTGATTCCATACTGAATCTGTCTTAATATCTGGACCATGAAGGTATTTCTAAGTGAATGAGTTGATGGATTTATTTAATTCATTGACTACAAATACTCTACTGTATCTGTCAAATTTATTGCTTTAACTGAGATTGTATCTTAGTTACAAAAGAATGTTCCTTATGGGAAGTTCTGAGCATTGTTTTCCTGGCTTTGAAGGATTAGTCTTACATGCAAAAAGCAGGACTGAGAGGAAAAAAATACCTTTACAAGTAATTTGGCCCAGTCCTTTACTGCTATGTCATGATGATTGCTATACTATCAGAAACCACTTAGTAGCCATTATATAATTGTTTAAAGATGGTGAATTTGAAAGAAAGGAAAACTGTATAGATTGTTGCATCCATACAGGGAAAGGAAGGAGAGATGTGTGAAAAGCAGGCTGCAGCTTTATTAAGATTAACCATTACCACAGGTTGCTTGGCAGCTAATGGGCTGGGTCTTGAGAAGGGTAAGACAGTTATGCTCAGTTGTGAGGTAGAATATTAGGGGGAGAATGGAATCAGACAAGTCTACTGAGGTTGGCCTTTAGCCACCATCTGGAACCTGATTTCAGGCCTGCTTAGGGTACCTACACCCCGAAGAATTTGAGAATTATTATTCAGTGAATTATACATAGTTCTTCCCATTCCCTGTTCTTGCCTGTTGTGCAAACAACACTTGCAATAAGAAAATTACAGTAGACCAGACATAAACATCCCCATTCTGTGGAATCAGTACAGATCCCCAAGCCACTCTGGACTCCTGGCAAAATTTCCTCACAAGCCCTATCAGCCAGCAACCAGCAAACGTGCATTGTACATTGAACCTAAACAGCAAATTTCATACAAAATATGCCAGCAAAAAAATCATAATACAGGGTTACGTAACTGTGGAATTGTAGTGAGGCTGGGAGGCTAGGATTCTGTTTAAACCCTGACTGTCCTGGTAAATGTACTTCTGTCCCAGCTTTAATGCTGCTTTGCTCTGCCACCACATCCAGTCTCCCAGATGCTGCTAGTAAAGGGTGAGAGACAGGACATTCCTGCTGGATGGCAACAGAGCCAAGAAGCTCCCTAGTCCAGTTCTGGCCAAGAAGCCTTCCATAAGGTGTCCTTACTATTTTCATATGACGCATCTTGGCTCCAACCAATAGTAGTGATTCTTGCACAATAATGAAATCTTGCTATAGTAGTGAAGTTTAGGAGAAGTAAATGTATAAACAGCTGCCAGAATAGAGCAGGTGAATATGACTTAGGGATGAGATGGCATTTCTTTTTCATTCCATCTGTTGTCATTGTTAACATTTTCCATTAGCCCCATTTTTGTTGCTGTCATTGATATTTCTTTTGGGTTTTCTGTGCCATAAATAAATATATACCATTTATATGCAAGTGAGTAGTAATTTTTGAAGTGTTAACGGGAAAAATCACCATGAGGAACAAGGAACTGGTGCAAAAGTGAAGACTCACAGGTTTGTTTCTTACAAGGGAAAAGTAAAAAATGGGGGTATTTGAATCAGACAGCTTTTAAAATTGGCATATCTGGCACTAAATAAAATAGCAGTTAATTTTGGCTTGAAGTAAATACTCCACTTTAGGCTGCAAAAATGTGTACTAAAAATCAATTACCTCTGATTCTTTTGAAATGTTTTCTTTTTAAGACTCATTACCTCTGGTCTCTTATCTGCCTAACATAAATTAATGGAACTTTTGTGACACAATCTTAGGTTAGCTTTATTTCCTGGAACTAGATTCCAAGGAAAATTCTTTCAGTATGAATCTAAGACCCATAGTCCTGAAACATGAATACTATGAAGATGTACTGAATAGCTAAAGGATTCCCACTAAACTCTACAGAAGAATTAAGGGATCTAAACTAATTGGGTAGTCCTATGTTCCCAGGAGAATTCAAAGGCAGAATTCTACAGTCATGGTAAGTGGTGTTTGGTTTCAGAAAATGAGTGGAAATTCAGAAGTGTTTTAATGTTTGCAGAATTTGTTGACTGAGCTTTCACCTTCTTGTTTAAAAAGGAAGTAATGTTTAATAACTTGCTAAAAGCCTTTTTGTCATTGCACCAACTGATGTCAGAAATAACAGTACTGTATATGGTAAGTGTGTTAAAATGAACTGGAAATATTACAAAGGGTAGAAGTACACAAAGGTGTATTGGAATCTGTACTGTCCAGGAAACATTCAGTACTTACCTCTTTTTATTTATTCTTTGATGATACACCCTCCTATTTCCTTTCAATGTAATATTTTAAAAGGTTGTTGATCCTTGCATTGGTTTCATTCAGCACTTTTAGCTTAGTTGAAGTCGCTATAGGAGTGAAGTGAGAAGATCAGTTGGATCTGGAGTAGAAAGAGTAAGTCATTAATCCTCCGCGTCATTGCTGTTTGGCCTCTTCTTCTAAAGTGTAACTTGGAGGCAGATGTATAATCTGGGAATGTTTCCAGGTTCATTTTTTCCCAAATGAGACACTCAGCATTGTCTGCGTTATGCAGGGTTCTTTTCTGTTTGTCTCTGTGCCATCTGCAGCAGTGAAAATGACTTATATTTGCATTGCATGGTGAAGTGCTCACAGAGAGAATAACAATGTTTTCTCAAAGCTTAGCTTCAGCCAAATTTGGGTCTCTAATCCAGAAAAAGGAATCCCCTAAACCTTTTACTGCTTTGGGTTTTTTACCAGAATTATTTTATCTTTTTTCCTGAAATGCTATTTGCTTTCTGTCATCATTCCTTATAATAATTAATTTTTGGTTTCGCAAGATTCCATGCGCTCCCATTGGTTGTAAAATGCCCTCCCTCAGCCATTGGTCCATCAGCCGCCACTCAAGAGTACTCGCGTGCCATTGGCTGGGTGCTGGGTCTGCTCCTCTTCCCCACCCAGTTCCCCTTCAGACAGATTTTGCATGTCAAATTTACTGGCAGACAGCTCTCTCTCCTGAGGAAGACAGTTCTCTTGACTCCTGTGAGGGACTGTCCCCTCAGTCGCTGTCGGTAGGCAACCAAGCTTGGTTCTGTGAGTAAAAAAACAAAGGACTTTCAGCATAACCCCCTCCCCAATGGCCACTTTCCTGTCAGAATAAATGGGAAAAGGCTCTTTCTCCTGCTCAGCTTCAGCATGGCTGGCTGGCTAATGAGGTGGGCCAGCAACCATCAGACCATTTTCTTCAACTCCCCTCTGTGCGGCTGACTTTCCCCTAGGGCTGCCAATCTCCAGGTGGGACCTGGAGATCTCCCACTGTTACAATTGACCTCCAGATGACAGAGATCAGTTCCCCAGGAGAAAATGGTTGCTATGGCATTATACCCTGCTGAGTCCTTCCACACACACCCCAAATGCTGTCCTACACGGGATCCACCCCCCCGAAATCTCCAGGTATTTCCCTAATCAGAGTTGGCACCTGTACTTTTTCCTTTGTCAGTAAAAGGCCCTTTCCACACCTATGTTGGCCTTTGGGAGAAAACTCATTGGGCCCAGTCCTGATCAGGTTGCCAACTCCAGGTGGGCAATTCCTGGAGATTTGAGGGATGGAGCCTGGAGAGGGTGAGGTTTGAGGAGGGGTGGCACCTCAGACAGGTACAATGCCATAGACTCCACCCTCCAATCCAGCCACTCCCTGATGGGGAATGATTGTTGCCAATCTCCAGGTGGGGGCAGGAGATCACTCAAAATTACAACTGTTCTCTAGGACAAGGGGGAGGAGATGGAAAACTAAAGGTAGGTTGATGGTTGGCTGGGAGGGAGATAGGGTTATCAACTCCAGATTGGGAAATTCCTGGAGATTTGAGGGGTCGAACCTGGAGAGGGTGAGTGTTGAGGAGGGGTGGGACCTCAGACAGGTACAATGCCATAGACTCCACCCTCCAAACCAGCCACTCCCTCCTGGGGAACCACTGTTACCAATCTTGGGGCTGGGCTGGAGATCACTCAAAATTACTACTGCTCTTCAGGTAGCAAAGATCAGTTCCTCTGGAGAAAATGGTGGACTCTGTCATTATACCCTACTGAGATTGCCACAGCAAATTGTCACTGAGTGTCCAAAGCCGGGGCACCCTCCCAGAGCCTCTTTCTAGAGCCCATTGTATTTATTTCCACAACGGGCCTTATTCCTAGTATGACATATAGTGCAAGAGACTACAGAGGGCTACATAAATTTGCTCCTAATTTTCTCAGATGCAATTGTGAACTCTGTCACTCTCTCGATAATCAAATAATCATCAGGTAGGAATTTGCAAGCTCTTTGTGGGATTTGCATATCCTGACAGACTGTTCAAAGCCCCAGTAAAAAGCATTCACTGTGATTTTATAAAGGATAAAGACAGAACATACCATGGGTTGGATGAATTTTTCCAAGGGTAAAAGAGAAAGAAGGTGCAATTATGCAGTTCCTCAACCAACTGCAGCCCATCCCACGTAACTTTTCGTGGCTATGCTGTTCTTCCTCTTGTGTAGCAAAAATAGCTGGTAAGGTCCAAAGTCCTATTCCCAATCATATTTTGGAAATACATGAATTTATAGCCAATGGAATTTAATAGTCCAAGAAGGTAAGGAGGAATAGAAATAAAAAATAAATGTAAAAAGTCTTTTCCCATCTGAGAGCCAGTGTGGTATAGCAGTGAAGAGTGTTGAACTAGTATCTGGAAGTCCCAGGTTCAAATTCCTACTCATGCCATAGAAGCTCACTGGGTGACCTTGGACCAATCACACTGTCTCAGCCTAAACTACCTCACAGGATTGTTGCAAGGATAAAATGGAGGAGAAGAGAATGATGTAAGCCATTTTGGGTCCCCATTGGGGAGAAAAGTGGCGTATAAATTGATGAATTAATTAAATAAATAAGATGATAAACTGTGCATTTCTTTGCCCAGCTACTGAAAATTCATTGAGCTTGCTCATGCATCCTGGGCATTTATTTAAAGGATTAACGTTTCTCACATCTCAGCCATAAGAAAGATTCTTGTTCAGGCTAAACTATCTTTAATGTTTTATCTTACTTCCTCCCCCAACAGTATGATTATCCAGGCAATAATGTAACTCTCCACATTTTTATCTGTAAATACTACTAATTGTCCATCCTTCTAAGCCCATTAAAGTGCATTGAACTCTGTTTAGGATTGAATAGTCTTCTTCATGGAAGACTGATGGTCACTGAAAATATGGGATTTTCTTGCAACTAAGAATGAAGATTTCTGAGTATTCCTGCTTTGGAAGATGCAATAAAATCAGCAGAATTATTGCAAAAATCTTGTAATCAGATGAAGGAACCAGCATTTTATTATCTGAATGTTCTCTATCTATCAAAGAACTTGTCAAAATGCAAAACGTTGCATTTTATTTTTAGCTGACTGTAGTCTAAATATCCCTGCCATAGTTAGCCCAAAATACTTAAGCATTGCATAAAATTGCATGGACCTTTATTTTATTTCCTGCTTTAATCTTTTATTTGCTTTAGTGCTGATTTTGCTGTCACTATTTCAGTGGGTTATTGTGGAACTCAACTGTGTTCCTGAAGCCATCTGTGTTTTGCTGAGAAGCATTTGAGCTGTGCACACAAAAAATGCTTGGGAAAAAGGAGATTAAGGCAGACAATATGGCCTCTAGCACTTTGCTTCTAGTTGTAAGAACTGGATGTATCATTACAATTCTGCCCGTGAGACATGGATCACATAGTGTTGCCAGTATTCATATTTGATGCTGAAACCTTAGGACAGTTTTAGAAGAGTTTGAGACCACTTCTTTTTTTTTGCTTCCAGATTCAGTTTGTGAGTTGCTTTGTATATGTGTACACTGTTTCTAAAAGGAAAGAATTAACTGTGGAGTATTGCAGTTTCAGAGTGCTGTGATATTAGAATAGTTGTCAGATAAAACCACATAATTCAGTAATGTAAATTATTGGTTTGTATTTAATAGTCAAGCATCAGCAAAAAGTGACTAATAATAACATATTTACCTAGGTAAGTCTGACATGTGTTTTGACAGAATTTGGTGGTGACTGATTTGCCACTCATGATGCAGCATATTTTCTGGTAGCAAATACAGACAAAAGCAAGAACTGTTGATTACTGAAACATATTATGTTTGTAGTGGAAGTAGAGAAGAAGATAGAATGTTAGAATGGAATGTTGGGATGGAATCAAGCTAATGCTTTATAAAACACCCTAATAGTTTGGTGAATGGGAGCATGCACCCAAACAATAGCAGCTCCTGGTCTGTCTGTGGATTTTGAAAGGGAGGAAAAAGTAGTGAAAAAGAAACCAATGCAGGTTTGCAGTTGCCATTCATAACCACCACCAGTCCATCAGCAAGATGGTAAGATGAGGTCACTCAGTAGCTTTGTTCCCTCTAAGCTGTGGAGTCTTGTGAACAAAAATTCTGCTTTGTGAACTCCTGGCATTAAAGTTTTGAGCGAACGATTTGGCTGCTGCAGCAATTAGTTTGCTCTGGAGCCATCCTTCCTGAGCTGAAACAAAAAGGTGTGAGCTGGAGGCTAACAAACCGTGAGCTAGCTCACATGAGCTCAGCTTAGAGGGAACACTGCTCAGTAGTGGAGAGGATTCCTCCATAGCTCTGATTTTTTTTTTTTTATTCCTCACTATACCACATCTCCTTGTGCTTGGATTCTGGTGACTTTGTGTCCTGCCACATCATTCTGATGGCTTGTCATATGCTTGCAGCTCAGTGTAACTGAGACATAGGGTATAGTCAGACTGGCAGTTTGCCGTGGCAGTATATCAGCTCTAAATAAGCCACTTGAGTTTGGGATGCTTTGTGTCAATCACACAGCGATTGCTAAGCCAGTATCATAGTGCTGTGGACCTGTGGTTGGTCATTCACATTGGTAATGGGCCATAACCATGGACCCACAGCTGAATGGATTTTTTTCTAAGTCCCACTGTGCATGCGCAGAAGCAGACAAGGGCAGATGCACTCCTGCCAGGAAGTTTAGTCAGCCCCTGTATAGTTCCGAGAACTCCTTTGCCCTGACACATCTGCACGGCCAGGGAATCAGATGATAAGCATTCTGCAGCTGTCTTGCTTGGCATTAGAGTTTTCCTGCAGCATCTCTAGGTTCCCCTGTCCCTGCTTCCTCACCCAAACCCAGATTTTGCATGCACACATGAGCACCAGAGGCAGCTGTTGTGGGTGTTGGAGTGAACCTAAGAGCTGGGTTGAAGAAAAAAACAAAGAGACGCACTGGAAATGAAAAGAAATGATCACACCGCTCAGGAGTTTCCATGGTGCACCCAGGCAATCAGACGACCATAAATCCACCATGGAAGTGCCATGCCAAGATACCTTGTGCTAGCACAACTCCCACATGGATTAAATACCCACCAGCAAATTCTGGTGTCTGTCTAATCCGTGTGGAAGTTGTTTTAGCATAAGGTAGGGATGACTGGGGCACAGGAGCCATATGTGTACATTTGATAGTGCCCATTTGATCCAGAGGGGAGGGGTGACTATGTCGGGCCAAATTGCTTGTGTGATCACACTCATAGACAGGACTAAGAGCACTGATCTATAAGGTAATATATTATGGATTGCCTTTAGCTTTTTGCACTGGTGATTTCTTCCACATGAAACCACTAGTTTTACTGAAAAGTTAAGATACCAGTAGTAGTGGTTCCTGTGATACTGATAGGTTGTCCTTCCAGGGGGAGACAGTGTAGGGCAGTAGGTGAACTTTCATACTTTAATTATCCCGTGTGTACCAAAGTATAGTCATTTTAATTTGCTCAGCCACTGGCCGAGGACAGGCTGGCAGTTTGCCCCGGTAGCCAGTCGTCGCAAAAAAAACCCAGATTAAACTATACCGGGTTTTCCCGTCCACACAGCGGGGGCTGCTGCTGGAAGATACGGGACAGAGGCGCGCGGGAGCGTTCAGACTGCCGTGCTGGAGGCATGCTATATTCACCGTTTCCCCATTAATTCGGCTGTGGGTGCATGGGTGTATGTGTGCATGAGCGCTCATGCACTCATGCGCATAAGCGCATTTTGCCAATTTTTTTTTTGCCCTGCAATGCCGGCACCACATTGGGCAGTGGAGCGGAGCGCAGCCAATCACACCGCTGCTGCCTCGTGCCCAATGTGGGTTGCTCCCGGCTTTTCGCCTGCACGTTCAGACTCCCCGGAAGCAGAGAAACGCGCGACGAATGCGGGCTTTCAGATTTGCGATGGCTTTTATCAGGTGTTTTTTTAATCCGGCATTGAAGCGCAAGAACACCGGTAGGCTACGGGTGGGGGACGCCAGGCAGATGTGCCTGTGTAAACGTTCCATTTACTCCAGTATTGAATCGTTGTCAGCCCGGGTCCCTTCCCGTGGCAAATTGCCAGTCTGTCCTCGACCACTATCTCGCCACTCTGTTAACACGTGTGCCCTTTTTCACATGTTCTCTTAGACACATGTGGGCTCTCTAACTTGGGTTTGGGACACTCACCCAGAACCACAACCCACAAGTTCAGTAAAAGCAATCAAGTCCACCTGGCTGCTTGATAGTAATTTGATTTTGTACTCAGAAATCTTGTCCTTGCTGATGAAATTAATCGGTAAATCTAGGTGGGTTCTATAAAGGTGTTGTAACTCCATGGGCTCACTCTGATAGCACTCTTTGTCCTGGCCATGGGTTATTTGCTGCACAAAGGAGGGAACTCCATATTCACAAGTAAACAGTTCTCTTTATTTACTATCTCCAAGGACAAAGCAGGAGAAGAAACAAGAAAACCAAAATAACAGTCCCGTAACTGGTGCAATTAAAATCCAAAACTTCACAGCAGTTACCACAAACAGCCACCCCAAGCTTCAAATAAATTCCTCGTCTGAGGTTTCTAAAAAGGGAACGTAATCCAAGAGTCTCTCCACTCTCTCTAATAATGACTAATGACAACTAACTCCAGATAGCAAAACGCCCACCTATTAAGCTATTTCAGCCTTAATTGGCCACAGCTGTTACTACCAAAGTAAAGGTTCAGGCTACCTCACCTTCTAAAGACTTTACCTTCCACAGGGCCTAAGAAAAGAGGAACTCATAAACACTGCTGCCACACCCAAACCCTATAACACTTAATCCTTTACAGGTTCAAGCCCCAGTTGAAAGCCAGTTTGGTGCAGTGGTTAAGTGCACAGACTCTAATCTGGGAGAACCAGGTGTGATTTCCCACTCCTCCACTTGCAGTTGCTGGATGACTTGGGCAAGCCATAGTTCTGTCACAGCTGTCCTTGAAAGAGCAGTTCTTGAAAGAGCTCTCTCAGCCCCACCTGCCTCACAGGCTGTCTGTTGTGGGAGAGGAAGGGGAAAGAGCTTGTAAGCTACTTTGAGACTCTGAGTGAAGGATGGGGTATAAATCCAATCTCCTCCTCCTCCTCCTCCTCCTCCTCCTCCTCCTCTTCTTCTTCTTCTTCTTCTTCTTCTTCTTCTTCTTCTTCTTCTTCTTCTTCTTCTTCTTCTTCTTCTTCTTCTTCTTCTTCTTCTTCTTCTTCTTCTTCTTCTTCTTGACATGCAGATGCCCCATCAGTGAATCAGTCTCCAACCCAAAGTTTTGGCCACTCATTAGCATAGTCTGAGGAGAATCTTGACCTCTCCTTTTCCAAAGAAAGACACTGCTAGCTTATAAAATGGCTGCCAAAGCAAATTTAACCAAGATGGAGTCAGAGAAGACAGCACACATCTGGGAAGGGGGACCCTGGTAACAACTCTTCCCTCAAAATATGGAGATAATAAGAATTAATTTCACAGGCTTTGTAAGGCTCTTTGAGATAAATGTCACACACATCAAAAATGCAGAAAGTGCCATGTAAATGCCAAACATAAGGTGTGTGTTCACCTATACGGTCTAGGTGCTAGGAAAGCAAGAGAAGCCCAAAAGGAAGGTGTGCCATACTATTAACCTCTCTTCACAACCATCAATTTCAACTAGAGCCATGGATGATCTCAGTTAATCTTTCACCTTCTTTTCTTGCTGGAACACTGACCCAGCAGCTTTAATCACTGTCCATTTCAATACTAAGGGGATTCTCCCTTGTTTCACCATATGATGACACCACATCCTGGCTGGCTGGCTGGCTCTGTTCACTTTCCCAGGATTCTTCTTCCTAATCTCAAACATAATGCTTTGAAGATTGTTTGTGTAGTATGGCATATTGCCATACTAGCCCCACTTACATGTGTTAATCATAATCTGAGTGGGAAATATGCAATCTTTTGACTAAAGAAAAATGAGCTTTCCTTGCTGTTTCTGTTAGCTGGTGGGCCATGAACAGTGACTAAACCCAATAATATGAGAATCTCAGTGAAAGTGGGCAGATGCTCTTAATTGATAGGCCAGCCCCAATCTATGCCAATTCCTCACAAGGCTTATCCTTGCCAACAGACATCGTAGTAATCTTAAATGGATTGAGTCTAAGCCATATGGCTGTATACCAGGGCCTTCCTGTCTACACCAGAAGTGGAAAAAGCACAGAAGCAAACAGGAACAAATTCATTGATATGCAGTCAAACCACCCACCTTTCCCAAATCATTTACGCAGATACTGATCTGAGTATTTGGTTCTAATTGCGATATTCATACATACTGCTATTCATTCATCTGTGACAGATTTTTTCTTTCTTTCTAAAGAAGACTATTGTACTATGTAATTTGTTGGACTGCCACACACCTGGCTGTTTTATACTTAAAATACACACTATCAGTGTAAAATAAATATCAAATAGTAGCAGTTATTTGAAATATTGTATGGCTAGATGGAACTCAATTTCATACCGTTATTGCACTTACTTGATATAAGTGACTCAGGTTTTTAGGAAATGAGAATACTGGTTCAGGAAAAAAATGTATATATTAGCAAAAAGTAATTGGTGAATCAGAAACCTGTTTATTAATATAGGGTTGAATCCAAAGCACTTAAAGCTAGGTTCTTTTCCACCAGCTGAAAACAAGGTACTCCTTACATTGTTAACAGGATAGACTATCACAACCCATGTTCTCATACTGTTGCCTATGGTAAAAGCATCAACTGGATTGCTTTTTTATATGCTGGGGAAAACGGTAGCCAAAGGAATTTTTCCTGTACATGTTATAATTTTAAAACCATATTTGTATTTTATCTGTTTGGTTAATTGGAATATTTGAAAGAATGAAATACCACATCTTAAAACTGTTCTACTTGCAGTGGCAGTGATCTTAATTTTTTTAATCACATGAAACTGGGCACAAGTATTTCTTAGCATTTTCATTTCCTTGAGGAATAAGGCTGGTCAGTGACAAAGACATGAAATGGTTTACACAAAATATTTAAATTATAAACAATGTTTCTTCGCTGCAGGGTAATCTTTGCTTTAAGAAAAATGCCACCATTTTGTAACCTTATGTTGATTTCACAAGGTACATTCATCTTTTTCAACTCAGCCTAACACAACTGTAAGAGATTCATAAATGTCACACTGTGTTTTTAACTCTCTTAGCTTTGTGTGTGTGTGTTAAGTGCTGTCAAGTAGCTTCCTATCTATGGCAACCTATCAATTAATGTTCTCCAAAATGTCCTGTTGTTAACAATCTTGCTCAAGTCTTGCAAACTGAGGGCCATGACTTCCTTTATTGAGTCAATCCATCTCATGTTGGGTCTTCCTCTTTTCCTGCTACCTTCAACTTTTCCTATCATTACTGTCTTTTCCAGTGACAGATGGGATTATAAAGATTTCCCCCCTCACCTGATTATTCATATTTTCTGGTTTTATAGATTTTTTCCTAGGTTAGATTTTCTAAGGATGTAATGAAAACCTATTAAATAGTAGGCCTTTCCTTTTGTAGGTTAGATTCATTTTCTAGCTGATATTAGCCGACAAGACAATAACATTCTTTTGGTAGAAGACAGGTATAAAGTTCATGGTTTTTAAATTGTCTAGGGCAGGGGTCCTCAAACTTTTTAAACAGGGGGCCAGTTCACTGTCCCTCAGACCGTTGGAGGGCCGCCGCGTTCGCCCCTCCCCCACCAGCCTGCTTGCCCCGCCGCCGCGTTCGCCCCCCACGACCAGCCTGCTCGCCCCGCCGCCACGTTCGCCCCCTCCCCCCACCAACCTGCTCGCCCCGCCGCCATGTTGGCTCCCTCCCCCCACCAGCCTGCTCGCCCCGCCACTGCGTTCGCTCCCTCCCCCCACCAGCCTGCTCGCCCCGCCGCCACGTTCGCCCCCTGCCCCCCACAAGCCTGCTCGCCTCACCGTCGCGTTTGCCCCCTCCCCCCCACCAGCCTGCTCGCCCCGCCGCCACGTTCGCCCCCTGCCCCCCACCAGCCTGCTCGCCCCGCCGCCACGTTCGCCCCCTGCCCCCCACCAGCCTGCTCGCCCCGCCGCCACGTTCGCCCCCTGCCCCCCACCAGCCTGCTCGCCCTGCCGCCGTGTTCGCTCCCCCCCACCAGCCTGCTCGCCACGTTCGCCCCCTGCCCCCCACCAGCCTGCTCACCCCGCCTCCGCGTTCGCCCCCTCCCCCACGACCAGCCTGCTCGCCCCTTCCTCCTCCTCAGCTCCTGAGGAAAGAGGCCGCGGGGGCGCTGCTGCTGTGCTCCTCGAGGAGGAGGCGGCTCTGGGCGGGGGGGGCGGGCATAAACACTCGGCGGGCCGCATAAATGTCCTCGGTGGGCCGCATGTGGCCCGCGGGCCGTAGTTTGAGGACCCCTGGTCTAGGGTAACACTTTGCAGTGTCTGGGTCAAAAAGAATTTTAGCTCTGTATCAGAAAAAACACTTTTGTTTGGGTATAGAGAATCCTTGGCCAATATTATTCAGGTTAGGTTAAGTAAACACTCGACACTGTTGTATATACACACCTTTCTTTATATTCAACCAAGAAGGGGATTTTTATTCAAATGATGTATAATTCTTCGTAACCAATTATGTTTTTTGGATGTTATTTTCATGATGATGTCATTTAAAGTATAAAACTTCATGTATTTCCTGATTGTGCTCAGAAAACAGTCAATTTTTGATGGGCTATCTGGCCTGACTGTTTTCCATGTCTGATTGCAATTAAACACTAGTTCTTCCTCCTCATTTTGACTTCAATTTCTCCTTTTTGACTGGGAATCTATTTTTATAATGAAGTGATTTCAGATGCTAAAATACTATAGCAGGCATTTGTAATGAAAGAAGAAACCTAGGTCTCAATTAAGTTCATGAGTTTCCATTGTCTTGAGCTTCATGATCAGTTGCAATTCAGCAGTCTCTCTTTCTGGTGTCCCTTTGAAATTCCTGTGTAAGAGAACAGCTACTCCTAGGTCAGCAACTGAATGCCCTGGAAGGTTAAAATGTTCACCCACTGGGTTCTTTGGAGGTTTTTTGGCTCCCCAAAGGGGATTTTTTTATTGCTTTTTTTACAACTAAAACTACGACGAAAAAAGGGAGGGGAGCAACAACTAAGGAGAAAGAATAGTATACCCACACTAAACTAAAAACCCAAGAGTAGGAGATCATTATCCCAGTTAGAATCTATGTTAGTACTATACTGTTAGTAAACAATGCATGCTGTGAGTTGCTATCTATTTCTGCTCAGATATTAACTGGTTACTTGTTATGGGAGAGTTCCAGAGCATCCCCCGCAGCTCGCTTCATAAAAGCAATTTTCAGAGTCCTTCTGCCTTTACTTAGGCTTTCTATCTCTAAAAATATAAGTTGGTTTGTGGGCAGCAGCGCCTTCTTCTGCAGCCAGGTCTTTGTCCGTCTCCGAGGGTGTGGAGCCACTTGAGTCAGTTTCACCATCTTCTTTGGTTCCCAGGTGGCGTTTTAGAAATTCTTTAGCCTTGTATACAGAGTTAATTCTCTCTCTTTTTTCATGGAGCTTAAAGATGACCCCTTCTGGAACTGCCCATTTGTATGTGATTTGGTTAGTTTGAAGGAAAAATATTAAGTCCTTGTAGCCCTTTCTTTTTTGGCGAATTTCAAATGGAATGTCTTTTAGAGTTTTGATAGTGGTATTCCCCAATTTCAATGGAGTTGCTGATCTAACTTTTAAAATTGCATCTCTAGTTTGTCTTCTATCGAATATCTCTCCAGGCAGGCTATTTTTTTTTGTGTGTAATTGGAATATACTATGTACGCTGCTTCCATGTCACACATAATTTCTTCTGCTTTCAAGCCTGTTACTGGTGTGATAAGATCACTGAGTAGCTTCTTCAAATCCTCATTCGGTGATTCAGGAACTCCCTGAAATCTGAGGATCATATTTGCTTTTTCCATTTGTAGAAACAACAGTCTATTTTCCTGATTTCTGTTTATTCATTAATTCATCCACCCTTTTCTTCAAAATCTTGTTTTTGACACGCATCTCTTTCACTACTTCCATGTTTGCTCCGTCTTTTTAACTGTTTCCGCCAACTGAAGCTGTTGCGCTGCAAAGTTTTGATTGAGAGCGGTTAACTGCTAGTTAATACCAGTGAGTTGCTCCATCACGGGCTTGAGCATATCCGCTAGGACTCTCATGACGTCCACTCCCTCTTCTTCCCTCTCATGACGTCCTCCCCCTCAGGGGGGGAGGAGGAGGAGGAGGAGGAGGAGGCGGCCAGCGGGATTTCCCCACTGCCGCAGCCACTGCCAAGCGCCCAACTAGGGCACAAGTTGCCCTCCCCCTCCTCCTGGGGGGAAGGAGGAGGAGGTGGTGGCCCGTGGTGGCCAGTGGGATTTCCCCACTGCTGCCAAGTGCCCAGGTAGGGCGCAAGTTGCCCTCCCCCTTCTCCCTGGGGGGGAGGAGGAGGAGGCAGCCAGCAGTGGCCAGCGGGATCTCCCCACTGCCGCCACCACCAAGCGCCCAGCTAGGGCACAAGTTGCCCTCCCCTCCTCCCTCGGGGGGAGGAGGGGGCAACTTGCGCCCTAGCTGGGCACTTGATGGTGGCAGCAGCGGGGAGATCCCGCTGGCCGCCGCTGGCCGCCTCCTCCTCCTCCTCCACCCCCAGGGAGGAGGGGGAGGGCAACTTGCACCCTACCTGGTGCTTGGCAGCGGCGGGGAAATTCCGCTGGCTGCCACCGGCCGCCACCTCCTCTTCCTCCCCCCCAGGAGGAGGGGGAGGGCAACTTGCGCCCTAGCTGGATGCTTGGCGGCGGCAGCAGGGAAATCCCACTCGCCGCCGCTGGCCACCTCCTCCTCCTCTGAACAAGTTGAAGTTATCCTGATAAGAAATGTCAATGACTAAGGGAAAGACAACTGCTCAAAAATCTTATTCTAGGGACTTCCGGTTAAAGTGTTTCGCTGCTTGGTCGCATCCCCATCTCACTCTGATGGGGTTGCCCCGAGACTCGTCTGACGGGAAGGGTCTGAGCAGGTCCTGGACCCCCCCGGTCTCTGTAGGAGGCCCCCAGCCTGGAGAGCTGAGGAGAGCCTCTTCCAAGGTGACGGCCAAGGAATTGAGGCTCACCTTTATCTCCGAAAGGTTCCGTCGCCGAAGAGCCAGCATGGCGCCGAGAGATGACTACCGGATCAGCGGACACGATCAACAGCTGCTGAAAAGCTTCTAAAAGATCTCCAAGGCTGTAAAGCGTGAGTTAAGCATTGCTCAGGCGATTTAAGCGAACAAAAGCCTTGGTAGTAATTAGAAGCGCCTAAGGGCAAAGCGGCAGGGGGGAGGGAGATGCTCAAGAGTTCACCCTCCCGTTTGAAACAATGCGGTTTTAAAACAAAGTTTAAGAACAACTTTGAATCAAGCTATGCACATAAGAGGATTAACGAAAACAAAAGCTGCATAATAAAGAAAAGCAGATTAATTTCTGCTAACTTTTACTTTGTTTTGGTAAACTTACTTCTTGTTGATATTATGGCTGGGAGAGGGTGGAAGCTGGGTCTGCAGAAAAAAACGTCAACCGGAAATGGTATACCAATGACTCCCTCCCATAACCAGGAAGTAGCTGCGGAGATGTCTACATTGCTGGCGAATGCACTGCACCCTCTAATGGGGCAGATGACTAATCTCAACACGAAAATGGATAACTTGCAAAAGCAGATGACTCAAATGGACAGAAGGACCTCAACAATGGAAAAGGCTTTTAAAAAAAATGGAAAAAGAGACTGAGAGTATTAATAAAAGAGCGGATGAAGCAGAAAAGGAGAGACTCTCCAATATAAACCAACTAATACAGCTACAACTGGAAAGATCCATGCACATTCTACGATTCCAAGGGGTTCCAGAAGAAAAGAACGAGAATTTGAAGAACATTTTATCAGAGACTTTGGCTCCAATAATGAATTACAAACAGGAAGACCTACTGAAGGAGATGGACTGGGCCTATAGGGCTTATCCAGATTTCATTAAAAAGAATAAACTCCCTGGAGAAATATGTTTGAGATTCACGAGAAGATCTACCAGAGATCGGGTGCTAAAAGCCATGCAGGGGAACCCTCCAAACATTATGAAGAAATAAGAATCTTAAAGGATATCCCCTTCGAAGTTAGAAAGAGGAGGAAACTCTACAAGGAGCTTACTCTCTCTTTACAGAAGAAGGGGGTCCTGTACAGATGGCTGTTTCCTGAAGGACTGAGTTTTAAATATGAAGACAGAAAATATAATTTTGATTCTGTTCCTAAGGCTAAAAAATTTGTGGAGCAACACCTGAATCCAAAGCAGCACAACAAAGATAAGATACCGAGAAAAGATGAGGAGGAAGAAGAGGAATCCTACTCACAGGATTCAGAAAGCAGTAGTCCAATACTCTTTAGTTCTTCAGGTACATCGGAATCAGAGAAAGGAGCAGCCGCTCCCAAACCCCGAGGAGAGAAGAAACGCAAGAAGAAGAGAGCCTAAGACCAAGATAATCGTGGAAGATGCAGTTTTTTGATTAACTAATTAGTTTTTACAGCTTTTTACTTTTATAATTTTTGTTAACTTTTTTATAAGCAATAATGCTCTGTAACATCAAGTGACAATGACACAAATGTAACCAGATCGGGTCACCTCGTTATTCTTCCCTTCCCCATGTCCAGTAGGATGTTTTAGAAATAGGGTCTAGTTTCCTTCCCCCATCCTGGTAGAGTTTTATGTATTAGTTTTCCTTACCCATGTCCTATAATTTTTTAGAGGTAGAGTTTTAGTAACCTTTCCCCATATCCCGTAGTAATGCAAAATCAATAAAATCCCCTTCGGGGGGCAATAATAAAAAAAATATCTTATTCTAAAGAATTCACAGCCATGGTTAGGTACACTTATTCCTATAGCAGTGATTCAATCATGTACTTTTCTTGCTTGGTCAGAAGAGTTCTGTAGAGCCAATATCCACCACTTGCAAGGCAGTGAAGGACACCTCCCAGCAAATGCCCGCAACTCATAAACATGTAGACTTGCACAAAAGGCAGTCAATGCCCCCACCCTAACTAGAGGTATGCCCAACCATGGTGGAACCTAGTGCCTTATTCCTCAATATGTGCCACTGGCAAGAGCCAAGTTTGCCCTAATTGTGAATAGCCTTAAAAACAGAAGCCCTTTCTTACTCCTCCCATTCCTTTGACCAATTTTAAGCAAACTCATGCCCCAAAGAGAAGATCACAAGTCTGTGCCCAGCAGCCACATAAGTGTAGCTGAAATCTATATAATATTAGTGGTGTCTACCCCCCAAGCTACAGATACCTAAATCCATGGATCAGAGCCACACAGATTCTAAACAGATGTTTGCAGAAAAATCTAGGTTTGCAGAAAAATCTGACTTAAAAAAAAACAGTAGGGGGTTTAAATCTTCCACAAAATAAAAAAGCATACCCTGTGCAAGCACAGAGAACACACCTACCTCATGCAGGTGCTTGGCCCAGCAGCAAAGGTGCAGCAAGCTGGCAGCCTCACTGGGCCTCGTGGCAATGAGGCAGCCTGGAAACTCCACTGTGCCTAGTGGTGCAGCAGCATCCCAGGAGCCACATCCTGTGGCAATGTGGCAGCCCAGGAGTCATGCTGATCCCAGTAGCAGCACAGCAGCCCAGGAGCCTCAGCAGACCCAGCAAGAATGTGGGGGGATGTGATCCCCCCCATAACTTTTGCAGTCCCCCATTGTGTTGGCCCCACCATTGCTGCCCCCTCACCAAGCCAGCAGCCTACCACCCACCAACTGGAAGCTAGGTGGGGGGGAGCAGCAGTGGTGGGGGTAGTGGAGTACTAAGTCTGGGGAGAGCTGCAATGGTGGTTGTGAGTGGAATGCCAAGGGTAGAGCAGCAAGGGTGGGGGTAGTTAGGGAGAGCTGCAAATATGGGGGGTCAGCGGATTGCCCAAGGTGGGGAGAGCAACAGGGGTGGGAGTCAGTGAATGCAAAGCGCAGGGTGAGTGGAGTGCCAAGGGTGGAGGTAGGTGGGGAGAGCAGCAAGGGTGGGGGTGAGTGAATGCCAAGGGTGGGGTGTAGGTGGGGAGAGCTGCAAAGGTAGGGATGAAGTGCCAGGGGTGAGTGGTAGGTGGGGAAAGTGGCATCAGTTGGATAGACTGATGGAGAAAAGTGTGGGGAGATGGGGGCAGGTTGATAGATACAGGAAGGGGGAAGAGGGAAGGAAGCAAAGAGGGGAAAGGGATGCATTGTCTCTTTAAGTTTCTTGTGGGTCCCCATTTGTCTTATCTAAAAACAGACACTGCCTCCAAATGAAATGGTGGTAAAGTTAAAAGTAGGCCAACCTTTGTGAGTGACAGCTATGGAGCCACTGGGGGAGGGGAATTGGGGGCAGAGCCCCACCACCCACAAGACCTGCCCCACCATTTGATGATGCCAGACCTTCCCACCACAGTGCGCCTATCTCCACAGCAGCAACGAGGCTGGGGAAAGAAAGGGAAGTTGCCTTGCCACTTCTGGTCAGTTTCACTCCCCACCTATCAGCTAGGTTTAACAGCTGATGGGAGAGAAGTGAAACTGACCAGAAGTGGCAGGGTAGCTTTCCTTTCCTTTCCCAGCCTCTCCACTGCTACTGGGAGCTGGAGAAGGAAAGGAAATCTGCCCTGCCGCTTTGGGTCAGTGCATTCAGTCAGAAGTCTCCAGCAAGAGGATTTGCCGCTGATGTATTAATTTCATTCTCAGGCTGTTCAGTTTGGCTCCTCTGTGATCTATTATTATTATTATTAGCCCCTTTTTGAGCGAAAAAAATGGAGAGTCAGTTTCATGTAGTGGTTAAGTGCATGAACTCTAATCTGGGAGAACCAGGTTTGATTCCCCACTCCTCCACTTGCACCTGCTGGATGACCTTAGGCAAGCCATAGTTCTGGCACGGCTATTTTTGAAAAAGAGTTGTTTCTGTCAGAGCTCTCTCAGCCCCACCTACCTCACAGGGTGTCTGTTGTGGGGAGGAGAAGGGAAAGGAGTTTGTAAGCTGCTCTGAGACTCTGAGTGAAGGGTGGGGTATAAATCCAGTCTCTTCTCTTCTTCTCTTCTCTGCTTACACTTTCCTTCTCATCCTACCCCTTCTGGTGTCACCTGTCCAACAGCCAGCCCTCATGTAGGAATGTGTCCCCCCACCTTACTCTTTCGGCCCCACCTACCCCACAGGGTGTCTGTTGTGGAGAAAGGAAGGGAAGGCAATTGTAAGCCACTCTGAGACTCCTTTGGGCAGTAAAGAGCAGGATAGAAAACCAACTCTTCTTCTAGTTGCACACATATGGTAACAACTGTGTACATCCTCCTGGTGTGGTATACTCTCTGTATGCCACTGGGGCTGAAACTGCTACATTACCCTGCATACAGGAAGGGGCTTGCCAGCACCTTGCAACAAAATGGTCACAGTCATAACACTTGCTGGACTCTGGGTGTACAGGGTCTTAAGCACAAGATGTTGGTTCTCCTTAACCCATTCCAGTCCAAGGTCCAAGGCTGCCCTTGTCCTAAGTGTCCAATCATACCTCAGCTATGTAGGAGTGGCATATTCTGCACACAATCTGTGTATAATGTCCATGTATTCTAATGAAAACTGGTGCCTTCTCTAGCTATACCTGCTTGGAGGCTGCACATGCACCTATCCCTCAGTCTGTTTTTGTGGGCCTGACCTTTGATACTCCTGTGCTGCTTGCATTGCCAGTGGCACTGTGCAAAGGGCTGGAACCAACTCCTACTGGGGTCTGCCCACCCTCTCCATCACTGATGCAGATGGAAGGCACTATCCTGGGGATGCCTACATGCCTGATTTAAGTGCAGCTACCGGATTGCAAAGGAAGAGAAGGAAAACAGTGCCAAGACTAGCACCTTCTGTTGCACATGGGAGCCAGACCTTCTGAATGGCCCAAAGAGAGTCTGGACTCCTGGATTGCCCTTCCTAGGGCTTTAGCTCATGCTACCAACTTGCTCCTCTAGACTTCTCCTCTTCATCTGATGATAGCTGCACAGGTGGCTTCTTGGGTGGTGGGCAGTTAACTCATCTACCCACCCCCCTTTTGGGGGTGACAATCAAGAGGACCCCTAACTCCGGCTCAGGGAATAATTCCCCATTGTTCTGACCAATTATTCCAATATGCATCACTGGTGGCACCACACTTCCAGTCAGAATGGATGTCCTCTGGGCTGTACTCATTGTTTCCACTTTGGATGATGCAACAGTTCTGCCCTGATCTGTCTGTGGCACTGTTGCCAAGACCAAACTGGAGGGACACCTCCTGGCCACTAAAGAAGAAGGAGAAACATTAGGTGATTTCCTAGCAAGTTTAGCAGCCCAGAGGGCCATACCAACTGACTGGCCCAAAGAAATACCAGTTGGTAGGCAGCTCTCTCCAAGGCTTCTATTCTCGCCACCAATTCAGTTATGCCGGGATCATTGTCATCCAAAGACAACTTTACAGCAAGTCTCTTGGGCGGTGATCATTTTTCCAGACCACCCATCTTTTGCTGGACTTTCTGTGGTGCCACAATCCTATAATATGAAAGTACGTATCATTCAGTTTCTATGGCAGAGGTGACATTCAAACCAGGGTCTGTTCCCAGTCAGATGCTGTAAGCATTATTTATTTACTTAATTACTTATTTTAATGTTGTCTTTCCACCCGATAATGATCCCCTTAGTGGTGAAAATAAAAACAGGAAAACATTTGAACCAATAAAAACAATATTTAAAATTATAAAATAATACAATAAAAACATAATCCATTAAAACACTATACCACACAGGCTCTCTTGCCTGTTGCCGAATATGCAACCGTCTTTTTAAAAAATTGTTCCCAATTATATATATTTTAAACTTAACTATTTAAAATTTTGTTTTGAAAAACTGAAGTATACTCAATTAACAAATAAACATTCCTGCCATCAGTTGCTTTTTGTGTTTGCTCTCTCTCTCCCCCCTTTAATGATTTCAGCTAGAGACCAAAGCAAAATACTGTCTTCCAACCTTCTCAAAATGTCTGCCACAACTTCCCAACTTTCTCAAATGGCCATCACAATTTCCCATGCTTCAAGGAAAACAAGATGGTGGTCCTAGGTTGGCTTCCCAGCAAAACTGAAGTTGAGGCAAGAACGTGCAGCCCCCCCCCCCCGCAATGAGCTGCCTCTACAAGCTCCTGTACAGCTGCCACGGCTCCTTTTATAACCAAACCAGCAGCCATACCACAGAGCCCTCAAAATGGCCTTGCATTCTCCTAGCAAAGGCATCTTATGAAGACTGTTTCAATCAAACAACTTCAAGCCACACAACAGCAACCTCTGCAGCCCTTTAATTCTTGCAAAGAAAAAAAAAATTGCACCTCCAGGGAAGTCAAATGCCATTGTACAGCCAGGAGTCTGCTACAGTTGCTGTAGCAGGTAGGGAAAGGGTGAATATAATCTGCAACCCCAACTGGCTAGAACAACTCCAACCGGACTGAATAAATAGGCAAAAAGGAAAGAAGGGAAGGCAACCTCTAACCTTTCCCACCAAAAGTTATCACTCCCTTTGACATCCATCTTTCTTTCTTTCTTTCTTTCTTTCTTTCTTTCTTTCTTTCTTTCTTTCTTTCTTTCTTTCTTTCTCTTCTTTCTTTCTTTCTTTCTTTCTTTCTTTCTTTCTTTCTTTCTTTCTTTCTTTCTTTCTCTATCTGCTTACTCACTCCAGGACTAAACAAACTCCCAATTGATCTTTATTACAGGATCCCACTAAGTGTCACAGTAGGCTTCTCTTCTGCAGCCAGCAGCAGAGAGCTCATCCAGTCCTTTTCAGCAGCAAGTGGGTAAAGCCCACCAAAAATAGGCCAAGGCTTTCTAAAGTATTCCTTAGCTTGTGCTTCCCTATTAGCCAATTCCTTCCAGCCACCCATTTTTCCCCCTCATGCTTCATTTGAATATGGGCAGGAGCAAATAGATCCACAGGCGGACTGCTGTAAATGCCTCATTTCCCATTTTTTCCTCTTTTTTAACACAAATTTTCACTCCTGAGATCCTGGTGTTTTTTATAAATTTATTTGTTTTTATCTGTATATATAGTATAACTAAGATATCTTGCTTCAGACCAACATGGCTACCCACCTGAATCTATATGTAAGCCACTTGGAATGGAAATCCATCAACCTCATGAAGAAACTTGTACAGGGGGTGTGGCACCACTGTGAAGAATGGCAGATGCGAGATTCTGCCGTTCCCGACCCTCCTCATCCATTCCCAGTTCTATTGCCTCTAAAAATGTTGTGAAACGCCAGAGAATGGGAAGAAACGACCTCTCAAACCCCAAACTCACCTTGCAGACCAGGAAAGCATTAAAAGAACAATTAGAAGGCTTTGCTCACCATGCGAGGGCCCGGAAAGCCAAATCCAAGATGGCAGCCACAGCAGAAAGCACGGGGAAAACAATGAGCCTTCAAGCATCAGCAGAAATTTTACAGCACCTCAAGGCTATGGAGGTAAGCCTGTCTGGCCAAATGACAAACTTAGCCACCCAATTTGAGGAAAGAAAGATAGCTCTTAAAGACATGGCACAGAAAGCTACAGCAGCCCTGGACCTAGGGCTTGTGAATCAGGCAGACATAAAAGCATTACAAGAAGCCTCTGATACACAGAGAAACTCTCTAATAACTCAGAGGTAAAATCCGTAAAACTGAAATTCAGAGGCATCCAGGAGGAAGCAGAAGTGAACAAAGATTTGATTATGTTTATGGCTTCATTTATAGTTACTGCATTATCCTTAGAAAAGGGTTTTTTTACAACCATAACTCAAGCGTACAGGATGGGCCCTCCATCACAAAATTGCCATCCTCTTCCTAGAGACATATTAATAACAGTTCCAGACGCCAGAGTCCAACACAGAATTCTAGACTCAGCCAAAACTCCAGGAACTTTTCAATTTGAGGGGGACCCTGTACAAGTGTTCCCTGACATCCCCAAAGAGGACATTCTGATACGCCGCAAGCTGAAGCCTGTTATCACCAAACTGCAAAGCATGAAACAGAAATACAGATGACTTCCTTCTGGAAAATAATTTGTGGCATACCAGGGCCAACAAATCTATGCATGGGATGAAGACAGCAGAGCTGATTTACTTTCCATCCTCCACAGTGCAACCCCTATAGAACTGGAGGAAAAGAGAGCAGCTAAACGCAAGAGTCAGTTGAAATCTCCACAAAAAACCAGCAAGATCCTGGTTCTTTCATCACCTGCAGGCTCTTGAACTGGAACTTCAGAGTTCCATAGTCTCAACATGTTATTCACTGATGCAATGAGTGCTTTACTGTTCTTATGGAAACTTGCTTTAAGAACATAAGAACATAAGAGAAGCCAATGTTGAATCAGGCCAATGGCCCATCTAGTCCAACACTCTGTCACACAGCGGCCAAAATATACCAGGTGCCATCAGGAGGTCCAGCAGTGGGGCCAGGGCACCAGAAGCCCTCCCACTGCTGCCCCCTCCAGCACCAAGAATAGAGTGCATCACCTTCCCCAGACTGAGAGTTCTCATTCTATACCCTGTGGCTAATAGCCACTGGTGGACTTCTGCTCCATATGTTTATCTAATTTCCTCTTGAAACTGTCCATGCTTGCAGCTGCCACGACCTCCTGTGGCAGTGAATTCCATATGTTAATCACTCTTTGGGTGAAGAAGTATTTCCTTTTATCTGTTCTAACCCGACTGCTCAGCAATTTCATAGAGTGCCCACGAGTTCTTGTATTGTGAGAAAGGGAGAAAAGTACTTCTTTCTCAACCTGCTCAATCCCATTCATAATCTTATAAACCTCGATCATGTCACCCCTCAGCCGTCGTTTCTCCAAGCTAAAGAGCCCCAAGCATTTTAACCTTTCTTCATAGGGAAGGTGTTCCAACCCTTTTATCATTCTAGTTGCCCTTCTCTGCACTTTTTCCAATGCTATAATATCCTTTTTGAGATGTGGTGACCAGAACTGTACACAGTATTCCAAATGAGGTCGCACCAATGATTTATACAGGGGCATGATGATACTGGCTGATTTGTTATCAATTCCCTTCCTAATAATCCCCAGCATAGCGTTGGCCTTCTTTATTGCAGCTACACATTGTGTAGACATTTTCAGCGAGTTATCCACTACGACTCCAAGATCTCTCTCTTGGTCAGTCTCTGCCAGATCAGACCCCATCAACGTGTATTTATATTTAGGATTTTTGGCTCCAATGTGCATCACTTTGCACTTGGCCACATTGAACCCCATTTGCCACGTTGACGCCCACTCACCCATCCTCAACAGATCCCTTTGGAGTGCCTCACAATCCTCCCTGGTTTTCACCACCCTGAACAACTTCGTGTCATCTGCAAATTTAGCCACATCACTGCTTACTCCCAATTCCAAATCGTTAATAAACAAGTTAAAAAGCATGGGACCGAGTACTGATCCCTGTGGTACCCCACTGCTTACCACCCTCCACTGAGAAAGTTTCCCATTTATACTCACTCTCTGTTTCCTATTTATAAGCCAGTTTTTGATCCACAAGAGGACTTGTCCTTTTATCCCATGACTATTGAGCTTACTTAGGAGCCTTTGATGAGGAACTGTATCAAAAGCTTTAAATGGCACTTATGTATTTAAATATGGTTGTTAATGATTATCTTCTTATTTTTCTACACAGGGGGGAGACAGGATCAGTTTTGCTCCTTTGTTTGGACTCTCAAGAGACAGAGCTTTGCTCTGATTGCCAGTGAGGTAACGGGTTGTTTGGGAGGTGGGCAGCTATTAGAGTGAGATAGACTGTAAGGTTATTCTTTTTTTTTTGTTTTAGCTTATAGGATTTACTAATATATTTATTTTAAATTTCTTCTTTTTCATACTCTAGATAGTTGTGTAATTAAGTGATACCACACACTTCTTGAATCACTTGGGAACCAGTTTTTGGGAAAGGGGGTGGGGGTTTAAGCAACTTACAACAGAATAGTGTTATATACTTGAATTTTGTAACATAACTGTTTTAGCGTATAACGATTTTTTGCATTACTTTATTAAGAGTTAAACTAGGCTAACATGAGTGATGAGATTGTATTTTGCACAATTAATGTGTGTGGGTTGAACAACACTATTAAGGCTAAGAGAATGACTTCCTTTATTATGAAAAGCAAACCTAATATCCTATTCCTTCAAGAGACTTACCTGAGGCCTTCGGCACTAAAGGTTCTCAAATCGTCTTGCTACGACCAGCATTATCAGGCAGGGGGCTCCTCCAAGTCCCATGGAGTGGCTATTTTGATATCAAAATTGGTGCACTTTCCCTACAAAGATTGTATGTCAGGCCCTAGAGGAAGGTACCTTTTCATAAAGGGTACACAACCAACAGAAAACCACCCTAGCCTCCATTTATGATCCCAATGATGGCCAGGAACAATTTTTAGAGAATAATGAAACTACAAGCCTTTAAAGAAGAATATGTGATTACTGGGGGTGATTTTAACCTAATTGTTGACTATCAGCTAGATAAATCAGGTAAAAAAACTGAATGGAGGTTGGAGGGCAAAAAGTGTTCTAAATTGGCAGAACTGTTATACAGGCATCAGCTGAAAGATCTATGGTGTGAAATGCAGGGAAAAGAATAAGACTACACCTATTTTTCTCCTAGATTTGGTTCATACACTCGCATGGACTATTTGATTGCCACCCCAGACATCTTACACAGAATCACAAAAATTGATATTGGTCCCATGATGTGGTCAGACCACGCTTATGTAGAGATGCACTTCAAACAAAACATTCCACATGGCTCTCGAATTTGGAAATTAAATAACTTTTATTAAAGTTATTTCAGCACTATTTCCAGGAGAATAACACCAGAGAAGTGGAACCACATGTCGTATGGGATGCCTTTAAAGCAATTGCGAGGGGGAAGATCATCACAATAGCATCTCACCTAAAAAAAGAAAGAAAACACACAATTCAAACATTCTTAATTAAAATACAGGATCTAGAAAAACTTCATAAAAGAACTAGAGATAAAGCAACATATAGAGAACTAAGTCTGAACGTAAAGTCCTGGAATTACTGCAAACTCAAGACATCCAGAAGAAGATTCTATATCTAAAACAACAACTTTGGCAAACAAACCCAAAGAACCCAAAGAACCTTAAATTTCTAGACTCAACCTTAAATTTCTAGAATATACTCCTTAAGGACAAAACAGATAACAACTGCCATGCTTTAAACTTAACCCTATATGGTAAGCAGAGTGACCGGGAAAACCTGCTACTCTTGGTTGACCTTGAAAAGGCCTTTGATAGTGTGGAGCCCAGTTACCTCAAACAATTGCTATTTTTTATGAACTTTGGAGAGAGGTTTAGACAAGCAATAGCAGCCATGTATGCAAACCGTATGGCAAAAATTCTTACCAATGACACTCTGAGTAGATCAATTCCTCTTGCTCGGGGAACTCATCAGGGATGCCCACTGTCCCCCTTTATGTTCGCCCTGGCAATCAAACCCTTGGCTTCTGCAAAATGTAACAACAAGGAGATCCTAGGGATAAGAATTTGGCAAAGAGACCCATAAAGTAAGTTTGTACACTGACGATCTCATGGTTTTTCTTTCAGCTCTGGACACATCACTTTTGAACTTTCAACAGACATTCAAGGTTATACAAGATGTATCAGGACTGAAAGTAAACTTAGACAAATCACAAATTGTCCCTTTGCAGATATCTCAAGAAACAGAAAGGAGAATACAAACCAATTTCCCATACAAATGGGTCCACAAGCCATGGAGATGTTTGGGCATATGGGTATCTCCAAATCTAGATGACCTGATCAAATATAACTTTGACAAGGCCTTTGAAGAGGCCAAGAATGAAATGAGTAGCTGGAATTGTATGAACCCAACATGGGCAGACAAAATTAGTATGATTAAAAGTTTTATTTTGCCTAAATTCTTGTTTTTATTCAGAGGCTTGCCAATCCTGATCCCGAAGAAACTCCTAAACAAATGGCAAGTGGAAATCAACAATTTTTTTTGGAGCTACAAGACACCAAGGATCAAGTTCTCCCTCCTAAAACAACACCATACTGATGGAGGCTTGAGCATACCTGACCTGGCATCCTACCATGAAGCGGCTAATCTAGCTACAGCATTGAGAATTTTAAACTATAAGGCACCACCAGCATGGCAGCAGATAGAAGAGTGGATGGTCAGCTCCATCCCCCTGCAAGATGTCCTCTGGAACTGCCCAAAAGACAGACGCAAACCAGTTCTGAGCAACTGAATCCTTGATGCTTCTTTGACTATATGGGACAAATCCTCCAAGAAGTTTTAACAAATAGATCATGATTCTCATCCTTCTTAAACCAGACTTGGTTCCCGTCAGGGAAAGAGAGACCAGTCTTTGAATCTTGGAGATGAGCTGATATTACAAGGATAGTAGACCTGATTGACAAAGGGAAGCCCTGTACGAAACTAGAACTGGAAAATATTATTGCAGAAAAAATACCCTGGTTTCAGTATTTACAGATCTCCCATATGCTTCACAATTTCATCAAAACCACGGAACAAGATAAGACCACATCAAAGTTTGAGGAACTTCTAGATCATCGAACAGGAGAGGCCAAAGGTTTGATTTCAAAGATTTATAAAGTGCTTATTACGCCCTCCAACACAGACTGCTTGAGATCTCACACAATATGGCAAATAGACTGCCAAGGTCGCCTGATGGAACAAGATTGGGAATGCAATCGAAATTCTCCTAATGCCACCTCAAATTTTTTTAATATCAAATTCAATTCCTTTAAAGTGTTAAACTGATGGTACCTGCACGCTGTAAGACTACACAGAATTAAACCTAGCATATTGAAATTCTGCTGGAAAAATTGTGGATCCGTGGCCGACTATATCCACTGTTGGTGGCACTGCCCAGTAATTAATGTCTTCTGGCAAAAGGTGTATACTCAAGTAAAAGCCATCACCGGAACTGACCTACCTTTCAGACCAGAAGTGGCATTACTAGATGCATGGTCAGATGTATCTGAAAATAAAACACAATACACTTCAGTATCGACATTAGTTGTGATTGCCAGATTATGCATAGCCCAAAGATGGAGAGGAAAAGTAGCCCCCAGCATTCTACAATGGCACAACAAGTTATGGGAACATTTTGTTTATGGTAAGATGCCCCCACAGGGGGGTTCTCATGCAGGCTGATATCAAAAAACCTTCCAAGCAGTCTGGTTCCCGGTAGTTGAATATCTGGAAGAGAAGGAAGTTGTTCCAAAAAACCCATATTATCTAAGTTTGTTATTTTTCTAATTCAAATATAAGATAATTAGCTTTAGTAAATATGCCCTTGACATCTCAGCCTTTATGTAGCTTACTGGCTGGGAAAACAGAATAGGAAATACAAAAAATAGATAAATAGAAAAAAGGCAATCATAAACTATAAGATTAAAGTGATGGGCTGTAAGAGTAGCATCAGAGTAGATCCTATATTGTGACTGGAACTTAAATGAGGAACAGGCAGCAGTGAAGTAAATGGGGCGTTTCCCACCTAATAGTAGCAGTATGCAGTGGACCCTGATACCTGCCAACTAAGCTGGTAAGTCTGTGGCTAAAGTCAAATGTGGCCGGCAAAGACCACCAGGCATAGAAATGGCCGGGCAGGGTATAGCGGTGGGACCAGGTGGAGTTGGAAAGGAAGGGGGCAGATAAATGGAGCTCAGCCACCTTCCAGCCTGTATCCCATCCCAAAGGTGGCAGACAGTGGGGCAAGGATTAAAAACCCCACTCCAGCATTGGTGTTGTGCAATGCCAGGTCCATAAATAATAAGACCTCAGTCCTTCAGGACTTCCTGCTGGAGCAGGACATGGATCTGGTGTGCATGACCGAGACTTGGGTATGAGACGGGGAGACGGTTGCCCTCTCCCAGTTGGCTCCTCCTGGGTTCTCGGTCCTCCACCAATCCCGGACTTTGGGGCGGGGGGGAGGAGTGGCTTTGTTCATTCAGGAGGCTTACTCCTTCAGGGCACTCCTGGCGATGAGGTTCTCAGGCATGGAGTGTACTGGCTTTGTGTGGGAAGCCAGGGAGAGTTTTGCTGTCTGACTAGTATACCGTCTGCCCAACGCACCGGTGAACAGCCTACCATCTCTGGTGGAGGCCGTATCAGGCTGGGCATTGGAGCACCTAGGCTGTTAGTCTTGGGTGACTTCAATGTCCATGCTGACAATGTGGCTTCTTCACAGGCGGTGTACCTGGCATCATCCATGGTGGTGCTGGGACTCTCCCAATATATAATGGCCCCACTCACCAAGGCAGTGATTTGATCTTCGTGGTGGGGGCTACAGTGGACCGGATTATTGCCACGGCAGTTCCATGGTCAGACCACTATGCCCTGAGGGCCTGAGTGAATATGTCACCCCAACCCTGTTTGGGTGGCGAGCATATTTTGGCTGGCGTAATCTGGTCCATGGGGTCGCGAAGAGTCGGACTCGACTGTGCGACTGAACAACAACAACATATTTTGGCTTGCCTGCGGAGCCAAATGGACCCATTGTGGCTTCAGATGGCTCTCCAGGATCCATTGGCCCCTGGCAGCTCACTAAATGAGCTAGTTGAGGATTGGCATGGCCGACTCTCGGCGGCCATTGACAAGATCACTCCCAGATGCCCTCTGCGCTCTTGTTCAAGGCTGGCTCCATGGTATACCCAGGAGCTCAGGCTGATGAAACGAAGACTCAGACAGCTAGAGAGACAGTGATGGCGTGTTCTCAACGAGGCAACAAGAGCATCCTATCAAATGTTTATGAGGTCATATGAGATGGCAGTCAAGGCTGCAAAGAGGGAGTTCTACGCAGCCACGATTGCGTCTGCAAGCTCATGCCCGGCACAATTGTATAGAACAATTTGGTCCTTAACAACTCTGCCATGGGGCAGACAAAACACTTGGGAATTGGATATAGGCCGTGAGGTTTTTGTGAGCTACTTTGCAGACAAAGTCTTGTTGCTCTGCTGCGACCTCCTTGATACAGTGAGTGAACTCGAGGCTCCATGCACATCTTCTGGTCCCATTCTGGATTATTTCAGTCCACTCAGCCTAGAGGAAATTGACAGACTGATCTCAATGGTACGTCCAACCACATGCAGCCTTGATCCGTGCCCTTCCTGGCTAATTAAAGCTGGCCACGAGGGGTTCGAGGCACCCTTAGGGACATTATTAACAAGTCCCTCTCTGAGGGGCTGTTCCCAGGGGCTCCCAAGGAAGCGATGGTCTGCCCTCTCCTAAAAAAAAAATCTCTGGACCCAGACAAATTGGCCAACTATCGGCCAGTCTCCAATTTGCCCTATTTGGGCAAATTAATAGAGAGGGCAGTGGCGATACAGATGCAGAGCTTTCTGGATGACACTTCCATGCTGGATCTCTTCCAGTCTGCTTCCGCCTGGGTCACGGGATGGAGGCAGGACTGCTCGCCCTCACAGATGACCTCCAGAGGCATCTGGATTGGGGCGGGACAGCAGTGCTGCTGCTGTTGGAACTGTCAGCGGTGTTTGACATGGTTATCAGTTGCTCACCCACCGCCTCACCAACATGAGGATTCGTGGGCTTGCCTTACAATGGCTTGTCTCCTTTCTCCAAGGTCAGAGACAAAGGGTGGCACTTGGGGAGAAGCTGTCCTGAAGGCACCCACTAATTTGTGGAGTGCCACAAGGGTCAGTGCTCTCCCCAATGCTATTCAACAACTATATGTGCCCCCTTGCCCAGATTGCCCGGAGGCATGGGCTAGGGTGTCACCAATATGCGGATAACACCCAGCTCTATCTGCTGTTGGGTGGTCAGTCTGGCTTTACCTCAGAAGATCTGGACCAGGCGTTGCAGGATGTGGTGAGATGGCTTAGACTGAGCTGATCCCTCCTGAGTTTAAAAAGTACCAGGCAGGGCTATTTTGGGGCAGGAACACAAAGGGATGGAGTTCCAGCTGGCTCCTGAGTTGGCCACACCCAGCAGGAACTCATTAGCATAATAGGCCACACCCAACAGCAGAAACTCTTTAGGATTGGCTACATTTGGGGTGTGTGGCCTAACATGCAAAGGAGTTCCTGCTCCAAAAAGAGCCCTGGGTTTTGACAGCAAACAAGGTAAACAGAATAAGAAGCAAAAGGTGGATGTGGCTGGATGACCACACTTCTGGTAACATGGGGGTGTGGCCTAATATGATAATGAGTTTCTGCTGTTGGGTGTGGCCTATATGCTAATGAGTTCCTGCTGGACTTTTTCTACAAAAAAAGCCCTGGTACCAGGTGAAAGTGGTAGCAAGCCCTGGAGAGTGCATTTATCCCACTTCAGGGACATATGAACATGAACAAGCTGATCTAGTAAGGGATGCACTTATGCACATGAGCACCACATGTAACCGGATTACACAAAAAAAGCCGCTTACAGCTGCGCCTCTGCCAGGGGGGGGCCAACAGTGTGAATGCTCCCTTGCACATCCTCCCCAGTATGCTCCCGCATCAGTTGGTGCAGTGTGACTGGGAAAACCCGGAACAGTTTGTGCCGGATATTTTTGCCATGACTCCCTCATGCTTCAAACTGCCAGTCTGTCCTCGGCCAGGAAAAAGTTCTTTCAGTCACGACCCAGGAACCTCGACCCGGGTATCTTTTATCTTCTAGCAAAAATACATAAACCCAGGATGCCTCATTGTCTCAGGCATAGGCACTCTCACTGTGGGGGCATCTGGCTATGTGGACCCTATTCTCTAAGACCTTATGCCATTAATACCCTTAGTCATGTGCATGACACCACAGATTCCCTGAGGAAAATAGAAACTTTGAATAGCTTTCCAGAGAATACTATTTTGGCCACCATGGATGTGGAATCTCTGTACACCAACATCCAGTATAAAGATGGATTGCAAGCCATAAGAAACATGATTTCTGACAACACCACAGCTGACCTTGCTACCAAACTCTGTCATTTTGTTCTCACCCATAACTACTTCAAATTTGGTAACAACTTGTACCTTCAGATTAACGGTACAGCCATGGGTACCCACATGGCACCACATGCTAACATCTTCATGACTGACTTGGAGCAATGCTTCCTAAATTCCTGCCTACTTCACACACTTACATTGGTGACATCTGTATCTGTATATATGGTGTAGAAACCCTGGACAAATTCCACCAGGCATTCAACAACTTTCACCCCACCAACAACCTGATAATGAACCAATCTATGCAAGAAACATTTTCTGGACACCATTATATGTATACATGATGAGCCCATAGAAACCACCTTATACCAGAAACCTACTGATTGACAAACATATCTACATGTATCCAGCTACCATCCAAAACATTCCAAACAACCTATTGTCTATACCCAGGCTCTATGCTACAATTGCATCTATTCCAACCCTACAGACAGAGATTCTCACCTGAGGGATCTACAACAAACCTTTTTGGAACCAAAATATCCACCAGATGAAGTCAAGAAACGCATCAACCAGAATGATACTCAGAGAAAGCCTGTTACAAGACAGGCCCAAAAAAGACAATAACAGAACACCACTAGTGGTCACATAGAGCTTTCAATTCAAAACAGTTCAATACATCATCAGTGACTTACAACTTCTACTGGATAATGACAGTTGTCTTTCACAAGCACTGGGGACAGACCTTTTCTTGCACACAGACAGTCCCTCAGTCTTAAACAACTCTTCACCCACGATGATACATCTAACTAGAACATGGACACTAATACCAGATCTTACTATTTATTTACCCAGATGCAAATTTGCTGTCACATGCACCCAGACAGCACAGTCACTGGACCTAACAACATCAAATACACCATCTCAGCCTTAACTTGCTCATCTTTTAACATTTTATATGTCATTAAATGCCAACATTGCCCTTTGATCCTCTTTATAGGGCAAACGAGGCAAACTCTATGCCAAAGAATAAATGGTCACAAATCTGGCATCAAGAATCACAAGACTGAGAAATCTGTAGGAGATCACTACAGCATTCGAAGGCATTCAATGGGTGACCTCAAAGTAGATGTTTTCTTTCAAAGGAACTTCAAGAACAGACTAGAAAGGGGAATTGCTGAGTTACAAGTTATTACAACACAGAGAACAATGGAATCCCCAGGACTTAACAAGGATATGGTTTCTTATCTCACTACATATGCTAACCTAATTCAGTCCTTACATCTGTATTATCACATATCCCAGAAGGTCTGTAAATCCTCTGTATTGTATTTTATTTTTTATTTAGAATAGTAGATTGTAGTGTAATATAATGAATAGTAGAATATAATGTGATTTGGAATGATAGGTTTGAATATATTTCTCTGGTCTGATGTTAAAGACAGTTAAAGCCTGCATTGTATGTTAGATGCAGACAAGATTCTAATGGAGCTGGTTTCAAATTGCTCTAGGCGAGAGGACAATAGATCAATTACTTTTCATATCAAAAACAAGCCCAACATATCCTGTTTTACTTTCACACACCATCTGTATTCTTCAGACAGTCTTTTCCTGCTGGTGCCTTCTCTTAGGATTGTCCATAAATCAACAGTTCGGCTATAGTCTTTTTCTTATTTTTGTAAAGAAAAAAATATTCAATAAAAGAAAAGTTAAATACAAGCTTTACAATTTCATTTTCAGTGCTATAAACAAACCACACAGATGTTGAGTTCAGTTCACCATTCTACTCAGGTTATAGGCTTTTTCTGTGGTAGTTACAGTCACCTATGCAAAATGCAGGGTGCACCATTGCAAATTGTATTTCAGGATGCATGTAAGACTTTTTTTATTTCAGAGGGCATTTGTTAGAGGGTAGACTATTTTGGCAGATATGGCTACATTTTTAATTTTTAACCCATGCATTTTTAGCTTATTGATGAACTACGCTGGTACAATGTTGTATACAGAGGGATTTACTAGCAATTTAATTCCTACCCAGCAATGTAACTCAAAGATAGGATTGCTGTGTAGTTCTACAAAGATGCCAAGCCTGGAACTACTTTGTCTATAATGATATGTGAACACTGTGTAAGAGGATAGACTTGTAAAAATTGATTATATCTCTCTTTTGCAATTTAAATTTGGGCATAAAAAGTAACAATTTTCCATATTGTTGTATGAGCGCATAATGGCCTATCTTCAACACACAGTGTTGAAGTTTCTTCATTCTCACTTTCTCGTCCAAAAACACAAATGTAGGGAAATGAATCCATAATATATATGTATGCAGATTTCCAAGTTTTTATATGTAAATTTCCAAGTGTTTTCTGGGACTTTTCATATTTTACTAGAACATTCATAGTTAGTAGAATAAATTAGTTACAGTACAATGTAGTAGAGAAGCATAATTCCATCAATCCATTTTGGCAGTTTATAAAGCCCACAGGAGTGGAAGTTGAAGTAGTTTGTCAAGTAAGAAAGGAAAATATTCAGTTTTATCCTGGCAATGTTCAAAAGCAAGAAAGCATTTTTATTCTTCTCCCAATTGTTTTACTGAGCATTTTCTTGCATGCTGGAGTAGAATTAGATTTTCTGTCATCATTTCATGTATGTATTGACTGGCACATTATTGCTGCAATTACTTACTACAACATGTTGAAAAGTCTTGGTGTTGTAAGCTATGTTTGTCCACTGAATTAAAGTAGTTTTTATTATTTACACTTCAAGCAATTATTTAAACACCCAAAGATCCTGGTACAATTTGGAGCTCCCATGAATTTTTGCACTAGTGGTTATGAAAGCAGTGTTAAAGCTGTTCACACTCTCATTTCAATATTTTAGAGATACTTTAAAAAACCCTGAATAGATGCCATCATGGCACTTTTTCTTTGTTTGGCATATATATGGCTGATGGAAGTCAGGCTGCTTTTTGTTTTCAAGGTTTTTTGGTGTGTGTGTTTTCCCCTCTCATTTATTAACAAAATTCATGATAGAGAGTAGTAGTAATGGTGGAGGATGTTTTTGAATGGAAGTTTTCTTTATTAAAGACTGCAGTAGAAGACCACTTTTTTGTCCTTTACATGTTTAGATCTTGAGAGACCTTGTTCAAATCCCCATTTCTACCATGGAAGATCACTAGGGTTGCCAAATCCCTAGTCCATCCGGGGGTTCCCCTGATTTTCAGAGCTTCACTCCATTGCTGGCCAGCTGGCTGGTGGGGGAAGCCCCACCCCTGAACAGGGATGTCACTGTGCAATGTCCATGTCATGATGACATCACCCAGAAGTGATGTCATCATGGTGCAACTGTTGGGGGTGCCGCTGTAGTTTTTGGACAAATTCTATGGTTTTGAGGGCAAAACCCCAGAGTTTTGCACAAAAATTAGAATGGCACTCCCCCCCCCCGTCAGCAATGCAATGATGCCACTTTCAGGTGATATTATTATGATGCGTACACTTTGCGCACATGCAAGAAGATCCCAGACACCAGCCAGGAGCCCCCTGCCAGTAGCCAGTATGGATCTGGCAGCCCTAAAGCTTACTGGATGACTTTCAGCTTCTCAAAAACTCTCAGCCTGGCCTACCAGGCTGTTCTAAGCTGTTTTGAGTTCCAGCTAGGGAGAAAAGCAGGTTATAAATAAATAACTGCAAATGCAAACACATCCTATAATGTTCAGATAACACACCAGAAGCTGTGGACGCTATGTGAGAAGGGATCTCAAATGCATTCAGAAAGGTAAACATTTCCTGTGTGTAAGAATCCTCAGGGCCTAACTAAACATCCACAGGAACTCAGTTCCAAGCACAAAGCTTGCAGCATGTGTCTAATAGAAACTCTTTGTGGTGGACAAGGGAAGATGCAAAGATAATGTAAAAAGTAGTTCAGCCATTATAGACTAGTTGCAGCTTCATCATTGTGTAATTCTTCATATAAACCACTTTGTTGTAACTAAGGAACAGACATGTAGTGAAAGATGGAGGTAATTTGTTTAAATGAATTTTACAAAGGTCAGTTCTGTTATGTTACTTTATCTGATCTAAATTGACAGTAATATTTTAATGATATTTTAGTGTATCAAAATACTATTTTAGCTTACTATAGCTAATTTTTATACCTATTACATAGTGTACAATGTTTATTAAAAGGTATTCTTGCAATATATCTTAAAGAAAATGTTTTCTGATTAACATGGTGAGCTAGTACACATGCCACTAATCATATGAAGAAAGGGCGTTTTCACACATGCTAAATAATGCAGTTTCAATCCACTTCAGCGACCATTTGCATGTGGATTTTGCCATTTCACACAGTAAAATCCAGTTGCCAAGTGCATTGAAAGTGGATTGAAAGTGTATGTGAGAAAGCACCCAATGTCACGATCTGGGGAAGCAACTCATCCAAAGTGGTCAAATTCATAGAGACCATATGCTTTGGATGATATTGTTCTTGTAAAGTCTACGCAGGATTCAAAGACTATTTCCCCTTGTTTGTTTTGGCTCCCAATCAAATAATGACATTCTATTACCTTACTTTTTTTTAATGCTTAAATGGTAAAGCTCTTGTTTCACACTTCCTTGCATTAATTCTGTGAGATGTTTGTAGTATGCAAGTGTTAATTAAATCAGTCTCTGTGTCAGGACAGGCATTGCACATGAAGAATTAGAACATGCATTCTAGATTAAGGGGCTGTTTGTGTCTGTTGTATTCACAGTTCCCTGTTTACCACAATAATTCTTCCAGGGAAAGATGGAAGTGAGATAGATGTTTAAATAGCAAGTAAATTTATTACCCTATCCAGGATACAGAATAAAAAGAAGGAAAATGAAGTGGTGGTGGGCTTGACAGTGACAGTGAACTATTCAAATAGCAACAATACAGAGCAACTTGCTTATGACAAGTCAATGAAACCCTTCATATTTGCACAATCTTAGTTTTCAGTATTACTATGTTCTACCCAACAATAGTTACTTCTTGTAACCCAACGTGTTCCTCCCATGTGGCTAGTCTGGACAAACCAATCCAGGGGCTGCCCAAAAAGTTATTAATAGGTGCAGTGGGATAAATAGAGAAGGTTTTTTGGAAATGAGATAATGAGTCTTTAGATAGGTCAGATGCAGCCCAGAAGACTAGTTACAATTGACTATAAGGTTGGTGAGACAAGACTGGGAAAAGGAGAATGTACTGCCCCAGCAGGATAAACAGCAGTTTATTTTACAGCAGAATATAAACCCTTTACCCTTAAAGGAATGCCCAATGGGAATGCCTGTTTAACAACCCCTTAGGTCAGATGCTCTGAAGTACCCTTCCTGATTGGTTAGAAATAGAGCTTCCCTTTCTGGTTGTTAGCCTGCAAAATCCCTTTTTTACTCTTTTCAGTCCTCTGTTAGAAATCTGTTAGCAGTTAGGGTAGATGTACAGAATTATTTCTTTTTACCACAGAGTCATCATAAAGATGTAACCTCCCACATAGTCACCAGTTTGGATCATGAGTAATGACCTTCTGAATGCATGTGCAGTAAAATAAAATGATTTCACCCTGAAGTAGACTTGTGCGTTGATAACTTAGCTCCCAGCCAGGCTCTGGGCAGCACAGAGAAGCCAGGAGATAGGGGAGCAGATAGAAAGCTGTGGAGGGTTCAATTTAGGAAAGGAAGCAGAATGGGATAGAGAAATATGGTAATCTGCCTGTCTTTATGAGCAGGTCCAATGATTTAAGTATCTGGGATTATAGGGAAAGGTTCAGAAGCAGTACCAATTACAAGAATGGGGGGCTTGACTGCCCTTATTATGTACTTGGGGTACATTGATGAACAAAAGCTATTGAGGAAGAATCTGCATGGATTCTGTATGGGAAGATCATATCTCACTAATTGGTTAAAAGTTCTTTGAGGGGGTGAACAAACATATGGACAAGGGTGACCTAGTAGATGTCATTTACTTTGACTTCCAGAAAGCTTTTGATAAAGTTCTTCATCAAAGGCTCCTAAAAAAACTCAGCAGTTATGGAATAAGAGGACAAGTCCTTTTGTGGATTAAAAATGAGTTAATTAACAGGAAACAGAGAGTGAGTATAAATGGACAGTTTTCACAGTGGAAGGTAGTAAGCACCAGGGTACCACAGGGATTGGTTCTAGGTCCATTGCTTTTTAACTTGTTCATTAATGATTTGGAGTTGGGACTAAGCAGTGGTGTGACTAAGTTTGTGGATGTTGCTAAGTTGTTTTTTTAGCCCCCCAAGGGGATTTTTTATTTATTTGCATTTTATATAGACTACAAACTAAAAGAAAAAAAGGAGGGGGAACTAACACTAAGGGAGAAAGAAAAGCAAACCCACACTAAACTAAAAACCCAAGAGTAGGAGATCTTCCACCCCGTTAGCATCTATGTTACTACTACACAGTTAGAATACATGAATACCGCGAGTTCCTGTCTAACTTTCCCTATTTCAGAATTAGGTAATTAGTTGTTATGAGAGTATTCCAGAGCATCTCTCAAATTCGCTTCATAAAGGCCAATTTCAGAGTCCTTCTGCCTTTACTTAAGTTTCCTGTCCCTAAGTGCATAAGTTGGTCTTTGGGCATCAACGCCTTCTTCTACCGCCAGGTCCTCGTCCGTCTCGGAGGGAGCAGAGCCACTCGAACCAGTTTCACCATCTTCTTTAGTCCCCAGGTGACGTTTAAGAAATTCCTTGGCTTTAAACACGGAATCAATCTTCTCTCTCTTATCATTCATCTTAAAGACCACTCCTTCTGGGACCACCCATTTATATCCAATTTGGTTGGTTTGGAGAAAGAGTATCAAGTCCTTGTAACTTTTCCGCTTCTGATGAATCTCGAATGGTATGTCCTTTAAAACCTTAATACTGTCATTCCCCATTTTCAATGGAGCAGCCGAGGTTGCTCATAGAATTGCATCCCTAGTTTGTCTTCTTGAAAATCTGACTGATATTTCACCAGATAGGCTATTCTTTTTGGTGTAATTTGAATACACCCTATACGCTGTTTCAATGTTGTGCATAATTTCTTCCGCTTTTAAGCCTACAACTGGTGCGAGAAGATCACTAAGGAGCTTCTTTAAATCTTCCTTCGAAGACTCTGGCACCCCTTGAAATCTGAGGATCATATTAGCTTTCTCCATTTGCAAGGACAAAAGCCTATGTTCTTGATGATTTTGCTTATTCACCACTTGATCCACTCTTTTCTTCAACTTTCTGTGTTCGGAGTGCATCTCCTTCACTTCTGCAATTGTCTGCTCCATTTGTTTAACCGCTTCCGCCACTCGTAGCTGCTGCGCTGCCACTGTCTGGTTTAAGACGGCTAACTGCTGGTTAATACCAGCGAGTTGATCCATGACTGGCTTGAGCGTATCCGCTAGTAGTCTTATGACGTCTGGCCCCTCCTCTTCTGGCTTAGGACTCTGGCCACTGGGAGGTTTCGGTTTCGCCACCCTCTTCCCGACGCCCGACATGTTGGATTATTGTTTACAGAAACCAACTGCTCCTTCACCACCTCTGAAATTTGCTTATGTGTAAAATCCGCTCTGGTAAGTCTCTCAAAACCAAACAGTTTTTCTATTTTCCCTGCGCCCACCCTTTTTCTTCTATTTGTTGCTCAAGTGCCTGCAGCCTCGCCTCAGTTGTTGCATCTTGCTCGATCTCCTTTGCCTGCCCCGGTCAGCCTAGCTAGAGCCATTCGGCCACCAGCGGTAGGACCGTTAGGATGAAGGAGTGCCTCAATTCCATGGCATTCCACCGCTGAAGAGGCAACTCCTTAAAAGCCCTCTGGCTAGGAACCCTTACCCAGGGTTCTGTGGAGGGGCCACTTCTGTAGCCCCCTCCAGACCACTGATGTGCTAGCCACTCTCCCGAGCCTCAGGAGCAGTGGCCACCATTGCCACACTGTCGACCGGAAGTCCCCTGGATGTTACTAAGTTGTTCAGGGCGGGCATCAATGTAGCAAATGAGGTTCAGTGGTTCCATAGCCAGTTACAAGGTTGCCTGTAGATTTGAGTGGTAGAGCCTGGGGAGGGCAGGGTTTGTGGTGTGGAGGTACCTCAGCAGGGTATAATGCCATAGAGTCCATTGCCCATAGCAGCCATTTTCTCCAGGAGAACTGATCTTGGAGCTCTCCAGGTGCTGCCTGGAGGCTGGCAATACTAAGGGGAGGGTCAGACCTGTAGATCTGAGGGGTAGAGCCTGGGGAGGGCAGGGTTTGGGGTGTGGAGGGACTTCAGCAGGATACAATGCCATAGAGTTCACCAGGGGTCTTTTTGTAGCAGGAATGCCTTTGCATATTAGGCGACACACCCCTAATGTAGCCAATCCTCCAAGAGCTTACAGTAGCCCCTGTAAGAAGAGGATGACACACAAATTCGTGAAGCATTCCATAATATGCAAAGGAGTTCCTGCTACAGAAAGAGCCTTGGAGTCCACTGCCCAAAGCAGCCATTATAATAGCTGGGAAATTTTCTGTAGGGGAAATGATGTGCTGTGGCTGGGGAACACAATGATTTCTGGGAGATCTCCAGGTCCCACAGGGAGATTGGCAACTCCAATGACCGTTTAAGGGAAGATTGGGATATGTATTTTACCTCAGAACACATTCAATTACTCCCAACAGCAACAGCAAACTGTTTAGAACATTAGAGGCAAAGGCCAATCAGGCAGCATATGCAAATGACCTCTGTGTTCCGACTGGCTATTGGGGGGAGAGGAACAGCAAACTATTAAGAATACTGAAGGCAAGACTCAGGCAACACAGCCTGAGAGGTCTTTCATACAGAAACTCAGAACTGTTTTGACTTCATTTGGGAAAACTCCCTCACCCTCGTTTTAACAATGGCTGCCAGTTGCCATGAAGTATACTGACCTGTAGTAAACTGTATCCATTATGCAGTATAAAGTGTGTGTGTGTGCACGCACTTTCAAATAATATGTAGTGCCAATGGTACAATTATATGGTGTTAAAAATTGCCTTTTATTATTCATGAAATAAGAACTTCTAGCTATGATAAGCTATAATTAAGACTGGCTGGAGTCTTTTATTATGCGCTACCAGAGCATCTAGGGATTTTTTGTTAAGACAGCCAATTAAATATTTAAACACTGATAGAAAATCCTAATAATGTTTGATACCTAGCATTGAAATGTTGATTAGGAAAAAGAACATGGATGATGCCTTAGAGTTTCTGAATTTTATCCTAATAAATGACACCCTTAGTTTTAAAAAGTCTTCAAGCTGTTTCTGTATACAAGACCCATCCCTTCCACAGGGACCATCATATTAGTCTGTCACAGCAAAAAGAAAATGCAATCTTGTGGCACTAGCAGATTTACATTATATAAAGCTGTGGTGGACTAGATCTGATTAAATGGGCTATAGTCTGCAAATTCTCACACCATGGTGAATCCGTTACTATGCCACAAGTCTTCATTTTGTATTTGCTATAAAATACTCAGTAGACCACCAAAAAACAAAAACAAAAAAGTTCAGTGACTTCATATATGAAAGCATATTGATGTCAAAATTGTTTCAAAGGTGTTTCATAGTGAGGAAACCACTGCTGCCTATAAATGCCATAAACTGTACTCATTGTTCAATGGTTATTTGTACTCTCTCTGTGTCTTACAAATGTTCAAGAATTTCCATCATGAATCCCACTTTAATAACTTTCTCTGTGACTTTCACAAAGAAGGCTGAGAACAACACTTTGTTACTGGATCAGATTCTGTTTCCTGTCCCCCTGTGGGTCATTATCCAAGCAAGATCAGGAGCTGGACATTAATAAAGGTAGATGAGCCAAAGGCAAGAGTGAAGACAGGAAACCAGTTATGTCTAAAGTAATTCATCAAACAGCTAGCTAGTTCTCAGACATCTAGCTTTGGTCTTGCCTCTATAGTTGTTGTGGAAACAGAAGAAATAGTGCAAGAAGTGTTGTGAACTAAAGCAGATACAGAAAACAAGAGGGCACAATCATCTACTGGATAAGGTAGCTTGTGCAAGAGCAAGGGACAATGATTTTGCCTGGGATGCAGTACATTATACTTAGTAGTAAAAAGAAGTATTTATTAAATGGGTAATGATTGGAATATATTGGAACAACACACTAGCCATATGATCTAGGTCTGTAAAAGGGTGTTCAAAATGGGTAAAATGTTTTAAAATATGAAATGTATTATTAATTTGAAAAAAAAATGTCTGACCTCCTACTTACAAGCCATGGTTTCTTAATGCCAGCTGACCCAACAGATCATATGCTGCTTTCCGAAGGTGAAATGGCTCATGTTTATATCCAAGCTATGCCATTTAAGTGTTCTGTGCTCATTAAATATCTAGCTATAGAATAGTCTATGAATACAACTATTTAGCTTTTATTTTAAACAAAAGATAAAACTGTTATAAGCTTAAGCACAATTGGAATCATTAGGGAACTGAATTATCCACCCTTTCCTGTAGCAAGCATAACATTGTACCTAAGATAGATGTGTTTTTAATGCGTGGATGGAGTGTACTAGGCAATGGATAAATGGAAATGAAAGAATGTTGTAGATGTTGTTGTTATATTATAAATGGTGGTTATATTCTCCTCTTGAAAATTGTTTTAAAATACTTCATGCTGCTTGCACATCTTCTTGCAGCTGTTGAACACACAGGTTTAACTGGGAAGTAGTAAGACAATAGAGAATAAACGTAGGCTACTATTTTATGTTTTACATGATTATATAAATTCTATATGAAAGCTATCTCAGTGTCATTCTTCAGAATCTTATCTGTGCCATTAGTTGTTCACTGATGCTTATACCATTGTAATGACAACTGATAATCTGCAGAGTCCTGATTAGAGGTGTATGCTCAGTATATACCTTATTGCTATTTTTCAGGTATTTATTCAGCCGAATACAGTTCAGAGATCTGTACTCGGCTACTGATATAGCTGAGCCCCCAGAAGAAGCCCTTTCAACTGGGTCTGGGTGCGCAGGGAGAGAAAGATCTCCCCAATGCATGCCAGATCCTGGGCCCAGCTTCTTCTGTGGGTACGTTTGAACAGCCGTGCAGAAGAAGCCCTCCTAACCAGATCTGGGTGGGGAAAGAAAGCACTCCCCACACATAGCAGATCCCGGGGACAGCTTCTTCTGTGGGGTGCTTTAACCCCACCCCACAGTAGAAGCCCTTCCAGCCGGATCTGGGTGTGCAGGGAGAGAAAGATCCTCCGCAGTGCACACCAGATCCTGGGGCCAGCTTCTTCTGTGGGGAGGTTTGAACAGCCCTGCAGAAGAAGGACTCCCAGCTGGATCTGGGTGCTTGGGGAGAGAAAGTGCTCCCTTCACACCAGATCTGGGGGGACAGCTTCTTCTGTGGGGTGGTTTAAACCCCCTACAGCAGCAGCAGCAGAATTTATACCCCACCCTTCAGTCAGAGTCTCAGAGTGGCTTACAATCTCATTTCCTCCCTATCCCTGTGAAGTAGGTGGGGCTGAGATAGCTCTGAGAGAACTGCTCTTCAGAGAACGGCTCTGAGAGAACTGTGACTGGCCCAAGGTCACTCAGCAGGCTGTATGTGGAGGAGTGGGGAATCAAACCCAGTTGTCCAGATTGGAGTCTATCACTCTGAACCACTACACCACACTGGCTCTCCCTCCCAGGCAAATCTGGGTGCAATGAGGAGAGAAAGAACTCCTTTGGGCCAGCTTCTTCTGCAGGGAGATTTGAACAGCCTCACAGAGGAAACTCCCCCCCAAGCTGGGTCTGGGTATGCAGTGAATAAAAGATCTCCTTGGTGCATGCCAGATCCTGGGGCCAGCTTCTTCTGCAGGGTGGTTTAAATCTCCCCCACAGAAGAAGCCCACCCAGCTGGGAATGGGTGCATAGGGAAAAAAAGATCTCCCCAGCACTCACCAGATCCAGGGGCCAGCTTCTGTGGGGTGGTTTAAACTGCCCCGCAGAAGCACTACAAACTGGGTTTGGGTGCTGTGGGGACAGAGAGACCTCCCTGCACCTGCCAGATCCTATAGCTGACTTTTCCTGCCCCACAGTTTAAAACATGGGGCAGGAGAAATCTAATGCATTTAAGGGGATGATCCTTTTAAATACATTTGGCAAGACAAGCTGCGAGTGAACCCAGAATGGTGAAACTTCCAGGTTCACTCCCTGCATGGCTTGCAAAAGGCATTTCCCCTTTAAATGCTTTGCTGAATAAACTCAACTATCCCAATTATTTCCCAAATCCCAATATCATACCAATATTGGGATTTGGGAAATAACAGGAAAAACGTATTTTTCAGGTTCAATATACCCAAACCTGAAAGATACCAATTTATTTTATGCACACCCCTAGTCCTGATCTTTATACACATAAGTAATTGTAGTCAAGAGGGATTTTTTAACAAAACAAAACAAAGGCTTTTAAAAATTATTTAATTATTTAATTAAATTTCTAGCCTGCCCTTCCTTGCACTGCAGGGCTCAGGGTGGGTCACAACAGTATATATATACAATAAATTGAAAACAGTTAAAACATAATCTATATAGTATTAAATCAGTTAATACAAGATGGCAGGTTAGTCAGAGATCAACAAGTGTTCCCGAAGAACAAATACTGGGTAAGTGGCAGGAGAGCAGCAGCAATAACACAAAGTCGGTTAGGGGAGGCCAATATTGTTGGATCTCCACGGCCTCAACAATCTACATTTTACAGGCCCTGCAGAATTGCAACAAGTCCTGCAGGGACCTGATCTCAATTGGGAGGGTGTTCCACCAGGCTGGATTTGGCTCTGGCTCTGGTCAAGGCTAAGTGGATTTCCTTTGGGCCTGGGAAAACCAGCAGATGTTGATTGTAATGCTTGTAAAGTTCATCGGAGGACATACAGGGAGAGATGATCCTGCAGATATGTTGGTCCCAGATCACACAGGGCTTTGAAGGTTAATACCATAAGCTTGAACTTGATCCGGTATTCAGTTGGAAGCCAATGCAGCTGGTGGAGGACTGGTTTTATGTGGGCTCTTAAAGGTGTCCCAGTAATGACATGCACCACTGCGTTTTGGACCAACTAAAGTTTCTGGGTCAATCTCAAGGGTAGCCCCTTGTAGAGTGAGTTAGAGTAGTCCAGTCTGGAGTTGACCATTGCATGGATCACTGTAGCTAAGTCACGGGGAGAGAGATTAGAAACCAGTTGTTTGCCCTGCCAAAGATGGTAAAATGCTGATCTGGCAACCTTTGTGACTTGCGCCTCCATTGAAAGTGAGGCATCCAAAATCACACCTAGATCCCTCACCATCAGCATTGGTGTTAATAATGTACCATCAAAGGTTGGAGCTGGATTCCCAACCCCCTCCCTTGGTGGCCCAAACACAAGGAGTCTTTGATGGATTCAATTTCAGTTCACTCTGCTTTAACCAACTAGCCATGGCTTCCAAAGCCTCAGCTAAAACATCTCACATGTTATCCGTCCATCCATCAACAGATATAGCTGGGTGTCATCAGCATACTGGTAACAACCCAGCCCAAACTCCCGGACCAGCTGAGCAAGGGGGTGCTTGTAGACGTTAAATAACATAGAAGAGAGGATCACCCCTTGAGGGACACCACACACCAGAGGATAATGCAGTGAAACCCTCTCCCCAAGCACCACCCTCTGTCTTCTACCATAAAGGGTAAATGTTTACCTGAAAGACTGTCAAACAAAGATTAATACTACAAAAGGGCTTTTTAAAATTCTTGGAATGTTTGAAATATCCTGAGGGACAAAATTTTGTGCAAAAGCAGATTTGATAGTTAAGGGAAATGACAACTACAATTTGTCATACGGCTCTACAATTTATCACTGGAATGCTATCACAAAGTAGGTGGTAAATATATATTCGCTTCTGTGCATTTATGAATTCTGAATAACAGTACAATGCATGCACATCATAATTCAGAAGCAGATATTAACTTTTTGTCCTTTACGTTCTAGAAATATTAATTAAGGGAATCATAAACTAAGTTTATGTGATTTTCATGTAAAGTATGTGATTTGAAGCTTGCTGTGTTGTAGGACTTTAAATAATTAATTTTTGACAAGCTGAAAAATTGAAAAGTTTATTACCAATGACATTTATGACTGTTTGAGGACTAGGGAGTTATGCTGTGTTGCACTCTTCCATATAATATATTTAATTAGTCACGTTCCCTTTATTTTCTCCAGGAAAATGATTTGGATGCTTTTAATTCTAGCATACAGACTAAACACACTCAACCACATCTTGTTATCATCATGCTAAATGGAAGGAAAACTTTCTGGGAGAAAATACCTTAGAAATACAAACAATACTGTGTTCTTGAATTTACTGAAAATAAAAGTCTATAAACTTTGTAAAGCCATTCAGAAACTATCTTTCAGACTCCAACTTGCATGCAACTTTAATGCCAAAGAAAGGAAATGAATAATGTACAGTGAATAGCTTGTGTGACGTATGAAGTATAAAGGAGTAGAGTATACCCTTATCTTTTTATGCTAATATGTATGTTTCTCTATTTCTTCCAAAGCAGGAATTGGCGCTTATTTGTATTATTATGTTTGTCAATGTATGACTTACTTGCTAGGGATAATGCATTCCATAGTAAACATTTTGGAAATATATATTTTCTTTCATCTGGCCGTGAGAGTATTCCTGCTTTTCCTTCCAATGGACTCTTTATTCCATTCCTCTGTGTGGACCCAGAAAGGATATGTAAATTAAATGCATATGAAACACTTAGAATAGCTATATTCTGTTAAAAAAAATAAAATGTGTCATTGCTTGAAGATCTGTTAAGTAAGAGTATAAGGCTCCCGGCCTTTCATGTCCCCAGACTTCAGCAGGGAATTCAGATGTCTTGATTAATGATGAACAACAAAATTTCAGCATACTGAATGGACTACGTCTGACTAATGTATTGCAGCAAGGCCCAGGTAATACAGTATTCTTTCATCCCTAGAAACAGAATATGCTCTAATCAGCCATTATGGATTTAGGGAGACATATTAGGAATGCGCTCTCTCTCTCTCTCTCTCTCTCTCTCTCTCTCTCTCTCTCTCTCTCTCTCTCTCTCTCTGTGAGTGAGTGAGTGAGTGAGTGAGTAAAGTTGCAGCTAGCTTATGGTTACCCCAACAAGGGGCTTTCAAGGCAAGTGGGAAGCAGAAGTGGTTTGCCATTGCTTTCCTCTGCAAAGTCTTCCTTGGTGGTCTCTGTAAAGTACTGGGTTTCGGGCCTCATGACTCGGACGATGACATAAGAGAAGACGCGTTTATTCGTACTTCACACAAGACAAGAACAAACAGTAACGGCCGGAGGCCAACTATATACAGTTAAGGGGGACGGCCCCATATTCCTATTGGCGGGTTTGAATCGCCCGCCAAAGCTGCCATTGGTTCTCTACTGGCGAGCTCAGGAACCTAGTCCCTATTGTTCTCAGAGAGCGAAGCTTGGCTGTATTTTGCCAGATCTGCCTTCTGACCCCAGGACACAACACCCCTCCCCCCATAGTTCGTCTCCTATCAGATGACGTAGTCTTTTAAGTATGCTGGTGCCCTCCGTTCCCTTAGTGATCGTCGGGGGGCCGGTACCGGACTGGCGGGGCCCCCATCGGGTGGTCCTCCCGCACAAGGAGCTTGGATCTCCGGTAGTAGCTGAGGTGGTGACGGTGGTGACGGTGGCGGCTGTAACGGCAGCAGCAGCGGTGGCGGCGGTTCAGCTGTCTCCGGGACCCCCTCCGGATTCCGTGGTCTTTCAGGCGCTGGCTCCGCTGGTGGTGCCTGCAGCCGATCGGATGCTGGGGCGGCCACGGCGTTTCCCGGTAACGGGGCCTGGATCCCTGTGTCGGGGTCTTGCCGCCTCCGGAGCTGGTCCACGTGTTTACAGAGGACCCGGTCCCCATCTGCTAGGACCTCGTATGACACTGGCCCGGTGGGTTTTAGGATGCGCCTGGCCAACCACTGAGGCCCCGCCCCGTAATTCCGGAAGTAGACAGGTTCCCCCGGGAGGAAGCTTCGGGGCGCCTCCCGGGTCTCGACCAGCTTTCTCTCTGGGGCTCGGTCCGGGTGGAGCCTGTCTAACAAAGTCGTGGGTCGGCAGCCCATCAATAGTTCTGCGGGGCAATGCCCGGAGATGCGGTTTGGGGTGGTGCGGTGTGTTAGGAGGAAGCGGGCTAGCCGGAACTCCCAATCTCCCTCCGTTATGCGGCTCAGGGCTTCTTTGGCGGTGCGTACCGTTCTCTCCGCCTGTCCATTTGTTGCCGGGTGGAAGGGCGCTGATCGTATGTGCCTGATTAGGTTCCTTGCGAGGAACGCTTGAAACTCAGCAGATGTGAACGCTGCCCCGTTGTCCGACACGATTGTGTCTGGCAACCCGTGCGTAGCGAATATTTTCCGCAGGGCCCTTATTGCCGCTTTGGCAGAGGTGGTAGACACTGGGCTTATTTCCACCCACTTCGAGTAGGAGTCTACCGTCACCATGAACTGGAGCCCCTGAAACAGCCCGGCAAAATCTATGTGTAGGCGTGACCACGGCTTGTGGGTAGACTCCCAGCTTTGGGTTGGCGCTCTCGGGGGATTGGGGCGGACTTCCTGACACCGTGTGCACCCTCGGACCCAGGTTTCAATTTCTGCATCCATCCCGGGCCACCACACGTAGCTCCTTGCCAGAGCTTTCATTCGTACAATGCCGGGGTGGGCCTCGTGCAGCGTTTCTAGAACCCATTGTCTCATGGGCCCCGGGATGACCACCCTGTCCCCCCATAGTAAGCACCCTTTCAAGGCGGATAACTCTTCCCTCCTGGCTTTGTATGCCATGAACTCTGGCCCTGTCTGTTCCGCTGGCCATCCCCTCACCACCCAGTTTAGGACCCGGGAGAGAATGGGATCTCGGGACGTGCGGGCGGCCACGTCTGCAGCCTGAAGGGGGGGTTGGCAGCTCCTCCATTAACAATACTGCGGGAGCCGGGGCCGGATCTTCCCCTGTATGCGGCAGTGGCAGGCGGCTCAAGGCGTTGGCATGACCCAGCGCCTTGCCCGGCCGATGCTCCAACTGGTACTGGTAGCCCGCTAAAAACAAGGACCAGTGCAACACCCGGGGCGACAGTACCTGCGGCGTTTGTTTGTCCGCCGCAAACAGTCCCAAGAGCGGCTTATGATCGGTTACGAGCGTGAAGGGCCGCCTGTACACAAAGTTGTGAAACTTTTTAACCCCCGCCACCAGTGCCAAGCCCTCCCGGTCGATTTGTGCATAGTTCCGCTCCGCGGGGGACAGCGTGCGGGAGTAGTAAGCCACCGGGACTTCCCTCCGATCCGGTAGCTTGTGGGCCAAGATCGCCCCGACCCCATACGGTGATGCGTCGCACGCCAGGATTACCGGGAGCTTTTCATCAAAGTGGGCAAGTACCGCGTTAGAAATCAAGAGTACTTTAACCCCCCCGAAACGCCGCCTCCTCCCTCGCTCCCCATGCCCAAGGTGTCGCCTTATCCAGCAGCCTGTGCAGGGGTTCGGCCACGGCGGCTTTGTGAGGGAGAAAGGCGTGGTAAAAGTTCAGGAGGCCTAAAAACGCCTGGAGCTCTGCCTTGGACTTCGGGGCAGGGGCCTCCACGATGGCCTTCACCTTGTCCCTCGCCGGATGCAGGCCTGTTGCGTCTACCCGGTACCCCAAGAACTCCACCTCCGGCACCCTGAGGAGGCACTTTTCCCGCTTCACTTTCAGCCCCGCGTCTTGGAAGCATCCCAGTACAGTTCGGAGGCGGGCGGCGAAGCTTTCAGGGGTGGTCGCGGCGATGAGGACGTCGTCGAAGAACGGCGTCACTCCAGGGATCCCTTTTAACAAATCGTCCATTAGATTTTGGAAGATCCCTGGGGCCACACTGACCCCGAACTGCAGCCGCTTCACCCGGAAGGCCCCCGGTGGGTCACTATGGTTTGCGCCTCGGCAGTGGCCTCATCTACCGGGAGTTGCTGGTACGCCTGCGCGAGATCCAGCTTTCCAAATATGCGCGCCCCCGCCAGTGTGGCTAAGACGTGGCTGACCACGGGTACGGGGTATGCGTGCGCCTGAAGTGCCTGGTTAATGGTGCACTTATAATCCGTGCAGATGCGGATTTCCCCGTTTGGCTTGACGGGTGTCACAATCGGGGTCTCCCATCGAGCGTTCGGGACGGGCTCTAGGACTCCCTGGGCCACTAACCGGTCCAGTTCGGCCTCTATTTTAGGGCGGAGGGCCAGGGGCACGGTGCAGAAGCGCCGTCGGACGGGCGTCACTGTGGGGTCTAAGTGGAGCGACACCGGGGGCCCTTTATAACACCCCAGTTTCCCATCAAAGACCTCAGGGAATTCCTTGCACACCGCCCCCCAGTCCCGCATCCCGCACTTATTCACTCCCCCAATCGTTATGCCTAGGGCCTCGAACCACGTCCGCCCTAGGAGACTCACGAGATTTCCCTCCACCACCACCAAGTCCAAGTTCCCCTCAAAGTCTCGGTACTGCACTCGGAAAGTGCCGACTCCCCGGATGGGGACAGGGTTCTTTTGAAAGTCCACCAAGCTTAGTGGCGATGGACGTAGAGGGGTCCCCTAATGGGCAAAGTCTTTTAAAGTGTCCATGGAAATGATGGACACCGCCGATCCCGAGTCCACTTCCATGCAACAGGGGGACCCCTCGATCCGCACGGTTACTTGGATCTTCGGGGTAGAGGAGAGGTTGGGGTTGGGGAGGCGAAGTACCTGCAGCGGTTGGTCGGTGAGATGGTACAACTCGGCGACCTCTTCCGTCGTCTCGTAGGCAGTGGACGATGCGCGGTGCGGTGGGACCGACGATCTCGAATTCCGGGGGCCCTTGGACCGGCAGACCCGTGCGAGGCGTCCCTGCTTCCCGCACCCGTGACAGACAGCATCCCGGAACTTGCAGGATTTCCTTCCGTGGCCTTCCCCGCAGCTGGCACAGACGGTCCGGTTGCCGGAAGGCTTGGCTGGCTCCCTGTTGGCCTGCTGGAACGGCGCCGGCCGGCGGTGTTGGGGTCTGAGGGCGAAGACCTCTTCGGTGTCTGAGTTCCCGGGGCTGAGACTCCTCCCGACCACATGGGCGGCTGTGGCCAGGCGTTCCCCTTCAGCGGCCTCGTGGGCTGTTGCGGCGTCGATGGCCTCGTCCAGGGAGAGCCTCCGGTAGCCAACCAACTTGCGCCGCAGCTTGGAGTCCGCCAGGCCCCACACGAACTGCGTCAGCAAGTTGTCCTCCACCTTCGGGAACCCGCAGTCCACCGCGAGCGCCCTCAGCGCGGCCAGGAAGGTGGCAACGGATTCCCCTTGGGCCTGGACTCGCCTCTGGAACTTCATCCTCTTGGCCAGGAAGGTCGGCCGGGGGCTGAAGTATGCGTTGAGGACGTCCAGGATCTCCCCAAACGAGCTTTCCAAGGCCGTGCGGGGCACCAAGAGGCTCTTGGCGAGGCGGACGGTTTGGGTGCCGCACGCATTCAGTAGGAGCGATCGTTTCTTGTCTGGGTGGCGGATCTCGTTGAGCTCCAAATAGCTGATGAGCTGGTCGACCCATGCGTCCCAGGTTTCTGGCTGCGACGGATCGAAGCGCTCCAGTGTTACATGAGAGGCGGCCATGGCTCTGTCTGGGAAGGCGTGCGCCGGGGCGAGTAGTGCGGTGCTGCTCTCGGGGTCAGCGATGCGATGCTCGGCGAGCGGTGCGGTGCTGCTCTCGGGGTCAGCGATGCGATGCTCGGCGGTGTCCTTTTCGTCGCTCATGGAGTCACGGAAGGTGTTGGAATCCCATCCTCGTCGCCACTGTAAAGTACTGGGTTTCGGGCCTCATGACTCGGACGACGACATAAGAGAAGACGCGTTTATTCGTACTTCACACAAGACAAGAACAAACAGTAACGGCCGGAGGCCAACTATATACAGTTAGGGGGGACGGCCCCATATTCCTATTGGCGGGTTTGAATCGCCCGCCAATGCTGCCATTGGTTCTCTACTGGCGAGCTCAGGAACCTAGTCCCTATTGTTCTCAGAGAGCGAAGCTTGGCTGTATTTTGCCAGCTCTGCCTTCTGACCCCAGGACACAACAGTCTCTCTTCCAAATACCGACCCTGCTTAGCTTCTGAGATCTGGCAAGATTGAACTATACCGTGCTGCCTTCCCTCCATTTAGGAATGCTAGAAGGAAACAAAGGAACTGTTGAGGCTGGGCAAGTGGGTATCAACATGGCAAATGAGGTTAATCATGGGCAAGTGCAAAGTAATGGACATTGGAGCCAAAACTCCTAACTATAAATATACATTGATGGGGTCCAAACTGGTGGTAACTGACTAGGAGAGAGATTTGGAGTCATGGTAGATAACTCACTGAAAATGCTGACAGTGTGCGACTGCCATAAAGAAGGCAAATGCTATGCTGGGGATTATTAGGAAAGGGATTGAAAAGAAATCAGACAGTATCATAATGCCCCTGTATAAACTGATGGTGTGGCCTCATTTGGAATATTATGTACAGTTCTGGTCACCGCACCTCAAAAAAGAGATTATAGCATTGGAAAAAGTGCAGAAAAGGGCAACTAAAATGATTAAGAGGATGGAACACCTTTCCTATGAAGAAAGTTTAAAGAGATTAGGGCTCTTTAGCTTGGAGAAACAATGACTGAGGGGTGAAATGATACAGGTTTACAAAATTATGCATGGGATAAAGAAGGTAGAGAAGGAAGTACTTTTCTCCCTTTCTTACAATACAAGAACTTATGGGCACTCAATGAAATTAATGAGAAGTAAGCTTAGAACAGATAAAAGGAAGTACTTCTTTACCTAAAGAGTAATTAACACATGGAATTCAATGTTGCAAGAAGTGGTAGTGGCTACAAACAGATAGCTTCAAGAGAGGATTGGATAAACATACAGAGTAGAGGTCCATCAGTGGCTAGTAGCCACAAGGTATAAATGGAGCACTATGTCTGGGGCAGTGATGCTCTGTACTCTTGGTGCTTGGGGGGCAACAGGGTGAGGGCTTCTGCAGTTCTGGCCCCACTGGTGGGCCTCCTGGTGGCACCTAGGTTTTGGCTACTATGTGACTGTGGGATGGGTCATTGGACTGATCCAACATAGCTTCTCTTATGTTCTAATGGTTGAGGATCACACTAATGAGCTTTATGTCTATGCACAGCCAATGGTATCACAATAGAGATATCTCCTCCTGTCAGGAGTGTTGCCTCAAATTTGGAAACCATGGCTAGAAAGCAGGAGTCCTGCCTTTCCCACCCAGTTCTCCTTCATTTGCTGCAGCAGGAACAGTTATTGGGAACTCCTCTAAGGATTTGTCTCTCCTCAGAGCTAGCTTTTCTTCCTAAAAATGTTTTTCTTAGTAGTAGATAAGTAATTAATTTTTGGTATATATACTTGTACTTTGTGCACATAGTGCAGAAGACCACATTTAAGTACTGCTGTTGTTGTGCACAAGTCACAAGTAGAAGCTTGTGAATGCCATTAAGTGTTCAGTAAAACAAGTTTGCCATAATCAGGCACTATATCTTTGCTTGGTGCTGCCTGTGGGATAAGCTCTCAGAACTTCAGACCTCTATAGGATTTGTTCTGTCTTTCTGAATTTCCCTGTGCCCCAGTAATCATAGCTCCCTTTCCTATCAGTCAAAGAAAACTGCATCTGGGAGCCTTCATCAGAAAAGGCTAAAAAGTGGGACCAGTGTCAGTTACTAGCTACTCCCAATTAACTCATTCCGTTCAAAGTGCTCACAGACAGAGCATTTAATAATCTGCTCTAGAATTTTTCCAGGTATTGATGCCAAATTGACAGGCCTGTAATTTCCCGGGTCCATCTTTTTCCCCTTCTTGAAGATCGAGACAACATTCGCTCTTCTCCAATCGTCTGGCACAACACCAGTACTCCAGGAAATCTCAAAGATTAGAGCCAAAGGCTCTGAAATAACATCTGCAATTTCTTTTAGCACCCTAGGATGCAAGCCATCCGGCCCTGGAGATTTGAAACTATTTAAGGCAGCTAGATACTCTCTAACCATCACCTTACTTACTCTGGACTGGCAGTTCCTCCTTCTTTCATATGTCCTGCATTCTTTAGTTTGTATACAGCTCGCCTTTCAGTTAAAGACCAATGCAAAGTGAGAGTTAAGTAATTCCTCTGTGTCTTCATCCCTTGTTAAGACTTGACCATCTTCCCCTAGCAATGAGCTTACCGCATCCCTATTCTTCTTTTTGCTCCAAACATAGGCATAGAAACCTTTCTTGTTATTTTTAGCACCCCTTGCAAGCCTCAGCTCCATCTGCGCTTTAGCCTTTCTGACACCATCCCTATAGATTTCAGCCTGCTTCTTATACTCACCCTCAGTAATTTGTCCCTCCTTCCATTTCCTGTACATTTCCCTTTTTAGTCTCAGCTCTTCAGAGAGTTCCTTGTTCAGCCACCTCGGCTTCATTACCCATCTCCCACCTTTCTTTCTCACCAGGACAGTTTGCAATTGTGCCTTAAGCACTTCATTTTTCAGCATCTCCCATCCTTCCTGTGCAGATTTTCCCCTCAGCATCTCCAGCCATGGGATCCTACCTAATATTTCTCTGAGTTTTTTGAAATCAGATTTCCTGAAGTCCAGGATGTGAATACTACTATGTCCTGATCTCACATCCTTCTCTGTGTCAAATTCCAAGCTGACATGGTCACTATTCCCCAAGAATCCCACAACGTTCACTTCATCAACCAGTTCTTCCTTGTTAGTCAGGATTAAATCCAGAATAGCAGATCCTCTGGTTTCTACCTCCACCTTCTGAGAGATGAAGTTGTCCACAAGACTATTCAAGAATCTGCGGGATGCCCCATGTCTAGCAGAGTTAGATTTCCAGCAAATATCTGGATAGTTGAAATTTCCCACAATCACTACATCCTGTCTCTGTGAAAGTTTAGCAAGTTGTTGTACAAATACATCATCCAGTTCCTCCAGTTGGTTTGGAAGTCTGTAGTATACCCCCACAACAATATCCCCTTCTTCATTCCTCGCTCTATCCTTACCCACACACTTTCAACAGGGCGACTCTCAAAATCCTGAATTTCAGTGCAAGTGTATTGATTCTTGACATATAGTGCCACCCTTCTCAAGATAAACAGCTTAATAACAGTGTTGTTTCCAACATATCATACCAGACTATGAAGCATACTGATGGAAATTGAACCGGTCCTATTCCAACTCTTGTTCTTCATATCCATCCCAGATCCCTTTAACTCCTTTCTGCCTTGGCTGCCAACAAAACAAGTATCTCAGTCTTAATGTATTCCATTGGCATCTTAACCAACTTTGCAGGCTTGGAGACTCCTCCAACACCACTGCAACCTGAAGTCGTTCACTCTGGTTCTTCCAGCTATGAAACCTACAGATGTTTCTACTCATAAAAGCTCACAAAAGAAGCCTGGCTCAAATTGGTGTCAGCATCTCCAACACCAAAGATGATTGAAAACTTCTATAAGGTTCAGCATGATCTGTTGTTTTCTTTTTAACCATCCCAATCCAAACACTACAGTTGTGGAGGCGTTTTTGATAAAAGAGGTTCAACAGTCAGCTTGTATGTGCAAAGATAGCCATAAATTGGAAGGAATGGGACGTAGAGTCTAAATTTCTGAAATCCTGTCTGGTGTGTTTGACTAGATACAATCACTTAGAATTTGTTTTACATCTCTAGTGTTGAAAGTTTTCCTTCTTTCTGAAACAAACAGTATGTTGGTGAGCATGTATTCTCACATATCTCAGATGTCTGAAATCATATTTTCTTTATTGACAGGTAAGCAAAGGTTAATGATGTTAGAGTTAACTCTGGGACCCAGAACTGAGGCCTACTGCCTTGAACCAAACCTCAGCTACTCTCCATTCCCGCAGATGCTTCTCTGGTTTCAGGAAAAAAACTTCTCCTGAGAACAGCAAAGAATTGCAATGTGCCCATAAGGAATGTTTAACGATACCTTGAGGTCACAGCTGCCAATGAGAGTTATAGCCAAGGAATTTCAACACAGTTTATAGCTCCCCAGCCCTAGTAAATCTGCTAGACTTCAGGAGATCAAAGGAAGAACAAGAGGTCCATGATCTGCTTATTAATAACTGTAAAAAGTAACGCTATGCACTGTGCCTTGTATGAATCCTCCCCAGAGACAGAGGCAGATCCTAGCCGCCAGGCGACACAGGCTAACTCAAGGGAGGATGGGCAAGAAGCATGGGGACAAGGTGTAATGATTTCAAGTTATCTGTGTGTGTTTCTTTAAGTAGGTAAGTGTCAGAAGAACAGAAGAACAAGAGGGATGAAAAAGGGAGATGAGTGAGTGAGGTGATCAGTTGGTGATTGAGAGTGTGTCTGTGGAGAGAGAGAGGAGGCAAAGTGTTCAGTTTGAAGTCACCAGTCAGCAGCTGTCAGTTGTGGTCAATCTACACAGAGTCTGAGAAGTAGTCTTCTAACTAGAATCATATAGATGTGCTGTGAAAGGCATTAAGATTCTAAAGGAGGAAGAAAATATACTTAAGGGGGCATATTAGGAAAAATCTAATATAGTCAGAGTATTTTAAGAGTGTGAGGGGAAAAGCTGACAGAGACCTGAGCAAAAGGGAAAGATTCTACTAAGCAGCTTAACAAAACATCTTGTAACCAATGCACTTCTTTTACCAATAAAGTTATATCTTGTTTATTGTTAACCCAGAGTCTTATCCTCAGAACCACATAGTCCAACAAAGGAGCCTTAGAACTTGGGCACAATACTGTGGGAAAGGTTAATTAAAGACTGGAATTAAATTCCTGGTGGCAGCAATAGATACTTTGAGTGAGAGAAAGAAACAACAAGAAATTTAAAACTACATCACACCTAACCACACAAAATAAAAGAGAAGTACCGTCACAGAAGGTATAAGATTAAGTGCACACCTTTGGTCTGGGTCCTTCTACTTCCCTTGGGATATCCAGCTTGAACTGTCACAGCACTTCTCTCTCTACACTGTGGCAACAGGCCTAGGTATGTCTTTGTGTGTATTTGTGTGTGTGTGTGCGCATGAGCCTAAGTAAAATCCAGGTATCTCCTCCTTGCTGCCTTCATAGCAGCACAGTAGCCCCTCCCCTTTTCTGTTATGTATGTGTGTGATATCTCTTGCCTTCTTACAAAGTCAGAGAAGACATCCACTGTCTCTCAGGGCTTGGGCTTGATCAACCCAGGCTTTGAACAGAGAGTTGGGTGTGTTGGGTTAGTCAAATGCCCCCTTTTGGTCCTAACAATGGCTTTAGCAAATTAATAACAAGCAGTACTACCTATCTAAAATAATACATCTTACTCTGTGGGACTATGCTTAAAATATCACCACAATGTTGAAAGTCAGCACATTGTGATTAGTGTCCCATACAATAAGCAATACAAGAGTTGGATTGAAATGATTGTGGATGCACTCTGTTTACAGAATGAATCTTCTGTTTAAAGAATGGCTCTTCTAAGCCCTTCCCTCTTATTGCCGCTCACTGTGCTCTCTGAAATTCTACTCTAAGGGTCAGTGGAATCTCAGGAAACAGTCTGAGGTTGGAAAAGGAAATCCATGAAAATCAGTCTCTCCAGTTCCACAAATAAAAGAAGCTTTTTAATACATCCCACAAAAATAATTTAAACAATATATTCTTGGGAAAGCATTGCCAGAATTTTTAAGCAAGCAGCTGATCTAGTCAATTATCATTTGTTTCATCTTGCATCTTAATGCAAGGAAATATTGTAATTTTCTGCAAATTTAATGTTAAATTGTATGTTCATAAACATTTACATTTCCTACTGAAGCCAGTATATAATAGTAACCTGAATCCTATTTCCAGAAGAAAATAATTCTTAATGAAAGTCTGTTAGTTCCTTTGGTCTGTATAGGTAAAAACTAAAATGATTATTAGAAAGAAACATCAAGGAAAGTATGGCACTACCTAAGAAAGGCAATACTTTAAGGCTAATGAAATGCTAAAGCTCAATAAAAGCAGTTGTAATGATTATTGACAGTGTTGATTATACCAGATAATATAGTCTACTTTCCAATCTGTTTTATAATATCAACTTTCTATATAAATCAAGTTTTTCAATTATATGTGCCATGCTTTTTAAGTCTGCATACACCTTCCTTCTATTCTAGTATCTCCTGGGGATATTTAGGGAATGAATACTTTTTCAACAACAAGCCACACTGATTTCTAATTTAGCCATCTCCCTTTTGTCCATATGCACAGATTATATGAAAATTAAGTTTGATAAAACTCCCAAAATGTACATTGTATAAAAAAGAAAAAAAAGTATTTGAAGCAAAACAGTTTTTGTTTTTTCAGTCAAGCGCACATCTCTGTAAAAACAGAACTATAGACATTATTATCTGCACGGATGACCGTCTATATTAAAATTAACACTTTAGAACACATAAATAGAGTTGTTAACGTTACTTGGAAGATTTCTATATCCCTTCCAAGGTGCTAATTGTGCTGAATCAAGTCAACAACACTGCATATTTTTAGGCTAATATTAGCATAGTCCTCAGGACATCGTTTAGAGGAAGTATAGAAATAAATAGGATATAGTATTTAGTTGATTGTGAACAAAAATACCCTTTTTGCTAGCTAGAATTCCATGAAATTATGACTTTTAAGCAGATTGGAAATAGTCAGAAATATTCTGCTGCTTTGCAAAGATCTCTTTTTGAAAAACTATGTTCATATGACATAAATATTATGTATATAAACCAAATTCCATATTAACTCCATTTAATAATTCCATCATATATTTCTGTTACTTTTTTTTTTTTTGGCCCCCCAAAGGGGATTTTGTATTGCATTTTCTAAAAAACTACAGAAAAAGGGAAGGGTACTAAAACACACTACAAGGGGAGATAGAAAAGAAAATCCAAGGTGTGATGATCGTATACAATGCTTACAAATATGGCATTAAGAAGAACTTTCAATTGTTAACCTTGAAGGTGACAGATCAATCACTTAGAGAAGCTCTAGCTCATACAGAATGTTTGGAGTATACTTCTGAAATACACTTAAATTCCTTTTATGCAAACATCAGGCATCCTCATCATCTAAAAAACAATAGTTTCTGGCTATTACATTCTGTCCATTAACCAACCATTACCTGCAATCCTCCCAAAATCCAAAATTATTTAAGTGAAATTACTAAATATATCAAAATTAGGCTTGAATATCCTTCTTCTAAAAGCTCACTCCATTTATACTCTTATTAAAAAGAAAAACAACAAAGAAAGAACCTAAATAAGCATCAAGTAACATCCCCTTCACCTCTTCCATTTAAAATATTAGTCTAAGTTGATAGAATACATTTAAAATTCATTTGCACAATCATCATCAATCATCCATCTTTTCTAGGTGAACCCTTCACCCCTATTTTATCCATACCTCCCCCCTTAACCAAAAGCATTATCTGCACAAAAAAAAAAAAAAAATTCTTCGCTGGAGAATCCTCTTCTCTCGATCTTCTTCAGCTCACAGTCCATATCTCCTAAAAATCTGTTACCTCCTGAACAACTAACTCACGTATCCACCTTTCACCCAACATTTCATTAGCTCTGTCACCCCAATTAAAATGCCTAGTAACTTTATTTTTCGCTTGTCAAGGGAAGACGTAGCTGCCACGCTGCCCCACCAGTCTTTCTCAGTAGTATTTATTGTTCAGTTAAGCTTTCGACTTCCTGAAGATGATTCAGTTTTGTTTTAATTCTTTCAACGCAACAAGCGCCATCTTCAGAGGGGTCTGTTTTATCTTCTTTTTATTACCAAGTTGCCAGGGTCCCATAAATCCATCAACTCGTTCCCATGTAGATGTTTAGAGTTTCTTTAAAAAGGAAAAGGACGATTTCCAATGCCTAAAGAGGTTGCTTCCAGATGTTTACATAGTAGCCTTATCTTTCGAGGGGGGGATTTCCCACTCTCTGTCTGCAAAAGGAAAATTCTGTTGCATTTACAGCCTAAGAGCACTTCAGCACTCGTAAGTTTATCCATTCAGTCCTTTCTCTCTTTTCGCTCTACCCCCTTAAGAGCTTTATTTTAACATTGTTATATGGGGGGAGGGAGTTCCCTTTCCCCTCTGCTTCTTTTTTTGAGGAGGGGGTAGACTTTGCTTCACTCTGACTCTTACTGTGATGTTAACAGTCTTTAAAAGAAAACTTGCCATTTCTAGCCAGCCAGTTGACATAGATTTTCAGATACTGTTTTTAAAGTCCCGAACGTTTGCTTATCTGTTACTCGGTTCTTAAATATCGGCACTCCTCCATCACAGTCCCTTCAAGCTCCATTTATCCAGTAGTAATTAATCTCCTTTATCTGGTCATCCGGGGGGGGGCATAGTTACCTCCCCCCCATGCTTACAGGAATAAACTTCACTCCCTCTGATGCTTCATAGCTTTTACTCACACTTCTTCAGTTACTTCATGGATTCAGCCAGTTGCTTATTTAGAGCTTGATCACTGTTGCTTGGTCCGGTATGCGAAACCTTGGTCAATACTGGAACACAGCGGAGAGACCGTCAGAGCAAAAGGACATCCCCAGACTAGAAGCTGGGGGGATGGTGAACCTCAGCACCCCCTGATTTAGGGCTCATCCCGTGAGCCCTGGGGAGATGCGTACGATCGCACCCCCTCTCTACCCACTAGTTTTCAGTCTGTGTCCCCGAGAGCTGGGAGAAACGGCTGCCATCAGCCTGCCAAGCTGGAAGTTGTTTTTTATTATTTCCATTACTTTTTGAAATAATACTGTAAGCCTGAAGTACATATTCTAGTGTGCTATATTTTTCCAAATTGCAAAACAGTTTATTTTTCATCTTAATGTTTGATCTTTATTAGCCAAATTTTAATTAACCAAATTTTTATTAGCCATTTCCTTTTACTAGGTGAAGATTGAGCTTTCCAATATTTCACATGGTTAGTATTCATGCAGCAGCCAGCATGTTTGAAAACATTTCTTGATATGATTTCTGGATTGTTTTTACATAATTCAGTAGAAGAATTTCTGCTTTAAATGGAAATTACATCTTTGTAAATCCTTGATAATCTTATATACTGTATTCCAAAAGCCTTGCTCTGCAGTAGACCCCCATGTGTTGCTCTTATTATTTGCTGAGCAAAACCAAACTAATTTATTTTTATAACTGCCAAGGAGAAAAATAACATTGGTTTATCATTTTGAAACACTTCTTTCTAATTCTTTCCTTCACATTCTTTTTAAGACTCTGAGAGGTGAGGGATCTAAATATTTATTGGCCCTTCTACCTATCTTTCTGCATACTGTGGGTTACCACCAATGACATGCCTTGTTGTTTGGGGAAATTAGCCATGCAGCAGGGTAGACCAGAGGGATACAGGGATTGTACACCAATTGTATACCAAGGTCTGCTACAGTAGGAAGACGCTAGATTTGAAGAGTAAATTAAACAGTTGTTATTAAAGTATTTCCCTAATTACAACCACACTAAGCATTGAAAAAGAGCAAGAATACAGAACTAAGAAACCAGAGATGATTGATAGTGAATAAAAAAGTCAGTTATGGGGTGATACAACCTGTCCAGATGTGCAGAGGTCCATGAAGAAGGGATTATGGCCCAAACAAAAGTTTGGGGGTGGACTGCCAGTTGGTATCAGGGCAGAGGTACACTGATGGACAGATATAGACATTAGAGAACAATGCTTACCAATGAAAGGTCTTGAGGGGCTTGCCCCAAGTGAAGATAAAAGATTACCTGGGCCAATCATGGGTCTGGGGGGTTGTCAAGAGGTTCATGGCCTAGGTGTGATCAATGAGGTCTCAGAGGGGCAGAGTCTGGATTAATAATAGCTATGATGAGATTAATCAGGTGCAGGGTGATTCGTTGGAAGTGTCCATTGTGGAACAATAGGGTGATCTGGTATTTCCCTGGTGCCAGATGAAAGAGGGTGATGTTTCTTAATGTGCAGCAGAATGAACCTGAATGGGAGACCATTCACTAGACATGGAGAGTTAATGTTTACCTTGATAGGTCTAATGTAGGTGTAAGAATGCAGATATTTTAGACAAATATATGGAGACAGGAGTGAGAGGATTGACATAAAAGTGAACCAGAATTTTGGGCTGGAAATTTAAAACATTTCTTTTTTTTAAAAAAAGTGGAAAATAATGTAAATTAGATGTCTGCATGGTACACCCTCATCAGACATTAGAAGAACTGTGTAGGCATGCCTGCTTCTCCACCATGTGAAGACTTTTCCCACATGGGTAAAGATCTGAACTGAGCCACAGGAAGACCACGGGATGTTAAAGTATCAGGGCTGTTTGATACTATTCTGTATTTCATTACACTGCTCATATTTTGTCAAAGTGATTCTGCCTGAATGAAGATCAGAATTGATTGACTCTCCCTTAGTGTTTCAAGGTAAAAACAAACACAGCATTGATCACTGAAATTCATGGTGCACAAACAGGCAGATTTGTAAAAAGTAAATGTGCAACAATCTTGGATCAGTGTGTAATTTGGGAGTGACATGTCCACTGCCCAGTCAAGACACACATTTGCAGATGTCGATTAGCCATGATTTTTGCTTGAGGGAACAAAAAGAATTTGTGCAGTAGTAAGCAATGAACTGTGTGATAAAGCAACTCAAACCTGGGGACAATATAGATAGCAGTTATTCCCTGATATTATGTACTAATTTGGGTTATTTTTAGTAAAGGATTCCAAAGGAACCAAGGGATTTTTGTTGCCCAAATTGGTCCCTGTGTCAGGCATATGAAGATCATTCTCTACAGAATGTGGATTCTGGAGTAGTGATCACTGGAGTCCAGTGTGTATGCAATGTGCAGAATTGTGCAGTAAGTCTTCTAGGGAAGGAGAAGAATAAGAGAGGGACAGATACTTATCAGAGGTAACTTTTATTGACTTAACAAAGGTACAGAATATGGGGTTTCGGTTTCGGTGCTGCGAATGGCGGCCGCTTCTCGGGACGCTCCCGGAGGCGGTCAGCCCACACGCGGAATGGGGGGGTCTTCGCGTTTGCGAAAGACCCTAGTGAGCCTTAGTCAAAGGCTCCGAACCGGGGGCGCATAGGGGAGTAGCCTCTTTGCCGGCAAACTGCCGGGAAATTGAGGCTTTCTCCCTGCCCCAATCGGCCCCGCCGCGTAGTGCGTCCCGAATGGGACTTAGCAGCCCTGCCGACTTCCAGGAGTGAGGAAAAGCAGATGAATTACCATGAAAAGAAGATATGGCATCTAATCGTGAGTTGAAGATCTATTTTGAAGCGAAAATTAAAACCCCTCGCAAGCGGATAAGCGTATGGGAGGAGGGAGGAGCTTCCACCCTCTTCAAAGAAGCGAATTTTTAAAGGAAACGCGAAGGGGGGTAACAAGAAAAAATGTTGGTGAAAGTACCGTTGGGGTTTTACAGAAGATTGCGGCTTTAGTTGCTTTCTGGGGGATGTGGCACGAACTTTGAAAAAGTAAATAAAAAACAAAATGTCGATGCTGGGGAAAATCCTGCTTAGAACGGAAGAGAAGAGAGGAGGGACTTCCGCTCCAGTCAACCCCCCCCCAGAACTAGCTGTCAATCAACAAGAGACTGAGATACTGCGCCACCTGCTGGAGTTAATCTAAAATATCAATGAAACGCTTTTAAAATGGAAATTGTTCTCATCAGACTATAAAAACAAATATTTGGAATTAACAAGGTTGATGGCAGAAAATGTATCGATGTTAAATTTCCAAGCTATGGATGAAGAAGGGAAAGAAGATCTCAGATTTATTTTGACGAAAGTCTTGACACCTCTATCTGGCAGTGGAGCGAATAAATAAAAAGAAGAGGCGGACAAGGCTCTCAAAGCCTACTCCGCCTTCAAAAAAAGGATATACTCTGCCAGTAGAAAGGGGTGTTGAGCTTAGCAAGTAATGGAGATCTAATTTCAACCCGAGTGTTAATGGAGCCAACGAGAAATGACTGCCAGAAACAACAAGAAAAAAGAAGCGAAAGAAGATGGATTAAAAAATTTCTGAAGAGACATGCCAGCACAGAGGAGGAAGCAGTACTCAAAATTTGGATTTTTGAAGAAGACGGCGGCCCGGGGGAAGGAAGTGACGGAACGGGAGGCATTAAAGTTCAAAGGACTTAATGATAATTGGAGAGACTTAAAAAAGAATTTGTTCATGTAACATCTGAAAAGATTTGATTTAACCCCAGTGGACTTTACTAACTTTACTAATAGAATTGATTTGGACTTTGTAAAGCTGAAAAGAAGATCTTTCAACCGTGATGGATGCCGACAACTGGAAGAAATAAAACTAACCTTTACTAACAGAAAAAAACTCACTCCGCTCTTTTTCTCTTCCCATCTGTCTACCTTACCCTTTTCTTATAAAAAAATAAAATTCTCTCCTTTTTAGGAGAGTTATTTCAAAAAAACAAAAAAAAACAAAGGTACAGAATATGGAAGGGGAAGCAAAATATCAGCAGTAGAAGTCAGCGAACCTGAACATTCAGTGGAAAAAATACAGTTCCAGTAATTCATGATTGTTCAATGTTAGTGCTTGGTTGTAATAGTTTAAGCAAATACCAGTTAGAGTTACTTTTGACTCAAAGTTCCTCCCACATGGCTTCCCAGAGAGAAAAAACAGGTGCATACTGTGAAACTATCAGGAGAAATACATCTCTCTCTCTCTCTCTCTCTCTCTCTCTCTCTCTCTCTCTCTCTCTGTCTCTGTCTCTGTCTCTGTCTCTGTCTCTGTCTCTGTCTCTGTCTCTGTCTCTGTCTCTGTCTCTGTCTCTGTCTCTGTCTCTGTCCCTTCCTGGAGAGACCCTCATCTGAAGTGCTGGTTTATTCCTAAATATGTGGAATTGGCTTATCGGGTGACCCTTGACTAAATATGCAAACCTAAGTCAGTGAACCCAGAGAGGGTTACATGGAGATTAGGCCGGATGTTGCCATTTTGCCTTAGAGGTGGGTTTGGTGGTGAGATGCCACAATGCCTTATGGCTGGTAACATAAGGAATTATTTCGAAGAGAAAAGGAAAACAGCAGCCATCTGGGCCCTGTGCAGAGATCAATGAAGCCTGAGAAGGAGCAGTCTCTGAAGATCTGCTGCAGCACCATGAGCCCCAAGAGCAGCAGTAGCAGCATCGCCAGCCAGCCAAGCTGCAACAGAGATTGAGTACAAGAAACTTGCAGGAGGCCAAAGAGAGACAGTAAAGATTCTTACCACCTCTTTGGTTCCAACTTCACACTGTGTTGTCCGGGATTTATAAGTGTGTGTCCTGTATTTTAAGTTCTACTTGTGAATGGTATAGCTATAGCTGATTGAAAGATCTGGGAGTTGTTTTGGAATTGTACTTTGTTTTGGAATTGTATTGTCCTGCTGGTACTTTCTCCCTTGGTTAGGAGCAGTGAAAGCCACTGAGCTGCAGTCACTCACCACTACTTCATCCTTTTTCACACAAAACTTTCCAGGAACCATCCCAAATCCCATAATTTCTTTCAACAGCTGGGGTTGGTGAAGGAATCTGGGATTACACTTCTTGTTCTCTTTGAATTACTTATTTTATAAAAAGAAAATACTCCTGGGTCTAAAAGGAGATATTGTCTGTTCAGTGAGCTGGTACTATCAATAATGGGATAATCTATCACCTCAGAAAGACATTTCAGATCCATTCTAGTTCTTTTAGCGAATCAGAATCATATAATATGACCCAAAGATTGTAAAAAGAATGATACTGAAACAGAAACCTTGCAGAATACAATAGCATAAGTATTTTAATTTTGGGGGGGTGGCAATGGCAATCTATAACACTGAGTTGATTTTAATGGATTTTATTCACAACATAGTCTCCTACCAGTGATACTAATTTCATATTGCAATGTCAAGATGCAATGGGTTGTATCCAGGATAATTTTTGCTTTACACAAGGCATTTTCTTCATTGTACCTCTCCCCCTTCCCCTGCAGCTGACTGATACCCCTGAAATGCTGCTTTTGTAGGAAAAGGCCATTTAGGGGAGCTCACTAAGCTGCAGCAGGAATATTCTGTTATGTTGCCGGAAGTGTCTTCTTTTAACAGAAACTGGACTTTGTATAAAAACAATTGTATGGACACTGGTATTGTCTCTTGGAAAGTAAATGAACCTTGTTCTGCTAATGTTGATGTGTGCGTGTTCAAGAGACAAAAATCACATTTCTGTCCATAAAATGTAAATTACAATCTCCTGCAGATTCAGTTTGCTATGGGCTGTGCATGAAGGGCATGGGGGTTTAACCACAATACCAGTCTTGGTTTGGTTACTACAAACTAGCTCCCCTCTCCTCTGTTATTTTAAAACCTTTTTTAAAAAAATTAAAAATTAAATTATGGCAAAAATGAAAGTTCTTAACATATTCATCTTTTAAAATGATAATTTGAAATCATAGGAGCAGGGCTCGTGCCAGGATTTTTGTGCCCTAGGCAAGGCTAACTACTTGTGTGTGCCCCCACTGCTAATCAGTTTTCAAAAACAGACGAATTGTAGGAAAAATGAAAAGCACAAAACTTGAAATTGCTAATTTTTTAAAAAATTGTGAGAATAATACAACAAGCTTTGATTTTCTTTCTCAAATACAGAACAGTTTTAGTATGCAAATCACAAATCATTTTGAATAATCCTGTGAATTGTAATGTTAAAATTTAATAAGTCTCATTTTGCATGCCTTTTCCTTTGCAAATTTTGTCACCAATTCCTTCAGGTCAAGTGATGCTTGGGCATGTTCAATTGATATAGATTTCAAACCAACTAGTCTCTTTTGCAGCATTGTTGAGTGTATGTATGTTTGTATAAGTCTGAGCTTTGAGAAACTGCATTCACCACTTGTCACTGACACTGGAAGTGTGAAAAGGGTCCTTAGAGGAACATAAACACTAGGCACACTATCCAGGAGTTTTTGTTGCAGTATGAAAAGAAGTACTCCTTGTGGTGGCATAGGCTTTGGAAGTCTTCAAGCTATTGATAGAAATTCATAGCACAGACCTTCAGCATCAATGTTTGTTTCCATTATGCATCAATGATTCTTCCAAATTCTTGCAGGCCTTAATACATCTTCAATAATTTTTTTGTTGATACTGTATATATCATACAGAAAGTCAGAAAGGGAGTTATATTGTTAAAACTGTTGGAATATCTCTTCAACAGATTGTACAACCAGATAGCATAATAAAAACCTACCTTGAATTTCTGCTTTGGATCTTGCAGTGCCTCTTCTTGGGCCTCATATTCAAACTGCTTTCTCCTTTTTCTAACTTGTTTTGTCTCAAGGTCTGGTAGTATTTCTAGTTCCTTTGCAATCTCAGTAGCATCTATCAAAACTTGTTGAAAACCCTCATCACACCTACAGCCCACAAGGTAATTCTTGGTCACTTGCAATTGGCTTGTAGCTGAATATAAGTCAAATTCCTTATTTTGTAGTAGCTTGCTTGTAAGATTAATTTCAAAAGGGATGTTGTACCATGTAACAAGGGATACCACAATCTTGAACTTATAAATTGCATCAGCAAGGGCCTTAGCTTCAGTTTGAGAAGTATTTCCAGATAAATGTTTTAGGTTCATGTCATCAAAGATCTCTATTAAACCATCATATATACTACCAAGATGATAGCTCAGTGGTTTCAAAGCATCAATCTGACTCTCCCATCTTGTTTGACTTAATGGCTTAACAGTTATGCCTCATACACGGCTAGTTCGAATTTGCCAATGCTGACTCAATGCAGAGAAATAATAATAGATCTGTTGAACCAAACTGAAGAAACTTGTTGCTTCCAGACAACACTTAACAGCATCATTGAGTACCGAGTTTAAAGAGTGTGCATTGCAGGGCACAAAAAAGGCCATGGAGATTTATGTCTAGGACTCTCTTTTGTACACATTTTCTTTGCCATTCATATTACTCCTACTCTCATAATCTTGACCACACAGCTTCTCAAGTGGTAATCCCATTTGCTGAAACTGTCCAAGAAAAGTTTCTGTCATAAATCTGTAGTCTCCTTTAGTGGAATAAATCCCAATAAATGTTCTTTTATCATAACCTCAGGCTCAGACATTTCAGTATCTGATGGTTTGATTGCATTGACATAATGTACAATCATTGTCATTTGTTCAATATGACTAACATCAGGTGTGCAGTCCAGAATAACTGAGTAATATTTGGCTGAGTTTACATGTGCTAAAATTTTCTGCTTTATAGCACCTGCTAGAAGCTGTTAAAGCTCATTTTGTATATCTTTTCCTAAGTAGTGAACCATTGTTTCTTCATCTTTAACTCTGCAGAAATATTAATTCATTATAGAATCAAAAAGGACTAAATATACAAACGTCAAAAAATTCCATGGTTAGCACTGTACAGCTTTTCACTTGTACCACAGAATGCCAAGTTCTGCATGCCAAGAACTCTAACCAAAGCAATCAAGTGTTCCAAGATTTGTTGCCACTATTATTATCTTTGCCTGATTTTCTACTAATTAATATCATCAATTGTTTTTCCTTTATATAAGCACAACTTATATCATCAATTGTTTTTCCTTTATATAAGCACAACTCAAGTTCTCTCCAGGTCTGGTAGTTTTCTAAATGGACAGTATTCCTCTCATGTAAAGACAGAATTGCTCCAATGTTCTTCCAGTCTTTTGAACCTGGTTCTTGTAGAGTTGATGCACCATTTCTTTTGCTGAATAGCCTACAACAAAACTAAAAAAAACTACATCTTTTGAGGTGGAATATATCAGCCATTGAAGCACACTTCTTCACCATTTGCTAGTCTCCTCTTGTAGAGTATAGGAGAAAATCTGTTCTTTGAGTCTTTGGGGAAATAATATGATACAACCTGCTGTGGTCCATGTTGTACTATAAGATGTTGCAAATTATCACTGCAATAGTTAGGCCAGTTTACACAGTCACTGTAATTAAAGCCACGCACAATTTCATCTTCTTTACCAGTCTTTGCAGTACTCTCACTTTCCTTGAAATCTTCTTTTTCCTCTGTGTGTTTTACTGAAATATCTCCTAATGGTGAAACTTCTTCCTTAGAGTTTATATAATTGTAGTAGGAGCACCACATACAGCTTCCTTGGTGGTAGTTTCAACAAGGGTATAGTCATATTCTTGTTCTTTAACTGTTTTCTATGTACAAAGGTATTTCTGGAACAACCCCTCTTGCTTTGCTTGCTCCTTAGCTCTTTCTGCCTTTTGTTTGCAGAACTGAGCTCCAGATGGTCGGGGTGGTGGTGGTGGTGGTGGTTATCAGCCATACGTCCCTAGAAAAATGACTATATTTTCTAAATAAGTTTAAGATCAGTCCAGGCTGGGATAAGCCAGGACTGTAGTTAGTACGAACCCACTTAGTCCAAGCCAAGCAAGACCAGAAGACAGTTGGGTTTAGGGTGGAGCATGTTGCATGGGAATGAAGCTAGCCAATCATGGGGTGAGCAATAGTGACATTATAGTATGTCAACCCATGGCATGTGACCCTTGCTGCTGGTGGAACAGATCAACTAGTGGATTGGAGGATCCTTGAAAAGTACGCTCTGCACATCGCTACAGCAGAATTTCTCTACTTTCCTCCCCTTTCTTGCAGCCACGAGGCTGACTTTCTGCCCATTTCTTTCCAGACACAGCAGAATAGCTGTGATTTTAGTGTTTTCCATGCTGGCTCTCCTCCTGGTTTTGCTGGGGTACAGTTTGTTGTATAAAGTGGTTTCTTATCTCTGGAGGCAGTTTCCCACCTTTTGTTCCTTCATTTTTCTTCTCCCTTCTTGCTTTGCTTCCTCAAGTTGCTGAAAAGTTTCTTTTTGCAGCATTGGAAGCGATTTCCCCACAGTTTTTCCTGCCTGGCACAACAGAGTGGCTTCTACTTCTCCCCCCCCCGCCCTTTCTCATCCTTGTTGTGAGACAACAGGAGGGAGAATTATGTTGTACTTGATAAGGTGATACGTTTTCTCTGCAGTTACTTATTTTGTTTGCTTTCTTCTTTTAGCTGGCTCTTTGGAGAGCTAAAAAGTAGTTTCAGTAAGGCTTGTCCCTCTCAAGTTGATTGAGTCTTCTAGACTATTTTGAGATGCAGCAATGACTGGTAACATTGGTCCAATCTACATCTAGCATTTGCCCCACTTCTTTTACCAAACCCACACTGGAACATAAAAAAAGATGCGGCTCAAAACCACATTCAGATACCGATTGTAGAGTCACCCCTGAATGGCCATAAAATGGCCATAAGTCTATGCAGACGCTATCATAAAACTGAGAGATCAAACGAAGTGAAAGCAGCATGCAGTCTGGACCCTGCCATAAAATCTGACAATCAATCAAACTGAAAGTGGCATGCAATGTAGATGGGAATTTCTGTTCCAGCATGGGTTTGGTTAAACAGCGGGACAAATGCTAGATGCATGATATAAATAATGAGGTTTACCTTTTTTGGGAGTTAATGATCTCATATTGCCTACTCAAAACCATACCATACTGCTGTTATTCAAAGAATAATATATACAAATCACTAGCATCTTTTTCACCTTAATAATTATGCCAACAAGCCCATTTATGGTACAATTTTTTGGTATTTGTTTTACCTATTGGGAAATGTCTTGTTAAAAATGTTAGAGTAAGCTTTTCAGCTGCTTGATTGTCTGTTGAGAGGACTATTCCCCCTACCCTGTATGTGTGGGGGTGCTCAGTAGGTCTTCTCCCCCACTGCTAGCTGCCCATGAGCCCGGTTTGCCAACTTATAACCCCAGCAGGCAGACCACAGTGGCTGGTGCCAATGGGAATTTTGCAAGTGATAGTGGGTGCAGTATATAGAAAACTTTTATAAGACCTTATAATTAATTATATTCCATAGCACTGCTGTGGTATTTATCTTAAAATAAAAAATACATAAATTGTCAGCTGCATTTCAAGAAACTAATCTGTATAAAACTGTACCCCTCAGATCAGTTCTGCACCCCTCGGAGGTCTGCGCCCTAGGTGGCCACCTAGTTGGCCTATTGGTAGTACCAGCTCTGCATAGGAGCAAATTTCAAATAAAGAAACCTGGTAGAAATGAAAAGGCTAAAAGCCCTTTCCTTTTCCTGTATGGCCCTGGGGCAAATTGATGCTGCATGGTGCCTGAAATTTGTATTTTATAGATGGAACATGTGGAGTGCTCTCTGTCTCATTTGGTTGACCCCTAAGTGTTGGAGTTCATGGGCTAGATAGTATGATACTATAGCTGCAAAAGACATTTGTATCATTTATCACAATCCAGAGAAACTAGGCATAAATAAATTCATTTTAAATGAATGAAACATTGGTGTACCTATGTTTGTCTGAACATAGGTCAACCAATCAATTACACAAACTTCAGTGAATATTTGGAGCTTACTCATTTGCTTCCAAGGAATAAATGCATATCCTTGTCTGAATGGAGGTGCTATTCCTGTTAAAATAACAGGTGGTTTAAGAAGCACATTAGGATTCCTTAGAGCAAATGTAGTATATAAACAGTTAAGGATTAAAATAAAGCACTGATTTATGGTTGAAAATAAACTGTCTTATGATAAATAATACCTAAAACACTGCATTGCCAGTCAATGTGACTGTCCCAGCATGGGACTAAGAGACCCCTCCCCCGAGGGTCCGACCTGAGCACAGAACCCCCGAGATGCGGAACGTCTGAAGGAGCCCATCACCCTCCCAGGTCCACCAATGCTGCGGCTGGGGGAATGTGGCAACTGGCAGGGAGACCCTAGGAAAAAGGAAGGAGGTGACAGACCCAGGGAAGAGGAAGGAGGCAACAGACCAAGGGCGCTGCCTGAACATGATCAATACCTGCCGGGTGGAGCCAGATGAATGACAGCACAGCATAGACCTGACCCCCTGTCAGGGGGGCTGCCAGAACCCTGCCTGTGATCATCACCAGAAGGGAGGAAGAAGTGGGCATGCCCAGATGTGCCCAATCTCACCCATGGGGACCCTGGTGTCAAGCTGCCCCTGGGAAATGGAGGAGTGAGGCAGTGTCAACAGCCCATCAGGGGAAAGCTGCACACTGGAGTCAGTGTGCTGAGACACCAAACCATGCCTTGATGGTGCAAGAAGCTGGTGGGATGGCCTGAGGGGTGGGACCCAGAGGAGGCTCAGATCCCAGGCTGAGTTAACATGGGATGGAAGATCCCAAGGGATGGGGCAAAGAACCACACAGATCTGGGGTGTGATACAGTTAGGTGAAGGGAATAAAAGAGGTGAGAACGCCAAAGCCAGGGAGGAGTGAGCTGGCAGAGCTGGCCAGAAGGTAGACTGAGTGGAAGAGAGAGAGCAAAGGTCTGGCAAGCCTGAACTTCCAGCTAGAGCATTTCCCTGGAGAGGGTACGGTAACCCAAAAGGGACTCTCTACATCTGAGGCATATGGTGGAACTCTAAACCCCTTCCCGAACCTATGGCAAGCCCCAGTCAGCTGCGGGCTCTGCGGGCCCACCTGACAATGACTATATGCATATTGTGATTGTTTAGTTCAATTATTTATGCATTAAAATATTTATATTCAGTTTCACCAAAGCGTGTGTTAACCAGATTGCCTTATTTGTTAATAATAGTGGGGAATATGGGTATTAAATGGCAATAGGCATATAAAGGAGCAATAATGTCCTGGAGAGGAGGATGCTAAGATTAGAAGGGCACGACTTAATGATGGGTTGGCAAGCTTTTTTGTGGTATGGAAAAGCCCTCACACACAAACATTTTAAGCAACCTTGGTTACGTGCATCATTAATGAAAGTGTGGGAAGTTATACACAAGAGTTGGTTTTCAAAGACTTCTAAATTGATCTCACCATTGGAGGCATTTACCTTACCTAAGCTTTATGATGAGGATCCACCAAAGAGATACATGGATATACTGGACTCTAGGAACAAACTTAATTTGGAAGAAGATCTATCATGGTGGCAGAGAGCACAGATAGAAGACTGGGTTTAATAAGAATTTAACAGAGATGGAAAAGATCTTGATTGCCCCAGAGGAGAAATTTATAAAGAAGGCATATACAATTATGTTAAAAGAAATGATGGTAGATGAGACTGTTAAAAGTAATGTGACTCAATGGGCCCAGAACCTAGGTTATAATATTGATCGTGAGCAATGGGATCAAATATGGTGTAAAAATATTAAAATAACTAAAGCAGTATATTACAGAGAAAATATGTATAAGATGTTTCACAGATGGTATGTAACACCAGAGAGAATTGTGAAATATTATGTTAAATGTGCTAATAAGTGCTGGAAATATGAAAATAAGATGGGTTCATTCTTTCATATGTGGTGGAGTTGTGAAGTTAATAAAAAATATTGGATATGGATACATCGGTTGATACAGAAAATTTCAGGTAACACTGCTGGAAAAAAGTGTGGGGGGTGCCTACATGATGAGCAAGAAAGTCCAAGTTGTCTCTGCAAAGTATGGCTTCTCTATAAGTCTGGATGCTGGTTCCTTGTGACTACGATTCTCAGGGAGGCTGACGTGCCATCTACCTGGGTCTGTAGTGACTTAGAGAGGCAGGGACCGATGGCATGCTGCTTCAATACAAGGCTTCCCTTGGCTGTGCACATGTCTCTTTGTCCAGTAAGTGGGCTTTGTCACATGGTCACCAATCAGTCCATTTTCGCTGGCACACTCATTGTACAGTCCAGATTTAAAGTAGAACTTCAAGTCCACACTGCATAAGAAACTTGCAGGGCAACATGTGTACTTTTAGCAAAGAAATACATTTATTTTTTCAACTGTCATTTTCCATATTTTTAATAATCTGTTAGTAATTTGCTGCCTTGATGCAAAGTATTATCTGAAATTCAAGTGAATATTAAAAAAAAAACCCTTAATTTTCTGCAAAACTACAAGAATGCATAGCCATTCAGGCTATTGTATTTCACTGGCATTTACAATAATGATAATAAGTGTACAGCGACTCATTACCTCATAATAGATATTCTTGTACTTAATTTCTTAGCTTTCATCTGCCTGTGTTGGAAATAGATGATCAGTACATTAATGTTGAATGGGCTGCATCAACCTATTGTTAAATATTGCACTATTGTTGCACCATATCAGTCACTGCTAAAAGGAATGTATTGCCCACACAACAATCCACTTGCAAATGATTTCTGTAGTGCAAATATCCCAAAATTTGTGGATGCAATCCTGATATATATTTTATAATATGTATTCAGTAATGTATTTCTACCCTCCAGGTCTGTCAGCTAATTCAGTTTCAGAAATATAGAATGCATAATAATTGCATCCATTGTACATTTAAAATCATGTGTTAAAATATTTTAACAAACAATATTTTAAACATTTGGCTGGCTGGTGTCAATCAAATAATGCCCTAGAGTATATCTTCATAGTTCCTATTGCATTTTACAGGCGTTTTGACAGATCAGTGGAGAAGTGGAAGAATTTCCATCGTGGCATGAAGAACTTTAACCTCTGGCTAACTGAGGCAGAACAGAATTTAGCTAAAATACGGATTGAATCTGAAGATCATGATATTTCCAGAACCAAGGAAAACCTCAAGGTAGGCTATAGGCTCTTATAATACTTGGTCTCTATAAGGATCTACACAGAAAATACATATGATTTTATTGTATTGTTTATATGAACATATGATTTTCAGCTAGTTCTGGATGTAATGTCACTGTACATTACATATTATATTGTTGTTGTTATTGTTGTTTTAAACCTGCTGGTTTGTTTCCAAATTCACTTCAGCAAACTGATTAAAGTTCAGTGATCTGTGACCATCTTGTCCCATACAGAGCTTCCAATTCAATTCCAGGTATCTTTCAAGGCTAAGTGGTGACTTGATACAAGACCATTTCTGCGGTAGTATCCTTGTTATGGAATACCCTTATTCACATGTAAATTTATGGCTGTGGTCACACACTCCAGTTGAACTGAAGGGGAAGCAAGGCTATTTCTTCTGGAGGAATTTGACATGCAGTTGCGAGATCACACAGCCCTTTGAAGCTGCAGGCTTAGCCAGTCATTGTGTGATCAGAAGCAACTGTGGGTGAGACAGGTGTTGTTGTTTCTGTTTATTTCCTTTGCACAGGGCCGGCTTGCCCACTAGGCGAGCTAGGCACTCGCCTAGGATGCTGGCCCACAGGGGCGCCAAACTGTGCCCCACCCCCCCGTGAAAAGCCCACCACTGCCTCCCCGCCACCGCCGCCAGCGAAGAGCACCCTGGTGGGGCGCAGGAGGCAGCAGCGGAGCTTGCTGGGGGGAGAGGAGGCAGGGGCGGGGTGGCGACCAGCACTGCCAGTAAAGAGCGCCCCAGCGGGCGCTCAAACACAAGCCGGAGCTGAAAGGGAAGAGGCGGGGGTTTAAACCCCGCCCCTTCCCTGGCTTGCTGGCATGGGCCGAGGGAAGCCAAGGCAGGGGGGCCGACCTCAGAGCTCATGGAGCCGGCTCCTCCTCAGCCGCCTCCTCCTGGCCAGAAGTGGCACCTGGAGCATCCCGCCCTCCTGCCTGCCTTGCGCAAGCCACCCAGGCTCTCTCTCCCCCTCTTCCCCTCCCCTGCTGCCCCCCCCTTCCCCGGCTGAGCCTGCCCAAGAGAGCGGCCCAGGGGGGAGGAGGGAGCGGCAGAGGGAGGAGGGCCAGGTGGGGGGGAGAGCGAGGGAAGCCAGGCGCGCCGCCTTGCAGCGGCCCGCAAAAGAGACAAAGGAAGTAACGCAGGTGGGTGCTCCTTCCTGCAGTTCCCAGCGGGATTTGGCCATTGTCGGGGCAGAGCCTCGTAACTCAAGAATGGCTCCCAAGCGTGCTCCCCTCCCTGCCCTCGTGGCATCTTTTTGCTCTGCATGGCTCTCCCGGGCATGGCTTGTGCTGTCACCGTGGGACCGAAGGCGCCTCTCGACGTGAGTCTGGCAAATGCAGCTCATCCTCACCTTTCCCCCGTTGCATCGGGGGACTACAAGTCCCAGTGTGCATTGCTTCCCTTCGAGCTTGCAGTGCGCTGCAAGTCGGGAACAGAGGGGAGGTGGAGGAGAAGGGAGGGGGGAGAAAAGGCACACCCCCTGGGCTTTTGCAAACCCGCTTCCCACACACCCGCATGGCGCCCTTGCAGAGCTCCTGTTCCTGGGCGGTCGGGGGGGTGACAGGCGGCAGTCCAAAAGGTGTGGCCCCCACCCATTGCACCGCCATGCGAGTAAGGGGGAGACAGCACCCATTGGATTTCTACCTGTCACGCCAAACTGTGTGACAGGTGGGACACTGGACCTGTGCCAAAGGAGAAGGGTTCGGTGGAGGCGGCTTCCCCTGGCTTGCCGGCACACCCCACAAGAGCAAGAAGGGGTTCCTTCTCTCCAGGCCCTGCCTGGAGGTTGGCAACCCTGTATTTGGGCACACGGGGGGGCACCAGAAGGTAGCCCTGCCTAGGGCGCGAAAAACCCTCGGGCCGGCCCTGCCCTTGCGCATAAACAAGGATTTGCATCTCCACACTGAGGGCATAGTGTGATGTGGAGTATGTGATGTGAAGGCGGGGAAATACAATGGCACAGAGTCAGGATAGCCTGATCAGACCATCCTGATGGCACAAGAGTGTGCTTTAGCAATCAGACAGGGAAAAGTCCATCCATGGCCCACAGCAACCCATTTACTACTGGACTTTCCCCAGTGTCTTTTAACTCCACTTCTGTGGCAGAGCAGCATGGGTTGTTGATGACTGTGAGATGCTTCCCAGATGATGCTCTCTGATCACTCTCTTTAGATCCATCAGGCATTCACACCTTTGTCGTGTTTAAAGGCCCGTGTGATCACAGCCTATGTCCAGCATCAGTAATGTGAAAAAGTAGTGCTGATGCCTTGGCTTCTGTGTCCTGCTTTTTGACCCTCCATGGCATTGTGTTAAATAGGATGCTAGACTAGATGGAATTCTAGTGTGGTCCAGCAGGATCTATACAAGTTGCCAGATCACTTCCTGGTTCAGTTTGACGTATTACTTTTAAAACCCTAGAGTGTGTGGGATTCTGGGTATTTGAAGGACTGCTTTCTCCTATATGAATCTGTGTTAAAATCTGCTTCAGAAGCCCTGATCTCATCTTTTGAGCTAAAGTGATTAAGTACTAGTGATGGGGCTTTCCTTGTTGTGGTGCTTTGATCATGGAACACTCTCCACTGAAATTTACCGTGCACCAAATTAGTTGATCTTTAGGCACCAGCCAAAAACATTTTTTCTGGGAGTTTTTTCATTATATGTAAACACTTGTTTTGTTTCCTCCTTGTTTTATAATTTCATTTTACTATTCTGCTTTTTTCTCATTTTATTCTTTATTTTAGTTAGAATACTTCTGTGGTCTCTGTCCAGAAAACATGCACATGGGGGCTTACAAAGTAAAACTTAATAAAAACATAAAATGCTTGGCCATGATTCTACCTGAAGTTGTTCTTTGGCCCAGACAAATAATTTAAAAAGAACAAAATCCATCCAATATCTTTTGTTAGAACCAGCTAAACTGATATAAAATATTGTGTAAACATTTGGGCTCACCAGAACTCTTCATAAGGCAGGATGTTACAAAATTTTAAAAAGACAGAAGGATAAAAAGCAGATTTTGGGGGTCCATTATGTGAGGAATACCTGATTTTGCAATAACCTCTGTGAAATGCAAGAAGGCAATTAACTTTATTGGTGGTATGGTATAGTCCAGAACAGTGGGACCTTTTAAAACAGTAATAATAATAATAATAACAATAACAACAACAACAACAACAACAACAACAACAACAACAGGCTATTTTTGTGCTACATCTCCTCACAGTTCTCTCTTTAGGAGTAACTTTGGCTTGGATCCTACCTCATTTTCAGTGGGCAGAAAGGTTGGTGATTTTCCCCACTTGCTCCCTCTTGCAGCAGACCAAAGCACCCACTGAAATGCTATTTGGAATACTGTACAGGGATGGGAAAACCCCAGGAATAGCTTAGGGAGGGGAACTGGAGGTCTCTATGGGAAGGCAGATCAGCAAGAACACCCCCCCCTGTAACCATGATCCAAGCCATCTGTATTTTAAGAAAGCCCACTTGATCAGGATGTGCACCAACTTAAACAGTTTTCCCCAGTCTGCCAGCACTATTACAAACTATTCTGTAGCCTTAAATAGTAGAATAATTCTGTGAAGATTTATGTGCTGCCTTCATAAGTCAGTCATACTTATGCCATTGTTAAATTTATTTTTAATTTGGTGAGTTTAATTTTAATGTAGTGTGAAGGAACAAACTATTCTGGGGTGACACAAGAAGCAGTGTCCATAACAGCATATTGCCGAGCTGGCTGGTGTGGGCAATGAATCAGAATATGCTTGCATATATTATATTCAGTTCTCATTAGCTTTAAACTTTCAATAGCTATCTTTTCAATGATCAGATGTTGAATTTATTAATTATAGCCAGTCCTCTGATTGTAACAGAATCTAATAGAATTTCCAACCAAACCTTCAGAATATAAATCTTTTATATACCTTTGTATTGCATTTATGAGGTTGATGCCTGCAGTTGACTGAGTTAAGTAGATGGCATAAAGTATTCTGTTGCTCTTAGAATAAAGCACTTTTTCAGACCAGATTTGGTGAGGGAAAGAAAGATGGATTTCATTTTGACTAAAACTTCACAAAGAGGATAGCTGAGGATAGGAAAGACGTCTTGTGATACATAAAAAGTAAGGGCTTAGAAGTTCTGTGACTAGAAATTTGAATTGAAGGAATAGTACATAATAGGTGGTTAAAGTGTGCAAATGTGGGGGAGTCACATTTGAAGTCTCTTCTTTAAAGCTTGATTTTTCTTTATTTAATATCAATATTAAAGCTGTTTAATTTCCAGGTATGATTTGGGATGATATCCTCACAGATTGTATGCTTTATCCAAGGGAATATCTAATAGAAGTAAGCATTCCCATTTTTAGTTAAATTTTTCATATGCAGAGTATTAGGACATTAAAGGGAGCAGGAGACAGGTATGCTAAAATAAATGTACAAGTGAGAGAAACCCGATGTACATACATTTCTTTACCTTGTTGCAGCCAGTTAAAGTAATTGTTTTTCTTCCAGTCTATCTGATCTTAACTGAATGCCCATGCCATTGGATTTTATGCATATGTAATTCCTTTGATTGGCATAATTTATTTATTTACATGCTACATTTTCTTGAGTAAAAATGCAGTGTGAATGATAATAATATAGCAATATCTAATTATGTGCATATCCCACATTCCAGTATCAAACACATTAGAAAAAATACATTTCAAACAGCACAGCATAACATCTTAAGGCACATGAAGATGCAGTGCTCACCTGTACAATACACTACTATTCAACTTTAATAATCAACCAGTGGTCTCATCTTTAAATACAGTCTCCCTATTTGAGCATGACCTTTTAAAAGGCTGCTATGCCTATTGTTGTTGTTAGCCATTCAGTTGTGTCCAACTCTTGGCAATGCTTATACCCCTCCAGCTGTTTTAAATAAAATTTAGGATCTTCAGTCAGCAGTTCTCCTTCACATAGGGAGATCCAATCCTTCCTCATAACTGATGGTTCATGTCTCGTTTGGTTTGGCCTGTGTCTGTGTATTTGTCTCTATGCCTTGCACAAAGCAGGTGTGGCTATTGTTTTAAGGGTAGAACAAATCCTGAGTCTCTGTCACTAGCTTTCTCACAGTCTGTGTAGTTCTGTCACCTTCCAGCAAGTACAAGCAAATTGTCTGCCTCTGTCCCATGCAGGAGCATGCCTCCTGTCATCAGGTTGTGAGACTATAACCTGAGCCTCTCATTCATCCTCTGCTCCCCATGCAGTCTTTAGGTGTTTGCACTTGTCAGTAGATATGAGCAAATCCTTGACCCAAACTAGTAGGCATAATCCCAGAAATAGCTTATACTTACAGGACTTGTACAACTGAGAGAGCTTAAAGTCACTAATATGATGCAATAACCAGTGTAGAGTAGAAAGTCCATGCACTGAAACATCAATTTGATTCTGTTCCCCAGGAACATTAGTAAATATCAATTTGAGTCAGTTCACCAGGAACATTAGGCTATGTCCCCATCATCCATGCATTTGCAGAATCATTCTCACAAAACTGACAGAAACAGGGAAAATAGCCCTGTTCAGTCATTACAATTTTGGTGCTCCATCATTGTATAATAGGAGAATACGCTACCTACAGTTCTCCCAATACATGCAGTTGCCATTTAATGTCAATAGGACCATGCGCATATTCTCTATCTTTGGTACACAGAGACATGTACCCTTAAAAATCTAGGTTTTCTGTTATATTTGCCAAAGCCAAAAAATACATGCATTGCCCTATTCAGATGAAATTGTGAGTATCAAGAGGACTGCACAACTTGATCTCTCCATTATGTGCAGTTGGACAATGACTTACCAGGATGATGGTCAGATTTGGCATGTTTCAGATCATTAACAAATGTCACTGCATTAGCTTCATTAAAGATTGAATGGGATTAGATTCCAGTTTTGATTCTTTGTTGTTCCATGATACATCCAAGGCAAATAATGATTGGAGAAATAGGGACCTGAGAGAAGGGCTAGTGGAAAATAAGAGCTTGAAGAAAAGAGCAGAGAAGAGAAAAAAAGGGGCACCAAAAATGAGCTTATAATTGGATAGAAGGCTTAGAAGATGTCTTAAGATCAGGAAAGCTATGGAAGAAGGAGTTGAATTTTTTAAAAAATTAAAAAAGAAGGCAGGAGTATTGGAAAAATTGGGGAAAAGACAAGCTTGCTAAAGGAAGTTGGACAAATTGTCTGAATGAAAAGCAGGAACTTCAGGAAATGATATGTCTTGGAAACATGGAATTAATGAAAAGAGGGAACAAAGAGAAAGTAAGACACTAGCAAAGTCAGAAAATTGGTCTGAAACTGTGTTTGTTTGACACCCGATCATTTGGTTAGAAGCTTCTTGTAAGAACTGTAGAGTTGGCACAATTAAGAGAACTTATCTTAACCTCCAAAGTTTTTATGATCACTCACAATTTCTCTGTAACTTGTTCTACCTGTGTTCATACTCCCTCATTCTCATTGTTCTGCTCATCGTTCTCTGATTGAGAGATTATCTAGAGATATTTAAGGCAATTTGCATGCAGGTTATTTGCCCTGGATTTAATACTGTTGAGAAGTGGGTTTTTCCCCTGTTTCCCCTCAACAACATGGTGCATTTGTATGCCTCCTTGGGTTTGGAATTTACATGCTTAAACATGCACGTGATAATCATCTGTTATATCAGTCTTAAGATCTGCAACAAGGGCTGTGCAGTTCCCCACAATATTTATTTTCATGTTTCATTGCAAAACCTTTGTAAGAATGAATTTTATAGTAGTAGCATCAGATGTGATTTGATAGGTAGGAGAGAACTGAGTATTTAGCACTGTGTTGTGTATTACAAAAGTGTCAGAAAGTGCATTCTCCTAGATTCAAAGAAATGGAGATATTGTTTCTGGTTCTAGTAGCCGAAATGTTACTGGCAGGACATGAAAGTACAATACTACTATCCCATTGGTACCCAAATTGCAGGGAATAATGTGTTTTGGTCACCACATTTTATTACTGTGAGCATTTGAGCAGTTGTTTAGCATTTGAAATAAATCGATAGAAGTAACTACTTATACATTTAATTTGTATCTAAATCTCAAAAGAAATGGCCATCCTCAGTTTGTCCCTTTTCAGCTTGTATCCAAAAATATATTATTTAATTTTGGTAACTATGAAGCTGAGTTCAGACTGGCAATTTGCCCCGGTAGAGCCCCATTTCAGCGACGCTTTAAAACTGCATTAAAGCGGGCGTTCACACAGGCACATATACCTGGCGTTCCCCACCCGTAGGCAAGGCGCGCTGTTCCACTTTCTCCCCGCATTAAAAAGATACCTCATGAAAGTGGTAGCAAATCCCTGAAGCGCGCGTGTGTGTCCTGCGTTTATCCGCTTCCTGGAAGTCTGAATGCTCCGCTGATAAGCTGGGAGCAATCCGCATTGGGTGGAAGGCAGCAGTGGTATGATTGGCTGTGCTCCACTCTACTGCCCAATGCGGTGCCAACACTGCGGGGTCCTCCCCCAGTCGGCAAAATGCGCTTATGCGCATGAGTGTTCATGCGCACATACACCCATACACCCACAGCCGAATTAATGGGGAAATGCCGCATACAGCATGCCTCTGGGGCAGCAGTCTGAATGCTCTGGCGTGCCTCCTCCCGGTATGCTCCGGCAGCAGCCCGGGCTGGGTGAACAGTTTGTTCTGGGGCTTTTTTGCCATGACTGGCTCCCCGAGCAAATTGCCAGTCTGTCCTCAGCCTGAATGCATCTACTGCACTTCAGGAATGAGCCTTCACATCTTTTAGTGAATGTTTTTCATTTTGATGTTGTGTAGTTGCTGAATATGTGAATCAAGCAAAAGATACTTACTGAATTTTACTTAGCTTGACATTTGCTTATGTTCAAATGATGTCAGAATCTTCTGCAGTATTTCCCTATGAGTTTCAGAAGAGAGATCAAGCACAATGGATGAAATGTAGGCTATTTTATGTATTTGAAAAGGAACTCTCATGTGTTTTTATGTAGTTTGCAGTTTTTGTGCCTGTTATGCTGTCATCTCCAAAAACAAAAGGTAGCTTAAAATATACTTGTTGATTTATTACCTTCTAAATGTTTAGGGAGCATCCCTATTATATTTTCAAGTTATTTTCCCCCTCTGCAGCAATGAAGAGTAAAAGTTGCATTGAGCTGAATAGTTCTAGGACTGCTGGGAAGATAATACATTTGGCATGTCTTTGATATGATGCAGTATATCTTTCAAGTGGTCTATCTGCCATACCTAGCCTTGTTGCCTTTCAACACATTTTAGGCATGCATGGAGACCCTTCAAAAATGGCATAAATGCATGCATCACTGTAACACTTCTGGCCTTCTGGGTCACCTTCAGATAAATAAGTTCTCCAGTATCATTGCTCATTTAGACTCCTCCACTCTTCCTTCCTCTGAATTTTATGAATTCTATACCTGACAGACATCAGAATAATGAAGATATCCAAAGATTAAGAGACTTGTTTATTTTAAATTCCTCTTCACTATAAAAACAGCATTCCCAGAACATACTTAATTTTCAAACCTCAGGATGACAATTACTAGGAAAAGGGTTGGGTCATTTAGTGGAACACAGAAACTGTGTGCAGTGGTTACAGTACATTTTCCTGGGACTAAACTCCCCTAGGCTTCAGTAGGATTCTAAGCAAGCCTGTTTACGATTGCACTGTTAGTTTTTTAAGCAGTCTTAACATTATTAAATTCATTTCCAGTGGTTTTTTTTTTAGGATTATTTATTCCTTTCTACTATTGTGCATGACCAAAGACAAGAAGCAGATACAAAAAATCTTAACTATCTGTATTTAATGTTTGTGTGTGGGGGGAAATAGCATTGCTAAAGTAATCACTATTGGCTATCACAAGTAGTGTGGGAAGTGTTATATTTTTGTCCATAGTGAATGCAACAGTTTTTTCTAATGCCTAGAGTCAGGCTTTGTGCCCTGTATCTTATACTGTTCTTGACCAGGAACACAGTATAGTAGAACAAAATAAAAGGATGGGTTTTGTCACAAAGCATTCTGCTCTGCTTTTCTGTGGGTAGCAGCTGTATATGTAAGTTCACAGGTCAGTGAAGCAGCAAACATACTGGTATGCATTTACCTGTAAAAAAGAGTTTGTCAGGAATCATAATAGATTATAGATATTAAGTAAATATTCTGTAGTGTATGAAAGTGTATGGTAAGGACAACTGAAAGCAGGATAATTACCTGTAACTGATGTTCATCCTGTAGTCATCTACAGTAACACATGGGTTCTGCACAGGAACATTCTAGTGTTTTATTGAATGCTCTGATACACCTGCTCCTTCTTTTCAGAAAAGATTTTTACTATCTTAAGTGGTCGCCTTCCTAATCAGTATGCTGAGCAGAGCAGCAATACAGCAGGGTCTCCAAACTTTTTGAGCTTGCAGACACAGGGTGGAGGGTGCAGCTATGAAATGGCTGCCACAAGAGAGCCAACTGTCAGGTTCTCCAGTCAGTCACACAACATAGGGCTTCTGTAGAAGACAATGTTTAATAGTAGATCAGTACTAAAGACACGTGTACAGTCTGTGTCTGTAATGACTACATACAGCCAAGCCTGCAGAGTTATAATACATTCAAACAATCCCCCCCACACACACACAGCAGAAGCCAATTGATACATTTTGTGCGTGCGGCAATAGAAGTGGGCAAGCTAACATAAACAATTCAGAAACCATTATAGTTCCCAATACAAGCCTCCAGCTGGAGCAACAAGGTCAACAGGACCTGATAAGGGATTGTGTGAGAACATTCAGAGGAGAAGGAGGAGGTAGATGCACTCCCTCACATTCCAGTAACATGACAGGGCTACCTGACACCAACCACAAAATGTCAGGGACTGGGGTCAAGCATAACTCTAACAGTAACTCTTCAAGTGCCTCGTGTCCAGAAAAAGCTCTGTTTAAAACCTCTCAAAATGAACATATCGTTTATATAAGAAAAGCCCTGCTAGATCAGGCTAGTGGTCCATCTAGTCCAGCATCCTTTCTCACACAGTGACCAACCAGTTCCTCTGAGAGGCCAACAGCAGGGCATAGAGGCTGAGACCTTCTCCTGATGTTGCTTCCTGGCACTGGGATTCAGAGACTTAGTCTGATGTCAGACTGGCAGTTTGAAGCGCGAGGGAGTCATGGCAAAAAGACCCGGAACTAAGTGTTCCAGGTTTTTCCAGTCACACTGCACCAACTGATGCAGGAGCATACCAGGGAGAATGTGCAAGGGAGCATTTGCACTGTTGGCCCGCCCCTACTGGATCAGCTTGTTCATGTCCACACATCCGGGAAGCAGGATAAACGTGCTCTACAGGATTTGCTACCACTTTCACCTGGTATTTTTTAAACTCAGGAGGGAAGCGTTACAAGATGGGTTGAGTGTGGCTGGGGAACACCTGACAGATGTGCCAGTGTGAACTGGTCTTTTAATCCATTTGTGAAATGTTTCTGAAACTTGCCTATATCGGGCCAAACTGCCAGTCTGAACTCGGCCGTTACTACCTTTGAATGTGGAGGTTCCCTTCAGGCCCCATGGCTAGTAGTCATTATCTTCTATGAATCTGCCTGATCCCCTTTTAAAGCCGTCCGTTCTTGTTGCCATCACTATACCCTCTGGCAGCAAATTCCACATTCTAATCAACATCTGTGTATAAAATTATTTCCTTTTAATTCATTCTGAATCTACTGCCCTTCAGCTTCATTGGATGCCCTTGAGTTCTAGTATTTTGGGAGAGGAAGAAAAAAATTCCCTTTGTCAACTCTCTCCATCCCACACATAATTTTATAAACCTCTATCATATCCCCCCTTAACTGTCTCTTTTCTAAACTGAAAAGTCCCAGACCCTTCAGCCTTTCCTCATAGGCAAGAAATAAGTAGAATTGCATGGAGAATTGCACTCAAATGGCTTGCTCCTTTGAACTTAGTCCATGTCTTAGTCCAGTGGAAACCAATGAACTAGAACTTTCAGGGGCTACCTGCCATTATATAAGAACAGGGCAGTCTTCCTTTTGTATATGTAGTTTGATCTCTTTCTCCTGCCACATGATCCCCACTTTCAGCTGTATCCTCTCTGTTTAGCTAGGGAGGGACTGTAGCTCTGTGAGAGAGCATCTGCCTTAAATGCAGAAGGCCCCAGGTTCAATCCCTGGTATCTCCATTTAAAAGGACCAGGCAGTAGGTGAAATGAAAGACTTCTGCTTGAGACCTCAGAAAGCTGCTGCCAGCCTGAGTAGACAATACTCACCTTGATGGACCAATGGTCTGATTCAGTATGAGGCAACTTCATGGGTAAATAGTAGCTGAGATTCTTTCTCTGAAGAAAGGGTCCTTGTGCTGGCTGAAGACTTTGCACTCAACTGAGCAGAGTGATAGCAGACCCATTGATTTCAGTGGAAGAGTTAAACATGTTCTTTAAATTTTGCCATAAAAATCAATAAGATTAAAAGTACATCATTTTGACTGGATCATCCCCTAAACGTTTAATAATGAACCTGGTCCTTGTTTTTCTATATCTTCCAACTAGATTAAGCATACATTGAAAGACTTGCTGCTTAGTGGTAATTATAGATTTAATCAATGGACGTGCATATGGAGCAAAAATATTCATTTGTTTCTCCTAGGAATATGGTTGTGCTTAATTGAAAGCTGAACAACATCTGCTTCAGTGTTCTTTTGTTTGTGTGCTAAAAGTTTAAAATTGACTTTTATAAACAAGCCAATGTTCGCTGTCCCAGTGAGACTTGATACAAAATGGATTTTTAATTCCAAGACAGCATATTGCGATTAAATATCCCATTGAGGTTCATATTTTTGTTTTCATAGCAGAAACTGAACTCTGATCTGTTTATGGCTCCTGAGAGAACACTATTCTTGTATAATTTTCACAGACAAATATAACACTTTTAAAATACCTCATATAAATCATTTGCTGAAAAGTCTCCCCCCCCCACAACTGGCTTTTGGAAATGAAGCTTTACAATATATGAAGTTTATCTTAGTGGGAGTGGTTTTTAAAGGATGCCACAATATGCAGTAAAATGTTAGGGAAATAGTCTCATTCCATGCTGAGTAACGGAATCAGAAACTAATGACTGTTTGATTTAATATTGCATATATATATAGGGTACAATCCAGTCCATGGGAAATTTGGGCATGTACTTACTCTTCCCCATTCAAATAAATGGGTCAAAAAGGGGCTTAATTTTGTCTGAAGTGAATGTGTGTGCGTGCATGTGCATTGACGTACCATCAAATCATGCAATTAGTCACTAAATACGTAGCTAAGGCAAGGTATTTAAGAGAAAATCAGATCTTTGTTGAATGGGGTAGACAGGAAGTATATAGCCTACTTTTTATATCATATTATACTGGCAATGTTAAAATTATAAAAAGCCTCCATTGGGGTGGTGAAAATATTTTCTTGTCCCATTAATTGTATTCTGCATAGGGATGCATAATCTGTAAATTTTCAATTCTTTGGTGGTGGTTTTGTTTTCAAGTAATTCTGCCTAATCTGCCTCTTCTCCAAATTGTTCTTGCAAATGTTTGAATTTGTGCAATTCTACTACATAGGATTATGTTGTTGTCATGCTGATCTTACATAGGTGTAATTCTTTTTGAAAACTTTGCTTCTGAGATATCTTTTATTCATGCATTCAATTATATGAAGGGTTAAAAATATCTCTTCAATTTTGTGGAATTATGCTGTTGTTTTGATTTCCTTCCTCATTGCAAGCTAGAAAGAATCTTTCCTTTATAAATTGATGAAGCTTAAAAAAATACTTCCTTTCCTTTCTCTACCAGGAATTCTTGCAATTTTCTCCCTTTCCCATCCAAAATGAATGTTAGCAAGCTATTATTTTATTTTAAAAATTTTTTTAAAGAGATCAACACGTAAATGATTTTTAACTGATCAGTGTGATCTGATTGAGCTGATCAACATCACTTTGTTTTAATCAGAAGAGCTTTGTTTATATCTTTTTCACACACAAAGACATGAGCCATTTCCTTCTCTTCAGATCCTTCAAGCTTTCAGCGCTTAACAGAATTATCAGGGCAGTATTACTGAAAAATTAGCATCTGTTATCAACCAAACATTCTCATCCATTAATCTAGCAAAGGCATTATCAGCCAATATTCACAACAATTATATTACAGACCATAGTGCTATAATCCCCTGAGGGAACTCACTGACTGAAACATTGTTTCACATGTTCTTCCACTGTAGACTCTATGTACAGGCACATTTGGATTTACTAGAACCTTTCTTGGTCAATAAGAAAATGTTCTTCAAGCAGAAAACACTAACAACCTTATTGGCAGGGGTTGACCAAAAAACTACTGTTTCTGTGGCAAAGTTTCTATATTCTGCAATGAAGATACAAGCTATGATAATGTCCAGTGCAGAATTTACTTGATTCTAACCTTTTAACCATAGGAGTTTTAACACAAGTGATGTATATAGAGTTTGTATGTAATTAATTAATTTTATATCAATGTTTTTATCTATTTTTATGTTTTACTCTGCTTCTGAATGCCCTGAGGGCTGTAATAAAGACTGAGACTGAGACATTACAATAGTATTACAGACCACAGTGCTATGATCCTCTGAGGGAAACCACTGAGCAGGGCTGCTTCCACACTAGAGACTTTTACTGTCCTTGTTATGTTGCTGGTGTAATCCAGTTAACTGTGGTTTCCCTTTTATACCAGGTACACATTATCATCAGCCCCTCCCTCTGTTGCTCCCTCTTCTCTGTCATGAATTTCTGCCCACCTCCTTTCCCTTTTTTAAAAAATGGGCCATAAATAATGCTGAAGAGGAATTGCACAATAATACAATCTTTTTTTTTTTTTTTTTAAACCTTCTATGTATTTACATTGTGTTGCTCAGGAATAGCACAAAACTTCAAGCTTTCCCCCGTTGTATATGCTTGCCTATTATAGCACAATTGCTTACCCTCCTTAATGAACAAGTTCCCCCCTCCTGAGTTTGCTACACTACAGTGCTGGGCAGTGCTGGGAAGGCTAGACTTGCCAGGTGCCTTCTTCCTGTCGGTGGGGAAATTTGGGGGGGGGGCATTCAGAGGGTGGACAGGGATGTTGTCAATGCACTGACATCACTTCCAGAAGTGAAGTCATCATGCTGGTGCTGTCAGGGTGACACTTGACTTTTTGGGCAAAACTCTATGGTATAAACAGTTATAAGCCAGCTCCTGGAACCACCCGGGAAGCTGTTTGCGGCACCGCAGGGAAGGGGAGAGCGGAGAGCAGCCATGGATTGCCCCTCCCCTCCTTTGCCAGGCAGAAGGGGTGGGTCTGAGTCAAGCGCGGGAAGCAGGAATTCCGCCGAAGGGACACTAACCCTATGAGAAGGCTTGGAGGTGTCTTGGTGGGCGGGGGGGCTGATGGCTATTTAGGTCACCACGCCACCTCAGATCACCATCTTTAGCTGTGGGACAGTTTGGTGGAGTGTCACACTGCATCGTTTGCTGGGCTGTTCCACATGGTTGGGAAAGAGCACGCAGAGTTTCACGGAGAGTCAGTGGTCGGAGAATCTGACGTGGGGAGAAGGTAGTGGTGCAGCGGTGACTCGTTTGGGAAATGCAACTCTTGGTGAGAAAAGTCCCCCCCCCCGCTCGGCTCTTTGGGTTGATCTTTGCACGTGCTAGGCGTAGGGGACCATTGCGGAACCCCCCCCCTTTTTATTTGCTTGTTGTTAGTGAAGGAGGGTGGGGGAGTCACCTTAGTTGGGGGAACCCCCCCTCCACTTTTCTGCCTCCACTGGCTAGCGGTGGTGGCAGCCCGGACCATGTGTTCCCCCATCACTTTTCCCAGCGAGGGGGAAACAATAAACATAAACACACACACACACACGAAAACAAAACTAAAGGATGGGACAGAGCTGGGTGAGCTGGCTGGGTTCCTCGGAAGGGGCGAGGAAGTTATCAGCTGGTGCGGGCGGCTGGCTGCATCCCTTTTACTCGTGGGGCCGGGACTTTGATCCTTTACTCTTTGATGCCTGCCGTCCCCCCCCACACACACACCATTTGGCTCCTTTGATCTTCCTCCTGGCGGCGGTCTGCGCGCTCGGAAGGGGAGTGATGCACTCAGGCAGCACGTCTTAGCTTATGCCAGTCCCATCCAGAGAGACTATTGCTGCCCGCGGCTGCAGCCAGTCCATCCGAGTGGGGTGCCGTGGGTTTTTGGACTAGACTTCAGGAGTTAGGTTTCAGGTAGTTAGACAGTTGGCTCTGACGATGGGGGGGGATTAGGTAGTTAGATAGGTCGGGGGGGTGGTTAGGTTAGGTTAGATCAGTTGGGAAGTTGAGCAAACAGCATGAGGATGCTGCAAGGAAGCCGGGATGTGGGAGGCCTGCCGGTAAGGTCCTTTCGAGGGCGCAGGTGGACTTGCCAGGTCTGCATGGGTCTGAGTTTGCTCCAGTCGTCGTGCCCTGCAGTTTCGGTACTCGGCACTTGGCGGCTTCACGTGGTAGGAGGGCTCTGATTGTCTCACAGAGCCTGATGTGGCTTGGGTCTACTGCGTGCACAAAGGGCTCCTGGGGTGCCTGATTGGAGTTGCCAACTTCCAGGTGAGGCCTGGAGGATTTCCCTCTTTTGCAACTGATCTCCAGCAGTCGGAGATCAGCTCCTGTGGCGTTACTGGTGGCTTTGCAGAGTGACTCCCCCCCAAGTCTTTAGGTACTTTCCGATTCAGCCTCGGCAGCCCGGGGTTTGATTCAGGGCTTTTGCACAGTGGCATCTGTGCATCCGGTAGGAGATTGCCGGTCAGATTGCACTTTGGTAACCGGAACAATTTTCAGGACCTTGGGCTGCATGCAGGGAGGTGGGCCAGCCGTTGGTCATGGGGTGGGGGGGAACGTTTTTCAATTGCTGTTGATTTCTGAGTTCAGAGCAACATGCCTGCATGAAGGTCTTCACGACGGGTACGAGCTGTTCCCATGGTTGCTACGCCGGCCCAAGCTGCGAGATGGAAGGCAGCTCCTACTGATGGTCCTGCTTCAATGGCGTCTACACCTGCTCGAGCCTCAAGGAAGAAGGCCCCATCAGCGTCCGGTACTACCCCTACTTCTTCTACACCCACTCCAGCTTCACAGAAGGCGGCTCCTGACCAGACAGCCACTCCATCCTTGACCGATGCAGTCGCCCTGGTGGTGAATGGACAGGGGCTCACGGCTGAGGGGACCGCCAATACCCTCCAGGGCATTTCTCAGGCACTGGAGCTCCTCACACAAACGGTGGTTGATGATCACCGGAGGAAAAGAGCTCGGAGGGCGGGAGACATTGACGGGGGGGCCCACGGGCGACAGAAGCGGTGCCAGTCAGGATGGGCAGGTGGTTGCCGGCGGAACCAATCCTCTTCCTCTGATTCAGAGGCTGGTTCTTCATCCACCCGGAGACTGTCCCACGGGGGGAGCAGCGGTTCGGCTACCGTTAAGGGGAAAGGGACATGAAGAAGCTGAGCACAGCATCGCACTCCCATGGGGATTCACACAGTGAGCGCTCAAGCAGTGAGTCCTCAGAGGAGGGGGACAGTGATTGGCCGGAGTCTGAGTACTGGACAAAGGCCGCTCGCCTTCCAGGCTTGCCGGACTGGGCTGTGCAGCGTCAGAGGGAGAGGTCACATATCATGGGGAGACCAGGGGATGTTTGGAGTGGCTATGAGGGTTCAGAGCCTTCCACTAGTGACTCTACTGTGGGGGAGGCCGAGGACCCTCCGGGCATTCATCTGACGGAGAAAGTCAGGGATGAGATATTGGATGGGTTTTATGTGGACATTTTTACATTGCTAAAGCCAGAGGGTGCTGAAGGGCGAACTCGAAGGGCAAGTAAGGGAGACAAGAAGGGGAAGAAATGGGAGTCGGCAGAGTGTGCATTCACTAACTGGATGATTGGGTATCAAGTCTACATGGGGATAGTATCAACGGCATTTCCCGACTGGGCCTGGCACCTGATTAATCACCTCGGCAATGTTCTCAGGGCTAAGGTGCTGGCGGGCAACAATGCAGCCATCGAGTATGATGAGACTTTTAGGAAACGGGCCTCGCATAATGCTAACACAAGGTGGGATTTATTGCACGACAAGACTTGGTTGGTGGAGGTGGGGCCACATATTACAGGGAAAATGGATGCTGCCAGGTCCGGAAAGTGGATGTTCCGGAGGGAGTCGGCCCGTAGGTTTTGCTGGGAGTTCAATCAGGGTCGCTGCTGGAGGACTCGTTGCAAGTTTGATCACAATTGCGAGCTCTGCTCTGGCTATCACCCCAAGGTCTCCTGCCAGCGTTCCCCGAACATATGGCGCCCCTTTCAGGGGGGCCAGCCTTCCTCCACCGGCACAGGGAGCAAGTTCGGCAGTGGGTCAGGTGCAACCTTCTCCGGGACTTCCCCCCGCAAGTGAGGCACCCAGTTTTGATTGGGGTCTGGCCGCCACCCCAATCAAATTGCATGCCCTCCTGCCCCTTCTTGATGTGTACCCAAATAAGCCAGCTGCTGCCTATTTGCGAGAGGACTTCACCTTTGGTTTTCCAATCCCCTTTACTGGGCAACGCATTGCCACAGATTCAGGTAACTTAAAGTCTGCAAGGGAGAACCCTGATATAGTGGTGGCAAAGATTAATAAAGAGCTTATGGCTGGCCGCATTTCTGGCCCTTATGCGACACCTCCTTTGCCTAACCTCAGAGTATCCCCACTGGGGGTGGTTCCAAAGAAGGCCCCTGGGAGTTTAGACTCATCCACCACCTCTCTTATCCTAAGGGAGCCTCCATTAATGATGCTATCCCCCCTGAACTTTGTTCAGTGAAATATGCCTCCTTTGACCAGGCTGTGGGGTTGGTTCGGTCCTGTGGCCCGGGTGCACTCATGGCAAAATGTGACATTCAATCTGCGTTCCGCCTCCTCCCAGTTAACCTGAGGGACTTCTGCCTGCTTGGATTTAAATTTCAGGGTGCGTGGTATGTGGACAAAGCCATGCCAATGGGGTGCTCCGTGGCATGCGCGGCTTTTGAGACCTTCAGCACGTTTCTTGAGTGGGCAGCCAAGGCCAGGGCTCCTACCATGCACATAACTCACTATCTTGATGACTTCCTGTTTGTGGGACCAGAAAAGGGGGCTGCTTGCCAGGAGCACCTTGCCACATTTCAGGGTCTAGCCTTTGAACTGAGGGTCCTACGTCGTGTTTGACATATCTGGGCATACAGCTAGATTCGGTTACAGGGACCTCGCGCTTGCCAGAGGACGAGCTACTGGCATTGCAAGCACTAATTACCTTGGTTTTGGCTCGTGCCAAGTGTACCTTGTGAGAGTTCCAATCACTGGTGGGCCATTTGAACTTTCCGTGCCGGGTGGTCACGCCAGGATGGGCCTTTTGTGAACATCTGGCGAGGGCCACCGCCGGTGCCTCAGTGCCACATTACCATATCAGGGTGACCAAGGGCATGAAAGAGGACCTCAAGGTATGGTTGACCTTTCTCTCTATGTATAATGGGGTCACCATCTGGCAGGCTCCGTTGAACCTGGAGGGCAGCATTCAGATTCACTCAGATGCAGCAGGCAGCATGGGGTTCGGAGTATACTTTAACGGGCGCTGGTGCGCTAGTCAGTGGCCGCGTCAAGGGGTTGGGTCGGGCATCAACCGAGATCTTACTTTTTTGGAACTGTTCCCCATTTTAGTGGCAGCCATCATATGGGTTGACGGGTTGACGAGTTTCGGAATAGGAGGGTGACGTTTTGGTGCGACAATCAGGCAGTGGTCAGTGAATAAACAAACCTCATGCTCTGAGTGTGTGATGCGCCTTGTCCGGTGCCTGGTGTTGGTCTGCTTATCAGCCAATGTAACTTTTGCTGCCCGCCATGTCTCCGGGGTTGATAATAGCATTGCGGATGCCTTGTCTCGCCTCCAGGGGGAGAGGTTCCGCAGCCTGGCGCCAGAGGCATGTCTTCACCCAGACCCGTTCCCCGAGGATCTCTGGGAACTTGGGAGCATTCCATAATGAATGGGATTTTTCACTCTCTTGCTCCTTCGACTTTCACCTCCTACACAGCAGCAGCATCAGCCTTCCTGGCCTTCTCCAGGGACGTCGGGGGTCCAGACGCCTGGCCTGCTTCATCAGATTTGGTCCTTCAGTACATAACCCACCTAGATGGGCAGGGTTTTGCCCCTAAGACTATCCAAATGCACATGGCCGCCATAGCATTTTTTAGTAAAGCTTATGGCTTTCCGGATCCATGCAATACATTCCAGATCCGCAAAGCAGTTGAAGGTTGGTGGAGGCTTCGCCCAAGGGCACCTGACCCTCGCAGGCCACTGACATTTGAGGTCTTATCCAAACTGATTGCGAAGCTAACTGCCACTCGCCAGTCGCCTTATGAGGCAGTGTTGTTCGAGGCAGCCTTCACCCTAGCGTTCTTCGGTGCTCTGCAGGTGGGGGAACTGGTGGCTAGCTCCAGAACGGACATCAGTAACTGCCCTTTGGGGGTCGGTGACCTGCTTGTAACTAGGTCCGGGGTCACTTTGACCATAAGGCATTCGAAGATGGATCAGCAGGCACGGGGGGCTCATTTGAGCCTGGCTAGGCTTCCCGGTGGGGGCCCATGCCCAGTTTGGGCCACCCAGGCTTTCTTAGCTGTGCGACCTAAAAGACTAGGCCTACTGTTCATCCACAGGGACGGCTCCTTCCTTATGAGGTATCAGTTCGCTGCGGTGCTGCGAGCTACTGTGGCTGCCTTGGGACTCCCCCCCCCAGGGACCTTGGCCCACACTCATTTCAGATTGGGGCGGTGACAACAGCCTCTAATTTGGGCATGGGGCCAGCGAGCATCCAGGCAGTTGGGAGGTGGCACTCAGGGGCATACAAGGCTTATGTGAGGCTGCATCTGGTTCCTGACGTTTAACTGGGGCCTTGAGCATTTACTACTTTTCCCATTGACTTCAGTTTCAGGGAGACGCCACCGGACAGTATGGATTTGTGGACACAGCATTATTTATTTATATATTTATCTATATATTCGATTTCTATACCGCTCAGACCCCCCCAAGGGGTCTCAGAGCGGTTTACACAATTTATCATTGCCTAACTAGGGCCACAATCATATAGGGAAGGGACCTCCTACCAGCACCCGAGCAGGGCTTCTTCTTGTCTTTCTTGTTCCGGCGGGGCTTCAGGCGGCCACGCTTCAGCCTTTGATGTCCTGGGGCCCCTGGCGTTGATCTTTTTTCCTGGGCCAGGAGGCTTCCCGCGGCAGGTCCGTCTTTGACGCGCAGGCCCCGTGTAGGCTCCGGCTTCCGGCTAACGTCCCAGGGGCTCCGCCACGGCACACCGTCACGCTGCCTGCGCCTTGTAGCTCCACCCACTGCCAGGATCAGTCGTCGGCGTTGCTTCTGCCTGCCGCTGCTGCTGCCGTCGCCGCTGTTGCCGCCTGCTGCTTGAAGTCACTGCTACACCCCCCCGGAAGGGAGGGTGCCCCCCGCCACCTACAGGCAGGTACCCATTGATCTACTCGCAGGTGCTTTCAAACCGCTGGGTGGGCGGGACCTGGGACTGGGACCGGGAGCTCACCCCGGTCGCGGTGGGACTCGAACAGCCACAGTGGCTGTTTGCTTGATGTTATAGCAGGTGATTTACTACCTGCGCCACTGCTCCCTTATGCATTGGGCAAGCATTTATGTTACCACTTCAGGGTGGGGAAAGGACATTGGCCTGCAGGATAAGGTGGGAGTGACTCGGTTGGGAAAGCGAGGGATGAAATGGGGTGACCTCCTCCCCATGGTGCAGGCTTATTTGGTGCACTATGGGCCTCCTGATGCGATGGTGATACAACTTGGAGAGAATGACTCGGGGGCTCACTCTGGCATTGACATAGTGAGAAGGGCCATGGAGGACTTGCGAACATTGTTGGATGAATTCCCGGCCATAGTGTTCTTCTGGTCGGACTGGCTTCAGCACCACAGATGGCGTGGTGCACAATCAGCAGCCAAGGTCAAATTGGCCAGGCGGAAAGCAACCAAGTGGCTAGGGAGGAACGTGGTTGCTATGGGTGGCCGGTGGATTCGACACCTGGACATTTCAGCTCATCTAGAAGCCCTGTTTCTCCCTGATGGGGTTCATTTATCTAACTGGGGTTTGGATATCTGGCTGCACAACCTGAGGAATGCCCTATGCATCTGGGCTACAGCTGTAGATGCATTGGCGGGAGCCGGCAGTCAGATGCCTGGCTCTTGTGGCAGTGTCAGCATGGGGCTGGATCCATTGTCAGGAAAATGGCCTGTGTGCCATTTCCTGAGTGTGGGGATCCCTTAAGAGGTCTTGGCTTGAGGGGCGACCAATATGCCCAGCCCTGGGGGCATGTCCAGGGAATTACCCTCACGCCCAAGTGGCAGGGGAGACCACCTTTGGACTTCTGCCCTAGTGGGATCCGAAACCTGCCATCCCAAGGTGACTGATGGTGCATCGACTGATGGGCAGATCAGTCGACGTCAGGGTCCTTGCCCCATGCTGTGCCAAGGCTTACTACAGCTGTAAGCAATAAAGTTGTGGCCAATTTTATTCCACTCTTTCTGAAGAAAAAGTCGTTTGTGTGTTATTTCAACTAGGAAAACATTAAAGTAGTATAGAATGTGTTTTAGCAGAACTTTCATCCTGGGTGCTCACCTCGGCCCTTCACCTAGGTGCTGGAGCCGCAAGCCAGCTCCCGGAACCACCTGTTTGCGGCACCGCAGGGAAGGGGAGAGCAGAAAGCAGCCATGGATTGCCCCTCCCCTCCTTTGCCAGGCAGAAGGGGTGCGTCTGAGTCAAGCACCGGAAGCAGGAATGCGCCGAAGGGACACTGGCCCCATGAGAAGGCTTGGAGGTGTCTTGGTGGGTGGGGGGCTGATGGCTATTTAGGTCACCACACCACCTCAGATCACCATCTTTAGCTGTGAGACAGTTTGGTCCGCCCTCCCAGCCCTTTAGATAGGTAATGTTTTTACAATGTTTGCATGAGGTTTTGTATATTTGTTTTCTTGTCGCAACTTGGCGGTGTCAGCATGGGGCTGGATCCATTGTCAGGAAAACGGCCTGTGTGCCCATTTCCTGAGTGTGGGGATCCCTTAAGGGGTCTTGGCATGAGGGGCAACCAATATGCTCAACCCGGGGGTGTGTCCGGGGAATTACCCTCATGCCCAAGTGGCAGGGGAGACCACCTCTGGGCTTCCGCCCTAGTGGGATCCGAAACCTGCCATCCCAAGATGACTGATGGAGCATCGACTGATGGGTAGATCAGTCGACGTGAGGGTCCTTGCCCCATGCTGTGCCAAAGTTTACTACAGCTGTAAGCAATAAAGTTGTGGCCAATCTTATTCCACTCTTTCTGAAGAAAAGTCGTTTGTGTGTTATTTCAACTAGGAAATAGAATGTGTGTGTTTTAGCAGAACTTTCATCCTGGGTGCTCACCTCGGCCCTTCACCTAGGTGCTGGAGCCGCAAACCATAGAGTTTGCCCAAAAAGTAGAATGTCATTCATTCCTGAATCACTGACGTGAAGACATCATTTTGAGAAGTGACATCAGCATCTCGCCAACATTGTGTGTGGTGTGGATGTGTTTTGAAGTTGGGTTCCCACACTGGCCAGCTGGCCAGCAGCAGGCCAGAGCCTGCAAAAGTGGGGAATCCCCTGCCTGGACCAGGAACCTGACAAGCTGAGGGCAGGCTGATCTCTCCCCCAGCCCTTCAGAGTTGATTAAAGCACTGGGAAACTCACTGGGTGAACCCACCCTTTCTTTTCCTTTTATACCCTTAGAAGTTGATTGATTTACAGAGTTTGAGCAGCAGAAGATACTTTCTTTTTTAATGCAAGGGCTAAAAGAACTGAGACAAATTTTGCAATTACCAGAATAAGTTTAGGATCCTTATTTCTGAGCAAAAGAGCTAGGGTTTCCAGAGACTAGGGGGACAGTTGGTTGATTAAAGGCTTAATATGGTGATCGTTTATATTCTCAAAGAACCTGCATTCAAGCAGGGCATGGAAGGATGTATCTGTCTTATTAAGGTCACAAGGGCAGATTCTGTCAGAATAGGGCCTGTTCAGAAATCTTCCCTGTAAAATCATTGTAGGTATAATGTTCAGTCTTGCAAACAAAAAAGCTCTACAGTAATGTGGGTTGGTGCGATTGTACATATAGGAAAGTAAAGATCTTGGGAAAGAAAGACCAAAAGACAAGGGTGAGCAAATTCTGCAGGCTCTCAGGATCAGACTACTATAATCAATTTTTGAGACATATGTTTTGATCAGAGAAAATGCTTTGGATATGTCCATCTCAAAAATATCATTAATCGACATTCCAGCTATCATCAATTTCTTATTCAGGGCTTTCAACCATGTCAATTTGTGGGTATCCAAGTGGCTAATAAACCATCTTCGGTGCAGACCTGTTTTATTCTCAGTATGCTCTGGCTTCAAAGGTATCTGTCCAAATTCTGTGACCCTACATTTGACACACAACAGGGAATATTCACTATTTTCCTTAAAAATTGGGTTAAGGGTTGATTGATATTATCAGAGATAGCTTTAATCCAAATAGCTGAGCCATAAAAGATGAGGGGAAAACCCACCCTTTTTAATGAATAAATTACCATTTCCTGAGTGCAGGGCTAGATTTCAGCATTGGGCAGGAGGCTTTGGGTAATTTGCCCCCCTTGTTAACTACAGCACTGAGAGATACACTCAGAACTGTGATTTTGGATTGCTCTAGTTGAGTAACAGCATAATGACATTATGATATTACAGAGATAAAATAATGAATACACACACACACACACTAGCAGTAAAGCCCATTGTAGAAGCAATACAATGAGCTCTAGAAAGATGAGATGCGTAACGAATGCATAGAAAGGTACAGAAGTGGAAGTAAAGTCTCACACACACAGCCACGTATGCCTGGCTTTCCCAGCCCCACATTCAAGGCCCCTGTGGCCCAGCCAGGCAGATCTTGGTTCTCCCACCCCCTGTTCAAGGCCCCTGTGGCCCAGCCAGGCAGGCCAGCCTTGGCTCTCCCACCCACTCCTGTTCAAGGCCCCTGTGGCCCAGCCAGGAAGGACATGGCTCTCCCACCCCACCCCCGTTCAAGGCCCCTGTGGCCCAGCCAGGCAGTACATGGCTCTCCCACCCCACCCCATTCAAGGCCCCTGTGGCCCAGCCAGGAAGGACATGGCTCTCCCACCCCACCCCATTCAAGGCCCCTGTGGCCCAGCCAGGTAAGCCAGCCTTGGCTCTCCCATCCCCCTGTTCAAGGCCCCTGTGGCCCAGCCAGGCAGGCCAGCATTGGCTCTCCCACCCCACTGTTCAAGGCCCCTGTGGCCCAGCCAGGCAGACCAGTCTTGGCTCTCCCACCCACCCCTGTTCAAGGCCCCTGTGGCCCAGCCAGGCAGGCCAGCCTTGGTTCTTCCACCCCTATATTCAAGGCACCTGAGGTCCAGCCAGCCAGGTAGGCCTTGGCTCTCCCACCCCCCTGTTCAAGGCCCCTGTGGCCCAGCCAGGCAGGCCAGCCTTGGCTCTCCCACCCACCCCCATTCAAGGCCCCTGTGGCCCAGCCAGGCAGGCCAGCCTTGGTTCTTCCATCCCTACATTCAAGGCCCCTGAGGCCCAGCCAGCCAGGTAGGCTTTGGCTCTCCCACCCCCTGTTCAAGGCCCCTGTGGCCCAGCCAGGCAGGCTTTGGCTCTCCCACCCCCCTGTTCAAGGCCCCTGTGGCCCAGCCAGGCAGGCCTTGGCTCTCCCACCCACCCCCGTTCAAGGCCCCTGTGGCCCAGCCAGGCAGGCCAGCCTTGGCTCTCCCACCCCCTGTTCAAGGCCCCTGTGGCCCAGCCAGGCAGGACATGGTTCTCCCACCCCACCCCCATTCAAGGCCCCTGTGGGCCAACCAGGCAGGCCAGCCTTGGCTCTCCCACCCCCCCATTCAGGGCCCCTGTGGCCCAGCCAGGCTGCTCATGGCTCAGCTACCTACTAACCTTGGGGAGTGTTTGTGGCTCTGGGAGGGGCCAGGACAGGCAGTGGCATGGAGGGGCATTAGGCAGCAGCCTCAGTGCAGGCTGAGGCTAGGCCAGGAGCAGCAGCAGTGCAAAGTGGCAGTGCCAGAGTCACTGGGAAGCGAGAGGGCCAGAGTCTCCATCCTGCCTCCTGAGATGAAATTGTTTTCTGATGTGAGTTTTGGCTCCTGCTGCTTCTGTGGGTGGGACTCAGGCAACTCAGCCAATGCCTTGGGAGTCATTCTGAATGACAGATCAGGCAGCTAACTGATTTTGCCAAGCATAGAACCTTGCCAGACCACTACACATTTATATAATAGGACAGAATATGGAATTGACAGAGGAAGGGTGGACTTCCTTGAAACCAAAGGTGTACCTTCCATTTGGGAATCTGTCACTCACAGTCTCATCTCCCTCTTTATTACTAGCACCAAGGTCCGCACAATGTAACAGATGTAGTACACTTGTACATTTCTGCATTATTTAAATAAATAAATAAATAAATAACATATTTAGAAAAGCCTAATACAGCTGGTCCCTTTCTGCTGCAGCTGCAACTTGTCAGTGAAGTTGAGAAAGATTTAAAAACATCCTAATGGTTAGATGGAGGAAGGGGAGAGGAGGTGTTCCTTTTAAGTGAAACAGAAAGTGTACTCTCCATTCTGGGCATTGACAAGAATGCCCCAGCAATGCCATGCAGGGAAGAATTGTTTAAGGTTTTTTTAAAAAGTGTTTCTTTAAAAAACAAGAACAGGCTGCCCATGGTTGGGGCATGAATGCAGTGGAATGTCATGTGGAAACAGAAAACAAAACAAAACCCACATGAATTAGGTGGCTGAAATAGAGAACATCCTCCATGTGAAAGCAGTCCTGGAAACCATGATGATATTCCATGTAGCAAAAGAAACAGAGACTGAAGAAATATAAACAAGAAAAGCAAAAAACTGACACACATGACAAAAAAGAATAGAACCAAATAGAACAAATATAATAGAAATATACTGCTCAGACTTTGGCAAGCTATCTAACAAGTCTGATCATCTTTCCTCTGCACCATAGTGCAAAAGAAACCACTTGGAAACCCTGGTTTGAACCGAGCAGAAAAACCTTAGCTAAGAACTTCTCTTGCATCCCTAGTCAAGCAGCCCTATGCTTAAACACATATAGCCTGTCAGTTTTGTGAAGAGTACCTTGTGACATTTTTGATGTTTCTGAAGTCTGGATGCATCCATTGTGGTATTTTTATTTATTTATTTATTTGTTCAACTTATATCCCACCCTCCCCACTGAAGCAGGCTTAGGGTGGCTTCATGTCCACAGAGAAATCCAAGGTGGCCATTGGAGCCATGACAAAGATCTGGATGCTTCTTGTCATGATAAAAGGTAATACCAATCTTTATAAGCATTAGACTGCATCTAGAAGAATTATTTGTGCAATATTATCCCTCTTTGCTGAAATAATTTTCTTTTCTTATAACTGAAACTTAGGGTTGCCAGTAATAAAATCATGGTAGACAACTGACAGTTGGGAGCTGACAGTTGGAAGGAGGAGTTGGAAGAGAAGTTAGCAGAGAGCAGTCAGCTAACTGAATAGCTCTGAGGTGGAACAAAACCTCTGTAGCTCTGTGGAAACTGCCTGATATCAGTTCTGAGTGGAAAACTGGGCTGAATAAAACTCTGCACTAGTGCCCTCTAAAGGAAAGAGGAGAGTGAACAGAGAGTGAACAGTATAAGACCTCAGTGTTCACAAACACCAGATACATTGCTCCAAAGCAACTTGTAGAGCTGGCTAGAGAAAGGGCTAAGGGTCTGGAGGAGTCTGGAAAGCTGGAAAGGTGCCCAGTTAGACTCAAAGGGACCAGACAGATAAAGTCCAAATGACAGCCACAAAACAGTTACTGGAGAGTGGGATCATAAGTGTGTTTAGTGTACTGAAGAACATCTGTGTACAACTGAGAGTGATAAGCCTACAGTATATGTGAAGGCAAAGTAAAAGTTATATTCTACAAGGAAACAAAATTTCCTATGTAAATACATCCCATCCCCCTGTTGGGCTTGATGAGAAATAAAGAATTGTACTGTTTGACTTTTACACATACTGGTGCCTGACTTTATGGTGAAGGAATTATACTGGGCAGTTGTCCTCTGTACATCCATAAGTTATATATACCAACCAAAACCCCTAAAGAGACTAATGTTTATAGTGACCTGGTTAGATACAGTATAGTGAGAACTGATCAGGCACATTATAAGTAGAAATATTTCAAAACTAGGAATAAGGCCCATTGTGGAAATAAATACAACAGGCTCTAGAAAGAGGCTCTGGGAGAGTGCCCCGGCTTTGGGCACTCAGTGACAATTTGCTGTGGCAATTTCAGCAGGGTATAATGACAGAGTCCACCATTTTCTCCAGAGGAACTGATCTTTGCTATCTGAAGAGCAGTAGTAATTTTGAGTGACCTCCAGCCCAACCCCAAGATTGGTAACAGTGGTTCCGCAGGAGGGAGTGGCTGGTTTGGAGGGTGGAGTCTATGGCATTGTACCTGTCTGAGGTCCCACCCCTCCTCAACACTCACCCTCTCCAGGTTCGACCCCTCAAATCTCCAGGAATTTCCCAACCTGGAGTTGATAACCCTATCTCCCTCCCAGCCAATCATCAACCTACATTTAGTTTTCCATCTCCTCCCCCCTCCCTCCTAGAGAGCAGTTGTAATTTTGAGTGATCTCCAGCCCCCACCTGGAGATTGGCAACAATGGTTCCTCATCAGGGAATGGCTGGATTGGAGGGTGGAGTCTATGGCATCGTACCTGTCTGAGGTGCCACCCCTCCTCAAACCTCACCCTTTACAGGCTCCATCCCTCAAATCTCCAGGAATTGCCCACCTGGAGTTGGCAACCTGATCAGGACTGGCCCCAATGAGTTTTCTCCCAAAGGCCAACATAGGTATGGAAAGGGCCTTTTACTGACAGAGGAGAAAGTGCAGGTGCCAACTTTGATTAGGGAAATACCTGGAGATTTGGGGGGGTGGATCCTGTGGAGGGCAGCATTCGGGGTATGTGTGGAAGGACTCAGCAGGGTATAATGCCATAGAGTCTACCCTCCAAAGCAACCATTTTTCCCCAGGGAACTGATCTCTGTCATCTGGAGGTCAATTGTAACAGTGGGAGATCTCCAGGTCCCACCTGGAGATTGGCAGCCCTAGGGGAAAGTGAGCTGCACAGCGGGGAGTTGAAGAAAATGGTCTGATGGTCGCTGGCCCATCTCGTTAGCCAGCCAGCCATGCTGAAGCTAAGCAGGAGAAAGAGCCTTTTCCCATTTATTCTGACAGGAAAGTGGCCATTGGGGAGGGGGTTATGGGCGGGGGAGGGGGTTATGCTGAAAGTCCTTTGTTTTTTTACTCACAGAACCAAGCTTGGTTGCCTACTGACAGCCACTGAGGGGACAGTCCCTCACAGGAGTCAAGAGAACTGTCTTCCTCAGGAGAGAGAGCTGTCTGCCAGTAAATCTGACATGCAAAATCTGTCTGAAGGGGGAGTGGGTGGGGAAGAGGAGCAGACCCAGCACCCGGCCAATGGCACACAAGTACTCTTGAGTGGCGGCTGATGGGCCAATGGCTGAGGGAGGGCATTTTACAGCCAATGGGAGTGCATGGAATCTTGTGAAACCAAAAGATAATTATTTATAAGGAGAGATCCAGTACATCTATAAGACAATACAGGCAGTGACGCCACGGCTCGGTCTCGCCTCCCCCATTACAGTTATAGTGTGGCTTATACATACAACTCACTTGCCATAAAATCATTCACACTTGATAACCATCACCATCAGTCTAGGCTGTATATATATCAGAAGTACAAAGCAGGGATGTTCAGGATGCAGTTCAACAGGTAAGCCCAGTCACTAATCACCTGTCAAGTCCCATGTATCACACACATTTATGAAATGTATTTTTGGTAAGGGCTGGCATCCAGATTTGACATCAGACCCACTGTGCACTTGGGATAGCCAGATGTAAACACAGCCAGGCCAGAGGTGATGCAGAGCTGGCAGTGGCTTGGTGGTTATTTCCCTTCCATCTACACTCAAAGAGGGCCAGGAAGGGAAAGAGAGAGAGAGAGACATGCAAGGAAATGAATCCAGGGTGCACCAACCCAACAAAAAAACTTCACCTCATGGAAAATGGGTAGTGAATTTTATGGTGGAGCTTTTCTCCAGAGGTCTAAGGAAAGAACCTCCAAGAGGCAGCTGAGGGAAAGAGCCATGAGCCTACAAACGAAGCAGAAGACAAATGAGTCAGTGGACTGTTTAGAAAGCTTATTGCTACATACCCACTCCCTCTCCCTTTGTCTATGTTTAACAATTTAGCCAACAGAGCTCAGCTGTAACCAACAGCTAATACTCCCCTGGGAATACGATGAAAAGCAGATTGACTCTTCTAATGGGGTTCTGAGGGAGTGAGATCAGAATAAACAGTTGGCTCCACCCCATGTCTGAATCTCAGTGTAACTAGCCCCATGACCTTCTCATGGCTTATACAATTAAGAAATCAATTTTGTAGAAAATATTCTACAAAGTATTTATCCATTTTACAAATGAGGAATGCTGAAGCTGAGCTCAAATAATCCTAAGGTAATTTTGTTTCAGTAAGGTTATTGACTCATGTGCCTTCCAACTATATCCTCCATGTGCTTTTTTTTTTAACATCCTTGCCTGCAGGGCTTTTTTTGTAGAAAAAGCCCAGCAGGAACTCATTAGCATATTAGGCCACACCCCTGACAGCACAGATCATTAGCATATTAGGCCACTCTCCCATGTCACCAGAAGTGTGGTCATCCAGCCACACCCACCTTTTGCTTCTTATTCTTTGCCTTGTTTGTTGTCAAAACCCAGGGCTTTTTTCTGTAGCAGGAACTCCTTTGCATGTTAGGCCACACAGACCTAATGTAGCCAGTCCTAATGAGTTTCTGCTGTTGGCTGTGGCCTATTATGCTAATGAGTTCCTGCTGGGCATGGCCAACTCAGGAGCCAGCTGGAACTCTGTTCCTGTGTGTTCCTGCCCCAAAATAGCCCTGCTTGCCTGTATGTATTTATACAATGTAATTACCATCAAAATAATTTTAGACAATAGATGCACAGAACCACACAATAACGAAACATGACAAAAAGCAGAGAAAAATCCCGAAAAGGCTAGTACAAAAAATAAAGGAATTAAGAAGGAAATGTTACAAATATAATGTTGTTATGAATAGAATGTGAATGCAGATCCTCTTCAACAACTCTTTATCTTCTATTTAATACTAGGAATACACAATGATGAGATTTTATTTATTTTATATGTCACACCTTCTCCCCACAGGGGACTTGGGGCAGCTTACAATATTTAACATACAATAAATACAAATATACCCTGACCTAGATAGCTCCTCTTAATTCAGGAGACCATATCTGTGCATCTTCCAGTGGAGACAGTGTAGTGGCTTACTATATGGTATCTGATAAACTCTGGAATATAGCTGACAGATTTGAAGTTAGCCATTGTTCTGACTGTGACCATATGCTTCTTCTTCTTCTGCTCAATTCCTCAGAAAAGATTTGTTTACACATTAGGCGGACCACCTAATACTAACTAGGACTGACCCTGCTTAGCTTCTGAGATCTGGTGAGATTGGACTAGCCTGGGATATCCAGGTCATTAGTCTAATAATGCCAGCATATAAATTCATGGATTTAAAGGATGTGGACAGAATGGAGCTTGTACAGAGGAATGCAATGAGGATGAATCGGGGCCTGGAGACCAAGCATTGTGAGGAAAGGCTGAGGGACTTGGGAATGTTTAGTCTGGAGAAGAGGATTATTCTCTTTAAGTATCTGAAGGGCTGTCACTTAGAGGAGGGCAGGGAGCTGTTCCTGTTGGCAGCAGAGGATAGGTCTCCCAAGAATGGGATTAAATTAAGGGCAGGAAGGTACCGGCTGGATATTAGGGAAAACTTTTTTATAGGAAGAATGGTGCAACAGTGAAATCAGTTGCCTAGGGAGATGGTGAACTCCCTTTCACTGGCAGTTTTTAAGCAGCATCTGGACAAACACTTGTCAAGGATACTGTAGACTGATCCTGCATTGAGCAGGGGGTTGGACTAGATGGCCTGTATGGCCTCTTCCAACTCGGTGATTCTATGATTCTATAATAGTGGCCATTTCTTGCTCAGCCTTATAATTCGCCTTCTTGGTACCTCCATTTGAGTTTAAGGTGGTCCACCTAGTGTGGAAATGAATCTTCTCTGAGGAATTGAGCAGAAGAAGCAGAAGGATATTGTTAAAGTTAGGACAATTGCTAAATCTGTCAGCTATGTCCCAGAGTTTATCAGACATCATATAGTAATCCACTACAATGTCTCCATTGAGGACACACAGATATATTCCCCTGAATTAGCAGAGATTTCTGAGTAATTCACAACCTTCAGGCTGAATTTTTTGGAGAGAAAAATCCAATTATTCTCAGATGAATTAATACATTGATCTTTGGAAATTCTTGGAGTTGCATCTATGCAACTTGTTACATCTTTCCTAATCCAAGGAGTACCTCATCACTGGATCTTGTCATGACATTAAAATCACTTTCTAAAAAAGAGAGATTGATGGGAATTTAGTGGTCATGTCAAGAATCTAATACTGCAACCACAGTTTATTTTCTTTTCCAAGTTAGAGATAGCAGAGGATATATAAATATTGAGTATTAGCCACTGTTGATGTATGAAAAAAGAGACTAAGCAGGTTAGACCTGCCTACGCCATTTTTTGCTATTAGAGGATTTTAGCACCAGCACTGTAATTTTCAGAAATCAGTGAACTGAATTTGATACACTACCAGGTGGGAAACTACTTGAGAGACATGTGCTACCTTTAATAGCTCAATTGTTCTGATGCTAGTTTATAGGAGTCAAAGAAAATTGTATCAATATGTGATTTTTCCTTCTGGGGTATTAATACTTTGAAAAAGCCTCTGACAGTTCTCAAGGAAAGTTCTCTGGTGTTATGCTGTGCAAATCCTGGCATCAAATCATCTGGGCAGGAACCTGCAGGGCTCTCTGAAAATCTGATTAATTGGGAAGAACCCCTTGTTAACTTAAAAGCTCAAATAGTGCTTTAGTAAATTGAAGGATGTTATCTTGATAGTCAAATACCTCAGTCAAATAATACATATTTGATGGAAAGAGAGGAGAAAATGTAATGTGTGGTATGGCCAGCAATATTGGACCTTCTTTGGTCTCACACTGCCTAACCTAGGGCTGAAAGTTTGAGATAAGTGAAATCTGCCTCATTATTTTCTTTTACTTAGATATTTAAAGAGTAGGAAATTGAGGTCTTGGGAACTTTTGGACATTCAGAACAGTAATATACTTCAAAAAAAGTGAAACACTATGCCTTTAAAAGCTTGTGAAGGGCATAAGTCATCAACTTAAATCACCTTCTGCAACATACCATTTTCTTTCCTCCCTTCTGCCCAGCAGCTACATTCAGGTCTCTGTTAGCTACCTGCTACATTATGATTAATTGTGACAAAGTTGTGGCCTATTTTTGTCCTAGTTCTGAGATTAATGTTCTCTCTATATCCCTGGGACCACTCCCAACACAGCTTCACACAGGATCCTTTATTTGCATTTAATGTCATTCAGATAGTATGACCAATGACCACTTCAGGACACTTTGCCTACATTCTTAATCTGCCCAATTAAACAGCTATACTTTGCTTACATATTTCTCATTCATTTCTATGCCCATTTTTAATATTATCATGTCTCCATAAGATTCATTGATTTTTTTTCTAATTAAACTACATTTTTATAGAAAAGAATTCCTTAATATGAGATTAAAAGGAAAGGGACTTGATTTTCTTTCTTTAATTAACAGTTTTAATGGTAGAATTTGGTACAGCACAAAGAGATAAGATATATGTTGCAGTTTAAATATACCAATTGAAGTTGGTCACATTATTACTATTGGAGTGAATGAATGAATCAGTAAAATAATACACAATCAAAATGAATGTTTAACATCGAATGCCACTGTGATTAAATGAACATCTAAATAGAATATGCACTTCTTTGAACTTGAGTTATTTCACCATTCCAACTAGTGGAAGAGCATTTTTAAAGATTCTCTTTTAATCAGAATTTTTTTTCTAGACCTGGGCATTGCCTTTATACTAAACATTATGCTGGACAATGTGGATCTTTTCTGGTCTGATCCTGTTTGCTCTGTAAGGCAAAAATCAGATAATGTAAGAACTATTGAACCAATGTAACATTGCAAAATATAACAACAAAAGAATAGCCTTGCTGGTAAGACTAGTGGTACATCTAGTCCAGCATCCTGTCTCACACAGTGGCCAACCAGTTATTCTGAAGAGCCAGCAACATGGGCATAGAAACCAATGCCTTCCCTTTATAGAGCCTTCAGAGACTTACTGCATCTAAACATAAGGGGTCTCTATAGGAACCATGATGGACTTATCTTCCATGAATGTGTGTAATCCCCCTTTAATGTCACTGTGATGGACTTAAAGATCTGGGACCAGCAGAGTGGAAACACGGAACACTGCTGAGTCACATGACTAAGTGAGGAGAGGGCCATTTAGCTCAGAACCCTCAGTGATTGGCATTTAACAGACCACATGGTCTGTTTGGAATTGGCAGTTGAGAAGCAGCAGTTAGCTCATCATTGGACAGAGAGTTAACAGGGAGTCTTTCAGCGAACTGAAGGAGCTCTGTAGCTCTGTGTGGAATAACCTGGTTTACTGAGTTCTTCAGAAGGAAGGGGACAGTGACCAGATGGTTAAAAAACCTAAATACAATAGTGTCATACACCAATCAGACATCACTCCTGAAGGGATCTGAGAGAAGTGGTTTAGTGAGGGCTAAGAAAAAGGTCTGAGCCGAGTCAGGAAAACTGGTGGTGGCCAGTTGGACTCAAAAGGGGCCAGAGAACCAAAGCCAAAAGTTAATCACAAAACAGTGCAGGAGGGTGTGATCATCAGAGGGTGTAGTGAACTATTTAACATCTGTGTAACTGAGGAAAAGAAACAAGCATTCAAACAAAGAGAAACCAAGTTCAACAGTTCATCCTGAAAAGAAACAAATTAACCTCTGTATAAAAACTTCCATTCCCCTGTTGTGTTGTTTGTAAATAAAGCCTGTTCAGTTTTAAAGTTAGCAAGCCGTGGTGCCTATCTATTTCATGGTAAATACACTTAACAGTGGTCCTTACAAATATCCCTGACCAAGAAATAAAACAATTACCCCGAAGAGACTATTGTAGATTTGCATGGAGGACTGATCAGAAAAAATCAGCAGCAGCTCTGACCAAGCACCACACACAGACCCTCACGGTACTGTCAGTATAAAAGGGGGCATGTGTCATAGTCACCTATGCTTGTGGCCATCATTACATACTCTGGCAGTCAATTCTACATATTAATCAATTGTTGGGTAAAGAAGTACTTCCTTTGTTTGTCAGGAATCTATTGCCCATCAACTTCATGGGGTCCCCTCTAGTTCTAGTATTTTGGGAGAGGGGAAAAAAGTTCTGTCTACTCTGTCTGCCCTATGCATCATTTTATAAATCTCTATCATGTCCCACCCAATCATCTTTTTTTTCTAAACTAAAAAGTCCCAGTCTATTTAGCCTTTCCTCATAGGAAAGGTACTTTAATTCTTTAATCATTTTGGTTGCTCACTTCTGTAATTTTTCCAGCTCTGCACTGTTCATCATAAGTTATGGTGACCAAAACAACACACTGCATTCCCAATGAGGCTGCACCATAGATCTATACAGGGATGTTATAATATGGCATTTTTATTTTTAATCCCATTCCTAATAATCCTGAGCATGATGTTCATCTTTTTCACTGCAGCTGCACACTGAGTTACATTTTCATTGAGCTATCCCATAAGACCCCAAGGTCTCTTTCCTTCTCAGTTTCAACAGTTTCAGACCCCATTAGCATATCCTTAAAGCCAGTATATGTTCCTTGTGCCTCATTTTACACTTACCTACATTGAACTTTATTTGCTACCTTGTTAATCCCTGTGACGATCTCGCCTTCCTCTCTCCCTCACTTTCTTCTTCTTTTTTCTTGTTGAGGAACCCCTATATTATTTATTTTATTCTTATTTATTTGTTTATGGCTGTCCCACCCAGTCACTTTCGGGAGAGAGAGAGAGAGAGAGAGAGAGAGAGAGAGAGAGAGAGAGAGATACTGGCCCGGCCTGGCCCAGGAAATTGAGGGAAGAGACAAAATCACTTCTTATATTCAGCTTCTGAATATAAGGGGTAGGATGTATGAAGTGATCCAATAATAAAACAGAGGTAACTTTGTAATCACACTAATCTCAGGTAATTTGTTGCCAACAATTAAATATTCCTACTATTCAGAAAGGTATTTTAAAACTTTGAGAAGAGAGGCTTTCTTTTCAGTTTCAGCTAAAATACTCAAGCATAGGTTTCTGTGTTTTATTGACTCTTTTAAGTTTAGAAGGAAGGAGCATACAACCAAGCTCCCAAAATCCACAGACCAGGGATCACTCCACTTTTAAGAGCTATTTCCATTTCCATTGGGCAGGGATTACTTCTTTTAACTAAAAGCAATTTCCCTTTTGGCTTGAATGAGGATCCTCTCTGATCCTCTCACTCCTTTTGCCTCCTTCCCAGTCCACTGTCAGTGCTTAACTGTCTCTTCTTCAACTGTCAGTTCCCAACTATCATTTCTTAATTGACTCACAGAATTCCATTTGAACAGCCTGTCACTCAGAAGGTATAAGACCCTGTTAGGCATTACCCCTTGACAGTGCATCACACCCCCTCACCCAATTTGTGGAGGTGTTCCCAGATCTTCATGGTCTGCCTCAGTTCTTATAATCCTGAATAGTTTTGTGTCCTCTGCAAACTTGGCTACTACACTGCTCACCTACAGTTCCAGATCATATATAAACACATAAAATGTACCACTGGACTTAAACTTTGTTCTGCTACATCAGACCAACATGGCTACCCACCTGAACTTCTTAGATTGTGAGACAGGACTTCATTTTGCAGAAGCTATGCTGATTTTTTTTTTCTTAGCAGGATTTTGTTCCTCCATGTACTTAATAATTCTCTCTCTAACAATAGTTTCTATTGTTAACTTACCTGGGATAGATGTCAGGCTAACTGGCCTATAATTCCCAAGTTTCTCTCTGGACCCTTTTAAAAATCAGTGTAACATTTGTAACAGTGTAAAATTAGCATAACATTTGCTACTCATTCCCATGAGACCATCTCCATCACACTCCCTGTGTGAACTTCACAGGGCAGCCAGACTGCAGAGGAGTGGCTGTGTGATTCTGTTGAAGAGGTTAGCTGCAACATATGAAAGTTCATAGCAAATATGTCATCAGTCTTTAAGTTGTCACTATTTTGCAGCTAAACAAAGCAGAGGTCCACTAGCATTATGAAGGCTGACAACATCGATCCCAACATGAGATTCTGTGAGTCAGAGCTCAACCCCTCGCATGTGACAGAGAGATCATGGGGAAATCACAAAAAGGGGCAGGGAATGTTGTGCTTTGAGAGGGTGAGAACAAAATCTCAGCTGCTGCAGCAAACAGACAGGGACAGAGTTATAGATCTCTTCAGAGTTTATTGAACAGCAGCAGGGAAATAGTAACAAGGTATCCAGTATGGCCTCTGTGCCACTGCAAGCTGTTCTGGAAAGCCATGGAGAGATGGGTTGAATCCCCCCCCCACCATGATAGCATGCCCATGAGCAGGGTGGATTTGCTGGATAGATGGCTGCCAGAGTTGGGATGGTCCAGGAGCTGCACTGGAACCAGTGGGATGGCAGCCCCATGGTAACTGCAGCCACCCCATACTACCCCAGAAATATCATCCTCTCAGATTCCCTCCCTGTTGAATCATGGTGTATGTGTGCTGAGTAATTCTCATATTACAGTCAATGCATGTATAGCACAGCTTATGATACAAACCCTATACTTGTTTAAGTGAACGTACATTAAGTTTCATGTTAACTGAACATATGTTGGCTCTTTCTTTCAAACAGATGCACACATGTGCAGGGAGGATGTATATGCATTCACTCTACCATGTGAACAGAGTTTGTTACACAGCAAGGAGATATGCAGCTCCCCTTGGACATAAGTACTCAGTGCTCCCTCTGTGGTGCTAAGTGTCTTCTCTGTACATTTTCCACTCACAGGGTGAAATTCTGTGTGCTCTAACATGTGCATATCAGAGACCTCAGAGAAAGAGTCCCGTGCCTGGGGAGAGGTGTGATTGGCAGAAGCCATAGTCAGAATCCTGTGCTATGCTGGGTCTATACTGAAGGATGATAGGGAAATGGCTGAGAAGCTGAATGCATTTTTTGCCTCTGTCTTCACACTGGAAGATGAGAAGTGCTTGCCCACTTCAGAACCACTGATTTCAGGAGGGGTGTTAAAAGACCTGAATCAGATTGAGGTGACAAGAGAGGAGGTCCTACAACTGATAGACAACTTAAAAACTGATAAATCACCAGGCCCGGGTGGCATACACCCGAGAGTTCTGAAAGAACTCAAATGTGAACTTGTGGATCTCTTTACAAAAATATGTAATCTTTCATTAAAATCTGCCTCCATTCCTGAGGACTGGAGGGTAGCTAATGTCACTCCCATCTTTAAAAAGGGTTCCAGAGGAGATCCAGGAAATTACAGGCCAGTCAGTCTGACGTCGATACCGGGTAAGTTGGTGGAAACTGTTATTAAGGAAAGAATTAGTAGGCACATTGATGAAGAAAACCTATTGAGGCAGACTCAGCATGGGTTCTGTAAGGGAAGATCTTGTCTTACTAACCTGTTAGTGTTCTTTGAGGGGGTGAACAAACATGTGGACAAGGGGAATCCAATAGATGTCGTTTACCTTGACTTCCAGAAAGCTTTTGATAAAGTTCCTCATTAAAGGCATTCGTGCCTCATTGTTAGCCGCCCTGAGCCCTCAGGGAGGGCGGGATACAAATCTAAATAAATAAAAAAGCTCAATAGTCACAGGATAAAAGGACAAGTCCTTTTGTGGATCAAAAACTGGCTAATTAATAGGAAACAGAGAGTGAGTATAAATGAGAAATTTTCTCAGTGGAGGGTGGTAAGCAGTGGGGTACCGCAGGGATCAGTACCGGGTCCGATGCTTTTTAACTTGTTCATTAATGATTTGGAGTTGGGAGTAAGCAGTGAAGTGGCTAAATTTGCAGATGACACAAAGTTGTTAAGGGTGGAGTGAACCAGGGAGGATTGTGAGCAGGCCCGTAGCTACAGTGGGGCATTTCGGGGCCTGGCCCCCTGACTTCCTACCAAGGCCCCACAACTTCCATCTAGCCCATGCCCCCACTGCCATGACCCATTTCACAACTGACATCAGTGCCCCCCAATTTATTTAAAGGCCCCCAAATTACAAAATCCTGGCTATGGGCCTGATTGTGAGGCACTCCAAAGGGATCTGTCAAGAATGGGCGAGTGGGCATCAACATGGCAAATGGGGTTCAATGTGGCCAAGTGCAAAGTGATGCACATTTCAAGCCAAAAATCCTAACTATAAATACATGTTGATGGGGTTCGAACTGGCAGAGACTGACCAAGAGAGAGATCTTGGAGTCATAGTAGATAACTCAATGAAAATATGTAGACAGTGTGTAACTGCAATAAAAAAGGCCAACGCTATGCTGTGGATTATTAGGAAGGGAATTGAAAACAAATCAGCCAGTATCATAATTCCCCTGTATAAATCATTGGTGCGACCTCATTTGGAGTACTTTGTACAGTTCTGGTCACCGCACCTCAAAAAGGATATTATAGCATTGGAAAAGGTGCAGAAAAGGGCAACTAGAATGATAAAAGGGTTGGAACACTTTCCCTATGAAGAAAGACTGAAGTGCTTGGGGCTCTTTAGCTTGGAGAAATGACAGCTGAGGGGTGACATGATCGAGGTTTATAAGATTATGCATGGGATAGAGCAGGTGGAAAAAGAAGTACTTTTCTCCTTTTCTCACGATTCAAGAACTTGTGGACACTCAATAAATTGCTGAGCAGTCGAGTTAGAACAGATAAAAGGAAGTACTTCTTCACCCAAATAGTGATTAACACATGGAATTCACTGCCACAGAAGGTCATGGCGGCTACAAGCATGGACAGCTTCAAGAGGGACTTAGATAAGCATATGGAGCAGAAGTCCATCGGTGGCTATTAGCCACAGGGTATAGATGGGAATTCTCAGTCTGGGGCAGGTGATGCACTCTATTCTTGGTGCTGGAGAGGGCAGCAGTGGGAGGGCTTATAGTGTCCTGGCCCCACTGCTGGACCTCCTGATGGCACCTGGTATTTTTGGCCACTGTGTGACAGAGTGTTGGACTAGATGGACCATTGGCCTGATCCAACATTGACTTCTCTTATGTTCTTATATTATGGGTGGGACTGTCCTTGTGGGGGACCGACCTTTTATGTTTCATGGACACCTATGGGCTATGCTACAGTTTTTGAATGGGTAACTGTATCCTGGTTCTTGGGGCCATTCCCAGGCTGGGGCAACTTAAGAAACTAACTCTGGCCATGTCACTCCCTGGCCCCATCCCTTCCTTCAGTGGTGCAGAAGGTTGTGTTGGAGGTTTTCTGGCAAGGATTCCTGGTGTTACAACACCAGCTATGGTGCAGCAGCCTCAGTAGTACGTTACACCACCGTATCTCCAAGAACATAGTGGCTCGTTGGCTCCCAGGACTGAGCTGACAATAAAATTAATGCTGCCGAAAGCAGGCTTTTACAAATCATAGGAAGCTTGTACCAGTAGAAGTCATGTCGCATCAGTATTTTCTCAAATCCCCATAGGATCACACTCTAAGGGAAATTCCTATAATTTATTTATTTATTGAAGCATTTATACCATACCTTTCCTTGTGGTTCAAGGCAGATTACAACAACAGTTTAAAAATCCAGTTTAAACCAACACACGAATCTCTCTCCCCCCCTTAAAAACTCAAAATGTATTTCAGGGTTTTGGCAGGGGGGAATCAAATATTCTAAAGTATTTAGAAATATATGTTCATTATTTCTCTTTGTTTCTTTCGTACTTGTTGATGCTTACGGTTCCTTCTCATACAATAGCTGTAGATAAGAAAATTCCTGTACTGGTGTGGCACCAACAATTTAAAGAATAAAGCAGCTAATGATTTTGCCACTTTCTTACTGGTGTGAGGCAAACATTTAACAGATAGGTAGCAGTTTGACACTGGAGTCACTCTGTGAAATTCTGCTGGAAAATGGTGACTTTCAGGTCAGCAAATGGCAGAGCCCTCCTAAGCAGAGTTACACTCTTCAAAGTTCATTGAAGTGAATGGTTGAGTGTCCTGGGAGAGTGAAATGTTCTTCCACTGGCAACTGTTAGTATCAGGTTTGTGTCCATTTTGGATCACCTAACAGACACACAAACACAGGAATCAAACCTTGCAACAAACCAAGATGCCAGCTTTATGGTGCTCTGTTACTGATACTGCATTTTAGTTTAGCTTTCAGTCCTTTGAGATCAAAAGATGCACAGAAAAAGAGGAAAACTTGTAACCATCAAAGTGCTGCCTTCAGTTTCTCCAGCTAAGAACCCCCCCCCCACTGTACTACTGTGCAGATTTACTCCAGCCTAAGCTCATTGATTTCAGTGGACTCAGACTGTAGTAACTGTGCATAAGACAGATGTGTAAGTTGCTTACAGCATGCAATGGTAAGCACGGCCCTTTGCATTTTAAAAACAACCAAGAAAATTATGATTGGCAGCCAACATAGGGAAAGATTGCAATGCAAGGAAATGATGGTCAAGACCAGAAATAAGAAAAAGATAACAATGAGACTCTTAGCTGTTGTAGTGAGAAAAGGTAGATCTGGAAGTCACCAGAGGGGACCATATCAGTAGTGGGGTACATAACTACTCTTTGAACAGTTATTGACAAGACTATAATCAATAGCAGTTACTGTGTTTTAAACAGCCACCATTTTATTAATGCAAAGGTTTGTATAGGACAGTTGTTAACATTTGTATTTCAAAACAGAATCCTGTTACTTAGAAATAGAAACATTCAGTTTTGCATCATCTGAGGATATGCAATAGAACTCCCTTTCCATGTCAAAAGCTATAATGAATCATTCAGTTGGTGAAAAAGAAGTAAAGGTCTATTGTATTTATCTTAGGATATAGTCAGAGTTCATTCTATAGCTGCCTTATCCCAGCTTATGTGACATAGTGACTAATGCTTAGTATCTGCACATTTTATTGCTATCATTTATACTGTTATCTCTCATGTCCAAGTAGACTAGATGCTAATGAGAAGTATCTGTCTTACCATCGGACCTTGTGCATGTCTAATGCAAAAGAAAATTCTCTGTCTACCTTTTACAGATGCTAAAATAATTTAAAATGTGTGGCATCATCTAAAAATTGAAGTTAGATGACATGGTGTACTCTATAATATTTAATAAATATTACAGTAATAATGGGGATGCTTTTAAATTCTTTTTTTTTAGCCCCCGTAGGGGATTTTTTATTGCTTTTTCTATAAACTACAAAGAATAAAGGGTAGGGTAACTACATACGACAGGAGAAAGTAAAGAAAACCACTAGAAACCCAAGAGATGGTGGTCATACATAATGCTTATAAAATTAGCTCATAATTAATTACTATTAAAAATTGCTATGTCAAGTGAGTATTCAATTGTTACTGTTTACACTAAAATCACCAACAAATATAGCTATATAAAGAGCCTTAAAGAAAACTGGTTTAAATTCATTTTAAACAGGATCTAGAGAGAATCACAACTCATTTTTTTACTCCTCAATCTATCTCTTATTTGGGGGGCAGTTGCCCCCCGTTCCGAATCTGAGTCCTCATCGAAAGATGCCAGTACTCCTTCTTATTCACTTCCCTTATTGCTGTTGTTTCCTTCTTTATCCTCTTTGTCTGCTGGAACAGCGTGTTGATGGAGAAATTCATGTGCCTTTGTAACAGAGTCAATTCATTCTTTCTTGTCTTTAAATTTAAAATTAGGCCTTCTGGGATAATCTATTTGTAGGAGACATTGTTCTTCTGTAAAAATAATGCCAAGTCTCTAAATTTCTTTCTCTTCTTCCTTATTTAATTAATTAATTTATTTATTATCACACTTATACCCCGCCCTCCCCACAATGCAGACTCAGGGCGGCTTCCAATTGACATAAAAATACAATAAATAACATAGTTAAAACCCCAACAATTAAACAATGCAATACAAAATACAAATACAAATATAACAAATTTCAGATAGAATGTCCTTCAAAACTCTTATTTCTTTGTCTTTGATTTTCAGGGTAGTTCCACTTGGTGCTCTCAGTACATGATCTCTTACATGTCTTCTGGAGAATCTCACCACAACCTCGCCACGCAGATTATTTTTTTTCTTATATAGTCAGAATACAACCTATAGATCACATCTATTTCATTTTGTAGAAGGTCCACTTTTAAATCTGTCACCGGCTCCAATGCATCACACATAGTGCTCCTCAGGTCTTCTTCTTTTGCCTCAGGAATACCCTGAAATCTTAAGACATAGCTTGCCTTTTCCATTTGCAGCTATAAGAGTTGGGCCTCATTAACTGCTCTCTTTTTTCCCATCTCCTGTATTTGTTTCTTAAGCTTCTGTGTATCGGCATCTACTACTTCAAGTTCTTGCTCCATTTTATCAGTCTTTTTTAGTAGTTTCAGTTAACTGGCTTTGCTGAGCGTCGAATTTCATGTGCAATGATGTCATTTGCTCCAGCAGAGGGCACAAAGCCTCAGTCAGCATATTTTGGAAGTCTCTAGTAGTTTCCTGTCTGGGAACAGAACTCACTGGGCTGGCATTTCTGGGAGGAAACTTCAGTTTCGGTTGTCTTTCTTTCTCCTCCCTCTTCAGAGGTGCTATTTTTTTGAGGAATTGTTTACTTTTTGTCAAAAGTTGTAAAAGTCTCAAGACCTTTTATCAACGCTTGGTAAGTTCTCAAAAGTTCTTTAATATAGTTTACATCCGCTTGTCTTCCACCCCCCCTTGCAAATCGCCTATCAGTTCAGCTTTTCTTTCCTGACGAGAGGGAGTCCCCCCCCTTGAGTTGCTGGGGGGAGCTTTTTGTGCCATTTCTGGTGTCTTAGCTTAACAATCACTCACTTTGTGTGTAGGCTTGCCTAGATTTTGTTTTCATCGCCTGGCTACCAAGCGCTTGTTCCGGTGTGCGTCCCTGTGTCCATTCCTGGAAATCAGCGGCGGGACCATCGGGGCAGGGAGAAGCCCCCCTTCGCCAGCTGTTTGCCAGAGGAAGGGCTCTCCAAGTGCCCCCTGGCTAGGAGCCCCATGCAAGAGCTCCAGGGAGGGTGCATACGATCACATCCCCTCCCATCAGCTGATTTACAGCACGACCCTCCCGAAGCTCCGGGGGATCGCAACCGTCATTAAGGGAGCCAAAACCAGAAGTCTCAGGATGCTTTTAAATTCTGAATGTTTTGGAGTTTCCAGGTGCCCGAACCTTTGTATGGACTGTTGTATTAACAACTTATGGACCATTGGATTAACAATCTGATACCTTTTCCATTTTGATTTCAGAACTGACCTGTTCAAACTGATATACTAGTGCAGTTTCCCCCAGTTTGAGTTCAAAAGTGGGACAAGTGGTAATCTTCAGCTGACAGAAGTCACTTCCATCAGTGAAATGGCCATCTGCTGCCTCACCTCTCCTGCAGCAGCCCACTGAGCACCCTAAAATACTGCTCCTGGGAAGCAGGTGACCATCAGGAACAGCATGAGGGGCAAATTGCGGGTTTGCATTGGAGTGTGAGAACTGACAAAAATCACAACTCTTTCTTTAATGGGGCATTACCACTAGATCTAAACCAAATATTGCTTTCTTTTTCCTTCATAGGCTCTAGATTCCTTTTTGCGCCATGTTCTGTATTATATGGGTTGGTAACATTCAAGGGAGGGAGAAATTAAGTGAAAACAACAGCAAACAGTACACATGCCAATTCTGAGATCAATTTTACGAATTATCTAAGGTAAATCAGAGGGATAGCACTGACCTAGATGGTCTAGGCTATCCCAATCTTGTCAGATCTTAGAAACTAAGCAGGGGCTGCCCTGGTTAGTATCTGGATGGGAGACTATGAAGGAAGTCCAGAATTGTGATGCAGAGGCAGGCAATGGCAAACTATCTCTGAATGTCTGTTGCCTTAAAAACACTACAGGGTTGCCATAAGTTAGCTGCAACTTGATAGCACTTTCCACTGCCAAACCAGAGGGACAGATGGTTAGAACATGGAAAGAACCAGTACATGGAACAATACTGAAACAGAATAGGGTATATTAACTCATCTGTAAATAGTAGCTAAAAGATTTTTTTAAAGCCACTTTTATAAAACATTTATTCATTTATTTATTTGTTAAATTTATACCCCACCCTCCCCACCAAAGCAGGCTCAGGGCGGCTTATAAAACGATAAAACATAAGTAAACAATTGTAAACATAGATAAAACCAATTTAAAACAATCCACAGTCATAAAGTACTAGTTAAATATATAAAAATACTTAGAAATGGCAGTAACATTCATATTAATATGTTCTATGATCTGCTGTGCTCTCCAGCCCCTTGATCACTATCATATATATAAATGCAGCAGGCGCTGGCTGTAAACGATGGAGCCAGGGAACAGGGCTCTATAATTCTCATTCGTTGTAGTTAATGATGTTGGTGATGGTGTACTTAGTGGTGGTGGCGGCTCCTTAACCAAAGGCCTGGTGGAAGAACTCTGTCTTGCAGGCCCTGCAGAACTGCAGAAGGTCCCACAGAGCCGCCCTGATCTCCTCTGGGAGCTCATTCCACCAGTATGGAGATGCCACTGAGAAGGCCCTGGCCCTGGTTGTGGCCAGTCTAACTTCTTTGGGGCCTGGGAGGGTCAGTTGATTTTGGGACCCTGAGTGCAGAGCTCACTGGGGTACATATGGGGAAAGGCAGTTCCTCAGGTATGTCGGCCCCTGACCATATAGGGCTTTAAAGGTGAGAGCCAGCACCTTGAAGTGTATTCGGTATGCTATTGGCAGCCAGTGCAATGCCCTCAGCACAGGTTGGATGTGCTCTAGCATAGGGAAGCCCATCAGAAGCCTGGCTGCTGCATTTGGCACTAGCTGCAGCTTCCAGATATGTGACAAGGGCAGTCCACGTAGAGAACATTACAGTAACCCAGTCTTGCGGTGGTCATCGCGTGGATCACTGTTGCCAAGTAGTTGCATTCAAGGACTAATCAGCTGAAGATAGTAAAAGGCCAACTTGGCAGTGGCTGCTACCTGGGCCTCCATTGTTAAGGAGGCATCCAAGAGCACTCCCAAACTCCTAACCTCTGATGCTGGCACCAGCTGTGCCCCATTGAAGGTCGGGAGTGGGATCCTTACCCTCAGTCCATTCCGACTCAGGCACAGGACCTGCGTCTTCGTTGGATTCAGTTTCAGTCAGCTCAATCTAAGTCATCCAGCCACAGCTTGTAATGCCTGGTCAGATCTTCCAGTTTAGAGTGAGACTGGCTGCCCAACAACAGGTAGAGCTGGGTGTCATCCAGGCAATCTGGGCAAGGGGGTGCATATAGTTGTTAAATAGCATTGGGGAAAGCACCACCCCTTGAGGCACTCCACAGTTCAGTGGGTGCTTTTGAGACAGCTGTTTCCCTAGTGCTACCCTTTGTCCCCGACCTTGGAGAAAGGAGGCAAGCCATTGTAAGGTAGACCCATGAACTCCCGTGAAGGCAAGGTGGTGAATCAGTAACTGATGGTCGACTGTGTTGAACGTTGCTGACAGGTCCAATAACAACAGCACTGCTGATCTGCCCTGATCCAGATGTCTCTGAAGGTCTTCTATGAGGGTAACCAGTGCTGTCTCCGTCTTGTGGCCTGGGTGAAAACTGGACTGGGAGGGTTCTAAAATGGAAGCGTCATCCAAAAAGCTCTGTAGCTGAGTTGCCACAGTCCTCTCTATTATTTTGCCCAAATAGGGCAGGTTGGAAACCAGCCAGTAATTTGCCAATTCGGCTGGGTCCAAGGGTGGTTTTTTCAAGAAAGATCAGACCACTGATTCTTTGAGTGCCCTAGGGAACAGTCCCTCATTGCGGGACTTCTTGATGATCTCCCTTAGGGCACCTCAAAGCCCATTGTGGCCAGCTTTAATTAGCCATGATGGGCACAGATCTAGACAGCATATGGTAGGGCATACAGCCAAGAGCAGTTTGTTGACTTCCTCTAGGCTGAGCAGACTGAAATGATCCATAATCTGATTTGAAGACATGTATGGAGCCTCGAGTTTGCTCACTGCCTCAAATGTGACGGGGAGGTTGCAGTGGAGAGACAAAACTTTATCTGTGAAATAGCTCGCAAGCCTCACAGCCAAATGTCCAGTTTCCTAGCATTTGGTCTGCCTTGTGGCAGAGCAGTCAAGGACCAGATACTCTAAATAATTGGACTGGGCGTGAGCTTGCAGACACAATTGTAGCTGCACAGAAGTCTCTCTTAGTGGCTTTGACTGTCATCTCATAGGCTCTCATAAAGCCCTATAAGAAGTTCTTGTAGCTTTGTTTCGAGTGCGCTGTCACCATCTCTCTAGCCGTCTTAACCTCTGCTTCATAAAACACAGCTCCTGGGTAAACCAAAGGGCGAGTTTAGAGCGAGGGCGCAGAGGGCATCGTGGAGCGATCTCATTGATGGCTGTTGAGATTCGGCCATGCCAGTCCTTGATAAGCTCATCTAGAGAACTGCTAGTGGACATCAGATCCCACAGAGCCATCTGAAGCTACATAGGGTCCATTTGGCTCCGTGGGTGAGCTATAACCTCGTTATAGAACACCCTACACTGGTGGACTCTAATCTGGAGAACCGGTTTGATTCCTCACTCCTCCACATGAAGTCAGATGGTTGATCTTGGGCCAGTCACAGTTCTCTCAGAGCTCTCTCAGCCCCACCTACCTCACAAGATGTCTGTTGTGGGGAGAGGAAGAGAAGCCAATTGTAAGCCACTTTGAGACTTATTCAGGTAGAGAAAAGCAGGGTATAAAAACCAACTTCTCTTCTCCTCCTTCTCCTCCTCTTTCTGTTTGAAGCTAGCCATATTTTCTCCTTTGGATGGAGAGGGGCATCTTCATGGCCAAACCTATTCAGACTTTTAGCATGCTAAGTGATTATGGTGGTAGTTGTCACTATTAAAGGAGATTTTCTTTAATTGTACTTTAACTGTATGATTGGTTGTAGATCTATACTGAACTATTTTCATTATACAGCATGCAAAATTCCACAGTCTACAAACTTCCAGCAAAATAAGACTATTGTAAATGTTATGGCTCAGGGTCAGTTAACCCCTGCAGTCTCTGCAGTTTAAATCTCTAAAAATAGATTTTTAGAACACGTACAAAAATGTTCTTCTCTCTGACTGGCTTTTCTTATTGCAGAGTAGTTTTTGTTGTTGTTGTTGTTGTTAAAGCAGAATTAACCACAAATTGGACCCAGAATTGGACATCCTTTATTGTTTCATCTGTCTTTGCTTGATAATCCCTGTGTCTGAGTAGAAGTGATGACATAAATGCCTCACAAATGCAAAAGAGTAACTATATAATAACCTCATGGTAAGCTTAAGATGCTCAGTTGTGTTTTTTAAATCCATATGTATTGCTGTGTCTTAGAATATACAAAATAGCTTACTTATAAAAAAAATGTGTCAGAAGTACTTCATAATCTTTTACTCAGACAGACTCTCACCAACTTCTCATAATATTGTGTCCCCACAAATCTCAAAGTATCTGCTGGATATTTGGTATTTGATGAAGATTCTTTTTCAATAATGACTTCATGGGTAACTATTACAAAACAAAACAAAAACCTTTACAAGTTAGTTTTCACATAATTATAGACTTAGGCTTGAACTTATGAGCAGGGACTGTCCCCACCTGCCAAAAAATATCCACCCACTCATATCTCTGTTATATTTGTGTTACATTTATGACATTTTTACTGTCTGGACACATAGTAAAGATGCCCTGGACACATTCCATTAAGCATTCAATGATTTTCACCTCACCATCAACCTGACAATGAACCAATCCATGCAAGAAATACATTTTCTGGACACTACTGTAAAAGTACACAATGGACGCATAGACACCACCTTATACCAGAAACCTACTGACCAACAAACATACCTACATGCCTCTAGCTACCATCCTAAACATACCAAACGACACATTGTATACAGCCGGGCTCTATGCTACAGCCGCATCTGCTCCAGTCCTACAGACAGAGATTCACACCTGAGAGATCTACAACACACCTTTTTAGAACTACAGTATCCACCTGATGAAGTCAAGAAACAGACTAACAAAGCCAGAATGATACCCAAAGAAAACCTATTAGAAAACAGGCCCAAAAGAGACAATAATACAACACCACTAGTGGTCACATACAGCTCCCAGCTCAAAACAGTTTAACACATCATCAATGACTTACAACCTCTACTGGACAATGACAGTTCTCTTTCACAAGTACTGGGGGACAAACCTTTTCTTGCGCACAGATGGACCCCCAGTCTCAAACAACTTCTTACCCACAATAATGCAACATCACATTTGAACATGGACACTAGGATCAGATCTTGCGATAAACACAGATGCCAACTTTGCTGCTATATACACCCAAACAACACAATCACTGGACCTAACAGTATCAACTACACCATCAGAGGCTCATTCACTTGCTCATCTTCTAACATTGCCATTAAATGCCAACAATGCCCTTTGGTTCTCTACATAAGACAAACAGGACAAACCCTATGCCAGAGGATAAATAGACACAAATCTGACATCAGGAATCACAAGATTGAGGAACCTATAGGAGAACACTTCAACCTTCCAGGACATTCAGTGGGTGACCTCAAAGAAGCTTGGGTGGGCGACCTCAAACTTCAGAAACAGAATTGCAAGGGAAATTAGTGTCACTTTGCATATCTTGATCATCATCATGTTGCTTGTTAATTTGCTGGCTATAAGTTTGAACCTTTTCCCCATTCTAAGTGTATTTAATAAAGTGTGCATGTACACAAAGCTCATACCTTGAACAGACCTTCGTTGGTCTTAAAGGTGTCATTGAACAATAAATTTGTTGTACTGCTTCAGACCAACTGGATATTTCTACAAGGGTGCATTGAAAAACCATAAATATAGCATAAAGGATGAACTGGATTAATAGAAATGTTTTGGTCTAATACGAAAAGAAGGGTAAAGCAAGGCAGCGGACATTGCAAAGATGAGGTGCCTGCACTGAAAATTGCTGTCTCTGATAGTCACTCACCTCATAACTGGATGTGAGGTCACAGGCAACATGGCTAGGAGGTAGGGTTGACAGCTCTGGGTGGAGCCTGAGGAGGGTGGGGTTTGGGGAAGGGAGGGACTTCAATGGGGTATAATGCCATAGAGTCTAACTCCCACAGCAGTCATTTTCTGACCTCTGTCTCCTGGAAATCAGTTGCAATTGCGGGAGATCTCCAGCCACTACCCGGAGTTTGGCAGCCCTCCTGGGAGGGGATCTTAACTGGTAGGTTGTACAGTAATGGATGAGTCAATCCATATTAATTTGGCTTTGGCATGTGATTGATTGTTTATAGAGCTTTCAATTAATTTCTTCATAGTGCTATAAGATGATATATTTATTGAATAGTTGGAGGGAGGGTTCTTTTTTCCTGTGCCTGCAATATATCATTATAGATATTTTCATTAGAATTAAATAAAAGACAAGACAGAAAGACAGTTGTAAAATTTCAGGCCTTCTAGATGGTTTTCATGGCTATTCACAGGAATGTGTTTGAGTGCTGATAAGGCTTTAACTATATTAAATAGACAAAGACAAAGTGTGAGTAAAATCCCCCCCCCGCTTTTAGGCCCTGGAGGACATTTCTTTGTATTTTTTAGCCTCCCACCATGTAGTCTAGATTTTATCTGTTTTGAACATGCTAAATTTCACATTCACAAACTATGCATCCTAGAACATTCATTTAAGGAAGCAAACAACAAACGATTTGGATCTGGATTTTGTCCTGTATGTTTAGAAACTCTTTAGAAACTCGTTGCAAATTACAACTGTTTCATGAGGTCAGATCAAAGCCAAAAGACTGTTAATTCATTTGAGTATAGCAGATAATGAAATCTGTATTAGGAGATCACTACAATGCTTATGCAAATAGAAAAAAAGAATTATCAGTTATATCAGTTTTCTCCTTGGAATGATTGCTGCTGCCTTATTTTTCTACCTTGCTGCACTTTGCTACACAAAATGGTCTGTGTCCTTCACTTCCTTTATGAACATCAATATTCTCTGAAAGCTAGTTTAGTAATGACTTTGGCATGCTTCAGTTGCAACTGAGATGCCCTCCTCTGACTCAGAAGATGGCATCATACCCCCCCCTTTCTTCTTGTAGTTTCTGTTGTGCCAACCAAATGGCAGCAAACAAGCACACTGGATGTTCACTTATTGCATTCCATGTCAGTGAAATTGCTCTGCTTATTGCTTTATGGGGGATTTTTTTTATTTCTAAATTTCCTTGTGCCAATTTCATGGGAAAATTTAAACTAAACAGCAGTTGTAAATCAGAGTTATGACTCCTTTCAGTTCAATATTCTAGCAATTGCGTAAGCACTAATACTTAAGATGGGCAATTCTAACCTTTTTAGAGAGATTCATATGTACATTCTGAACAGTATTACACTGGGGAACATTGGTGAATATTTAAAGCCATATGAATGCTAGCAGTAAGTACAGCATACGTACTAACACTGCAGGGCTGCTTCTAAATATTGTGGTATAGCCATATTTTTGTGTTTCCTAAAGCATCTCTTGCTTGTTTTCTAGCTGCCATTTAAATGGACCATCAATCAATGTGTGAAAATACTATGACACCTAAATACTATGGTAGTTTTAAGCAGGAAAAAGCAGTGGTAGAAAGAAGATCACTAAAATAGGTAATCCATGGTGTTGTTTTCTTAAAAGTAATAAACAAAGATTAAACATAGAAGAGTAGAAGATCAATGGCATCAGGAGGTTTTTAAACAACCTAAATTGTTAAATATTTTAATTTCTACAACACAGTACAAAACAATACAAGATAGGTCATAACTCCTTCATATCATGATGATCCAACATGTATGATTGGTCTAAGGATGTACCAGTAAACTAAACTAAACTAAACTAAACTAATCCAACATGCAAAGAATCACTGAATAAGATTTCTATAAATATTGTATAGAATCTCTACTCTTCTAATTGAATATTCCACAATTTTACAGAATTAATTCTCAAATTTAGAAGATATATGTATATTTACAATCCCAGTTTTCTCATAAATGAAGTTTTTGTGCTGAAAAACCTTTCTCCTGTGGCACCAACACTGTTTGCAGTGGAATCCAATCCGCAATCAGTGTAGTTTCAGTCCAGATCTTCCACTGAGCCTTTGCTACACACAAAGTTGGCTGATGTGCCATTCAGCATCCCAGCAGCTCTTTCTCTTCACACTAGCAATGGCAAAGCATTGTGCAGATGCGCTGCCGGATGCTCTGAACTAAAATCATCCCTGGGAACTTAGCGGATATTATATACTTTATTCAAGGTAAGAGAATGAAGATGCATGTGTGAGGGAGTATCGCTGTTCAGAAGAATAGTGTTTTAATATCAGCCAGGCTGCATCTTAAGTCTTTTATTCTGATGCAGGAGTCTCTAAGCAATAGGTGGGAAGGGATGCTTTTGTACTTGAAATCAGAAGATCCAGATTAAGTGTTTTCATTGTAATGAGCTGTTCAGCGTTTGTGACAAAATGACATACTGATCAAAGCTCTCTAGAATGTGTATTTCACTATTTATCCCAGGGTAAATCTAATTGTATTAGAAAAAAAGAAATAAAGGCCAACAACCCAGAGATGCAAGGTGCTTTCAGCAGCTCTGAGCTTGCTGCTTTTGAAGTCTCCTTGCAGCCAATTTGACTGAATTCTCTAGAGGGGGCATTTCATGCACAGTTATCTCTACTGGAGTCTCATCTTTTTCTGTAATCCATCTGGGAGAGTCAGATTTTAGCTATAACAGGCCATTTTACAATCTTGAATCTTTTTACTGAAATGGAAGATGCTATTTTGAGAGCAGCCTTGTGGAAGCATTTAGATGTATGAGACTACAGCTTGTAATTAACTTTTAGTATTGGGTTTTATAAGCAACATGTCTTTTTTAAGTAAGATTTCATTTAGGAGGTTAATTTTACTGTGACTAATTTCCAATCTCTACTTACTAAAAAAGGTAGTATTATCAGTTTATTGACTTCTTTCTTGATACTGTAATCCATTTATATTTCTACCACTTCAGCAAAACATTAATATATCATAGGGTACCATAGGGAATACAGATATGCAAAAATGGTGAGGCTTATGTATTTTAATTTTGAAGACACTGAAGGATCAATAGGGCTGCATTTTTGCTGTGGTATCCACCAAGTTGTACTGGTTTTTTTAAAACGTTTAATATAATATTACTATATTTTAATGTCATGCATTATATCAAAATAAGATTTTAAATTTCCAGGTTATATCAGTTCTATGATTATTTTAAAATAAACATTCAAACCCCACAATATTATAGGGGTTTTATTACAAAGTTTTCTTTAGAATTTTCTTTTAATTGAATGATTGCTGAAATATGTATCTTGGCAAATATTACTTGGGTAACATCTGGGGGTTTTTGAGAAAAAAAATCTGTTCTATGAAATCTTCTATTTTCTTTCACTTTATTGAAAGCTTGACTTCATACCATAAGAGTTTTCTATTTCTCAGTGAGGCATAACAGTTAGTAATATTAACTATTTATTAATACTACAAAACTTGTGTAAGTTGTCGTCCCCCCCCTCCAAATATTTGCATTGTTGCCAGGGATGGTATGAGAGGCAAGCATACATTTTAAGACTGAAATATGTAGAATTCCAGACTTACATTTTCAATGGCTTTTGAGTTGAGTTTCCTGCTGCCAAGGCAAGGAAGAGCTCTTCAGAAACATGGAATGTTGTAACTACCTGGTGCACATGTTCATTAATACTTCCAGCCTAGGAAAAGCTCTTTCTCTGTGGCTCATTGGTTAAACTATAAATACCTAAATTGTGTCAATGAAGGAGTCATATTCAGTGGTGCCTTCTCTCCCCCCCAATTTCATGCACTGTTGCTTTGGTGTTGTGGAACAGTTCTTCACATTTTTTCCCATAATGAACACTGCCCTCTTCCTTGTAAAAAGTCCTCCAAGCCCTACGCCCATTAGATCACTGATAACACAATTTATATGACATGCACTTATACTGTAACCTGTGCGATGCAACAAAATACTCATTTTAATAGGATATTCACTCTTTTAAAACTGGCAGCTTACCTGTTAGATATTAAAATTACACCTAGATGATTTCTTTAATCCACAAGATAATGTTTTGGCATGGGGAATTTGTTTTCAGTACCAAGCTTTTTTTTAACTTTTAGAAAATGCTTGGGTTTTCTAGGGGAAAAAATCCTATTAATTACCACCAGAGCGCCAGAAATAACTTGTTAATCTCTGTATTTTATTCCCTGCTTTTTTGTAACAGTTCATTTTCAACTGTCCTTGTGCCTTGTTCTATGTATTATCTCCTCTATTTTTTATGAAAATGATGTCATCTAGAAAACATTCTGTAGTTTAGTTAATTTTTAGTGCAAGCCCCGTGTGGTGAACTGATGAGTTTGTCATACTTGGAATGTATTCCTGTACTTTAATTTGTTTCCCATAGGTATGTGTGAACCTTGATGAATATATGCTTAAGAATATTAATTGGAACTTCACTGATTTTTATTTTTTTTTAACTGTGAAATAAGGGAAAGTCCTTCAGAACATTAGAAAATGCCATTCACCTTGGAAAGCTGCAAATGGGAACTGTGTATCCATTAGGTTTGCAGTCAGGAAATTAAAAAAATGTACAGGAGTAGAAATTGCTCACAATTGGCAGTAATTCTAAACTATTATAGTAACACAGGAACAGCTGGAGGCCACTATTCTATTTTCTGTGGTTAGTAGTTTTGTCTTAGGGAGCCAACCAAAAGACCTGGTGCAGTAATATACATGGGCAGGAGAGAGCAGCTGCAAATAAAGATACATGGGGGTAGTTTGGAGGATCAATTTTTTCTTCAGGCACTGATTTCACTGTGTCTATGGGATGCAAGCATACTGAGAATGTCTTGTATGAACCAATGTCTGCCAAAAGCAAAAACAGACTCTGCTTCTTAGTGGTGTTTTCTACTGTTGCAGCAATATATTGCATAGCCATCACATTTATAGGGGTCACCCTCAAAACAGTAGAAGTACCAAGAGAGAATGCAGTTCATACAAGTTATTCTTCACATGAATGGATTCTCAGGAAGCATTTATGTGCAGAAAAAATAGACTTTATGGATGAACCAGACCATTTCAAGTAAAATACAGTAAATTATTTTCTTTTGCAAATGAGAAAATATGTCTTGCAATGTAGTGTGCTGGTGGTGCATAAACTTTACTGAAATGAATAAAAACTGTCTAGGATTACTGCTGGGTGGATTGTACTCACATAAGTTTCTTCCTCTTTCCCACCAGTATTTGTTAAAATGCCTTTAAAATAATCTCTGACAACTGAAAACTGTATGCCCATAAAGCCCCTTGTATCCACAGAAAAAGCATGTGGGTGTTTTACTGCAGCAATCATTCTCTCTCTCTCTGCTGTTACATCATGTTGAGAGGCTATGATTGAGCATACTCAAGATTTGAACCTGGCTTCCCCCCGCTTAGTGAAACCAAATGTGTAAGCCACCATATCATGAGATCCTCACTCTGTTATCAAGAAGCTATACATCATCTTATATATAAATGGGCATCAATCTCTAGGTATCGTTGGGAATAGATGATAACAAAATAATAGTAAAGCACTAAATATAACACAGAAGTTGAACTGAATTATCTAGCTGAAGTTCAGATATATTAAACTATCCTTTCAGTTACAAGGCATTTTAACATAAGAACATAAGAGAAGCCAATGTTGGATCAGACCAATGGCTCATCCAGTCCAACACTCTGTCACATAGTGGCCAAAAGTACCAGGTGCTATCAGGAGGTCCATCAGTGGGCCTCTTTTCTTTTTTCAGTACTATAATGGAACTGTCCAGCAAAATTAACACCTCCCAATTAATTGTACTTCTGAGGTATTGTTTCCAGAGTATGAAGAAACTTCAAATAATTAAGCTGCACCAATACTCCCCTGAGAAACAAACTGGCTTGTATCAATGCCTGCATTTGCACTATCAGAAGAATATTTTTTTCCTACTCTAGAGACAGGCAATTCTTGCTGATTTCCATCTCCACTGCAGCTCCAGGGCAACAACCCATGCTGTTTCCAAGATGCCTAAACTTCCAGGAACAGCTTTAAAGGGGCCGCATGGGACTTCAACAAAAAGGGGATGGGAACATAACATTTAATAAGCTGAGCTCTGTTCACAGTTCATTGGATTTAAATCATTATGCTTTTTCTATATGGGAAAATGTGTTTACCCACATTTCATAATACATATATCATTTTCAAGATATACCATATGCTCCCCGTGTGTATGTGTGGCTCTCAGTGTACATGTGCACACCCATATAACTATCACATGAGAGAAAGCACTTTTCTCTCTGTATCAATGCAGGGAAAAAAAATCTCACATGTGAAGTGGCTCTTAATGAGAGGTTACACACATGCAATTTTGTCCAGAATCAGATGTATATTATATTAAACTTCATATTAAAGTCTGCCATCTATGTAACTATAAAGTATGTATATATTCAATCTGTAGGACATAGGGAAAAATCAAGAAAGTAGAAGGCAAAACTTTATAGCCCTCTCTCATTTCTTCAGTTTTGTAGTAATTGAATGTAGTCAGAACTGTAGTGTCTTCTATCATAAAGACAAAAACAGAACTTAAATTGATTTTTATTATGTTAAGTGGCAGATGTCCTTGAATTACTTTGAATATAAATAATGACTTCAATCCCACTTCTTAGAATCAAGGGCAATAGAATTGTTCTGTCATCCTTAATGTGGCAAATGTTTGTAGTTATCATTGTTCTAAAATAAATTAGTGTGTTTTGGCAAGCTTAGAGAACTTGCTTCAATGCAACTTTTTTCAGGTGTTTGCTAGAAGTGCATCAATTGCATTTCATATACGAATGCCAAGTTACAGTGAGTGAATGTAGATTAGAACTCTACTTCTTTGCTAAATGAGCTGTCCAGTCAACCTTACCAAAACTGCTGAGCTACAAGTATAGCTATAAAAATTCTGCATGCCTTTATTTATTTAACTATACCATCTGTCAGAAAAGATAGCTCTACCACCTAAAATCCATAAAGAGTTTTGCTTTTGTCATTGATTCCACTGTGGGCTGATTTTTATTATCTATTTTAAAAGCCTTTCTTCAATTCAGAGTAAAATCATTTCATTACTAATAATGTATGCAAGATAAAAACGCCTACTAACTTTAGCCCATTGCATGTTTTGAAAGAACTTGCTCTGAAAGATTTCTGTTCCTTTTTTCTTAGTCAATATTTTAAATTTAATCAGCAAAATACACATATTTTGTAGAGTTCAGTGCTTTTTTTGGTTATAAGAAGGATAAAACAAATTCACTTACCAACAATTTGTTCTGCTGTTAACCCCCCCTTCTTAGCATTACAGTTTTGTTCTCTTTGTAGTTAAATTAGACAAGTGCAAACAAAATTCTTGATAGCAGAACTAAGGAATTAATTCAAACTCTGCATGATGAACTGTGTTAGATAAGGCTATTAACCAGCCTTTTGCTATGTAGATCTGGCTGCTGGCACTCATTGGGTACAGATCTTTTCTGCCATGGTTCATCAGCAGCAAACTACTAAGACACTTCTGCTAGCCTCAGCATACCTTTTAATGAAGATTAATGGCAGTTAAACTAAAATGTAGCTAGCTGTGTCCACATTTGCTTACTTTAATGCTTTTTAGAAGAAATTTCTTTAATATAAATGTTCTGCACATTTTATTTTATTTTTCATATTTATAGTCCGCCCTTCCCACAAGCAGGCTCAAGGCTGGTAACAACCTCCAGTAATACAATAAATAGTTCAAGTTTAAACACAGTAATATGGATTAAAAAATATTGGTCACAGCCCAAGAATTGACTGGTTGTAAGGAATTAATTGGCCCTCTGATAACAGTGAATGGTTGACAACAACTTCAGGGAGGCCATACCTAGACACCCACCGCCTCAGCCAAAGGCCTGGTGGAACAGCTTTGCCTTACAAGCCCTGTGGAATTGAATTTTCTTAATGCTTTATTAATTTTCAGAATCATTTTATTCATCCATTGACTTCAATGGATTTAGAAAGGTGCCTCTCTTCTTAGGATTGCACTATGAATGTCACAGGAATGTTTTTCCTTGTGTCCAGATTGTAACTCACAGTACCCTGTTGACCCTCTGATTATTTTAGATTTTCTAGGATGTTGCCGGGGTGGTCTTAGCCATCGAATATTTGAGGCCATTGCCCAGGCACCACACTGCTGCCCAGAAGCCCCTTGTGGTGGCAGCTTCAACTCAGGTGGCTACTGATCCCCCATCATGTCTGAGATTCAGGAAGTATAAGGGAAGTGGCAATCAAGTATTGTCTGTGGGAGGGGAGTGTAAGTTTGCAGTTCAAGAGTGCTTTTTTAGTTTGGCCAAGGGAAGAAGAGCTCATAGCCAAATACTACACAGGAAGGGGAGGGGAAGAGGACACCTGACCTGGGGTTGATCCCCCTGACCTGCAGAGAGAACTGGCATGGGCTTTTTGAAGGTCAGCTGTACAAAGGAGCAAGAGAATGGGCAGGCCAATTCCTACAAATGCCTGGCCAGCCCCATGCAGGGAGGAGGTTGCTCAGACGACCTGTTCATGAATGGCTGGGCAAGCTGGTCCTTTCTCCCTCCCTCCTTCCTTTGGGGAATGGTACCTGACCACTCTGCCACTGATCTCCTGCACTGCCTGAGACTCAGGCAGCAAGAGAACAATTGCTTAACATGGTGTGGGTCCCCACTCCCTGATCATGGTGCTTAGGTCTCAGGTAGTGCAGGATAGGGAGCAGTGCAACAGCCCTACAGTCCTGACTCCCAGAGGCTCCAGAGACATGGTTGTAGCCTGGGGGTAATCAGCTAGACTGGGGGGGCAGGGCCACCATTTGCAGTTCTTCTGTGGCCACATCCTCAAGTTTTGTCTGGGGATTCAGAATCATGAAGCCCACCTCTGCATGTTCTGGAGTCCCTCCACAGAACAATATCTGAATTTCAGAATCACCAAGAAAAGCTCATTTGTGCTGAATTTCCAATATAACAAAATAAGAATTGGTCCTTATTCATTCCACCTTGCAAAAAACAATATTATAATCAAAGTGGAGAGAGAACTAAGAAGGATGAACAGGGGTGAAGGTAAGATGAGATGTAAGAGGAGGTTGTGCCAACATTTATTTTGTAGATTATTGCCCACTCACCCCTCGAATGAAACACAACACACTTATGGGTTATAACTGGGACTTTATTTACATAAAAGATGATCTGCATCATTATTCAATTTAAGCACGGGTTGGATTGTGCCTGCGTGGCAGGTCTCCTAACAGGGCAAAGCCACCCTAGCTCAGAGCCAGGTCCAGAATCCTTCCGGACCCCAACCTCTCCCAGCTTGCACTCAAGATGCCAAGAGGGGACGGAGGAGCACATCCTTGCCATGATTGCTAAGCCTTAAGGCTCGCAATGTGCTCCCACACACCCCTGGGGGAGGCACCCCTCTGAGGCTCCCGGACTGCCAAGCCCTTAGGTGCCAAGTTCGAGGACCCCCCCATCACTGATCACTCAGGGTGCTTGCCATCTCCAATCCACCCCCTCAACCCATGCTTTCCCGCCACAGAGGGGGTTAGCCTTGGTTTAACACCCCTCCCACCAACCAGAAGTCACCAGGTCTGTCAGACCCTTCTGCAGATCAGCTAAGAAAATATCTATACCAGTGGCGGATAGGTGAACTCCGTCCGGCCGAAAGAGATGTGATACCCGGGTGCGGTATCGTTGACCCACCCCTAGCTGCCACCGCTCTCCCAACAACATTGTTCATCCACCGCCAAGCCTTGTCCACCCTATGCAGGCTAATGACCCCCCGCCAGACCCTCCGTAGCAACATATTAGACCATACCCATATGGTGTCAGGAAACCATTGCTCGAGAGTCCCCAAGTCCCTCAACATCTCTGCCAACAGAGAAACCATTGACCTGGAGCCCAGGTCATTCTCACCCAGGTGCAGAATCACGACTCGTGGGGGCACTGTCGTCGCCCTGCGACTATGCATAAGGGGGAGCAGCTGGCCCCGCCACATCCCCCTCATCCCCAGCCATTCCACAGAGGCTCTGTCCCCAATACCCAGTTGGGAACCCATGCAAGAGCAGCCAGCCCTCCTGCCTGCCCAATATATGATGGAGTGCCCACAAATCAAAATGCCGATGTTCCGAGTCCTTGCGCCATGCCCTGCAATGAGACACACCATTAGGCATCAGTGCCTGCGTACGTATCCCATGTAAGACTGGGAACACCAACGCCCCAAGCGCTGGATCTCGGACGGGCCCAGTCCCAGTTCCATAGCAGTTGAGGCTGCCCCAATGCGAAAGGAGTGAGTACCGAAGTGACCCCCAGCTAGGCCTGCCTGCTCCAGAGCCCGGCGCAGCACAGACCAAAATTGATATTGGGTCAAGGGTAGTCCACTTTCGTGCTGAAAAAGTGGCCCCGTCCGTTGCCCCACCAACGCCATCCATTGCACCATCCCTTGTACCGGGCACAACGCTGTCTCCGGGTTCCTGTGGAGAGTAATGAGCTGCCCCACACCCATCTGGTCCGTCTTAGACCTTCGTACTCTAAGTGACATTTCAGCCACTCCTATTCTCACATCTGTTACGAGCAAGGCCCTGTTCCTATCGTCCCACCGGGACCTGACTAGCAGCTCACTTATCCGAAATGCCCCAAAGAATGCCACCAGGGTGGCCACCCAAAACAAAACTGCTTCCCATGGTGAGGAGCATATGCCTGGAAAGAGGCCGACTAATCTCCTGATAATAATTAGGGTAAATGGTTTCCTTGTATTAGGGGCTGGTGGAGCCTCCCTAAGCCATCCCTCCATCATACGGCGCAGCCTGAAATCCCTTGTGGGATCCACAAACCCCCGTGCCTTTGCCTGGAAAGCTACTGCAGCCATGTACCCTTTAATGGTGCTGACTGCCAGGCCCCTTGCCTTCAGGGCAACTGCAAACTGAAGCAGGTGTTCAGTCGGCACTGGCCAGAGCTGCTGGTGCCCCGCATCCATCTGGAACCTGCGGAAGATTTCCAGGTGCCCCTTGTACGCCGTCCTCGTACCTGGTGCTAATGATGCCTCAACTGCCCTCTCGACCTCATATTGCCAAGTTTCCACAAGGCCACTGGCATAGGCTCCGACTCACGTTTTGCCCTGGGGGCCAGCTCCCGGAAACTTACTTCCTGAAAACGAGACAGTGCATCAGCGATGTTGTTGTGTATCCCCAGAACATGCTCTGCCACAAACAGGATATTATATTGCAAGCACCGTAGCACAAATGCCCGTACCAGGCTCATAACCATGGGGGATTTCGCTGTCAGGTTATTGACAACCTGCACCACTGCTAGGTTGTCACACCAAAACTTTACTACCTTGTCCTTTAACTGGTCGTGCCACAGGTGCACCGCTACCACCATGGGAAAGAATTCTAAAAAGGTGAGATCCCGTGTAATGCCCGCCTTGGCCCAGCCCCTAGGCCAGTGTTGGGCACACCAGCTACCCTGAAAAAATACCCCAAACCCCATGCTGCCAGAGGCGTCCAACGAGATCTGTAACGCTGCTTCCAAGAGCATGGAGCTGTGCCAAAAGGACACCCCATTAAACCCATTAAGAAAATCCAGCCACATGTACAAGTCCGCCTTAATCCCACCTGAGACTCGTACCCGGTGGTGAGGGAGAGAGACTCCCTTCAGCGAGTCACAAATCCGCCGGACAAAGGCCCATTGGGGGGCTACTACCCGGCATGCAAAATTCAGGTGGCCCAGCAGTGTTTGCCACTCCTGTAAGGTTAGGCTTTTTCGAGAGCAGGCTTGTTCCAGTAAGGTTACCAGCCCCGCCACCTTATCCATAGGCAGGGCACAGAGCTGTTTCTTGGTGTCGATCAAAATTCCCAGATAGGTCAGACTGATGACTGGCCCCTCAGTTTTTTCGTGTGCCAACGGTACTCCTACCTCCACTGCCATGTCCTGAAAAATATCCATGTACCTCTGACATGCATTAGTCCCTGCCCCCCCTACAAACAAAAAATCATCCAGATAGTGAGTAACACCTTCAGCCCCCATCCTTTGCTGCACCGTCCATTCCAAGAATGAGCTGAACGTCTCAAAGGCCGAGCAAGAAATGGCACAGCCCATGGGCAAGGCCATATCATAGTAGTAATAGCCATCGAAACTAAAGCCCAACAGGTCAAAATCCCCTGGGTGGATTGGCAGAAGGCGGAACGCTGATTTGATGTCGCATTTTCCCAGGAGCGCCCTTTCCCCCCTGCTGGCTACCATTCGCACAGCACTGTCAAAGGACGCATAGTGCACTGTGGCAAGTTCCCCCGGGATCCCTGCATTGACAGACCTCCCCCATGGGTAAGATAAATGATGAATGAGCCGGTACTCGCCCGGCGCCTTTTTTGGGACTACACCCAAAGGGGAAATGCGGAGTGTGGGCATAGGCAGCTCAGCAAAGGGGCCTACCACCCAGCCTTCCTGCACCTCCTTCTGAATTTTTTGCCATACAACAGTTTCCAAACCCACCACCGATTTCAAATTCCTAGCCATGAAATGTGTCCGTTCGCCATTAAAAGGAATACAGAAACCCTCCCAGAACCCTTCCTCCAGGTATGCCGCTTCCTTCCTGCGGGGATACCCCCGCAGCCAGTCCTGTAAGACCACCAGCCTAATTGGACTGGGCGCCCTTGTCGACGGCCCCGTCCTGTGGCCTCTTGGCACTCCCACCGCTTGCAGGTCCAGCCCGACCCCCGTTGCCCCTCTGACAGGCTGATGCGGAGTGAAAGCCTCCACAAGTGCTGCAGGTGTGTCTATACTTACACTGCCTCCGCTGGCACCCCAAGGCGTTGAAATCCCAACAGATGAGGTGGGGTTGAACCCACTGTTTGTTACCACTTTCTCGCCCTGATTCCACCTGCGAGCGGGCTACCATGTGTCCACTATCGGCATACCTGCTGGCAATGGCCCTGGCTGGCCCCATGCATTGGGACCACAGCTGCTGATGTTCCCGGTCCCATGGCAGGGTTGGATCAAGAGCCGCCGGTGCCCGGAATAATTCATCATAGCACAGCCAGGCCACTCCATTGTATTCCTTATAGGTGCGGTGTATCAGGTCCTGATACTTCACCAGCGCCGACCCCTGATCTGGGTAGGCCTGCAAGACCACCCCCATATAGACGGTGTATGCCGATAGCCAGTTGTCAAAGTTCTTGTCCACCTGCATCTGCTTAATCTTCTCTAGCTCCCTGGGATCATCCCTGACACTGGCCTTCACCTCCACATCCCTGAACAGCAACGTGAACATCTTAACATACTCACCTCGCCAAATCTTGGCTTTCGTGGCCTGAAGCAAGTGATCACCCAACGGGAGAGAATGCTCCATATACACGTGCGGGAGGTCCGCTGCTGGGTTATGGGTGGCCCCGCAATGAGGGGGGCTGGCCTCTGTCCCCAGCAACTGCTCCCTCCCCCACCATTGCCTGGTGAAAAGGTGCCCCGCTCCATGAGGGAACGTGGCCCCCCGCTCCCTGCGCCAGGCCGTAGAGATGCTGTTCCATTGCTTGCCCCAACTCCTGTTGCTGTGACGGCCCCCGCCACACCTGACTCGTCCCGGCCCTCCTGGGCCCACCTGGCGGAGGGCCAGTCACCTCCCCCACAGTTGTGGGCCTGGTCAATCCCTGCGTGCAGATGGTAGAAGGTCGACCTGGCAGTTGCTGCTACCTGGGCCTCCATTGTTAAGGAGGTATTCAGGAGCACTCCCAAACTCCTAACCTCTGGTGCTTGCACCAGTGGTACCCTGTTGAAAGTCGGGAGTGGGATACCCACCCCTGAACCATCCTGACTCAAGCACAGGACCTCCGTCTTCACTGGATTCAACTTCAGCCAACTCAGCCTAAGCCAATGAGCCATGGCTTGTAATGCCCGGTCCAGATCCTCTGGTCTGGAGTCCGACCGGTCGCCCAACATCAGATAGAGCTGGATGTCATCAGCATACTGGTGACATTCCAGCCCATGCCTCCAGGCAATCTGGACAAGGGGGCACATACAGATGTTAAATAACATAGGGGAGAGCACTGCCCCTTGAGGCACCCCATACACCGGTGGGTGCCTCTTGGACTGCTGCTCCCCTAGCAACACCCTTTGTCCCCGACCTTGGAGAAAGAAAGCAAGCCATTGCAAGGCAACCCTGTATTCCCATGTTGGCAAGGCAGTGGACCAGTAACTGATGATCAACCGTGTTGAACACAGCCAACATGTCCAACAGCAACAATACCGCCGATCCGCCCCAATCCAGATGCCTCCAGAGGTCAACTGTGAGAGCGACCAGAGCCATCTTCATCCTGTGTCCCAGGCGAAAGCCGGACTAGTAGGGATCTAACATGGAAGTGTCATCCATAAAGCCCTGCAACTGTGTTGCTACCGCCCTCTCAATTAATTTGCCCAAATAAGGCTGATAGTTAGCCAATTTGGCTGGGTCCAGGGATGCTTTTTTAAAGAAAGGGTGGACCATCACTTCCTTGAGTGCCCCTGGGAACAGCACCTCAGAGAAGGACTTGTTGATAATATCCATAAAGGCATTTCGAAACTCCTCGTGGCCAGGAAGGGCACAAATCCAGGATGCACCTGGTTGGACTTCAGTCGAGAGCAATCTGTCGACTTCCTCCAGATTGAGCAGGCTGAATCAATCCAGGATTGAAATTGAAGATGTGCATGGAGCCTTGAGTTCACTAACTGTTTCAACTGTGGCGGGGAGGTTGCGGTGGAGCTCCAAGTCTTTATCCACAAAATAGCTCACAAATGCTTCACAGCCTATATCCAGCTCCCTAGCATTTGGTTTGCCCTGTGGCAATACAGTTCTGGATCAAATTGTTCTAAACAATTGGGCTGGGTGTGAGCTCGCAGATGCAATCATAGCTGTAAAGTACTCTCTCTTCACGGCTTTGACTGCCATCTCATAGGATCTCATAAATGCCCTATAAAATGTTCTTGTAGCTTCATCTCGAGTTCGATGCCACCGTCTCTCTAGCCGTCTTAGCTTTCACTTCATATGCTGTAAATCCTGGGTAAACCAAGGAGCAACCTTAGAGCAAGGGTGCAGAGGGCGCTGGGGAGTGATCTCATTGATGGCTGCAGAGAGTCAGCTATGCCAATCTTCTATGAGCTCTACAAGCTCATCCAACAAGCTGTCAGGGGGCATTGGATCCCGCAGAGCCATCTGGAACCACTTTTACAGGTTACTGGTGTGCACTAGTGCCGTCTTGAGTTCTGTAAGGAAGAAAGGTGGCTAATAAATGTTTTAAATAATGTTTTAAAATAAATAATTTATTGAAGCAAAACACAAATGGAATGTGATGTGAGAAGACATTCACATTAAGATGCCTTTTTTTGCATCTCCAGTTTAAAATACCAGGTAGTAAGCGATGTGAAAGATTTCAGCCTGAGACCCTGCAGAGTCACTGCCAGTCTGAGTAGACAACGCTGACTTTGATAGACTGATAGTCTGATTCAGTATAAGGCAGCTTTATGTCTGTATGTGTTGACTGACCACGTAAATTAGTGCATATTGATAACCTGTGAGAAAAGGTGCTCAAACTGAAAACTATTGCAAACTGAATGCGTCTAGCCTGTTGAATAAAGTCCCAGTATCAAAACCAGAAGAATGGCAGATTAGTGCTGCTCCAGAAACAAGATTAGGTAATTCAGAATGCCTAAATTCAGAAACAAATGCTAAAGGGGAAAATGTCATAAGCCATCCTGCTGTCTGCATGCAGAACATGTTTTCTACCACTGAGCCCTGTTTCAGTCCTTGAGGTTGCAATCCTGCAGTCAGACTGAGTTTTTGCTGTTTCTTGAGAAATCAGCTGTGTAGTTCAAAATGTCCTTTGATGTTCATTGTTCTTCAAAGAAAATGGGGGCAAACCCTATCCATTCTTTTAGGAGGGGTTTCTAGCCTTTGATCAAAATTTACTACTGTTGCTCTCTCCTAAGGCTCTTATTTGAGATGCTTCCTTCCTTCTCCATTAATTGGTGTACTAGTCTGTTCAGGATGGATGACTAGTCATAAATTCTCCCAATGAAGCTGATACTCCAAATAGATTATCTTGCCTGGCCATCCAGAAAACCTTAGATCAGGGGTGTCCAAACTACGGCCCGCGGGCCAACTGCGGCCCACGGGTCAGTTTTTATTGGCCCGCAGCACGGGCTCCTTTCTTCTCCTTCTCCTCGGCGCGGCCGCTCCCTGGTTTCGCTTCTCCTGTGGCGGTCTCGGGACGAGCCAGCCAGTCAGAGCCCCTCCCCGCGCCGCCTCAAGGAGGCTCCGGGCAGCCGCGGCATCCTCCTCCGGCGAGGACTGGGCGGGCTCACGGACTAGCTCCCATTGCTCGCCTCACTCCAGGAACGCGGCAGCAACACGACCATCCTCGGCGGCGCCTCTCACCAAACCAAGCGGGGAGGGGGGGGTGGAGACACTGCATAGGCACGCCGGTCTGGGAGGCCCCGCCCTCCTTTCCGCCTATCGGGAGAGAGAGGATCGATCACCGACGTGCACGCCCCCTTTCCCGCCTCTCTCCTTTGGACGTGAGAGGTAAGTGACAGGAGGGACGCCATGCCCAGCTGCTGTGCCACGCGCTGCCCTCTGCCTGCTCTGGGGGGGGGAGAATAACGGCTTAACGGGCACCTGGTGGGCTCTGTCAGATCGGAAGAAGTCGAGCCGACCCACTCAGGGGAAAGGGACCGGCAGGAATCTCACCCGCTCTGTCTCCTGAGGGAGGTTCAGGGAGGAGATTGTCTGATGGGCCATTTCTTGGTCATGATCAGGGGTCTTTTGGGGGGGGAGCACACCGGAGCCCAGCTCTGGGAGCTCAGGAGCCAAGCCCCGCCCCCAGTCGGCGTCCCGGGGAGTCTTTCAGGCAGCCGAATGTCAATTTCAGCTCCATTATATCCTATGGACCATTGAAGTCAATGGTGAAAACATAGGTTATATTCTGGTGGCTGGAGGGGAGGGGGTTTGAGGGAGAGGCTCCAAACTCACAGGGTAGCTGATGGAGCCTCTCCCCAAGATACCCACCAAGTTTCAAGAACTTTGGACCAGGGAGTCCAATTCTATGGGCCCCTAAACAGGTTGCCCCTATTCCCTCCATTGTTCTCTATAGTGGGAAAAATATAACTTTTTCCCACCATAGAGAACAATGGAGGGAATAGGGGCAACCTGTTTGAGGGGCCATAGAATTGGACCCCTGGTCCAATGATCTTAAAAATTGGTGGGTATCTTGGGGAGAGGCTCCATCAGCTACCCTGTGAGTTTTGAGCCTCTCCCTCAAACCCTCCCTCCAGCCACCAGAATATACCCTATGTTTTAACCATTGACTTCAATGGCCCATAGGATATGCTAGGGCTGAATTGCCGCTCGAATTTCTTTCATTCCCTCCTTTCCTTCTCTCTTTTCCCTCTTTTCCTCCTTCTTCTCTTCTCTCTTTCTTTCCCACCTTCTTCTCCTCTCTTTTTTCTCCTTTCCCTGTTTCCGTCCTTCTTCCCTCTCTTTCTTTCCCTCTTTCCTTCCTTCTTTCCTTCTCTCTACTCTCTCTCTCTCTCTCTCTCTCTCTCTCTCTCTCTTCCCTCTTTCCTCCTTCTGTGGCCCAACTCTCATGAGAAGGAGTTTAAACTTTAAACCCCTTCTCTCTTAGCTCCCCAACCCAGACCAGCTAGGGAAGGGAAGGGAAGGCTTTTGAAGATGCCTCCCCCCCTTTTGCTTCCCCTTCTGACATCACTTCCGGTGATGTCAGGGGGTGTGGCATATTCTAATAGCATAATAGCTCATTAGCATACCATATGCTAATGAGCTCCTGCAGCTGTTTTTCTACGAAAAGACCCCTGGGTAACACCTTTAACCCCCCACATACCTTTTTCCAACTTTCACCTGCAGATTCAATATGTCACCTCTTGTGTGTGGCCCGGGCCTTTGCTTATTTTTCTGTATTTGGCCCTCACCAAAAAAACTTTGGACACCCCTGCCTTAGATTCACTTTCATTAAACTCTTCCCCTTTCTGGAGAACATAGACGGGCTCCTCTCAGAGAGTAGTTTGTAGGGCTTTTTAACATGAGATATATAATGCAAGCTGGGTTGGGGGAAACCCTAACTCAGCTTGCATTACACATCTCATGTAATGAGGCCTGTAGTTCCATGTCAGATATATATGAAGGATGGTACCCTCATGTTGTTTTGAGAATATATTTTCCAAAGTGTTGAGGAAAAAAGGATTTTCCAAATTCCAAATTTCCATTAGCCTAAATGTTACTTTTGAGCAACTGAAGCAAAATTAAGGAATGAAATAACAATAAATAAACTCTCAGAAACCTGGAAGCCACAATAAACTGAAGGCTCAACCTTATTAAAAATGAGCTTTCAAAAAGTAAAGTGAACATTTAAATCCCATGCATAAGAAACTGTTTTGCAATGGGACAGAAGAGTGTGCTTATTGGTGCACTCTTCAGCAGGATTGCCAGGTCTGGGTTGGAAAATACCTGGAGACTTTGCGGGTGGATCCAGGAGTGGGCGGGGTTTGAGAAGGGGAGGGGCCTCCACATGGTACAATTTTCTCCAGGGGAGCTGATCGCTATCAGCTGGGAGACCACCAGGCCCCAACTGGAGGCTGGCAATCCTACTACTCAGAATCCTACAGAATTCTGCTAAGCATGGCTTACTCTCAGGAAAATGTTCTTGGGATTGCACTGCAAATATCTTTCATCTAAATCAATGGAGTTAAACTTTGTAGGTAAATAGTGTCAGGGCAGTTTTGCACCTATCCCCTTCAGAGCACTGGAGGTGCGAGCTGCCGGAGGTAGGGAAAGAGGAAAGCCAGCTTTGTGCACTGCAGCCAAAAAGAGGGCTTAGATTAGAGGGCTACCTAAAGCTGTTTCCTCATTGCTTGGCATACTTTTTTGCCCCCCTCCCTCTCAGAGGCAACTATGTGGGATTACTTGGTAGCTTTGGGGCAAAACAGGAATTTTTGGATTCTCTTTGTATTTGGCTGGGATAAGGGACCTTTTTTTTTTTTTTGCCTGCTGCACCCTTGTTATTGTGGGATTGGATTTTATAAATAGGCCTGATCCTGAGGAGTTGGTGAAGCTCTGATTGGGGTTAGCAGAATTTGTTCAGGTGAGGTGCTCATAGCTTAATTAGATTGGCAAGTACCCCATGGCATTCAAGAATAAGAGAAGGAACCCCAACCAGCCACTGATGGCTCCATGGTCCCAGAGGGCTAGTGATAGTTAATCCCTTGGCGCTGTGCACCAGCTCATGAACCTTTACACTGTTTGGTGTGGGGGATGGGGTTGATGGGCAGCATCTCTCTGCACAAAATTGGTGCAGGCAAGGGAAAGCAGGCATGGCCTTTGGCCATGTTGAGCTTGGAGCCAGGATGGGTTGCCAAACTGCTGGCAAATCCAATGCGCAGCTTCTTAGGGAGCCCACACAATTGGGGGAGGTCATGAGTCTAATGTGCAGTTCATATTGTAATTAATAGGGTTGCCAGGTCCCCTTGTCTCCTTGACGGAGAAATGTGGGGGGTGTTCCGGGGGTGGGTGGGAATGCCCCCAAGCCCTGCCCCAAGCCACAGCCACCTGTCTCCCTCCCCTCCTGCAGAGGTTTAAAGGGCTTCAGCTGATTGATGGGGAGCACGTGGCCTGCTGATCAGCTGGAGGGCCCTTTAATCTTTCAGACACTTTTTGCAAGTGAAGCTGCAGCCAGTGACAGCCCCTCTCTATCCCTGCTGAAAGATTTAAAGGGCCATCCAGCTGAACAGCGGGCCACATGCTCCCCACCAATCAGCAGAAGCCCTTTAGATTTCTGCAAGAGAGGAGGGAGACAGGTGGCTGTGGCTTGGGGGTGGGGCTTTCTCCAGCAAGCCAGCTGGCCAGTAGTGGATTGGAGCCCCCAAAAGCGGGGAACTCGCACCCAAACCTAAGAGTTGGCAATCCTAGTAATTAATGAACCCTAGTTTAACCCATGCATTTCATCTGCTGTATTCATTTTTGGGTATGGAGGCAAATAGTAGTTTAATTTCTGTTCTAATTCCATCTGCATACTATTCAGTGTCAATTTGCATACATTCAGTTGTACAAGGACTTTATGATACCTTTTTAAGAACCACAAAAACCAAGATGTGCACCATTTTCGAATGGAAGGCATGTGCTGGAGGAAAGGTGTTTTTTTTTTCTCAATTTGTTTTCCCTCATATTAAAAAATAGAACTAAAGAACCCCTATATAAAACACTAATGCCAAAGAAAAAAATTAATGCAATCTTGTTTATTTGGTGTTCTGAAACACTTGTTTTATTATATTAAAATGTAGCCAGCAAAGGGAGAAGCAGATAAGTGCATTGCTAATATCCAAGAGGGGGCATTTATTTTTAGAAACTGCATCAACAACAGCATACTATTTTGTTTGTAAAATGGATTCATTCTTCCCCCAATAGGCTGTTTAGATTAAAAGCTTGCAGAAACAAAATATTTTGTGCTGATACCAAGGAAGGATAATCAATGCTGCTGAAAAACTGGAAGTCCATTCCGTCATCAAATATCTAAAGCGGTGATTCCTGACAGAAAATGATAAGTTTACAGTGGGTTGAGTTGTTTCATTATATTGATATTCCAGGCAAATTGTTGCCAGAGGCACTGCCTTTTACTCCTGGGTAGCCCCAAAACAGGGGTGCCCTACTTTCTAACCTGAACCAAAGTCCCCAAAAGCCAAGCACTCTCAGCTTGAACCACAGAGTTAGGCTGCAAGTGCTCTGCAAAAGGGATTTCATATTCAGGTGACAGGCAACCTCAGAGCAAGTCTCCAGTCTTCCCCCTCCCCCCAGCAGAGATTATGCTTATGGAATGACAATAGGTTCTACCAGGTAAAGTATCTACATTTCTAAATGTCTGTTTAGAGGCCATCTGGCAGTTAACTCTGTCTCCAGTAATTCTTTGTCTGAATTCTTTGTCTTTCCTGCTCTGTTCCTCAAGAATACTGGGATAAACCAATCAATCATTCAAATGTTTAGCAATCCTTCCTGACGCTAATCAGGGACGTCTCCCACCTTTTGTCTACCCTGGACAGGACCATTAGTAAGTCAGATAATCCATTTAACTAGCTACCCAACACCTGGCTTCTATTGTTAAATTCAGACCCTGCCTCTCTGGAAGCTCATTGGTCATACCTAAGGTCTGCATCTACTGGCATCACACACCCCTGGGACTCATCATTGGTCCAGGTAATCTATTGTTCTCACCTGAGACCAGCCCCTAGGGCTGCCCATTGGCCTGCATTCTTTGCCAATGCCTATATCCCAGCACATACATGGCCTTAGACCGTGTGTTTTCTGCCTTGATCCAAGATGGCGGTCCACCTTCAGACTCTCTCTGAGTTTGGGCCACTATCCTTTCTTCATGGACCTCTGCACATCTGAACAGGTTGTATCACCTCTCTATAAGCTATCAATCACCTCTGTCTCCTTAGTTTTATATTGCGTGAATATTGTTTGTATGCTTGAGAATATTTAGTAAAGAAATCATTATTTTAGCCACCCAGGTTCTGTGTCTGTTCCTGGGTTCTTGGGAATTCTAACTCTGGTATACACAGGTCAGATCCTATAGATAAGCCAGTTGCATATTAATAATTATAATTTCCCATCTTTCCCATAATAGAGCAATTTGGCTAACAAAATACTTGATACCAATGTATCTCCAAAGAACGCCAAGAAAGGCAATTTTGATGCATATTCTGTCTTTTAATCCCACATATTTTATCATTATTTATTTATAGTACTACCATGCATTTCAATATTGCTAGTAGCAAACTGCTGAATTGAAAACACCTCCATGTTCTAGCTGTTAAGAAGTAGTTGGTTTGAAATTAAGGAAATACAATTGAATTGAACCTCAATTGTAGAGTATATTGAGCAATGGGTCATGATGCACTAAAATGTTTGATCATCATTCATAACATTTTCTGTCTGCCTAGTCTGTTTTTGATACGTATGAAGCTGCCTTATACCAACTAAAGCCACTGGTTTTATCATAGTGTTTCCAATTATTATAGCGCAACATGACACCACTTATGATTTTCCCTGGAAGTGGTATCATGGCACACACAATGCAGCTCCCACCAATTACTAGGCATGGCCTAGCAACCCTACCAAAAATATGTGTTAAAGGAGAATTCCCCCCCCACACACACACACACACTGGAAGAAGGAGACAGACAACAGATTGGGTTTTTACTAGGGCCACTTTATTAGCTATTTACACTTCTGCAGGAAGGAAAAACTCTGAGTGCAGAAATAGGCCAAGGCCCGGGGTCACCCTAGATCATCTCCTTGCCATACACTGGGTTAGCCACACTTGCCCCAGGTGCAATCCATCCCTTTGGCTTGCCACCGGCTGGCCTGGCAAACAGGGTGCCACCCTGGAACACCCCCCCCAAGCTGTGAAACTTAGAGGGAAGGAGCCTAGCCAGGCTGGCCCCAAGGCAGTCCTCATTCTCAGCCCTGGGCTGCAAAACCCTAAGGCTGAGCATAATGGCCCCCTTGACCCCCACAGGGAGTGTGCTATATGGTGCTCACTGGATCCACTTTCCCTTCTTCCAGCACTAACCTGCCAAGTTACCAAGCCTATTTAACAGACCCACCACCTCACCTACTTTCATTGTTCACTGCCAACAGTACAGGGTAGGCAAAAACACACCCCTTCTCGGCCAATCCAAAGAGGGGCCAAAAATTCCTACCTGACCCTCAAAAAGGCTACCAGCTAAGCCTATACTGCATACAGGGTGGGAGGATGGACCAGTCTTTTTGAGCAAGAGGAGAGGCAGGGACGGAGCCACCTTAAAACATCACTGGCTCTGCCCTTGTACCTGGATGCTATGATGCAGCCAGCATCCTATGTCACCCTCAGTAAGTATCTTTATTTTATCTAACAAAAGATCCATATAAAAGTTCACTTTTGGAATTTATCTCTAATTTGTTCATTTTTTAATTTTACTCAATCATTACTGAACATTTATCATGATGCATTTTATTTAATTATTATGCATTTAGAACTTAGTATTTCCTGAGGAGGTTGAATGTACTGAAATACTTTAAAATAATTTTTTTTAAAAATCAGACATTTTTATCAACCTGTCCCCCCTTCTTGCAGTTCTTGAACATGTTCATAACAGGGGCTCAGGCAATAGCTTTGGAGGACCAGATATAGCCATAGATCTTAGTGTTTTGTTTTACATAGTGTTAGAATGATCTCTTTCTTTGGTCTATTTCCATATTTATTTATATATCTTTCAGAAATAACTTTTGGGATAGAATTGCTACTAATAGTCGTGGAACATATGACCAAGAGTTAATAATCCAGATAATCATACAGTAAATTACAAACACAAAATTTATTTTTACTTCCTCCCACCTGTCCAGCTATAGTCACACTGCACAAGCTGCTTTTGATGAATTATGGGTGTAAAGGTAGAAGTGACTTAATGAATTCCACAAGCCATATCATCTGACTGTCCTCCTGCTGGTCATAACCCCGTGCCTCAACTCTGTTCCTAGCAGGTATGGTGCAAATTATTCAGAGAAAACATTTCAGTATGGGAAAAGGGGGGCATTTCCTGCAATAATAATTTTCTTCTCTTTTATTCTCACAATGCATGTGATTGTGAAATGTAAAGCCCCCCTCCCATACACATATACAGCGTGGCAAGTCCAAAAGGTGTGCTCCCCTGGGAATGGGTATCAGCTGAGATACGGTATGGCACTGGACAGCAGTGATACACAGTGGATTACTCATTTAGATAATCAAGTTCACCTTGACTAATGAAATCTGTGCACCAGATTGTCTCCTATCCTAACTAAAAGTGGGGAGGCTCACTTGGTTCTGGGGTGGTGGTCCAGGAGCAACCAGGAAGGTCCCCTGCCACTTTCTGGAGTCGCCCACAGTGAAAAATTAAACTTAACTTCTTTGGATGCTGTCTTGAGGGGGAGAGACATGAGGCACATGTGCAGGGCAGAGTTTGCCTCAGCGAGAGAAAAAGGTGGGAAGGGAGCATGGTTGCATGTGGGGGCGTTGGGCACCTAGAACATGTGGAGTCCTCAGAGGAGAAGAGCCCTTGAGGAGGGTGATGGAAATGGTGGCTCTCCTCACTTCTGTTCTCTCCTCTCTCTGGATCTTTGATAGTGTTGTAGTTAGAGTGTTGGGCTAGGATCTGGGAGACCTCTGGTTTGAATCCCCACTGTGCCTTGGAGGCTTGCTGGGAGACCTTGGGGCAATCACAGACTCTTGCCTGATCTATTTCATGGGGTTGTTGTGGGGAAAAAAGATGGCGGACAGGAGAATGATGTTAAGCTGCTTTGGGTCCTTCTTATAAGTGAACTAATAATAATAACAACAACAACAACAATGAATTCTGGAATGGCAACCTCTGAAGGATGGTTTGTGGAGGGAAATAGAATCCCAGGGGTATGGGGAGGCAAGGAGAGAGTGAAAAAGAGTGTTGCCTGTGTGGCGGGTGTCCCTAAAGGTGCTGATGCCCATTTGGGATACCTACACAGCTGGCTTTGTGTGGTCCTGGGGGTCTTGGACCTAGATCATGGAGCTCTGGGTTCAGAGCTTGCTGGGTGCCCTGGGGCCTCTTGCAGTCTCTCAGCCCTGCCTACCTCATGGGGCTGACAGGAGGGTAAAGTAGCATAACCCTTAGGGCATGCCACCCTGAGCTCCACAGTGGCTATTAGCTACAAGGTATAGATGGAACACTCTTGTCTGAGGCAGTGATGCTCTATATTCTTGATGCCTGGGGGGCAACAGTGGGAGGGTTTCTGAAGTTCTGGCCCCGCTGATGTACCTCCCGATGGCACCTGGGTTTTGGCCACTGTTGGACTGGATGGACCATTGGGCTTCTCTTATGTTCTTAACTTACAAAATAACTTCATAGGAGCCTCCTCTTGTTCAAAGTTGGAACCTATCCTCTTGCCATCCCCTTAATGCAGAAGTGAATTTTCAGGAAATTAATTGCTTACATTTCCCATTCTGGACCTGCCCATACTAAAAACATCAGCTGGGTGGCAGAAGTTCTGTCCTTCCTCCTTTCAGGCTAGACAGATAGTTCTCTTTTGGTTCCTGGTGTCTATTTGAATTGGACTAACTCCAACTTTCTCCTGCTCATTCCTGTGCTGGAGAACATAAATATGCCCTTAGGCCAGTGTCCTTTGAGATCCTAATATCTTGGGGAGAGACTGGCTAAAGACAAATCCTATCTGGGGCATAACATGCATGGAGCTGGGTAAACAAATCAATGAATAGTGTGGTCATAGTGATGTGGATCTAAGAATGTCCTTTTGCTCATGGAAGGACTGTTTTACACCTCGAAACAATCACAAGAAAAGGGAAAATAAACCTGAATATTGTATTCACTTCCATAAGAGCTCTCACACCCTATTTCACAAACAGAAGCATAAGAATTCGATGGAACCAATTCATTATAGCACCATGCAAACATGTGTAGGATCTTGCACAAGTGTTTATGGAGCAGCATTAGCAGCTGTTCTGCTTATGGTTATTTGGATTCACCCCAAAATAACTAGCCAGTGTTGTTGCAATAGATACATTACTGATTAAGTATAATTAGATTATTTCAAAGCAGTAAGACTTGCCAGTAATACATTTTTTGTTACAAAATAATTTGGAAGGTTAGGGCGTGAAGCTAATGTTAAGTACTTAGAAATCCCATTAATTTTAAATGAGACATTAAAGCTCATGGTGGATCATACCCTGAGTTTCAAAGAAATGGGGATAAAGCCACTTTGGCCTGTAAAAAATTTTAAGGGCAGCAGCAGCATTGATAGAGGGGGTCAGAAGCCACAACAGATCCTGTAACAGATGCTTTGAACCTCACTGGGACCGGGAACAGCAGCAGTGTTGATTTGGGGGGGAAGAAAGCAACAGCAAGCTGGGAACAGAGGCTGCAAACCTCACCAGGCCCAGGGACAGCAGGCACATTGATGGGGTGCAACCTCACTGGGCCTAGGAGCAGCCCCCAAGTGCTAAGCAGCAGAGGCTGATGCTTCTTGCTTGGGCTCCATGTTGCCTCTTCCCAGTGCAAAAGGTTCTGTTTACACATGGAGGAGCACTCCTCTCAAGCAAGGGAGAACGAGAGAGAAAGGGGGTAGGAGGAGAGAGAAGGAAACAAAGGTGGGGAAAATAGGATTCACCCTGTCCACAAATTTCTTGCAGGTCCACATCTAAACAAGTAACATGGTACTAAGACTGTAGTTTATTATGCCACATTTAATTAAGGTCAGTAGCTTTTATGCAGTGGGTGTTATTTTTGCCATGTTGTTTTAATGATATTTCTTGATCGTAATATTTAGATCTTGGTTTTGTTCAATTTTAGTACTGAGCAATGTTTCCACCTGCAACTTTGAGAAAAACAGATTTTCTCATGTAATGGACATCTGACGTTTTGCCAATGCAGGCTAAATCAGATTATCTAAACTATGGTTATGTTGAATTGATTAGCCATAAATCTAGGGAGTTAATTTTTTTAAGACAGAAGGGATCAATCCTTATGTAACATTTTTAAAGCAGTTCAGTTTGTTTGGGAACCCATAGAACTTGGGTGAATATTGTACTGAAAGCTTGTGTGCAGCAAGCTAAAATGAAGAATCTCACAATGCAAGAATGCAGCTGCTGAAGGACAGGGCACTTTCTCCCTTTATGGTTGAACAACATTACAAGGAGTGTGCACAATTGTCACTGACTGCATTCAGGATGTGGGTGATGAATTAGCGTAGAATACGACACATGCTTATGCAGATTGGATACTCAGTGGAGCAAACTGTATGAACATATGAAGCTTCCTTATTCCAAACCAGGCTGTTTCCCCTTATAGTGCAGTACTGACTGGCAAGAGCTTTCCAAAACCTCAGACAGAGGAATTTTTCTAGTGGTACAAACTAGACAAGAAGTTTTTCTGAAAGTCAGGTTTGGTGTCTCCCAGTCACAAGTATACATTAAATCTGGTTACCTATGATGTACTAATGCAGAGACAGTTTAACTGGAATTTGTTTTTCCCATGGTGACTGGGACTCTAAGCCTAGATTACAGTCACATTCACGCGGGCAGTTTGATCTGTTGCCCTTGCTATTCCCTTATGGATTTAAAGTGCACAATCAGACAACAACATCTGTCTGTCAATCCCCAGTCATCCAAGTCCCCTTCCCCCCTCCCCTTGCTGCATGTTTCTTTGATACCTGAGAAAGTCCAGTCTTGTTGGTCTGAGCTGGTTCCAGAATGGATTTCCTGCTGTCTGATCACACTCTTGCACACCCAAGCTGTCAGGCAGGTCTGACTGATCTCTTATTTTCCATCTGCCATTTTTTTAAAAGTACTTAGTGATGTCACACAACTGCTTATTTGCACCCCCCCCAGGGGCTGCTAAAAACTTTGTTTTCTTTTTAAAAACCCTAAAAGAAAGATGCCTCTGTTCTTCAGATTTTTTCTGTCCTTTGGGGAAGGAGTAAATTTAAAAGATTAGAGGGAGAATGGCAGTGAACTCCATATCCCAGCATTCTCAGCAAGCGCTTGTGCAATTGCTCAGAGGGCAAACTTGTAAAAAAATGGCCGGCAACCCCATGAACTACATATCCCAGCAGACTCATCTGTGCTTGTGGGCATGCTCCAAGGACCAACTTTTTTGAAAATTGGCCAACAGACTGACTCCATGCCTGCTGCCGTCTGATCACTCTAGGGCCAGGAGAAGCACTTTGAAGCACTCTAAAGGGGGTGAGTCTGATCATGATTCTCTGGCACAAAATGATCTGGCTCAATTAGAGGCAGGGCAACAGTGGATTGAAGTGTCCATCTGAATGCGCCTAACTCTGGTTAATCTGCATACCAACATTCATACACAATGGTAACTACAGAGAGTTTTTTTAATCACAATTCTTTGTGTGCCCAGTAAGAAGCTGGATTTATGCACATTTTTATTAAAATATGGTTAAGTGTGACATCTAAATGCAACCATGTGGGGGGGATAAGAAATTTATCAATGTGCCTACAATGATTGCTAGGATAGCTTTTCTGTCCTCTAAGAGGAAAAAATAGGTTGTTTTTACTTATGGTTAGACAACCTTAGCACATAAACTATCATTTTGGAGTCAGTTCCTTGTACCATTAGTTGCAATGGCATATGCAACTACAGTAACCATAGACTACTTTGTTTAGGTCTTTTACTAATGGGATGAACCTTTCCCACAGTAAAAGAAGGTGCCAGTTGTACAGGAAACACCAACAAAATCAGATTGTTTTAGTATTCACATACTTGAAAACATGAATGTGAAATAAGCATGTCTGCAATTCTTTTTCTCTTTTGTCTTCTCTATGATTAACCCTCAATTCAATGGTAAAACTCAAGTCAATAGAATGGACTGTCCACTGTCTTTTATAAAAGATCTCATTTTGTATACTTAATTACCTAGACTCAGCAAAAAAAACCTAGAATTACTGCTTTCATGCATCATCTTGTAGATTCTGCAGTTACTGCTACACAGTATAGCAGTCTGAACCAGTTTACCCCATACATCCCATGCTTACATGTTTGGATGGACAAGCCCATTAGACAGATAAGATTAGGTGCATTTATTGTTGGTAATGTATTTTCAAATAAAAGGTTTTTAAAGTGTAGAACACTCAACTCCAGTCATTGTTAACTCTTTACTGTATAAGAGGCTTCCTTTGAAATCATATCTGTTATGTATTTTTTTCCTTTAAAGTTTAAACTTGGAAGCCACAAAGAAATTTGAAATGCTACCCTGTGTCACTAAGGCCATTCTTTCAGTTAACGTTGATCTCTCCAGTTTTGCTGATAGACATAGTTCTGATTTGTGTTTGCAATTTTAATGTACAATTCATTCTTCTCTTCCACCCCCCTCCAATAGTCTGGTACTAAACACTGTTATGTATAATTTCCCCAAGCTTCAGTGTACTTTAAAGCACATGTGCTTAGGATCAGAGTGTTAATCAGTTGTAACAAATATGCTTATGCAATTAAAATTCCAAACTATAATAGCTTAGCACTTTTTTATGACTGAATTTCTTTGGCAACATGTCATAACAGTCATTATTGACTGCCATTAAGTGTTTAGCTGTCAGGTTTGAATTGCTGAAATGGCATCATGCGACCATTTATTTTCAGTGCCTATAGATGCTCATTAGGCAATTGCTTATATAATAGCTGATACTAGATTACAAAAAATAGCATACAATGTATGACTGCATATTCCTGTTGCCTTTTTCAAAATAAGTGCAGGCAAATAAATATCAACTGTTATTTTAAGTGCTGGCAGTATTTTTCTCCCTAAGGGCATGCTATCTTAGTAAAATTGTGAAACAGTGCCCACAGCCACATGGTGCTGATAACTCATGTCATGCTATTTTACACCATTTAGCTCCATACAAGACTTTTCTTCATCCTACACTGAGCCGTATCTTAGCCAATAAACTCGAATCATATATTTTCATTTATTGGTATTAAAAAAGAAACACTTTCTATCTTTTTTACCATGGGAAAACAAGATTATTATTCCTAAATATTTCTGGATAAATCTAAATGCTGATTGTCAACAGGGTGGTATCTACAGGTTGCAAGAATTAGAATCAAAGTATCTTCTCCCAGTTTTTCCATATTCTCCTTGTATACAAACCATGTATTCATACCATTCATATATCATTTCAAAGCTCTTGACAAACAACCTGGTAACTCAGCCAATCAAATTACCAGTGTTACCTAGGTAACCATCACAGTGTCACAGAAAAATGTTGGATGAAGGCCATGTTACTTTTATTGTCTAATTACTTTGAGTTGTCACAAATAACTCAAACAAACCAACAGCTGAGAGACTATGGCATGAACAACATTCAGTGACTCTCCAATGGTTTATTTTAAGGGATGAGAGAATAAAGCAATCTCTTGCTTCTTTTCTTCATAGGTTTTGACTTCTGACATGTGAATGAATGACTATAAGAACAGAAATGTATGTTGTGCTGATTTCCAGATTGTGTTTCTCTTTCCATTCTGCTTAAATTGTCTTAAACCAGATACCTATTTTTATGTTTCAAATAGCACATAATGGTTTTTTTTTTCTTGCTTACCATTTGTTAGAAATACTGTGTGTGTGTTTATTAAAATAGGTAACAGCATCAGAAAAAATTCAGCAAAGGCCAATATTTTAAACTACTAGTTAGCACAATAAAATATTGTACCTACTTTACATTTCTCATTCACTGAAGAAAACACCACTAATAAAAATATTCTGTTCAAGATTTTTTTTCTTAATTAAAAAGTAGGTTTTTGAAAGAACCGTGCCAGGCTTCCTGCCGTCCTCATGGACCTAAGCTAGCATTACCATCTTTTCCTTCTCAGTTAAATATATATTTCACAGTTGCCGAATGTAAAGATATTTAACAGTTGAAGTTTTTCTGACAAGGGGAATTCAGCTTCGTCTGCTGAATTTTATTGTGTTGTGCTGCTGATGCAAGATCAGGTCCTGGAGGAAGGTGACATCCTTTAAGAATATTCATAGATCACTTTTGGAATCATTTCATGGTGACTTAGTTCTTGCTAAGTATATTTAGGATTGTAGCCTTCCTTGAAATTAAGCTACATTTGAAATACACATATCCATCAATTAAATGACTGCTACCGATAGTGCATCAAATGTACCAAGGCAAAGAAAGCTGCATCTAGAAGAAATGATTAGGGACAAATCTGAAGGATTGCCTCTCCCTTTATGAAATTGTGCACCACTCACATTAACTGGGTAACCTTAGCAACCGTGCCCTTTTCTGCCTGATCCCTGCCTTTTTGGTTGCAGTTTCCACTGTTGTAGAAAGACTCTGGAGGGGGAAAGAAAGACTGCTGTGTTACTGATCTTTTGGAAGAGGCATTTATTGATCAAGACCCACGTACCTTCAGGACCGCCTCCTCCAATATGTCCCCAAAAGAATGCTCAGATCAGCTGATCACAACTTGCTGGTGATCCTTGGCCCTAGGGAGGTCTGGCTGCCCTCCACTAGGGCCAGGGCCTTTTTGGTCCTGACCCCAACCTGGTAGAACTCTCTGCCAAATAACATCAGGGCCCTGAGGGATCTTATGCAATTTCACAGGGCAATTCATAAATTTAATAAATAATAATAATAATACTTTACAATAGGTGGCTGGTAAACTGGTGTGCATGGTGAGGGTGCAGCCCTTTTATTTTAGAATGGTTAAGTAGCATGTCAGGCGGGAAGGTGGCATGGTATAGCCTGATTTTGTCAGATCTTGTAAGTTAAGCAGTATCGGCACTTGGATGGGAGACCACCAAGGAAGACTCTGCAGAAAAAGGCAATGGCAATCTGCTTCTCTCATGCCTTGAAAGCCCCTTGCTGGGGTAAGCATAAGTCAGTTGTAAGTGATTCATCATTGTGTTTTACTGTTTCATCATATTCGTTTTGGACAAATTATTGTTGTTGAAACAATTTACACACATCAATTTAGAATATTTCAGATTTACAAAAAAGATAAATGCAAGCACTCTAATTCTCCTTAACTGGAGAAAGTTAGTTCAGCCTATTTTGATAGAGTTTCTATGTTTATTTCAATTATTTATGAATAAGGTCAATTTCTACAAAAGTGAAGCTGAAAACCTGCCCCCCCCCTTATAAGTAAGTTTGTCCATTTCTGCAATGTCCAGTGACTTATGTAGCCATTCATGGGTTGTTGGAACAGAAGAACATTTACATTGTCTTGCCGCCATTAAGATATTTGATATCAGAGGCCTTATAGTAGACTGACTGTCTGTAATAATTCAGTAATAATACTAGTAATAACTTCAGACAAAGAAATTGCTTGTACCCAGTACTGTCATATGTAAACATAAGTCCACCAAAGATGAAATTTTTTTTTGGGGGGGGAGATGAAAAAGTCTGCATGTAAAGCAGCAATTTTTCAACATTTGTGCATGTATGTGCGTGAAAAATCTATGAACCCTCACTGGACAGAGAGATACCAGAGAATTTTATATGTGTGTGCTTTTCTTGAAAACCAGCTAAGAGAAGACAATTAAAAATTATTACAAATACAAGATCTTTCTCCCAAAACAGTTATTTATTTATTTTTATATTGTTAAGAGCCAACATTATAGAATACGTTACAGAGAGTGCATCTCTCGTCCTCAAACCAAGTAGTACCAGGGGTGGCCTTAGTGGAATCCTGAGCAAAACTCAAGTAAAGGGTCCCAGAATCATTCAGGCATGGAGGATAGCTGCCAGCTGTGGGGCATCGTAGGGCAATGCTCCTTCTAAGCTATCGAGTCTTGTGAGCAACAATTCTACTTTGTGAGCTACTGACATTAAAGCTGTGAGTGACCGATTTGGCTGCTGCATAAATTAGTTTGCTTGGGAGCCATCCTTCCTGAGCTAAGACAAAAATGTGTGAGCTGAAAGCTAAAAAACTGTGAGCTAGCTCACACTAACTCAGCTTAGAGGGAACACTGCTGTAGGGTAGGGCTGCAGTTTGTTCCCTCACTTTTTTTTTGGTCAGGTATATGAACAGCAGCAGGCTGGTGTCAGGGTAGTTGTTGTGGCCACATCAGCTTGTACTGGTTGATTGCTTCCATTGCTGGTTGCCATTGTTTCATTGTCAGCATGCTGTGCTATGATTGTAGTATTGCTGTGGACTCCATTGCAGTTTCTGTGCTCTCCATAACTTAGCATAGAGTCACTCTTTCACATATTTTCCCTCTGCTAGACAAGCTAGCAGCATTGGTGTTGCATTGACATTAGAGACTTAGGGTTGGACTGATAATAACTTTACACTAAGATAAGCAGAATTCATCAACTGGAAGAAAGGTTTCCTGTACTGAACTTCTCAACATTTCTTCTCATGGTGTATGCAATTATATTGCTAAAAAGGACTCAAATCAAGCATGGTGTAGTGATTTACAGTGTTGGATTAGGATTTTGGACAGCTAGATTCAGATTTCCACTCTGCCATGGAAGCTATCTGATTGACCTTGTGCCAGTCACGCAATCTCAGCCTATTCTACCTCACAGGGTTGTTATGAGGATAAAATGGAGAAGAGGGAAGTATTATAAGCCATTTTGGATTCCGCACTGGGGAGAAAAGTGGGATAAAAATGAAGTAAATAATAAACAGTTTATAACTTGACATTACATCTAACCTTAATGGCAACATTAAGTTGTAGCTTGTCCTTGCAACATTAAGTTGTAGCTTGTTCTTGCTTATAGACAGTTCTCTAATTTAACATGGTTCTTACTAGCAGTAACAGAGACAACAACCCATGAATGAGTGAACAAACCTAGATGACAATTGTGTCCCCATATCGTCTCAGGCAATGATATTGCATGATGTCATAACATAACTCAGTTAAAAGCCTATTCTGATTCACTTGTTCATCCTCTGGTGAAATATATACAGTCATCCATCAAACATGCTAGTTTTGTCTACACAGAGCAAAAGGTCAGTCTGTATGAATAGAATAAATGCAAATCTGTTAAAAAAAATGGCAACATTCAGAAATCAATGGAAGAAAAGTTCAGTCTCTCTCCTGCTAACTTTACAGTCAACAAATGAACTTAAAGGGAGACTCCTCCAGCATCAAGTTATTAAACTAAAATTTATCAGTGATTTTGGTTGTATTTGTTTAGGTCTTACAAGGATTTTCTCTTGCCCTACAGTTATTGGCTTAGTTTAGTAAGGTTTTGTTACCATCAATTACTACGGCCATAATGGTTGTCTTGTTTACATTCACATTCCTTCCCCCTCTCAGTATATATACACACATACATCTGAAGTCCATGTACCAGGTAAAGCAAACTTTAGTTTATGCCTGAAAATTTCTTTTAGTTTTTAAGGTGCCAAAAGAGGCTTTTGCTACAACAGAGTAATACAGCTGTGCTTTTGAAAACAACTCTCTCTGTGTTCTCAGACAAGAAAAATTCTCACACATGCTTGAGAATTTGGAGGCATCGGACTTCCACCCAGATTGGCAAGCTGACGGCAGCCATTCTCCCCTCTCCTGGGGGAACGGTCTGCAGACCAGCAGGTAGAGAGGGAGGGTGATCGTACGCTCTCCCCCAGGGTTCAGTATGAGCCCTAAGTCAGGGGGCACTGAGGTTCACCCCCTGGCTTCTAGCCTGGGGGTGGGGGCATCCTTTTGCCCCAACGGTCTTCCTGCTGTGTTCTAGTAATGGTCGAGGCTTTGTGTACCGGGAACCAAGTGGATGGTGATTAAGCTGTAATCAAGTGACTGGCTGAATCGATTTTCTTACTGAAGAAGTGTGAATACAAGTATAACGAAGCATCAGAGGGAAGAATATATCCTCCCAAGCATGGGTGGGGGAGACAACTGTAGACCCCCCCATGGAGGACTAGAGAAAGGAAACTAACATTGGAGAAATGGAAAATGAAGGGACTGTGATGGAGGAATACTGATAGTCATGAACTGAGCAACACACAAGCAAATATTTGGGACTTTAAAAATAGCAACTGAAAACGGTGTATCTGGCTAGCTAGAAATGGCTAGAAGGAAGAATTAGAATCTCCTTTAAAGACTATTGACATCATAGTGAGAGACTGAGCTGGAATAAAGTCTTCCCCTTCCCTCCCAGAAGAGAAGCGGGGGAAAGGGAACTCCCTCCCCCCGCATAACAATATAATAATATAAAATGATTTTGTTTAAGGGATAGTGAAGGGGAGAGAAGAAGAAGCATAAGAAAAGAGAGAAGTATTGAATGGAAATGGAAACTTACATTAGCTTGGAGTGTTTTCTGAGTGACGGCTGGAAACGATGCAGAATCCATCTTCGGCAGGCGGAGGGGGGGAGACTCCCCCTCTAGAAAGATAGAGAGACTGTGCAAATATCTGAAGGTGATCTTTTTGGACATTGAGGAACCCTCTTTCTTCTTGGAGAAACTCTGAATATCTTGTAAGCGGTGACTGGGAAAGACGGAAGGTTGGGGGGGGGCTCCCCCCCACCTTAAAAAAAGAAAAGAAAAAAAAGAGGGCAACTCGGAACAAGCTGGAAATAAGGCTGAGAATTTGGAGGCATCTATACTGAGTCTGAGAGACTCTTTCAAGTAAATATGCATGAATCATAACATACTCAGTACAACACTAATTTTGGTTTCCATTGTTTTGAAGAAGCAGTTCCTTAGCATGGCTTTTTAATCAAAACAGTGATTGGGAAGTATGTATTGGATGACTTGAAAGGAGACAGCTTTTTTCTATTCTACCATAGTTGTTACCTGAAGAGCTGGGGAGATGGACTTCTCTGCTGCTGCTGCAGCAGCACTGGTAACAACATTATTTAAGGAAGGCTGTGTCCTTCATTTTCGGTGTAATTTGTGAGTTACTTTACTCTGGCAATGCCATTGGGGAAGGTTAAGAGAACAGAAACAGATTGAATGTTACATCCCATGTGAAGTCAGCAGAAATGATCAGTACTGCATGAGGTGAAATGGTATATAGCTATGTGTGTCCAAGACACTTTCTTGGAGCTGAATGGCTTATGGTGTTACTGTAAGAGAAAAAATGTATATTGGAATTCTGCCCCCCACCTTGAGCGGAAAATATAAAATTATAGATACTTGAATAAGTTAACTCTAGTCTCTGGTACTGGATTCTAGAGTGGTAGGCAGCAGTACTTTACTGAAAAAAACATGCTCTATTTGGAAAAAAGAATCACTTTTTGAATTACAGAGCAGATATGTTTCATTTTTCCATGTTATCCAAAACAAAAACTTTGTAGAAGTCAACAGATGAGAATAAGAACTTCTAATTTAATAAATGTTTCCTTATAAATGTACATATAAAATATTATAAAGACCCTGCCCCCTTCCACCTGAGACCTTCTTGGTTATTGGGGTCCCCCTCTTATTTTGGACTTGCTTGTTTTAATAGTCACCCCCTTTTAGAGCCTAAGTATCAGGAGTTCTGAAACTTACAGTCTCATAAAGTCACCCGGGTACAGTCATGACACTGGAAAATCCCAGGGATGAAGAGGAATAGTGTGCTGGCATTACAAACTGACTAAATGCGATTTTCCCTAGCTCAAGGTTCTCAATAATAATAAGACTTCACATGCAGCTCCTGGTGTGACCTTGGGTCAGTCACAAGTTCTCTCAAGAGCAGTTCTCTCAAGAGCAGTTCTCTCAGAGCTCTCTCAGCTCACTTACCTACAGGGTGTCAAAGAAGTTGCTATTACATTAACCAACACCTATTTTCTCTTTTTTCCTTTTTTTTTTTTTGCTCAATCAAGTGCACTCAAGTAGTTAATTTATGCCCCATCCTGTTTCAGGAGCTATCTTGACTCACCCAAACTTTCGTGTCAAAGCATATCTGGTTCACCTCAACCTAGTTAAAGTATGTTAATCATGTTGCTTCATCCAGGCTTTTTGTGCCCATGCAGATTTGGCTCACAGTAACATAAACAAGGTAATTTTCCCACCAATGTTTGACAGCAGTTAACTTTAAACTTTAGTGAGAGTCAAACTTTTATCTTGACCCAATCCAAAGCCAGGATGGCCAAAATCCCACCTACCCTGGGGATCTTCTGTCCATAAAAGAAGGACTCCATGCCATAGCAAATTGTTCCTCAGATCCCTAGACCAGATCTCTGCTGGTCAAAACTTTGGTTACCTGCTGAGAACCCCTGCTGCACTTTGCAGGCTTTTTGTCCTTGCTTAGCTGGCTCCTCACTCTGCTCCTTGAACCTCAGCTGTGTTTGCCCCTGAACCTCTCCAGACTCCAAGCTCAGGATTTCAGGATGTACATCCCTTCCCTAAAACTTCCCAATGTCTTCCCTCCTCCCTTTTATAAGTGCGTGTGTGTGCATGTGTGGTTACTTAGGGAATTAGTTCTCAGGTGCCTAGTGTAGGTTCTTTACATTTTTATTCTCTTATTTTGTATACAACAGCTTTATTGTATACAAAATAAAACAAAATATTTTATTTTGTTTATAAAACAGCACCAGGGTTGTACTGGCATGGTTTGGTGCAGGAATATCTTCAGAGTATGTTTGCATAATGTTTAGACATCATTCTAAACTACTCAGTAGTCACTCCTCAAATAAGTAATGGTGTAGTGAAAGTAAAGCTCCAACTGCATGTGCAGGCACATCTCCCCTCTTTGGATATCAGCTTGAAGGTCTAAGGCAGGGGTGTCAAACATACGGTCTGGAGGCTGGAGCTGGCCCATCCAGGGCTTTTATTTGGCCCAAGAGCAACTGATTACCTTCATTGCTAGATGACAGAGGCTGTGCATTATGTCCCTGTATACTATTCCAGTGCTGATGCATAATGGGCAGTAGAAGTGGAAGGGTAGACATCAGGGAGATACTGTAAGGAAATACTGTAAGTTTGTTAATGTTTTAAGCATTACAAGTTTTTGAGTAAAAAAAGCATTAATAGTTCTGGGTAAAAACTAATATTGTTAATTGGGTTTGCCTGTGTCCTTTATAAAGTTTGTATCTCCTGTACCTGGCATTACAAACCATTTTATGACACACATGGCCTGGTCTGAGAAAGTGACATTCATAAACCTTGCCATTTCTTGCTGTCTATATACTCTAAAGAGCCAGTATTTTCAATGTATTCCTACATATTTTACTAGATGCCTTTGTTTTCAAAATTTGCATTCTTTTTGTTCTCTGTACTACATATACTACTTCTATTTTTTATTACTTGATGCTTCAACAATTTACATTTGCAAAGAGCTGTAGTGACTTGAATGATGGGTCACTCACATTCATATACAAAGAACCAAAGCCAGTGGGGGAGAGGGGTCATTATTATAGCAATAATTGTTCAACATCAGTACATCTCTCAAAAGACCTCTTATTTCATGGAGTTCCTATTTCTATAAATTCTGTTTTAATTTACTTAAAGATACCTGTAGTACTGGAAGGCCCTGCAAGCATCTGTATTTATGCTTTTTTTTTGCACAGCTAATGAAAGCAATTTTTTTACTATGATGTGCTTACACTGGCTGGTGTAGCATTAGTGGAATGCAATGGGAGAAACTGCAGTCAGTGAACATAGGGTCATTAAATGGTCAATGTACTTGGTTGCTGAAATGATAAAAACAGTAATGTTTATGTGCTATGAATATGTATGGTTTAAGAAATTGCATGACAGTAGACTAAAGTTACCAAATATTAATTTTTCTGTCTTTTCAACTCTCATACTTTTTATAACCAAGCAGTTCCCCCTTCACTAGGTGTCATATGAAGTGTCAAATGTCACTTTTGAACCATGAGAGGAGTTAGATTTCATTTTGGAGAAGTTAATTGCAAAGAATGTCTACATTTCACTGGTAATCACACGGGAAAAAAGACAGCCATGAGAATGTGTATCAGACTACTTGAGGTCAAATTCTGTGTATTTTTAATCAGAAGTCTGAATATTTTTCCACTGACTATAAGACACCTTACTTTAAAGTAAGTGTGGATTGTGGCCTTAGTCTATGTAAATGAATATTGGGAGTGTGTGTTTGTTTACAGAAGATGTAAGGATGGAATTTTTTTTGGGGGGGGATTAACTTGGAAGGATGTAATTGTGCTTAGGAAGGCACTGTAACTGAGGGAAGTATCCCTATCAGGTTTTAAGTCTTAAGTCCAAATTAGCCATAAGAAGCAGATATATGATTTTCCAGAAAATGTAGATATCTTTAAAATTCAGATAATGTGCTAGATTGTGGTTTGTGCTGACTTTGTATTATTCATCTTTCCTCAGTATTTGTCAATGTTTGTCCACCATCCAGCTGAATCCTTCTTTTCCATATGTGGTATTCCCATGAATGGAGTTCCTTCCTACCAGCCCTCCTGCTGCACTCAGGGAACTATGCAAGGGTGGATGTGGGAACTGCATGTGTCTAGGGTATTGAATGGATGTGTTCTTGTTCTCAAACAGTTCTGGAAGTATGACTATCTCTCTCTCTCTCTATCTCTCTATCTATCTATCTATCTATCTATCTATCTATCTATCTATCTATCTATCTATCTATCTATCTATCTATCTATCTATCTATCTATCTGCATCTACCTACTACCTACCCATCCATCCCTCCATTCATCCCTCCATCCATCCATCTTCAAATTAAGAATATGTGTTAATTATTGTGTGTATTACTTTCACCTATACAGAATGACAGAAGGTCTTTAAAAAAAGAATATGTTTGTTTAGTCCAAAAAAGCATCTGAAACACAGGTTGACGAGCTTCAAAATGAACAATGAACAGCACCTAATTATGGAATCTAAATTTATTTTTGTATGTTTAAGCAGTGAATTTTAGGGTGTATCTAGGTACTTTTGTTAGCAGTCAGACCCCTCCTCCTGCAAAAGGGTAGTTAGCATCACAGAGAAAGGAGAAAGCCCTTTTTTAATATCACCCCCAAAATTGTATGTGCAAGGTACTGCCTGGCCTAAGAGTGAAACTAAGATGGAGCTGGTACAAATAAAATGGATCCTGGCCAAAAACAAGACTGGGGAAATATTTTGGAAGGTGAACCAAAATGGCTGACTCACTAATGACCCTCCTCCCCACCAATCCCAACTGATTGTCTTCCTTGTTTCCCTTTTCATTCCCATACATAAGAATAATTTAAATTCCATTCAATTCTCCCCTAAGCTATTTACAAAGTTACACTGGAACCAGAAATGTTTATTGATTTCATGAAGCAGGATAGATGATGATAGGAATGAACAGTCCAGTTAATATTTCATCAACTGTATTTCACTGGTTTTTTTGCCCTTTTGTAAGAGTTCATGTGGAACTTACTGTCTTGTCAAAGAGCTAAATCAGACTACCATTTCCCCATAGGATTTGATTCTTTGATGGTAACTGTGAGGCCTCATCCATCTTCTAGAAGGGTCATTCCCATATGTGCTTCATACATCATTTGCTTCATATTTCATGTTGCTTATGTCAAGCTTGTGCTAGGAGGATAAGGCTAGGGCAAATTAGACATTCAGGACATTCTGTCTGATTCAGGGGTGTACAAATGTTCAGTTGAAATTATTGCAATGGCAATTTTATAAAGATGCTGAAGTAGGCCTGGTGAGTGCCAAGAAATGAGTTACAAGGTAAACAGAGATAGTGTAGATTCATGTTGGTGTGAAGCTACAGAGCAAAGTTTGAGTCCAGTGGTAGCTTTGAGATCAACAAAGTTTTATTTTGGGCATAAGCTTTCATATGCATGGATACATCTTCAGATACTTTGAAACATACTTTGCCAACCATTACATATAGGTGGGGGGTTAGTTGCCAGGAAGGGCTAATTGGAGTCCAGATGCATAAGTAACTGAACAACGTATAGTTCAGATTGGATTAAAGCAATGGGTAAAACCTGTGAATAGCAGCAAATTCTCTACATAGGGCAAACAGGTCAAACCTATGCCAAATGATAAATGAACACAAATCTGACATCAGAAATCACAAAACTGAGAAACTTGTAGGACAACATTTCAACATCCCAGGACACTCAATGGGGGACCTCAAAGTAGCTGTTTTATTGCAAAGGAATTTTAGAAATAGACTAGAATGGAAGATTGCTGAATTACAAGTTGTTACAACACTCAGGACAATTGAACTCCCAGGGCTTAATAAGATATTGGGTTCTTATCTTACTATACATGCTAAGTCATTCAATTCTTGGATCTGTTTGTTAACTTTTATTATCTATATGCTAATTTGCTGCTATTTACAGGTTTTACCAACTGCTTTAATCCAATCTGAGCTATACATTGTTCAATTACTTATGCATCTGGACTCCAATTAGTCCTTCCTGGCAACTAACCCCCCACCAAAATGTAATGGTTGGCAAAGTCTGTTTCAAAGTATCTTAGCTAATCACTCAGTTACATACACATCTTGATTCCAATTAGACCTTCCTAGCAACTAACCACCTCCCCTCTCTACCTATATGTAATAGTTATCGGAGGTAGTGTAGAAGTGCAATATACTATGTCATATGTTTGTCTCCTAGGTCAATGAAAAGTGTTAACTTGATCTAGAAAAATGTCATTTCTGCTACTACTACATTACAATCAGGTAGTTAAACTGAAACCAGACTAAGTAGTGCCTAATAGAATTAAGTTTTGCTGGACAAATTTCTTTTTGCTGCCATGATAAAAGCAGATGCCTAAAACCTCCTGCTGTAAAGTAGAACTTTACTGTTTCCCCAGTCTCTGTGAATGAGGTGTGCTTTTTCTCATCCAAATAGTTCTTTTGGTTTTCTATCCCTTGCTTACAACCAAGGGGTAATTTCTGCAATATATCTATCTAGTTAAATATTTATATCAGCTATGCAATGATGGCTAGATTAATGAGCAAAATAATTCTGTAATGAAATACTCAAATACCACTTTTTCATTTTAAATTTTAAACTAAAGTTTATTCATTAACTAATAGTTTTGATATAATGGCGTTCAGGAATCCCCTTAAAGCTTTTATATTTGATTTCAGTAACCATTGTAATACCTAATGAAATAAACATTTGCACAATCTCTCATCTTGATAACCGACATTTCTAGTGGAGGGAAGTAGATATTTTCTTAATGGAGAACATAAGTTCAGATAGTTCTTATGTTGATCACGTGATAATAAAGTAGCATTAAACACTTAAGCTACAATTGTAAAGTCTTGTTACTATGTATTGATGTAAATTACAGGCAGCTATTCACTTTGCAAAAAAGGAAAAAAGTGAAGTAATATCTACAATGACAGATTTGTTCAAAGAAGATTCTTTTGAAGAAGAACCTAGAGTTTTAGAAAGTGAAATGAAAGCTTCACTGAGAGAATTGGGAAAAGCAAATCACCAGCAGCAGATGGGATATCAATACAGCTATTTCAAGCCACAGAAATGGACTCCATCAAAATCTAAACTAGAATATCCCAACAAATATGGAAAACAAAACAATGGCCCACAGGCCAGAAATGCTCAATCTATATTCCAGTTCTGAAAACGAGGTGTCAAAGACTGCAGCAACTACTGGACCATCACATTAATTTCGCACATGAGTAAAGTGATGCTCAAAATCTTACAACAAAGACTGTTACCATATACAAAACAAGAAATGCTGGATATTCAAGCTGGATACAGAAAAGGAAGTGGCACTAGAGATCATATTGTAAATTTATGTTGGTTACTGGAGCATACGAGATAATTTCAGAATAAAATCAGTTTGTGTTTCATAGATTACAGCAAAGCTTTTGATTTTGTGGATCATGAAACATTATGGTTGGTTTTAAAAGTAATGGGTATGCCACAACATCTAATTGTTTTGATGCAGAATCTGTACTCCACATAAGACGCTACTGTTAGGACAGAATAGGTAGAAACAGAATAGTTTTCAATTGCCAAAGGTGTCAGACAAGGATGTGTTCTATCTTCCTATCTCTTCTGTCTATATACAGAACATATCATATGGAAAACTGGATTAGATTTAGAGGAAGGTGGAGTGTAAATTGATGGATGGAACAATAACAATGCAGATGACGCCACATTACTGTCAGAAAACAGTGAAGAATTGAAAGAAAGTGCCAAAGCAGGATTACAGCTGAACATCAAGAAGGCAAAAGTTGTGACTACTGGGGAATTGCACAACATTTAAGTTTGGTAATGAAGAAATGAAAATTGTTAAAGATTTTCTATTCCTTGGCTCAGTCATCAACCTAAAGAGAGACTGTAACCAAGATATCAGATGGAGCTTGAGACCCAGATGGGCAGCCATGAAGGAGCTAGAAAAGATTCTTAGTTATAAGGATGTGTCACTGGTGACCAAGATCAAGATAATTCATACCATAGCATTCCCTATTACTATGTATGGGTGTGAACGTTGGACAGTGAAGGAAGCTGACAGGAAGAAAGCTGATTCATTTGAAATGTGGTGTTGGAGGAGAGTTTTACAGATACTTTGGACTGCCAAAAAGACAAAAAAGTGGATTCTAGATCAAGCCTGAACTGTCCCTAGAAGCTCAAATGACTAAACAGAGGCTGTCGTTCTTTGATCACATTATGAGAAGACAAACGTCACTGGAAAGGACATAGTGCTCAGGAAAGCTGAAGAGAGAAGGAAAAGAGGAAGACCCAATGTGAGATAGATTGAATCAAGAAAGGAAGCCACAGCCCTTAGTTTGCAAGACCTGAGCAAGGCTGTTAATGATAGAACATTCCGAAAGTCATTAATTCATAAGCATGCTGTGACGGACTTAAAGATCTGGGACCAGCAGAGAGTAAACACAGAACACTGCTGAGTCACATGACAGAGTGAGGAGGGGGCCATTTAGCTCGGAACCCTCAGTGATTGGCAGATAACAGACAAAAGGTTCCGTTTGGAATGGGAAGTTGAGGGAAGCTGCGAAGGAGTTTGGTGTGTGACAGAGAAGTCTGTCAGAGAACTGAAGAAGCTCTCTGTGGAAGAACCTGGTTTACTGAGTTCCTCAGAAGGAAGGGGACAGTGACCAGACAGTTAAAAACTTAACACAGCATAGTCACACACCACTGAGACCTCTCTCCTTAAAAAGGAACTGGAGGTGGTTGAGAAAGGGCTAAAGGACGGTCTGGCAGGAGTCTGGAAAGCTGGCTTGGTGACCAGGGAGACCCAGAGGGACCTGTTCGAGAAAGCCCAAGGAAAACCACAAAGCAGTTGTGGGAGAGGAGGAGTGTAAGCATGTTTAGAGAACTGATGAACATCTATGTATGAACTGAAAGTAGTAAACATACCGCCTAAGTGAACATAAGGGCAAACGTTTAGCCTGAAAGGAAACAAATTATCCTCTGTATATATCTTCCATCCCCCTGTTGAGTTTTCTGAAAATAAAGTACTATTCTATTTTGAAGTGGACAAGCCCTGGTGCCTGACTCTTAACAAGAAAAAGCAAATATACCTAGCAGTGGTCCTCAACAGATATATAAAGTCAAAACAATTACCCTGAAGAGACATTTAAAAGTTTGCTTAGAGAACTGGTCAGAAGAAATCAGCAGCAGCTCTGACCAGGTGCCACATGCAGACCCTCACAGTATTGTCAATATAGAAGGGGCGTGTGTCATACATGCCATAAATCAGAAGTGACTTGACAGCATTCAACAAAATTTACACAATATTTATGTAGGAGCAACCCTTGTTACATTGTAAGTTATAGAACAGTATGGATGCATGAAGTATCTATGATAGTTATCTGAGTGGGACTAGGCCACATTCTTTGTCCATACTGGTATTCTTAACATGGGAATATAGGAAATAAATCAGAATAAAGCCAAAGCACTTGAATCTTTTAAATATCAGTCTAAAGTCTAGCATGTACCCAGGAACATAATTGGATCTCTGAATTTTGATTTGAAGGCGATCATCCCTGCAATTGGAAGGGTTAAATTGAAAAATATTATCCACAGGTCTGGCATGTTTTTGGACCTTCATAGCAGGTCACACACCTAGGGTTGCCAGGTCCTACCTTCTTCCTGGTGGGGGGATCTTTGGGCCTTGCCGAGATCTTCTACCATGCACTTCATGCACATGGCGCAATGACGTCACTGGAAGTGATGTCATCACGCTGCCAATGTTGTTTGGCGATGCTCTATTTTTTTTACTTTTATTCTTTTCCTACACTGGGTGCCAGATTTTCTTAATTTTTCCCTAGTGGTGTGTATCCAAAATCACCTGTGGATTTTGCAAAACTTCCCCCTCACCTGCTGCAGTCCACTGAGCCCCTTGCCAGAAAGTTTATTCCTAGAACAACAGTGGGCCCTCAAAAACAGCATAGGAAGCAAAGTGGACAGGAGTTGATGGAAGTCACTATCCCTTGTGCCACAAACAGAAATTTGTCACAGTGATTAATATTATACTGCTTGTCAGTATATCCAAATAGAAAGAAGATAAATGATAGTTCAGTGACAAAGCAAAAATTTATTGGTGGAATACAGCAAAGCCCCTATGTGTTTCACTGTGGCTTCATTTAGGGATCTCTAAATACGTTTATCTAGAGAGTTTTTCCCACAGCAGCTGAACTCAAAGAAAAAAGCTCTTCTAGATAAGCACATTTAGAGATCCCCCAACAAAGCTACAGTTAAATGCATAGGGGCATTTTAGTATTCAGTCAATACATTTTCACTTTCCCACTGTGCTACTTTCATTTGTCTTTGCCTTCTTTCATTTTGGTGATTGGTGCAGCCCTCTTGTTTTGCTATCCTGTATATTCCAATAGTAGTTCTCCAGTTCTAGCTAAGAAAAATTGTTGTTGTTCAGTTGCACAGTCGAGTCCGACTCTTTGCGACCCCATGGACCACATCATGCCAGGCCCTCCTGTCTTCTGTCATACTCCGGAGTTTGCTTAATTTCATGTTCATTACATCAATAACACTGTCTAATCATCTCATGCTTTGCTGTCCCCTTCTTCTTTTTCCTTCAATCTTTCCCAGCATCAGGGTATTCTCCAGTGAGTACTCCCTTCTCATTTGGTGGCCAAAGTATTTGAGCTTCAACTTCAGTATCTGGCCTTCCAGGGAACAGTCAGGGTTGATTTCTTTTAGGATTGACTGATTTGATCTCCTTGCAGTCCAAGGGACTCTGAAGAGTCTTCTCTAGCACCATAATTCAAAAGAATATATTCTTTGGCTCTCAGCCTTCCTTCTAGTCCAACTCTCAGCAGTAATTTCTCAGAGGCAGGGTAACAAGAATATAATGTTGATTGAGTTGTTTTTTGGACTTATAACCACCCCAGTCAAACACAAAGATATACTTTTATCAGCCTTACAATTCTGCCATTGCAGAATTGCAGTACTTACCCCCCCCCCCATTTCAGCACATCTCTCCTTATAATATTTATCTTTTGGTTTCATAAGATTCCATGCGCTCCCATTGGCTGTAAAATGCCCTCCCTCAGCCATTGGCCCATCAGCCGCCACTCAAGAGTACTCACGTGCCATTGGCCGGGTGCTGGGTCTGCTCCTCTTCCCCACCCACTCCCCCTGGCAGACAGCTCTCTCTCCTGAGGAAGACAGTTCTCTTGACTCCTTTGAGGGACTGTCCCCTCAGTGGCTGTTGGTTGGCACCCAAGCTTGGTTCTGTGAGTAAAAAAACAAAGGACTTTCAGCATAACCCCCTCCCCCACCCATAATCCCCTCCCCAATGGCTACTTTCCTGTCAGAATAAATGGAAAAAGGCTCTTTCTCCTGCTTAGCTTCAGCATGGCTGGCTGGCTAACGAGGTGGGCCAGTGAACATCAAACCATTTTCTTCAACTCCCTGCTGTGCGGCTGACTTTCCCCTAAGGTTGCCAATCTCCAGGTGGGACCTGGAGATCTCCCACTGTTACAATTGACCTCCAGATGACAGAGATCAGTTCCCTGGGAGAAAATGGTTGCTTTGGAGGGTAGACTCTATGGCAGAGTCCTTCCCCCCCCCCAAATGCTGCCCTCCATAGGATCCACCCCCCCAAATCTCCAGGTATTTCCCTAATCAGAATTGGCACCTGTACTTTCTCCTCTGTCAGTAAAAGGCCCTTTCCACACCTATGTTGGCCTTTGGGAGAAAACTCATTGGGCCCAGTCCTGATCAGGCTGCCAACTCCAGGTGGGCAATTCCTGGAGATTTGAGGGATGGAGTCTGGAGAGAGTGAGGTTTGAAGAGGGGTGGCACCTCAGACAGGTACGATGCCATAGACTCCACCCTCCAATCCAGCCATTCTCTGATGGGGAACCATTGTTGCCAATCTCCAGGTGGGGGCTGGAGATCACTCAAAATTACAACTGCTTTCTAGGAGGGAGGGGGGAGGAGATGAAAAACTAAAGGTAGGTTGATGGTTGGCTGGGAGGGAGATAGAGTTGTCAACTCCAGGTTGGGAAATTCCTGGAAATTTGAGGGGTCGAACCTGGAGAGGGTGAGTGTTGAGGAAGGGTGGGACCTCAGACAGGTACAATACCATAGACTCCACCCTCCAAACCAGCCACTCCCTCCTGGGGAACCACTGTTACCAATCTTGGGGGTGGGCTGGAGATCACTCAAAATTACTACTGCTCTTCAGGTAGCAAAGATCAGTTCCTCTGGAGAAAATGGTGGACTCTGTCATTATACCGTGCTAAGATTGCCACAGCAAATTGTCACTGAGTGCCCAAAGCTGCAGCACTCTCCCAGAGCCTCTTTCTAGAGCCTGTTGTATTTTTTTCCATAACGGGTCTTATTCCTAGTCTCTCTATATAATAATTTTGTTTTGGAGCTCACCCCCTCAGCCATTGACCCTTCAGCCGCCACTCAAGAGTACTCACATGCCATTGGTTGAGTGCTGGGTCTGCTCCTCTTCCCTGCCCACTCCCCCTTCAGCCCCCTGTGCCCTGTCAGAATTACTGACAAATGGCTTTCTCTCTTGACAAAGACACTCTTCCTGCTTGCTTCCAGTGTGGGACTGTCCCCTCAGTAGCTGTTGGTAGGTGTCATGAAATGGCAGTTACCTGTTTGTAAGATGGCTATGGTTCTTTGTTTAAAATGTTCCCCTATAAGGTTTAATTGAGCTGTAGTTCCACAGAGGGGCCTGCAGGGATATTACTCACTGGGTTGAATGGGGCTTCCTCATCTGCTGGCCTACAGTTCCCAAGGCAGTCATCATCCTGGGAGGCAGCAGAAATTCAGCCACTCCACAGTTGGCTGGACTGAGGAATGAATAGAAGTTTCCCTGTTCTCTTGGGGAAGAGAGAGAGGCTGAAGTACAGCCAGTGGCTGGTCCAAGGAGAGATCCTATCCTGAAGTAGAGAGTATTGTGTGTAGGGAAAGAGGATTGCATTAACCCCTGTTAAATAAATTCTTTAATTTGGGCTAATAATCTGTGTTGTGCTCTGACCGCATAGTCTCCCCTGCTCTGCACAATACCAAAGGGAGGGGGTAACCCAGGAAAGCAAGGAAAGGCTGGACCCTTGGGTCATCAACTTTCCAGGGATCCCCCAAAGATTGGGGATTCCATCTCCAAATAGGGAGATTTGGCCAGAGGGGTCTCACGGTCTCTCTAAAAAGGCAGTGACGATTCAGTGAGTCGTGGCAGTGAATTTAAAGAGTGAGATATGCGCACGGGACAAGGGTGGGAGGCAAACAACTGAGCGGTAAACTGGAGCCCGTTTCACCATGGTAGGCAACCAAGCTTGGTTCAGACAAAGGATGGAAACCCTTTGCAGGCCTTTGTGAGGAACTCATTGGGGCCAGTCCTGACTAGGTTTGCCAGCTCCAGGTAGGCAGATTCCTGGGGATTTTCTGGAAGAGTCTATGGAAGCCAGGGTTTGGGGAGTGGAGAGGCCTCAGCTGAACAGAATGCCATACAGCCCACCTTCCAAAGCAGTTATTTTCTCCGGGGAGGGGATCTGTTGTCTGGAGTTCAGTTATGATACCTGGTGATCTTCAGGCTCCACCTAGAGCTTGGCTGCCCTAGGTGTAGCAATCAGTGTTTCAGAGCAGCATCTGCTAGATCCAAGTTCTTGCTGTAGAAGCTGAGTGGGTGATTTTGAACTGGTCAAAGACTTTCAGCCTAACCTACCTCACAGGGTTATTGTGCAAGTTAAAAGGGGGAGAGGAGAATGATGTAAGCTGCTTTGGTCCCCATTGCAGAGAAAGACTACTTTTCCTTCTGGGAAACCATTGTTGCCAATCTCCAGGTGAGGGCTGGAGATCACTCAGAATTACAGCTGCTCTCCAGATGGCAGAGATCAGTTCCCCTGGAGAAAATGGCGGACTATGTGGCAGTCAGGGCTTCAGAGCATGGGAGAGGCTGCAGGTGTGTGTGGGGGGGGAGGGGAATGGAAAGCTGAAGAGAGAGAAGGAAATAAAGGTAGTTTGATGATTGGCTGGGAAGGAGATAGGGTTGCCAACTCCAGGTGGGAAATTCTTGGATATTTCAGGGATGGAACGTGGAGATGGTGAGGTCTGAGGAGGGGTAGGACCTCAGACAGGTACAATGCCATAGACTCTACCCTCCCAACCAGCCATTCCCTTCTGGGGAACCACTGTTCCCAATCTCAGGAGAGGAGTGGAAATCACTCAGAATTACAACTGACCTCCAGGAGGGAGGGGGGAGATGCAAAGCTGAAATCAGAGGGGCAGATAATGGCAGGTTGATGCTTGGCTAGGAAGGAGATAGGGTTGCCAAGTCCAGGTTGGGAAATTCCTGAAGAGTTGGGGAATGGAGCTTGGAGAGGGTGAGGTTTGAGGAAGGGTGGGACCTCAGACAGATACAATGCCATAGACTCCACCCTCCAAATCAGCCATTCCCCCCTTGGTAACAATTGTTGCCAATCTCCAGGTGAGGGCTGGAGATCACTGAATATTACAACTGCTCTTCAGGTAGCAGAGATCAGTTCCTCTGGAGAAAATGGTGGACTCTGTGTCATTATGCCCTGCTGAGGTCACCACAGCACATTGACGCTGAGTGCCCAAGGCCATGGCACTCTCCCAGAGCCTCTTTCTAGAGTTTGTTGTATTTATTTCCACAACAGGCCTTATTCGTAGTAGACAATAATCATAATGTCTTTTGGCACGCTACAGAACTGTCAACAGTGGTGGGAAATCAATAATAATTTGGATAATATGAAGTTCTCACACTGTGTGGCTACATTTTAATTTATGCTGCATTATGATGGGCCTTCAGAATTCCTGAAAGGGTGGGTTAGAGTTCCAATAATTTATTGCAGATGGGCTATTCTATGCTTACATCTGAATATGTATTTCTAAGGGACTTCACAATCAGTGCTGCCTTTTTATCCCCCCCCCTCCTTGGAATGAAGCCAGTGTAGCAATAGGCTGTTTCTTGAACAATCTTTCTTAGATATGCTAAAAAAGGATTAGAAATGTTAGTATTCTGTGACCACTGTACTGTACAACAAATGCCAGATGAAGAAATGTTCTGGTACTAGCAGAAAACAGTGTTATAAAATACTTGCTAATAAATCATACATTATTAAACATGAGACAACAGACTTCCCCACCCCCCCAGGGTATTTCTGTAAGGCATATTTAAATCTTTGAACAGAAGCTGCAAGCACTGTCTTTTCATAAAACCAATTGTATCTGGCTATTCATTTAAAATAAGCAGTTGTGTGGTGTAGAATGTACAAGAAGTAGTAATACAAGTTGCGTCCAATTTTTGTAGAATGAATAAATTATTGTATCTTTTTAGCTTATTTTTTTCTCATCAGGCAGTATTTTTTCCTAGTGTCCTAATGCAGCTAAAGTCAAATTTCAAAGGAGATTTTTCTTCTATTTCAGTTTAAGTTTCATATTTTTTATCAACACAGTTTTTCTGATGATTCGCCATTACCATGAAACAAAAATAATTTAACTTACACACATTACAAATTTGGAATAAAGAAAAGATATAGATGGTTTAGATATTATTAATCTTACCTGAAAATGGTGTTTCACTTTCATGTTTTTATTATCTAGCTGTTCGGGGCACAGTATACATTGGGTTGGATCCCACCAAACATTTTCACGAGCTGAAGTGGGCACATTTTTATTCCCTCCTCCCAACTGTGGACCTCCCATTTCCTAGGTGTTGTTCCCGGGGTATAAATTGTACAGACTGTATTACTTGTACAAACACTGTATTTTGTCCACTATATTCATTATTATATGAAATTTCATTCTTAAATTATTTATCCTGAACCAATCTGTTTTTGGTTTTTTTTACAAAATGCTTGCATGAGTGCAAGCAGTAGTGTGTGTGTGCAAGTGTGCGCGCACATGTGTGAGTGTGTGTGCATGGCCAGGCTTCACAGCTGTTATCTACACCTAACTTCAAACTGCTTCTTAAACATGGGATTTCTGATTCGACTGGCTTTTGAGCAAGGGAAACCTTTACTTTTAACTAAATTACAGTTAATTAAATTAATCTAAAATGCCTGTCTTTAAAGGGGGAAGCATAAAGCCTGTTTCTAGCTTTTCCTTTCAAGGGACAAGGCAGTGAGCACATCAGTTCCTAGGGAAAAACAGTTCTGAAGGCATTTAATGCTTTTTGAGTTCCCTTTCACAGGGCAAGAAAGCTTAGAAGGGCACTTAAGAGAAGCACCTTTAATACATAATTTGCTAGACTATCTATGTAATCCAATGCAGATTTATTCTTTTCTAATTATTTTAGTGATTGCAATGGGCTTACACTGAAAGTAGCTTCATAGGAGTGAACTGTATATTAGGTTAAATATAATCATGATGATAGAAATAAAGTTGAATAAAGTCTGGGTGGGGGGATGAGATGAAAGAATTTGAGAGAAATCGACTTGAATCAGCAGCTGTGGCAAAACATGTGCAACACTTAAATAAATATTTACATTTTATGACTTGTCACCTGGAGACCATAATGTCATCAGGAACTCAGTGGCTTTGCTGTTCAGTAGCTATAAAATAGCACTATAAAGAAAACTTAGCCTATTATTAGCATTGTCTGTTAAATTTCTATCTGCTGAGCAACTATTTAAAACCCAAAAATCCCTGTATGTATTTGTATGTATTAAATGTGGTGGCGGTGGTATAGTAGCACTTAGCTTGTCAGATTAGGACTAGATAAATCCTGGTTAGAGTTGCCAACGATCTGGAGAAAAACATCTTGTCCCTTTAATAGAGGTTTAATAGGATCTTATTTATCTCCATGCCATTAAAAGCTTTAATGACCCACTTCTACACATAAGCTGCTATTAAAGAGATAGGGCTTTTCTTCTTTTTTATCCTCTGTGTGTGTGTGTGTGTGTGTGTGTGTGTGAGAGAGAGAGAGAGAGAGAGAGAGAGAGAGAGAGAGAGAGAGAGAGAGAGAGAGAGAGATAGTGATGGTGATGGTGTGGTTTGGAAGGGGTTGATAAATTTTTGTGAAGTGTGTCCAATATATTTGTTGAAACCGTCTGGCAACCTATATAATTGCAGTTTGCCACAAACACACACACACCTATATACACATACACATACATATAGCAGATCGAATGGGAGGAAGAATGAATTACAGTAATTATTTGCATTGTTATTTAGCCTCAAAACAGCACTTAATTGCAAGCCTTTTTTACTGGAAAAGGCAAATGTTTCTAATATTCTTTATCCTTCAGATACTAAACACCTCAATTTTCTGATGCCTTGAGACACATACATGTTATCTCTTTAAAAGTAAGTGAAAGAGCCTTTAGGCACAGTACAGTGAGTATTTTCAGATGCATTAAGTCTTGCCTTTTTCATACTAGGAGATCTGAAGAGACTTACAGGTCCTAAAGCTATCTGAAGTCATCCTACTAGATTGAGTAAGTTTCACATAAGAATATAAAATAGCCAAGCAGTGGGCACATCAGTAAAAGTACAGATGGCATGTGCTGCTTCTGCTTTAAAACTTTCAGCAATTAATCTGTCTTGTTTATAAAATGAAACTCTGGAAGGTTACTATTTAGGGTTTTTTCCTGTATTGTAGACAGTTGATAAATAATATTAGTCACTGTATATAGTATATAGTATATCCACTGTGCACTATCAACCAAAATAGTTAAATTAGCATTGCTTTGGGGGGTTTCCTTTCTGTATGTATAAAAAAAATAATTACTCACATCATGGAATCAATCTGGAATCTGTTTATAATTAACATAGAAAAAGTGAGGTCTAAGTTGAACCCATAAAACAAATTAATTACCTATATAGTTCCATCAATATATATTTCATGTGGTGAAAGTACCTAGTGACAAATTACAGACCTTTAGAAGGAAAAAAATATATAAATCTGCAATGTTGTTTACATGTCCATAATCAAAAGGAAAAAGGGAATGAAATAACATTTATGAATCAATACATTTTGAACCTGTTAGAAATACTATTCTTGCATTGTTTGTTTGATCTTCTACACTATCAATACAAAACAATCTAGGGGCAAATTCACTAGGATTTGATAACTATAAACTTCTATTCTGTGACAACTCATTTTAATTTTTTTATCAATCTCAGTTGTTTAGTGGTAGATTTGTTCACCTGGCTAGAACATAAACACTTCTAGATTTGGGGGCTACATAATGATAATTTAGGATTTTACCCCCTTAATATATGTAGTCGTGAAAGTATTTTGTTATGCTTCAAATAATTTACCAGATATTTTCAGAATAATCGTATTCCATTCTACAACTGTTAGCATAAGTCTAGTTCATATGATATCCAACCGTACTCTACCAAATGGTTTTCTTTTAAGCCAGTTTTATTTCTGCTACTAAATTTAGAGGGTGGGGTACTATTTTTAGAATCTGTTGTGGTTAATTTATCTTGCAATCCACTATAGATGTTTTTTAATGATGGACGTGTGTGTATTTGTGTGGTTAATATTAACATGATGCTATATGATTTTGAGGAGCTGTGGTGGCTCAAGTGGTTAAGACGCTGAACTGCAGGCTGTGGAAGGTCAGTAGTTCAGCGGTTCGAGACCCGAGAGTGCTGCATGACGGAGTGAGCTCCCGTCTCTAGTTCCAGCTCCTGCCAACCTAGCAGTTCGAAAGCAAGAAATTGCAAGTAGATAAATAGGTACCACTTCGGGGGGAAGGTAACAGCGTTCCGTGCGCCTTGGTGTTTAGTCATGCCAGCCACATGACCACGGAAACGTCTTCGGACAGCGCTGGCTCTTCGGCTTTGAAACGGAGATGAGCACCGCAACCCTAGAGTCGGATTCGACTGGCTTTCGAGCAAGGGAACCTTTACCTTTACCTATATGATTTTGATATGGATAATATAATGCTCTAAATTGTTTTAATCCCAAACTATCAGGAATGTGTCTTGAGCATGACCTTGCTAGCAAGGTCATGCTCAAGATCCTACAAGCTAGGCTCCAACAGTACGTGGATAGAGAACTGCCAGAAGTACAAGCTGGGTTTCGAAGAGGTAGAGGAACTAGAGATCAAATTGCCAACATTCGCTGGATTATGAAGAAAGCAAGAGAGTACCAGAAAAACATCTACTTCTGCTTCATTGACTATGCTAAAGCCTTTTATTGATCACAATAAACTATGGCAGGTTCTTAAAGAGATGGGAGTACCAGACCACCTCACATGTCTCCTGAGAAACCTGTATAAGGTTCAGGAAGCAACAGTTAGAACCGGATATGGAACAACTGATTGGTTTAGCATAGGAAAAGGCGTACGACAAGGATGTATATTGTCACCTTGCTTATTTAATTTATATGTAGAGTACATCATGCGAAATGCTGGCCTGGATGAATCACAAACTGGAGTTAAGATTGCTGGGGAAAAGATCAATAACCTCAGGTATGCAGACGATACTACTCTGATGGCAGAAAGTGAAGAGGACCAAAATAGCCTCTTGCTCAGGGTGAAAGAAGAGAGCGCAAAAGTGGGCTTGAAGCTCAACATCAAAAAAGCTAAGATCATGGCATCTGGCCCCATCACTCCTTGGCAAATAGAAGGGGAAGTCATAGAAGTAGTGACAGACTTCACATTCCTGGGATCTCAGATCACTGCAGATGGTGACTGCAGCCATGAAATTAAAAGACGCCTGCTCCTTGGGAGGAAAGTGATGGCAAACCTAAACAGTATGATAAAAAGCAGAGACATCAACCTGCCAACAAAAGTCCTCATGGTCAAAGCAATGGTATTCCCCGTAGTAATGTATGGCTGCGAGAGTTGGACTATAAGGAAGGCCGAGCGCCGAAGAATAGATTCTTTTGTACTATGGTGCTGGAGAAGACTCTTGAGAGTCTCTTGGACTGCAAGGAGATCAAATCATTCAATCCTAAAAGAAATCAACCCTGACTGTTCCCTGGAAGGCCAGATCCTGAAGTTGAAGCTCAAATACTTTGGCCACCAAATGAGAAGGGAGCATTCACTGGAGAAGACCCTGATGCTGGGAAAGATTGAAGGTCAAAGAAGAAGGGGATGGCAAAGGATGAGATGGTTAGACAGTGTCATCCATGCAATGAAAATGAAATTGAGCAAATTTCAGCGGACAGCGGAAGATAGGAGGGCCTGGTGTGATCTGGTCCATGGGGTTGCAAAGAGTCAGACTCGACTGTGCGACTGAACAACAACATCAGGAATGTGTAATTTAAAAAGCAGTGTCTCAATTTATTACTCTCAGCATTCTACAATTAAGGATACATCAATTTTCAATTTTGACATATTTATTTCCTTCAGTATCCCTCCCCCCCGAATTGAACCCAAACAAATGGGAACAATATAAACTAAGCTTATTATTCTTATTTGACCTTTGATTCAAACATCTTCATTATGCTGTCTGGCAATTTTCTGCTCACTCATTGGGGCCAGTCCTGATGGGGTTGCCAACTCCAGGTGGGAAATTCCTGGAGATCTATTGGTTGGAGCCTGGAGAGGGTGAGGCTTGAGGAGGGGTGGGACCTCAGACACGTACAATGCCATAGACTCCACCCTCCAAGCCAGCCAGTCCCTCATGGAGAACCATTGTTGCCAATCTCCAGGTGGGAGCTGGAGAACACTCAGAATTACAACTGCTCTCTAGGAGGGAGGGGGAGAAGATGGAAAGCTGAAGCCAGAGGACAGATAACGGTAGGTTGATGGTTGGCTGAGAGGGAGATAGGGTTGCCAACTCCAGGTTGGGAAATTCCTGGAGATTTGAGGGGTGGAGCCTGGAGAGTTTCAGTTTGAGGAGGGGTGGGAACTCAGACAGGTCCATAGACTTCACCCTCCAAACTATCAATTTCCTCCTGGAGAACCACAGCCAATCTCCAGGTGAGGGCTGAAGATCACTCAGAATTACAACTGCTCTTCAGATGGCAGAGATCAGTCCCCCTGGAAAAAACGGTGGGCTCTGTGTCATTATAACCTGCTGAGGTTGCCACAGCAAAGTGTCGTTGAGTGCCCAAGGCTGGAGCACCTGCCCAGAACCTCTTTCTAGAGCTCGTTGTACTTATTTCCACAATGGGCCTTATTCCTATTAATATATAAAAACCAAGCCATGCTGGCGATGACTCACCTACTCTCCCATTGGCCACTGGGGAAGCTACCTTGGCACATATTGGCCCATTGCACCAGATGCTCCATTCTTATACCCCCATTTTTGATGCATTGCACCTTGGGAGCTGTAGTTCTCAGCTGGCTCTACTACAGCCATAGCAAAGAGAATTAGAACTACAACTCCCCAGTTGGGAGTTCCAAGATGCCATGGGGCATTAGCAGGGAGTCAGTTGATGTGTTAATCAGTTAAATTGTTAAATGGGAGTTGGGGGGAAAGGGAATCCTGGACATCTCCTTGAATTACAATTGATCTCTAGACTACAGAGCTCAGTCCCCGTGGAGAAAATGGTTGTTTTGGAGGGTGAGCTCTATGGCAGTATACCTCACTGAAGTCCTTCAACAAATCTGGCCCTCCCCTAAGTATTGCCAAACTCCAGGCAGCACCTGGAGATTTCCAGCCATTACAACTAATCTCCAGATGACCAAGATCAGTTCTCCTGGAGAAAATGGCTGCTTTGGGCAGTGGACTGTATGGCATTATATCCTTCTGAGGTCTCTCCCCGTTCCAAACCCTGCCCTCCGCAGGCTCTCCCCCTCAAATCTACACATATTTCCCAACACAGAGTTGGCAACCCTGTAACTGGCTATGGAACTGCTTTCCAGACCCTTGGAACCCGGAAAACATGGTATAGGAGGAGATGCTTTTCTACCTTAGCTGCCACTGCATAGCCCCAAATCAACATAAGTCAGGGGTGGAGAGAACCATACCTGTTACCATATGGCTCTCCTCCCATACTACCCACTTGGGAAGCAAAATGATTTGAGACAGCCCTGCCTTATAGCTAAGCAGGAAATAAATATGGTTTGCATCCCTCTATTTTCCCCTTCCCTCTGCCACCCTACCAGCCACAGCCAAGACACTCACCTGGAACCTCTTTCTAGAGCTTGTTGTATTTCTTCTCACAATAGGCCTTATTCCTAGTATATACATATATGCATATGTGCGTGTGTATAACACTTTGGGGGTCATCTTACATTCAGGATCACCTTCTTTTAGAGTAAATACAGTAATTCTGCTGTGGTAAAGTATTAAAATCTTTTATTGAAAGCTAGATCACACTGACTTCTTAATGATTTGTCTTAACATGGCCAGGAGATGGCATTTACCATACTAGAGCAAATTCTTGTTTTTATTTGTTTGCTTTGATATAATAAGTACCAGCTCTCACAATGTGATGATGCAAAACTATGTATCTTGGTACAGTTGTTTTAGATTTACCATGTTCAAAAATAACAGTTTAAGGAAAATATGTAAAAAAGCTGATAGAACAGGTCAGAAGAGACATGTCATTAATATTAGAGAGACATGACGTAAAATTTAATGAGATCCTATGAACAACTACGAAAAAAGCTGAAGTAGAACAACTCCTCCATTTGATTTAGGAATCGGTGGGTGAAGGCAGAGACATTCTTCTCTTCTTTTCCCTGACCATTTAGTGCATGTAATGGCAAAAAAAAAAAAAAATAGTTACATATATCAGTGGAAGACTTGTCAAGGTTTGCACTCATTTATACATCACTTAAACCTCCTGAGAATCAGACATAAATAGCAAGCCAGTATTTATAAAGTTTCATATTCTATTTAAATAATTTTTCTATGCAGATTCACCTGACTTGATGATGACAGTATGTTTTCACAAATTCAAAATGACTTATTTCTATAAAATGTAAAGCTTGTCAGTTTTTTGATAAGCAGTCTACCTTCTGTCTGAATCTTTCCTGGTGTCATATGTCTATATTTGCAGGCTATTTTAGCCCCAAAATGCCCCCCCCCATAAAATCCACCTCTTCAAAAGAGTTCCCATTCAATACGTATAATATGCACTATTTTAAAAAGGAGTTTTTGAGCTAAAATGATAGATGGAGTCATTTTGTATGAGATAGTGGAAGCAGCAGGCAAATGCTAAAATTTTCTGAAAGCAACCATTGCCTTGTTTTTTTTATACAGAGAAAATATGGAGAGGAATCCTAAACAGATTGTGTCTACTCAGTAGTAAGTCCCATTTTATTCAATGGGGCTGGCTTCCATAAAAATGTTCTTAGGGCTTCAGCCATAAATTAAAGAAAGCTAAATTGATTGCATTTTCTTATCAATGGAAAGTAATTGATGTGTTCATTTCTTCTTTTGGAGGACTAATTTTAGATCTACTAAACCTTTGCTCCTTATGTCTCAGCTATTCTTTTAAACAAAATATATGATAACACATACCTGGATTTAAAATATCTATAGAATGAAAATGTAGCTACTGAAAATTTTGTGATCTAGTTTGTGATACTCTCTTGTACTTATGTCATTTATATTCCCAAATCATGTACCATGGTATTTTTAAAGGGAATCCTGACATTTCAAAGGAATAATGTTTAATGCTTACAAGCATACCTCTTACTGTAAAAATTGATTCTGATTCAAAGTGTATGAATATTCCTCATATAGTCAAGGAAAAATAGTTATAGGCCATTCTGGCCTGCATTTCTTGTAATTGAAGCTAATGGATCTAAATATAAAGGAAGTCAAGATTACTGCTATGAGGCGTAATACTTGTGAGAACAGCACACACAATTGGCACTTTCCTTACTTTTTGTACCAACTCCCACCAAAGAGGGGTTAGAAACTGCTTCCTATCAGCATCCTGACAAACAATAAATACTGCTCTATCTATGTACTGTCTTCTCTCACATGTACATGTTACTTTGGACTGCAGCTTTATGTCTTTAATTATATGTGGATTTGTATCATTTTCTGATTTTAATTTACTTTATTGCACTACTATGGATTTTTTTAAAAAATATATATATTAAATTCATGGATATTACAGGAATTTCAATATTCATTTGTAGTTATTGTCTTGAACCTTATCCTACACTCACACAGACACTCTGTTTCTATTAAAATATTATTTATTTATTTCTCACTGCTACTCAAAGCAGATCATACAATGTAAGACAATGCAGTCAATCTTATAAGAGATATCTTATAACAAATGCAAGAAGACTAAGGTTACCAAAATTAGAAATCATAGAATGTTAGAGTTGGAAGGGATCTTGCAGGTCATCTAGTCCAACCCCCTGCACTCTGCAGGAGCATAGCCAAAAGATAGCCCTACAACATACCCGAAAGATGGTCGTCTAGCCTCTGCTTGCAAACGTCCAGTGAAGGAGCATCCATCACCTCCCAAGGCAGTCTGTTCTACTGCTCAATCACTCTTACAGTTAGGAAGTTTCTCCTGATATTTAGTCAGTATTGAATCCCTTGTGATTTCCACCCATTAGATCTAGTCTTGCAATCCAAAGCAAGAGAGAATAGATCTGCTCCATCTTCTACATGACAGCCCTTCAAATATTTGAAGACTGCAATCATGTCCTCTCTAAGCCTTCTCTTTCCCAGACTAAACATACCCAACTCTTTCAGCCTTTCCTCATAAGACTTGGATTCCAACCCTCTCACCCATCTTGGTTGCCCTCTTCTGGACACACTTGAGCTTATCAACATCCTTCCTAAAATGTGGGGCCCAAAACTGGACAGAGTACTCCAGGTGAGGCCTGACCATAGCAGAACAGAGTGGAACTACCACCTCCTGTGAGCTGGACACAATGCTTCTGTTAATGCATCTTAAGAGTGCATTAGCTTTCTTCACAGCCACATCACACTGCAGGCTCATGTTTAGCTTGTAATCAACCAGAACACCTAGATCCCTTTCACATGAGCTGCTGTCAAGCCAAGTTCCTCCCATTTTATATCTGTGCCTTTGATTTTTTATGCCTAAGTGTAGGACTTTGCACTTATCTCTATTAAATTCATTTTATTTGTCTCAGCCCACTGTTCCAGCCTATCTAGATCATTTTGAATCCTGACTCTGTCTTCTTCAGAATTAGCAATCCCACCCAGCTTTGTGTCATCTGCAAATCTGATCTTCATCCCCTCTATGTCTTCCTCCAGGTCATTTATAAAAACATTGAACAACACTGGGCCCAGGACCGAGCCCTGTGGCACTCCACTTGAGACTTCGCTCCACGTAGATGCAGAGCCATTTATGAGCACTCGTTGGGTACGATTTTTCAACCAACCATGAATGCATCCAATGGTTACACCATCCAGCCCACATTGAACCAACTTATCCTCAAGGATACCGTGAGAAACTTTGGCGAATGCTTTACTGAAATCTAGATATACTATGTCCACAGCACTGCCAGAATCAACCATTTTAGTAATTCTGTCAAAAAAGGAGATAAGGCTGGTCTGGCATGATTTATTCTTGATTAACCCAGGGCTTTTTTGGTAGAAAAAGCCCAGCAGGAACTCATTAGCAGAATTGGCCACACCCAACAGCAGAAACTCATTAGCATATTAGGCCACACCCCTGACAGCACAGCTTATTGCATATTAGGCCACACACCCATGTTACCAGAAGTGTGGTCATCCAGCCACACCCACATTTTGCTTCTCATTCTGTTTACCTTGTTTGTTGTCAAAACCCAGTGCTTTTTTGTAGCAGGAACTCCTTTGCATGTTAGGCCATATACCCCTAATACAGCCAATCCTAATAAGTTTCTGCTGTTGGGTGTGGCCTATTATGCTAATGACTTCCTGCTGGGCGTGGCCAGCTCAGGATCCAGCTGGAACTCCATTCCTGTGTGTTCCTGCCCCAAAATAGCCCTGGATAAACCCATGCTGGCTACTACGAATTAACTCATTCCATTCAACGTGCTCACAGACAGAGCATTTAATAATCTGCTCTAGAATTTTTCCAGGTATTGATGTCAAACTGACAGGCCTGTACTTTCCTGGGTCCGTCTTTTTTCCCTTCTTGTAGATCGGGACAACATTCGCTCTTCTCCAGTCTTCTGGCACAAAAACCAGTAGTCCAGGAAATCTCAAAGATTAGAGCCAGAGGCTCTGAAATAACATCTGCAATTTCTTTTAGCACCCTGGGATGCAAGAGTACCAATGTGATATGTTAAGCAATGCAGAAAATGGAATTACAAAAGCAGTAGCAGAGTTCATCCTATATTTTTATACATTCAAAAGTATTTATTCATTTTATTAAAAATGTATATCCAACAATATTACTAGGTTCAAAACAGATAGCAAAAATAAATATTTTCTCATAACAATAAAATAAGCAACAATCAGTAGTCAAATCAGTCCCTGAAGACCAAACCCCATAACTAACAAAACCAACATATCATAATAATGTCATTAGAACAAGCAGTTAATTAAAACCAACAGCTCATCAAGTTTAATCCAGAAAAGCCCTCTGAGGCAACTATAAGGCTTTACAAATCACCTTTGGGAGGGTTTGGCATAACCTGACCCTACTGATCTAATAGGTCCTGTAAAGCTAATCTCATTTCCTTTTTTTGACCAGGTGACTGGTTTGGTAGATCATGGAGATGCTGTGGATATTGTATATTTGGATTTTAGTAACTCATTTGACAATCTTCCCCATGATGTTTTAATTGGCAAATTAAGGGCTGTGGATTAGATTTTAGGAGTATTGTTAGGTGGATGAAGAATTAGTTGGATAATTGCACCCGAAGAGTAGTAGTTGATGGCTCCTTATCTGATTGGATGGTAGCATCAATTCTCAGTTTTAGGCCCACTGTTTTTAAATATTTTTGTAAAAAAAATGGTCTAAATAAGGGTTTGAAGGGAACAGAGATATGAAGGCCCAGAAAAAAACAGAAAAATTTTGACAAAATCTTTTTTCCAAGGCCTTTTTCAGTTTTTTCAACAGAATTTTGGAGAGTACTGAGAAAAACAACAACACAACCCTCCCATGAAATATGTTCTTTTTTAGAATGAGTGAAATGCTTTTAAAGACTTGGAGGGCATGCTGTAGACATATACAGCTCTTAAATTCAAGATACACTTCCACATCTAGGAGGATGCCTAATATTGTCCTACCTTGCAAGAGGGAGGAAAACAATTAGAAGGAGGTGAGGCAGAAACTGTACCAAAGCCTCAGAGGAAAACTGAAAGTTTCATATGATAAGCATATGGAGCAGAGGTCCATCAGTGGCTATTAGCCACAAGGTATAGATAGGAACTGTCAGGCTGGGGCAAGTGATGCTCTGTATTCTTGGTGCTTGGGGGGCAACAGTTGGAGGGCTTCTAGTGTCTTGGCCCCACTGCTGGACCTCCTGATGCCACTGTGTGACAGAGTGTTGGACTAGATGGACCATTGGCCTGATCCAACATTAGCTTCTCTTATGTTCTTATTGAGAAGTTATCTCTCTCTCTAACCAGGTACATGTCCTAAGATAGCATAGAGTGCATCAGCTTGCAGTTTTCGCTCATATTGGGTACATATTCAATTTTGCTTGTATAAAACTAAGGCATAACTTTAAAATTCCATAAATATGTCAAATATTGCAATTTTATATGCTAAGTAAGTTATTAATGATGATTTTATGTTGTATTAGTAAAATTTGTTTAGGATTAAATAGGGCAGTAAATATTGCATATATTTCATTTTCCCTCAAATTTCCATTTCCACCCTGAAAAAATAGGGATTTTTTCCAAGTGGCTTCATAATTTCCAGAAATTTTATATCTCTAGAAAGGTCTACTCATTAAATTTGCTGATGACCCCCAAATCAGTGGGATAGCAAACACTCTGTAAGATAGAGATAAAATATAATCAGACTTGGATAGGTTGGAGAAATGAGCATATGTGAACAAGATGAGATTTAACAGAGAGAAATGTAAGGTTTTGCATCTAGGAAGTAAAAATGTTATGTACACATACTGGATGGGAGATAATCTCTTCTGTTTAGCAGAGTGTGTGAACAGGATCTTGGGGTTTTGATGTACTGCAAATTGAGTATGAGTAGCAAGTATGATGTGGCAGCAAAGAAGGCAAATTCGATCTTAGGGTGTATCAATAGATTCATAGTGTCCAGGACATGAGATGTGATAGTACCACATCACCTCTTTGGAACCAGTTTGGTGTAGTGGTCAAGACCAGCAGACTCTAATCTGGAGAATTGGGTTTGATGGAATATAAATCCAATCTATCATCATCGTCATCATCATCATCATCATCATCATCATTATTATTTCCTCTTTGATAAGTGACTCATTCCCATCTTTGTAAGCTTTACAGTTGTGGAAGAAGAAAAAAGAAGAAAATAGGGAGGTTGGTATATATTCTACTTGTTAAAATCTCCTGCAGATTATACCAAAGTTACATGATACATACACTCTTTTTATTTAAGCAGAATGGTCAGACCCCATTTGGAGTGCTTTGTCCTGTTCTGGAGGGCTTTTTATAGGAAGGACATAGAAATTTCAGAGCAGGTGCAGGGGAGAGTGACAAGGATGATCATGTTGAGCAAAGTCTTCTGAGGGTGCCATTCTGCAGATGTTCAAGATTAGCAACTGCTGGTACACATTCATTCTCTGTTGTGTCTTGCACCATGTGAAACTGCTTGTGGGCCCAGGGCATAGAGGGAAATGCAGGTGAGAAATTGACATTCAGACCATGTTACTTTTGGAATGGAAAAGGCCACAGCTTTTATTGATTACATTGCAAGGAGCATTGGCACAGCATGGGGATGAATCCTGTATCAAGCAACCTGCCTACTGTTCAATAAAACCCATATCCCAGCCTGCATGCTGGGCTGAACCCAAAGAGTGGCAAACCTGTGAGAACCATATGGGCACTGGCCACTACATGGATCCCTTGCCACCTGGAGCAAGAGGCCCTGCTGACAGCTACTGATCTGGGCATGTTGCTGAACTGGCTCCACCCAAGACCATTTAAGGAGGTCCCCATAAAATGGGATGTGGGTACACATCCGTCCCAATGCCTGAGCTGCCACAAAAGCCAGGGAGGGGGTGATCACCCTGCTTGCTCCCTCTAAAACTCCTACACATGTAGCCAACAAAGGGACCCATCCCATATACCACAGATCCATGTCCCACTCCAATAAATACACACCATCCACCCTGCATAAGGCTGGCTGCCTGAAACTAATAGCAGGCTGCAGTTACACAAACTAAATAATCCACTTTCAATCCATTTTCAATGCACTTTCCAACTGGATTATGCCAGTTCACACAGTAAAAATCCAGTTGGATACTGCACTGAAAGTGGATTATTTAGTGTGTGTGACCTCAGCCTTAGGATAGCAAATGATATGACTCCCCAAGGATTTGACCACCTTCATCATTGCCTTCCAAGTCTTTCACCTGGCCAAGTCCATCCTGGCTGGTGAAATGCCCCCAACCACTTGCACCTCTCAAGGAGCCACACTAAATAAAGAGAGTGTTAGGAAGCCATGAGTGGAGGGTTTCCAAGTCCACAGCAATAGAATGTGCCAATATCACTCTGTTCTTTGCCAGGAGATCATCTCCCCCTAGCTGGATAACCAATGCATTGTGGGGTCCAAGATGAGAGACTTGATGTGAAACCAACGAGAGAACAGATATTCCCCAGTGTCTAAACATATTCCCCAGTGTCTAAACCAAGAGATCCACAGCTGTTTGTTGAGAAGGTGTCTCCCCATCTGGATGACAAGGTGATGCTGTGCTCTATGATCCACACCATGCTTAAAGGACCTAAAGAGGCTGAGAGACAAAAACTTTAGTGACCTGGCTGACCAGAAGGACCTATATAAGACTTGTAAGCCATTGATTGCCATTGGCCAATGGCATGAATCTGCTCCGCAGGGAGACTCAACTCAGGGGCCATGACAGCACTAATGCAAAATGATTGCACGTCGAAATCAGAGTGGGAAAGACCCTGGGCCTCAATGCCAGTTCACTTGAAACTAACAAACTGAAATCTAGAGAGACAAGACCTGTCAGCATGCACAAAAAGAGTATCAGGCGAAGAGGGTCTGATTTTGAGATAGTCCAACATAAAATGGACTGGGCAGGGCTGACCCTGTGGAGCTGAATGCAGGAGGATCTGTGAGCCCCACCTGAGCACTGCAGACATACCTGCATCTCCTCATCCTGGATGGAGATATCCTGGAAAGCTAGAGCTCTCCCAAAATGGCACTGGCATGAAACTGCAAGTAGCTAGCTGCTACAAAACGTGCCAAAGAAGGCCAGTGGAAAAGCTGCCTGAAAAAGGGTGGCCTCGAAAGCAGACCAACAGATTCAAGGGAGCTGATGGATCAACCCCATCAAAATGTGACCAGTGATGGGTTTTTGAGGGTCTGGCTAGGGAGGAGAGCTTGCACTTGACATACCCTCCAGATTTAAACAGGTGCATTTCGTTGCTCTTCTTCAGAGCCACACACAAGAATGTCTCTCAGATTAGGAGCATCTCTCACAGATTCAAACACCCAGCTATTACCAATTATTCTCAGATGCCTTTCATATTTATAACAGTAGTCTCAGTTTACAATCCTTTCACAACAGTCAAATCAATTTCAAAATCAGTGCCAGCAGCTTTAACCTGGAATTCTTAAGAACAAGCTGGAATCCCCATAGAAAGAGTGGGGATTTATTCTTCTTTAAGTGCAAGTGCTGTTCCTGCAGCTGTGACCATGGAAAAAGAAATATATATCTTTGTTTGGCAATGGGCTCGCATCTGGACTAATCTCCCTCACCAGGGCCTCAGTCTGACCCATTTAGCTGGTCAAGGGCCACAGGAGGGAGGACAAGAGCCAGTGGGGCTGAAGGACATGGCCCAGGATTCAATGCTGCCATCCCCCCTGTTGAGGTGCAAGAATGAAGATTGGCCTTGACAGCAACAGACAAGTGAAGCTGCCTTCCAGCCCCAGCTAAAGGAACACAATGGAGAAATTGTGGCTTCCTGTCTTGTATTTGTTTGAAGCAAGATTTATGTATCAGTGACTGCGGTGGTTCTGCTGCTACAGTGATTTGGAAGATGATTGTTAAATTGCCTGCAATGGAGTCCTTGTCAACAGTTCATTATGCTGGTGATTTGTATGATTGGACTTTGAATTGAGAACATTGTACAAACCAGAGATTTTATATATAGATTGGGTTATAAATTTATATTTATTATATATGCACATTAACTTTATTGTTATATAAAACAGGATACACAAAAATAGAATATTGTTTGGCATTTGTGGTTTGCTTTTGGATTATTGTTCCAGCCCCAGCTGACATCATTACCTGGTGCTGAGAAGCTGGCAATCCAAATAAGTCAAACTAAAGAATTCGAGGCAGCCAGCCATGATGTTTAAAGAGGAAAACCTGAGACAGGGGAACTGGGCTAGCAGGGCTAGAGCCAGGTGTAGGGGAAGATGGGATAATGGAAGGGGATGCATGATTGGTCCCAAGGAGGCTGAGAGGATGGGGCCAGAGCTGGGAGTGGGAATAAAAGGAAAGCTCTTCAGTCAGGCTGAGGAAGAAAGATGGTAGCACTGTCTCTGGCAGAAGGGCTGAGAGTTACTTGGGGAAAGAAGGTAAGGATTGATGGAGTCACAACTGTCATTGCTCTCACTCTATTTTAGAGACTTGATGTAAAGGGTGTGACAGAAGAGAGGGTGAAATGTGAGCCCCCCTGAACAGGGAGCTCACATCTTTAAATAATTTTAACAATATTTATACAGGATAGCTAAGCATATGTGTTGTACTTAAACTTTTGTTTCTTTTACTTCATTAGAATAGAAAATATCCTAATAAATGCCAGAACACATATTACAGTTTGACATCCCTCATGAAAACTCTTCTACATGATTTATATTAAAAGTGCTGCTGGTAGAGATATCGTAGAAGAAGTTTAGTCTTGTCCTGTTCCTATCCAAAGAAGCAGTGACTCAGGATGTGTACTGACATTTTACTGCTGCCACTTCCTTTGACCATTTCCAAAGCTGCAAGGGACAAATTGCTCTGTGAATTGCTAGAAGGGTAAGTGACAACGCACATCATTGATTTAAACCACTTACCATCTTCTTATTAGTTCAGTTGTCAAGCATTTGTTCTAGAGCTTGGGGCACTGAATAAAAAGAAGGAAGACTTGGGAGGGATGTTGGAGAAAGCAGCAGATGTAGATCTCTCTTACTGCATGCAAAATTTCTCACACTGCTAAAAATCCCTTACTACTAAACTCCCCCCCCACACAACCTTCCCCGCTATGAACAAGACTTTGGCATGCTAACTAGGTATTCAGTCCCCAAGCATACCCACAATAACACTTTGTTGGTCTTAAAGGTGCTACTAGACTAAAACTTCTTTTTTACTACTGTGGAGTTTGGTCTCTATACTGTCAATTAAAAGTGATATGTTGCTACAATAAAAGCTACTTATTAATGAAGCAATTGTTGTATATATAAAGGAATAAAATCTGTTCTAAGAAGAATGAGAAATACTGAGGTATTCGTAGTAAATTTTCACAGACATTGTGTTATGATTCAGAGAAGGCTATCCATTTTAAATCCCCCTTTGCTCTACGTGTATCAGGTTTTGTCCTCCCCACCTTTGTGGAGAAACTTTAAAAAATCAGGTTTTAAGAGCACACCACTCCCAAGATCAGAAAGGTAATACTGATCATTATTATCATTTTAATTTTTTTTTATTATTTCAATACAATATGGAGCAGAAGTCCATTAGTGGCTATTAGCCACAGGGTATAGATGGGAACTCTCAGGCTGGGGCAGGTGATGCACTCTATTCTTGGTGCTGGAGGGGGCAGCAGTGGGAGGGCTTCTAGTGTCCTGGCCTCACTGCTGGACCTCCTGATAGCACGTGTTATTTTTGGCCGCTGTGTGATAGTGTTGGACTAGATGGGCCATTCAACATTGGCTTCTCTTATGTTCTTATGTTTAATATAGTAACAAGATTTCACATAAAGTTCACACAGAATAAGGTAGCATAACTCTATAGTATTCTGACAGTTACAATTCCTATTTCTATTATTAAGTTTTAAAGGTCTGTTTGTGCAACTCAAAAATAAAGTAACTTTTGGTATTGATTAATTATTGTCATTTTAGTGAGCTTTCAAGTTGCATAGAATTCTTCTTTCAAGTGGAGATGTTGTCAGAAAATTGTTTTTAGGGGGGGAAATATTTATTTATTTATTTTATCAAATTTATACCCTGCTCTCCCCGCCGAGAAATGTTTTTAAATTAGACCATGGTAATGTTGAAGATGTGACAGCCTGCTAGGAATCTAATTACTGTAAATACTGCTGATAGAATAATTTAGTCCACTTGTACCCTAGGGGGAGCTGTGGAGCTTTCTCTAGTTTTAGGGTTTATGGATTTCCCTTTTCTCTTTTAGTTCAGCCTACTTCTCATTGGCTTCTCTCTCTGTTATATGTTAATATGTGTTAGTGCTTGTGCTCTGAAAGACTCTCTGTTGCCTTAATGGCCTGCACTCAGTTACTTTCTTTGCATAATCCTGTTGCATAGGATTCATAGAAAGCAAACTCCAAAGCATGGATTGGTTTTTTCTGAACTCTGTCAAGAGGTTATGAGCCCAGCCCACAGAATAAATTGCAAAAAATCTCTGTGAGTCAGTAAGAGAAAGGAGGGCCATGCCCAATGGTAAGATGGCAAGCAGTGCAGATATTGAGTTTGCAGCAGCCAAACTGAATAATAGCAATTATCAGTTGGAGAAGTTCAAACTGGAAATGCTGCTGTGCAAAGATCACCTCTGGGATACTTTAAAAACTGACAGACCAGCCAATGATACTGCAGAATAGGACAAGAACAACAGGCAAGCAAAGGAAACTATAAGCCTGTTAGTGGAAGATGACCAGCTGATCCACATAAGGAATGAAGAAACAACCAGAGGTATGTGGAATGTACTCTGGGAAGTGCATGACTGTTCAAACCTAAACAACAAGCTGTATCAGCTGTGTAAACTGTATAAAATGAGACTTGGCAAAGAGCAAGATATGCATAAGGTTAAGACACTGAATTGCAGGCTGTGGAAGGTCAGTAGTTCAGTAGTTCAAGACCCGAGAGTGCTGCACGACGGGGTGAGTTCCTGTCTCTAGTTCCAGCTCCTGCCAACCTAGCAGTTCGAAAGCTAGAAATTGCAAGTAGATAAATAGGTACCACTTTGGTGGGAAGGTAACAGTGTTCTGTGCACCTTGGTGTTTAGTCATGCTGGCCACATGACCACGGAAACGTCTTCGGACAGCGCTGGCTCTTTGGCTTTGAAACGGAGATGAGCACCGCAACCCTAGAGTCGGATTCAACTGGCTTTCAAGCAAGGGAACCTTTACTTTACTTACCATGCTAGAAATGGTAGAACAGCTGTGTGGGCTTGGAGAAGAAATGAAAGACAATTAGATAGTGGTACTATTACTCTGCTGTCTTACAGAGTCATATGGTCCATTCATCAGTGCCCTTGAGACTAGACCAGAAGCAGATTTAACACTTGAATATGTTAAGGGCAAATTAATGGCTGAGTATAATTGCAGAATAATAGGGTCGTGAAGAGTCGGACTCGACTGTGCGACTGAACAACAACAACAACAAATAATTGCAGAACAGAACTACAAGCGGGTGAAGACAATGAAAAAAACAAATAGCTCTCAAGATAAATGAGGTGATAAAACACATGACAGAAACCAGGGTGTGTTACTGCTGCAAGAGGGCAGAACATATGAAAAAGAATTGCTCAATTTGGAGAGCTAAACAGAGAAAACAAATAATACAATCAGGGCTCTTTTTGTAGCAGGAACTCCTTTGCATATTAGGTGACACACCCCGAATGTAGCCAATCGTCCAAGAGCTTACAGAGCTCTTCTTACAGGGGCTACTGTAAGCTCTTGGAGGATTGGCGACATTGGGGGTGTGTCGCCTAATATGCAAAGGAGTTCTTGCTACAAAAAGAGACTTGCATATACTCACCCAAAGAAAAGGCTAAGATAGCTGCAAGTGAATCTGTAGATGTAGAATGGAATGGATGTCTAAAGTCTACACAGAGCAACATGTCAAGTGGATGGTACATTGATTCAAGTGCCACAAGCCACATGACAAGCAACTAGGAATTCTTCTCTGATCTTGATCTCAGCACAATGGAGAAGATCTTCCTTGCAGATGGAAAAAGCATCACTGCAGAAGGAATTTGCTGTGGATTCTTAAAATGCTGTGGGCCATCTAAAGGAACATGTCAACTCTTTGTGAAAAATATCCTGTATGTTCCAGGACTGGAGGGAAGCCTTCTGTCTGTGAAACCCCTCACCAGTAATGGTTTTAGTGAAATTTCAAAGAAATCAATGTGAGATTAAGAAGGGGAAAGAGATTATACCCAGAGGAATTGTGAAGGAGCATGTGTATAAGCTTACCGTACCAAATGAGGAGGCTAGAATTGTTACACAAGTTTGTCAGAGCAACAGCATCCACCTAAAGCACAGACGTCTAGGACATAGACACCCACAGTCCATAAAAGTGCTTGAAAACCAAGGATTAACCAAAGACCTGAAGATGATATCATGTCAAACATATATGAAATGTACATGCTGTATAAAGGCAAAAGCTACACGTCCCTTGCTTCCTAAAGGCAGTGAAAGCAAGTCTACACATCCCCTACAGATAGTGCTTAGTGACATTTGTGGACCCATGAGAACTGTTATACCAGGAGAAAACAAATACCTGATGACATTCATCGATGACTATTCCAGGTACCTGTCATGTATTTCCCGAAACAAAAGAGTGAAAGGCTTGGGAAACTCCCAAGTGTTTGTAGCAGCAGCCAGTATTAAGTTGCAAAGGAAGCCACAAAAGCTCTGCACAGACCGGGGCGGGGGGGAGCATACAAATAAAGAAGTGTAGCCATACTTAAAGGAACAGAATATAGAGTACCAGACAACCATGGCATATACACCTAAACAAAATGGAATAGCAGAAAAGAAGAACTGCATCTTAGTTGAATGGCCAGATGCATGTGTCAGGATGTTGCATTGCCAAAGAAGTATTGGGGAGGAAGCAATTATGTTGGCAACATATCTACAAAGTAGATCACCGTGAAAAGCAATTGACAGCACTCCACACGAACTATGGCATGGATCAAAGCCAAGTGCCAAGCACATCAGAGTGTTTGCATGCAAAGACTATGCCTTCATTTCCAGTGAAAAATGTTCAAGCTGGACAATAGAGCCACAGGAGTAATACTAGTGGGTTATGTTCTGTTTCCTGAAAGGTTGCAATTAGTGTTACAATATACTTTGATGAGACCCCAGGACTAAATCTGATGGAACCTGCAGAGGTTAAAGAAAACTCATTAACAAGTAAGCAAGAGATAGCAAGACTAAGCAAAGCAGAGATGAAATTCAGCACAAACTTGTCAGATTTTCAAGAGGAAACGGGACCAAGCAAAGCTACAACCCTCAGACACTCAATCTGAGCAACTAAAGGCATACTACCTCGCAGACTTATCCTACATGGCCAAAGCTGAGAAAATACCTGAGCCCTTGTCTTGGGAAGATATCTCCAAGTTGCCTGAAAATGAAGCCTAGAAATGCAGAGAGGCAGTAGCAGAAGAGATATAAGAATAAGACTTGGACACATCAAATTGTCACCTTGGCACAAAGCTGCTGATACTCTCATGAAACCATTGCCTGGACACCACCATTGGACCCTTATAGCAAAATTAAACGTGATGGAATAGTACACATGCTGTTGAGAAGGGATGTTGGGGAAGCAACAGCTTGCTAAGAGTCTATTTACTGTAAATACTGCTGATAGACTAGTTTAGTCCACTTGTACCCTGGGGGAACTGTGGAGCATTCTCTAGTGTTTAGGGTTTATGGAATGTTTTTCTCTTGTAGTTCAACCTGCCTCTTGTTGGTTTCTCTCTCTGCTATATGTTAGTATGTGTTAGTGCTTGTGCTTTCTATTGTCTTAATGGCCTGTACTCAGTTATTGTCTTTTTGAATAATCCTGTTGCAGTAAATTCATAGTAAGCGAACTCCAAAATATGGATTGGATTTTTCCTGAACTCTACCAATATGTAATACAGCTCTTACTACAGATGGTTTCAGTCTTATGATGACAACAGGAAACATTTACACAGACAAGGAAGCACTATACTACATACATAATGGGTGATTTTGAGCAGAGGATCGGTACAGATGCCTGTTTTCTTTGTGTGCCCTCTCTCATCTCTAAATATTCCCAGCAGCTGTTTTCCACCACAGAAATACATGACACCATATCTCTTGCAAACATGCATATGGACCTCAGTGATCACTTTTCATAGAAAAGCACCAATCACTTTTCTGCTCAGAATTTTATTTCTGAGGTCGTGGTCACACGGTCATTTTGATTGGGTTTCACCACTGTTCCCTCTCGCATTTAAAATTGCTGATCAGACGGCAGCATCCACCTCCCGCACTGAAGTGGGCTCAGTCATGCAATCCTCCCAGTTCCCTAGTGAGTTTTCTGACACTGGGAAATTCAAGTACTTTCTGGGTATTTGCACTTTGAATCTGTGATTTCGCCAATCTGGACAGCCATCTCTTGCAATGATTGTGATTAGGTCGTCTGACCATTCTTCGCGGAAAGAGGTTTTTCTCCCCAGCTTCCACCTTTGTGTGCTTGAGCAATCCTGCGCTGAACAAATTCAGTATTTAATGTTCAAGCACACATGTAGACTCCAGCGCTTGGTAGTATGTTGTGGGTTCATTTTGTTCACTGTCTCATGTGTGTTCCTCTGCTAGGCATGGAGGTCATGGTCCTGCCTGCTCCAGGAGTCCCTGAAGCTGTGGCATTAGGAGGGCGGGAGGGAGCCCCCAGCACTGGGGAGCACGCCCAGCTTGCCAGCAGTGTCGGGCTGGGGCTGGTCCCATTGTCTGGAGATGGGCAGCAGGAGGTGGCACAGGAAGTTGCTTGGGGGGAGACGGGCATGGAAGGAAGGGCTCTGGTGGGCTGGCTGGCAGGTGGTGCAGAGAGATGCAGGGGCTGGCTGTGTTCTGCCCGCTTGGTGGGCCAGGGGCGCTGTGCCATGGAGCCCAAGCACAAGAAGCTGCTGTCCCAGTGCTGCCAGAGCCTGGCACAGGCCATGACCAAGGTGGACCAGGTGGTTGAGCTGCTGGAGATGGCTGGCACCCTGAGGCCTCATGACCTATGCCAGCTGTGCATGTGGAGGAGTGGGGAATCAAACCCGGTTCTCCCAGATAAGAGTCTGCGCACCTAACCACTACACCAAACTGGCAAGCAAAGAATCATTCTCCAAACAAGGGGGGGCAAGCCCAACAGAACCAAGTGCCATTGAGGCAATGCCAGCTCAACAGGACAGATGTAAAGAACAGAGTTATGGCCCTAGCAAGGGGGGATTTACAAGCCCAGCACAATCAGTTCAGTGTACAGAACCCAATGCCACTGTAGCAGTGCAAGTAAAAGAGGACTAATGTCAAACCAGAGAATCTCTACAGTACAAACTGAAGGGGGGGCATTTTTTCAAGCCCAGCACAACCAGTTCAGTGTACAGAATGTGCAGCAGAACCAAGTGCCACATGCATTGCAAGTTTAAAAGGATGGATCTCAAAGCAGATTCATAAGAAATACAAGCAAAGGTGGGATTTTTCAGGCCAAGCATAACCAGTTACAATGTGAAGAATGCCCAGCAGAACCCAGTGCCACGGGCACTGGTAGCTTAAAAGGACTGATCTCAAAGCACTCAGTGGTTTGGTGGAGGAACTGTTATGCTCTGGGCAGCTGCCGCCACTGCCTTCCCAGGTGAAGCCTCCCCAAGAGTACCTCTCCTGGCTATCCCTTGGTCCCCTCTGAGCTGCCAGCTCCAATTCCAGGTGGCCCTTTGTTAGAAGATGAAACCTAGGAACATATACATTTTTTAAATAAATACTTAGATAAATCATCTTACTCCAAACTGTTCCCCAAGCAGAACAGAAAAGCATCTAACATTTATTATTTATTATTTGCTATTGGGGGGAACTGTAAAAACAAGGGAGTATGGTGAGTCCAGGTGGGGACAGTGAGTTGGCTGTGTGTACATGCGCAAAGCAATTTTTTAAAAAAATATTGCACCACTATCTAGACAGTGCCCAGAGCCTCATCGCACAATGCTTGCAGTTCAGGGAGGGATGTACGATCATCCCAACCAGAAAAAAAAATATTCTCGATCAAATCTATGGTGGGAACAAATTGCAATTAGCTTGCTGTGTGACCACAGTCTGAATTTGCTTTGTTTTACAACAAAATCACAATGATTTTGTTCTAAATACATGTATTTTACACATTCTCCCTTGATTAGGGTATAGTTTTGGCATATGTTAAGATCTCAAGTTATTCAGAGGCACATTGGAACAAAGAACAATAGAAAGTTTATCTTTGAAAATATAAACCCAGTATGTTCATCTCTAGCATTGATTGGAATGTGCCACCAGTCAGTCAGTTTGCCTTTATTGGCATTAAACAATACCTTAAAATAGGATTACCATAAAAAAATATACATATAAAACCAAGTATTTTGCAAACTACATAGTATAGCATAATATTACATAAAACAATTTGTTACAAAGTGTTGCTCATTTTGATAGTTTTTCCTGACGTAGCTTTATAGCTGATTGTAGAAACATGGCTACCTTCACTGATGTTTCAGTAGCGGAGTCATTTAGAAGACAGTGCATTTTTAAAGCATCAGGAAGGTCTGTTGTTTGGCTAAAATAGGATTTAAATATCTAAAACATATATCTACATAAATTTGGCAGTGCAAACAGATATGTGAAACTGTCTCAATGCATCTAGAGTTACAATGGCAAAGTCTAGACATTTATGCTATATTATTATATCTCCCATGCAAGATTGCTGATGGTAATGCATTAAATCTTGCTAGTAAAAAGGCTCTGCACTGCTTGTATATCAGATAGGTATGGGGCCATTCAGCCTACCGTGAGGGGAATCTCAAAGTTCAGAGGGGAGCAAGATTTGTTGGCTAAGCTGTATAGCCTTTTTGTTTCAGTGTCAAGGACTCTGTGTTTAATCATCTGAAAAGCACCCATAAAAGGGAGCATAAGCAGTGAATCCAATGGATGCCCATGGCAGTTATTTTGTTCTCAATGTGTGGTAGCCAGTTAGACATGTTTGACTCCGTGAGCATTTATTGTATAAGGCTCCCTTGGTCTACATTGTAATGTAGATGCAGCCAATATTTTATTGTCATTAGCCATGCACCAGATTCCACAGAATTTAACTCAGTTTCTAAACAGAAGGCTGCATAAGGTACACAGCATGGCATTCCTATGATCTTTTGAAGAAATTTAGATTGAACACATTCTATTGTGCCATTAAGTGCACTAATCCATATTGGAATACCATACATGAGTTGGGAGATTACTTTGGCCTTGAAGACTTTTAATGCAGTTGGTATGAATTGATTACCTCTGGTGTAGAAGAATTGGGAAATGGCAGAAACATTTATGTTGGCCATATTTATTGCTGAATTATGCTGCACAGACCAAGATGCATTATACTGGAAGTGCATAAGAACATAAGAACATAAGAACATAAGAGAAGCCAATGTTGAATCAGGCCAATGGCCCATCTAGTCCAACACTCTGTCACACAGCGGCCAAAATATACCAGGTGCCATCAGGAGGTCCAGCAGTGGGGCCAGGGCACTAGAAGCCCTCCCACTGCTGCCCCCTCCAGCAACAAGAATAGAGTGCATCACCTGCCCCAGATTGAGAGTTCCCATCTATACCCCGTGGCTAATAGCCACTGGTGGACTTCTGCTCCATATGTTTATCTAATTTCCTCTTGAAACTGACCATGCTTGCAGCTGCCACGACCTCCTGTGGCAGTGAATTCCATATGTTAATCACTCTTTGGGTGAAGAAGTATTTCCTTTTATCTGTTCTAACCTGACTGCTCAGCAATTGCATAGAGTGCCCACGAGTTCTTGTATTGTGAGAAAGGGAGAAAAGTACTTCTTTCTCAACCTGCTCAATCCCATTCATAATCTTATAAACCTCGATCATGTCACCTCTCAGCCATCGTTTCTCCAAGCTAAAGAGCCCCAAGCATTTTAACCTTTCTTCATAGGGAAGGTGTTCCAACCCTTTTATCATTCTAGTTGCCCTTCTCTGCACTTTTTCCAATGCTATAATATCCTTTTTGAGATGTGGTGACCAGAACTGTACACAGTATTCCAAATGAGGTTGCACCAATGATTTATACAGGGGCATGATGATACTGGCTGATTTGTTATCAATTCCCTTCCTAATAATCCCCAGCATAGCGTTGGCCTTCTTTATTGCAGCTACACATTGTGTAGACATTTTCAGCGAGTTATCCACTACGACTCCAAGATCTCTCTCTTGGTCCGTCTCTGCCAGATCAGACCCCATCAACGTGTATTTATATTTAGGATTTTTGGCTCCAATGTGCATCACTTTGCACTTGGCCACATTGAACCCCATTTGCCACGTTGATGCCCACTCACCCATCCTCAACAGATCCCTTTGGAGTGCCTCACAATCCTCCCTGGTTTTCACCACCCTGAACAACTTCGTGTCATCTGCAAATTTAGCCACATCACTGCTTACTCCCAATTCCAAATCGTTAATAAACAAGTTAAAAAGCATCTGACCGAGTACTGATCCCTGTGGTACCCCACTGCTTACCACCCTCCACTGAGAAAGTTTCCCATTTATACTCACTCTCTGTTTCCTATTTATAAGCCAGACCTAAGTATCTAAAATTTTTAACTTGTTCAATTGGTTTGCCTCCAATTGTCCATTTGAATGGTTTCCAAGTTTTGGAAAAGACAAGTATTTTTTATTTTTCATGGTTCAAAAGTAATTTATTTGTTATAAAATATGAAAGACATCTATTTAGTGAATGCTTTAAGTCAACTTTGGAGCAGGACAATAATACCATGTTGTACACATATAGTAGTAGAGGGACATGAACAGAGCCCAGTTTGGGAGTAGGGATGTGCAAAAAAAAAAATTTGGCCCAAATCTGTTTCAGCCCCCTGAATGACCCCCAAACACTACTTTCATCAGTGAAAGCAGATTCTGGAGCCATTCGGCCAGCCAAATGACTTTCAGCCCTTGGAGGGAAGGGAAGGCACTTCAAAGCACCTCCCCTCCCCTCCAGCAGCTGGCTTGCTTGGGCTTCCCACGGTTGCAGGAAGCCCAAGCAAGCCAAGGGAAGCAAAGGCACTTTAAAGCACCACCCCTCCCCTCCAGCAGCTGCCTTGCTCGGGCTCCCCACAGCCACGGGAAGCCCAAGCAAACCAAGGGAAGCAAAGGCAATTTAAACTGCCTTCCTTCCCTGGCTTACAAAGCCCCCTTCTGGGCCTTTCCTGGCTGCCCACCCATGCATTCCCTGGGCTGGCTGCTTTGGCAGGCGACCCGGAGAAGGCTTCCAAAGCCTCCCCACCCTTCCCTCACTGCCCGCCAAGGCAGGAGAGCCAGAAAAGGCCCAGGAGGGTGCGGGGAGGTATTTAAATGCCTCCTCGTGCTTTCCTTGCTGCCGGGGGCCACTTTTTAGTGAATCTGATTCGGCCCACAGCTGCCCAAAAGGGGGCTGAATCGGCCACTTTTGGGGGTGCATTTGGTTCAGACAAACCAAATGCACATCCCTATTTAGGAGCATGACAATCGACAGCTTTGAGGTAAGGGGAGAGATCATTAAGGAACAGGTTAAATAGAAAGGGTGCTAATATACAGCCTTGTTTGACTCCTTTGTTTGATGAGATTTTTGAAGTTAATTTCCCTGTCAGTGAACATTTGGTTTGGCATTTTGTTGATGTGTATAGCTTTCTTATAAGGTTAAGGAGTCTCTTATCTATGTTTAGTTGTTGTAGTTTAGCCCAGAGGAGTTCCCTGTCAATTGAATCAAATGCCCCTTTAAGATCTATGAAGGCATTATATAATTTTACATTGTTTCTTTTAACATACTTGTTAATCAGGTGCTCTAATATAATGCAATGGTCTAAAATAGTTTTCCCTTTACAGAATCCCAGCTGTTCTGGGTCTAAGACTCTCTGTTCTGTCACCCATATGGTTAGCTTAGATAGTAGATGTTTGGCATACAGTTTGCCCATAACGGAAAGCAGGCTGATTGGTCTGTAGTTGGAGGGAATTGAGCAATCACCTTTTTTGTAAATTGGGACTACAATTGCATTTAACCATGCATCAGGAATAAGTCCAGATTTAGCAATCAGGGTCTAGTTTTAAAATTTCCAGGAGAATTATATCAGGACCAGCTGCTTTTTCTGGTTTTAATTGGCCAATCAGTTATTTTATTTCATCGGGTGTTACATGAGGCCGGTCGGGTAAGTCCTTAGAAAATTTGAGAGTTCCATGGTGCAGACATCATCCTGATGGAATAATGTCAAAAAATATTGATACCACACTTGGGGAGAAATAGCAGACATAGAGGGGGCCTCCACATGACATGACCCCAAGACTATGGCCCAGAATTTTTTTGTATTATTTAAAATCGTGGCCTGGTATAATTGTTCCCATTGTGTATTAATATATTCAGTCTTCTTTCTGTTCATACTCTGTTGTAGTTGGCTCTTAAGTTTAAATTATTCTATCAGAAAAAAAGGGTCAACGGTCTCACAGTATTGTCTGAAGACATTGCATAATTGGGTATTTAAGTATCTACATTCCCTATCAAACCAGACATTTATAGGTCTACTACTCCCCCTGTTTCTACTCTCAAATTCTTTGCCCGGTGATGTAGATATGTGAGATGTTAAAGCATTATATAGCCTATGATCACTGATGAATGTTCATTTGCATCAATTAAGGATGATCTATACTTTAAAAGTAGATTTGATTTAAGTAATTGGGTTTTTTGCATAGAGCTATCATTCCATAAGATCCTAGGCAATAGATAGAGCTTGTCAGGTTGGGTTCTAGTAAAAGGGCTGACATGGAGAGTTAAAATAAGTGGAAGATGATTATATAATCGCCAACAGTGAGATCTAGAACATGAGATTCCAATGAAGGGGAGACTATAAAATAGTCAATTACACTGCAGCCCTTTGTTGAGACAAATGTATATTCTCCAGAGATGAGAAAGTTGGTGAGCCCATTCAGCCAAACTTTATTAAATTGAAGACAGTTTGGCGAGATAGATGCCTGTGGAGTTCATATGGCAATCTTTGGAGTACCTTGTAGAGGTGAAAATAGGTGGATCTTCCTGATTAATTCCTATAGCCTTAAAGAATATTGTATGATCGTTGCCTACTCTAGCATTAAAGTCACCTGCCAGAATTATTTCAGCCAAGGGATGTTCTTCTAGTCTTTCTAGAAAAGAAGTTAGTTATTTCCAATGTTGGGAAAGAGTTAATCTGTCTAACGAGTTGGGAACATATATATTCACAATAATCAGAGTAAGGTTATCAAGGACAAGCTTAATAGTTTGCTCAGTGGGGCTATTCAATTGTAACATAACGATTTCTACTTTTAAATATAAAGAAACAAACAGAGCCAGACCCACTTGAAAGCAACCCTTAAGGCTAATCCTGTACCCTGGGAGGGAAAAGGATTTATACCCCTCAATCTGAATCTGATTTGGCAACCAAGTTTCCTGAAGGAGTATAATATTGGAATCATTAAGGTAGCTTAGAAATTCAACATCCTTGGCCTTATTCTGCCAGCCGGCCATTTTCCAAGAGATGATGTTAATATTCAAAGTAGTAGAAAATTTAGATGACAGTGGTGTAGAAGAATTTATGAGTCAGTCTCCTTTGGTTCAAGGGTGCTGTTGGTGTCATAAACAGACCCATTGCTCATACCTCTTGATATGTTCTTGATTAATTGGCTTGTGCTTGGCCACACAATGTCTCCCTTACTGCTCAGGCGGAGATTCTCAGCTGTTATTGAGGGCATACGGATTTCGGCTTGTATTGACGTCTCTGCGTTTCCCTTGAGTTCTGGTTCAACTTCTGTAGTAGAAGTTAAATTGATCAGTGGAGAAGAAGGAGAGTTATGGTAAGGCATACCTGGGCTGTTTTTATTAAGGCTTGTTTTGGTGGCATCCGGTCCGTCTGCAGTCACTGCCTGTTCCCTGGTATCCCCTAGCATCAGAAGCTTTGTTCTCACTGTCTCCAGTCTGTTGACTATCGCACCTTGAACCTTTTTTGGGAAATCTGGAAAAGTTTTTATCAGGTCATCCTCCAAGGAGTTACCAAGATTTATGCCTTCATGCACATAGACTGATGGAAATAACTTATCTGAAGATTTAACTGCCCCATGGATTGGATTCATAATTGGAGCCTCCTCCCCCTGACAAGAGAGGTCCATTGGATCAGGCAGCAGGGAGATCAGATCATGCCCGCCCCCCTTGTCTCTTTGTGTTTCTTGGAAATGAGCAGTACAGGTTTCAGTGTATTTAAAAAAGGCAAGGGCTAGGAAGATCCCCTTGCTCTTAAAAGTTGCACTCCGCTTCATTATTAGAGATGGGATCCTCACACTGGAAAATGTGAGGAGGACCCTCTGTACCTGGTTTGGTTGGCTGATTATTTCTAGCTCTTCCAAATCAATTCCAAGAATTTTCAACTTAAGTAATAGGCTCAGATGATGTAGCACCTTCCTTTTTGTATTTCATAAAGGCAATCCACCTCAGTATTTACAAATTTACAAACATAATTTTTTTGGCTGAAGGATCAAATGGAGTCTAGAGTTTTCCTTACTCTCCTTATGTGACAAAAGGGAGTCTGCTGAGGTCTCTTTACTCCTTGATGGGACAAAATATTTGGAGGCATATTAGCAGAGGTTACACAGCAACCAAGCTTTATCTCTTTGGATTTCATAGTCTTCCTCTCTGTCAACTTCTCGAGCTTCTCATTAATTCCATTTAAACGTTCCAAAATATATGTCATAGTCCTGAAAGTCAAGTCTATTAACTAGGTCAACATTCTTCCATCATGACAGAATGTGGCACCAAAATTTACTGGTATTTTATATGAGCAAAGTTTCCCATTTAACAAGGTGTAATCATGAGTGTTGTTGATAGAAAAACTGGTCTTACTGAACACTGAGATCTATCTTTTCTGCAAAGGAGAACTGAGGAGACTGAGCCTATTCAGAAAAAAATTAAAGACAGAAAAATGGTGATATGATTACAAGATCTAAGACTTAACAGAAATGTCTCTAATCTTTATTTTTGATGCATCTTGAACACATCACATTGAAATGATATGCATCTTTATATAACACACATAAATAATGTGTATGATAAAAATATGTACGATAAAAATGATTATTGAATGTGCATTGTTAACTCTGTTTAGAACAATACATTAATTTGGTTATGCATTCTTTCTTATATCTCTGAAGCATCTTAAATTAACAGTTATTGCTTTTCAATTTATGGCTGAGAGAGATCCACTGAGCTTTTTAAAAAGCCACATGAAACATCTGCTGGCTACATCCAAATTTAGGATTTGGCGATAAAGATATGAAACATATGTGTTGCATATACAAGGTATGCTTATGAACTAAAATAGATTAAGATTTGAGTAATATTCCTTCATTTAGCTCTTATAGGAATTACTGTCTGTGCACTGAACTTCTGCAAGTATAAGGTGTAGTAACAAAGTAGACTGCAAGGGGCATTTTGTTGGGAAAATATTGCCCTCCTATATGTAGTTATACAACTAGTATATTAGGAGACTCCATATAGAGGAGCTGATCACATTGATGAACAAAAATTATTGAAGCAGACTCAGCATGGGTTCTGTAAGGGAAGAACTTGTCTCACTAACCTGTTAGTGTTTTTTGAGGGAGTGAACAAACATGTGGACAAGGGGGACCCAATAGATATTATTTACCTTAACTTCCAGAAAGCTTTTGATACAGTTCCTCATCAAAGGCTCCTAAGTAAGCTCAATAGTCATGAGATAAAAGGACAAGTCCTCTTGTAGATCAAAAACTGGCTTCTAAATAGGAAACAGAGTGAGTATAAATTGGAAACTTTTTCAGTGGAGGGTAGTAAGCAGTGGGGTACCACAGGGATCAGTACTTGTTCCGATGCTTTTTAACTTGTTTATTAATGATTTGGAATAGAGAGTAAGCAGTGAAGTGGCTAAATTTGCAGATGACACAAAGTTGTTCAGGGTGGTGAAAACCAGGGAGGATTGTGAGGCACTCCAAAGGGATCTGTTGAGGATGGGTGAGTGGGCGTCCAAGTGGCAAATGGGGTTCAATGTGGCCAAGTGCAAAGTGATCCACATTGGAGCCAAAAAATCCTAAATATAAATACACGTTGATGGGGTCTGAACTGGCAGAGACTGACCAAGAGAGAGATCTTGGAGTCGTAGTGGATAACTCAATGAAAATGTCTAGACAGTGTGTAACTGCAATAAAGAAGGCCAACACTATGCTGGGGATTATTAGGAAGGGAATTGAAAACCAATCAGCCAGTATCATCATGCCCCTGTATAAATCATTGGTGCAACCTCATTTGGAATACTGTGTACAGTTCTGGTCGCCACATCTCAAAAAGGATATTATAGCATTGGAAAAAGTGCAGAGAAGGGCAACTAGAATGATAAAAGGGTTGGAACACCTTCCCTATGAAGAAAAGTTAAAACGCTTGGGGCTCTTTAGCTTGGAGAAACGACGGCTGAGGGGTAACATGATCGCGGTTTATAAGATTATGAATGGGATTGAGCAGGTTGAGAAAGAAGTACTTTTCTCCCTTTCTCACAATACAAGAACTCGTGGGCACTCCATGAAATTGCTGAGCAGTTGGGTTAGAACAGATAAAAGGAAGTACTTCTTCACCCAAAGAGTGATTAACATATGGAATTCACTGCTACAGGAGGTGGTGGTATCTACAAGCATGGACAGTTTCAAGAGGGAATTAGATAAACATATGGAGCAGAAGTCCATCAGTGGCTATTAGCCACAGGGTATAGATAGGAACTCTCAGTCTGGGGCAGGTGATGCACTCTATTCTTAGTGCTGGAGGGGGCAGCAGTGGGAGGGCTTCTAGTGTCCTGGCCCCACTGCTGGACCTCCTGATGGCACCTGGTATATTTTGGCTGCTGTGTGACAGAGTGTTAGACTAGATGGGCCATTGGCCTGATTCAACATTGGCTTCTCTTATATTCTTATGTTCTTATGACCACATGGCCAAAGGCAGATTTGCTATCAAAACCACTGAGGAGCTTATCCCACCAATGGAGTCCCCCCAGCCCCAAATGAGTGGTGGTCATCACCCCTGAAAGATGGACAGGAGCCACCACTAACATGATCTGGTAGCCTAAGCTCTGTACGGAGTGGGGGCCAGCCACTGCTGCTGTAAGCCAGGGGCCTGAGCCCCATGTGGCCTGGGCAGTAGCCATCATTGCTGCAAGTTGGTGGTCTGAGCCCAATGTGGGGCAGGGGACGAGCACGTGGCCCCGCCAAGCCCCCAAAAGTATGAGGTTGGCTGAGCATGCTTTTTCCTTCCCTCCTTCCCTCCTTTGGGGTCACAGGGTTGGGGTGGGCTGGAAGGCAGGGTGCTTTTCTAGTGACTCTAGCAAAAAGGCAAGAGGGGGTGCAGAGCCCTAGTTTGTCTCTCAGTTCTCCCCTGCTACCCTCCCTACTGCCCTGGAGAAAGGGCTAATCGAGTACAAGCCCAACAGCAACCAACAAGGAATTTGCTACCAAGCAAGAAAGCAAGCAACTATTTGAATTTTATTTCACATATTCACATTTTTATTTCTTTTATGAGCTAAGTATTTACAGAATGCACATATGTGCCAGTTATCACCTCGTTCTATGAAAATATACCAAGCAGAGTTAATCCTTGGAAACTAGGGAGTTTAAAATAGAAAACATTTTATTTGGAAAACAGTTTCACTGGCAGCTTAATTCTGTCTTTACAAAAATGTGCTGAAATGGCTTAACTCATTTGTCAGAACAGTAGTAATTATTTTTACTCATGTAGCCCAATTCATCAGCAGTTGCAAGACTCTTCTTTGGTGAATTTGCATTTACATTGCAATGTACAGCAGCACTGGAAGATGAGAACTCCTACTTTATTCCATAGCTAGCATATCTAATGTTTTTCTTTTACTCAATGAAAACTGAGGTCATGTATATTAAAAACCCTTATTCTTTATCCAGTACAACATAATAATTTGTCAAATTCAGCAATCTCTGTGTCTTCTTATCAGTAACTAGCCTGATACCTGTGCTTTGCTACAGTATTTAAGTTCCGTAAATCCATTTATAATACTGACGATGTGAAGTCTGAAATGTTACATTTATTGTAGGAATTCTATGGAGAAGACTATAGTGTAAAAAAATGGAGTGAGACATACATACTGGTTTTTTTCCTCTGCTGAAGGACCTCCCTGTGATTGCCATGCTGGCTGTTCTGGGAAATGTCTATTCAGGAGTCTTGAGTTGCTGATTTCTGTAACTGTCCAGCTGAACAATCAGGGAGGTGGGTGCAAGCAGGCAAGTTTTACCTGAGTACTCTGAGCTACACAGTTGAGCAATCAATGGGTGGGGGCAAGGAGGCAGCAGCCTACCAGGCACATAGAAAACAATTGGGGGAACACATTTTGTCCCTTTTTTACCCACTGAAGGGGCATCTTTCTCAGAAATCTTTTCATGGTGGAGGCTGACGTCATGGTAGGAATGCATTCCTCTTATTTTGGGTTTCTTGGTGCATTGAATTGAGGGGGAGGGCTTCCCCCCATTTTTACAAAGTTGCCTCTCATTTATGTTACATTTAAGAAGTGGGACATAACTACATATTCAAAACACCATCCAAGCAATCAGATACTAAGCAAGTTCATATGAACCTGATGAAGTACCCTGGCCCTGCTCCTACACCTGACAGACACCCACCTGTCTGGTGTTGGAGGGAGTGTGTTTAAAGGCATCAGGGAAGCTGAGCCAGCAGCAGCCCTAAGGTAATCCTGCTGAACAAACCTCCCCGACAGCTGTAAGCACCCCACCTCCAGCTGCCTGTCAGGTGTAGGAGGGGGAGGGGGAGGATTATTAAAAACTACTGTGGAGGCTGGGCTGGCAGGATCACTAAGGCATTACTGCTGGGGGGCCTGTCAGGTGTAGGAAGTGAGGGAGGTGTTTGAAGCCATGGGGAGGCTGGGCCAGCAGCACTGCTGCACCTCACAGGTGGTTATTGGCCATTCCTGATTTCCTCAACTGTCATGAGCTCTCTGCAGTCTGCTGTAACTGTTGGGGGTTTTTTTACCTCAGAACACTGAGCTGTGCAGCTGACCAATCAGAGTGGGGGGTGCAAGTAGGCAACATCAGCTGAGCAGCCCCAGGCAATGAGATTTAGGCTTAATCAGTTGCAATGCAATAACCAGCCCAGATAATATTATCTTTATTTTAATACAAAGCATGCATATAACCAGACTTGCAAAGATAGGAAAACAAAGAATAAGGTCTATAGCTTATTCAGCTCTAACTTTACATAGAGGTATTTCATAATTACCAGTCCTTCATTTGTGCTTCGTGGAACCAGGGAATCTTCAGGATGAAACACATGTTTGCTGTGGGCAATTAAGTCCAGCTTCACTGCCCACTAGTAAAATTCCATGTTGCAGGTTTGTAATCCAAAAGGGGACTGACTCACAGAAAGAAACTAACTTTCCAAGAGAACTTTGACCCTCTTTTCATAGGATGATCACTAATCCCTCCCTTTCCCATCATAATTGAATATGGCCATTTATCCAATCACAAGGGGATACAGAGGTGTGTCCAACTTTCTAGGCGCAGACATTGCTGACACGACTAAAGGCACGTCTACTTGAGCTTTGATGTGTAAATGCCTTGGGACATCTGTGTCCCCCCAGCTTCAGAAGAGCCTCAATGTCTGGTCTTCTCAGCAAAGGTGTCAACATGGCTTTGTATCTGGATATCAGGCTTAGCATCTGGCATGCCATCTGTTCAGATGACAAAAGTCAAAGGGATATTTTAGCAGCTAGACCATTTGGGCCTAGTAGGAATGAATCAGGAAAGTCTTTTCCTATACACGGGGATCCCCTAATTTCACAGGCTCCAGCCTGCTGCTGGCCAACTGACCAGCAGGGGGAAGTCCCATGCCCCACAGCCATGGTTGGGTGTGACATTCCCTGCGTGATGACATCACATGGTAACCATAGAGTTTTGCCCAAAATTCCAGAAAGTCACCACATGATGTTCCTGGTATGATGTCACTTTCATGTGACATCATCATGCTGGGGACATTGCATGTGGTGATGTCATCCTGCCCCCCCACTCCCAGGAAGCTCCCTCCCACCCCTCGTCAGCAGAAGAAAAGGACCTGGCAACCCTAAGCCTAACCTACTTCAAAGGAAGGAGAGGAGAATGATGTAAGTTGCTCTGGGTGTAAACTGGGGCAAAAGAAGGGATAGAAGAAGAAGAAGAGATTGGATTTCTACCCTGCCCTTCACTACCTAAAGGAGTATCAGAGGGGCTTACAAACTCCTTTCCCTTCCCCTCCCCACAACAGACACCCTGTGAGGTAGGTGGGGCTGAGAGAGCACTGAAAGAAACTGCTCTTTTTCAAGAACAGCTGTGCCAGAACTATGGCTTACCCAAGGTCATCCAGCAAGTGCAAGCGGAGGAGTGGGGAATCAAACCCAGTTCTCCCAGATTAGAGTCTGCACACTTAACCACTACACCAAACTAGCTCTCTTAATATAAATTAATTAAGTAATAAATATAATAACTGTCTGGCTCTCACTACTAATATAAAGACTTCCTGGAACAGGATTTATGGATAGTTTAAGGGCTCCTGGGCTCACATTTTTTTTTTTTTTTTTTTTTTGAAACAAAATTTTTATTGGGATATATTCAACATTTCCAATCACGTTACCAATACAGTTTCCAAAAAGTAAGATCCCAATCCCCCCACCCCCCTAATAGGCTTCCAACACTGCTAATAACAAACAGAAAAAATTATAAGGCAATCAAGTTTAGACTTAAATACCTCGACAAACCAGGTAACACATTTAAATTATATATAACCTCTACAATTTCAGCATATTATGTATAACAGTACATACAGTTCAAAATTCATTTCACTTCTCATTCAATATCCGTACGTATCCAAATTATATATTTTCCCCTTCATTCTATATTCAGTTTCTAGATACAATTTCAATCCTTCCCAGTCTTTTAAGTACTGTTCTGCCATTTGTCCATTTAATTTCTTTGTCATTTTGTCCATTTCTGCTAAAAAAAACAATTTTCTCAACCAGTCATGTATATCTGGTACCTTCTCCATTTTCCAATGCTGAGCAAAGGCCATTCTCGCCGACGTAATCATGTACCATAACAGTGTCCTTTTCTCTTGTGGAATTTTTTCCATTGTCAAACCGAGGAGAAAAAGTTCAGGCTTTCTCTCAATTGGGGTTTTCAATATTTTCTGCATCACACAATGTATATTAGACCAATATGCTTTCGCTTTATCACATGACCACCACATATGGTAAAAAGAACCCTCTACTTTTTTACATTTCCAACATTTATTACTCAAGTTCTTATCCATGCTAATATTAGCAATCTTTTTTGGTGTCATATACCATCTATACATCATCTTATAGCAATTTTCTTTTACGTTAATACAAGTGGACATTTTAAAAGATCTTTTCCACAAAAATTCCCATGATTCCATAGAAATTTCTTTGTTCATATTTATGGCCCACTTTATCATTTGTTCTTTAACGGTTTCATCCAAAGTATATACAGTCAACAAAGTTTTATACATTTTTGATATCATTTTCCGTTCTTTTTTCAACCATATATTCTCAAAATCATCATTCATAGCCCTAAAACCAAACTCTTTACAATCTTTTTTATAAATGTCCCTTATTTGACAATATTGTAGCCAACCATACTCAAATTCTAATTCATTATTTGGTTTTAAAACATATTTTTTCCCTTCTCTTTGCAACAATTCCTGATACTTCAACCAATCATTGCCTCTATATTCTGAAAACAAATGTATAACTGCAGCTGGAACAATCCACAAAGGCCTTTCATCCGATATTGTATCCTTATACCTGGTCCATGCATCAAACAATGTCCTCCTTACATAATGATGCTTAAACATGGAGTCAGCTTTGTTTTTCCCATACCAAAGATAGGCATGCCAGCCAAATCTGCAATCGTGCCCCTCAAGAGCTAAAAGTTTTCTATTTTCCAAATTTACCCATTCAGATAACCAAGACATACATACTGCTTCATGATACAAACGCAAATTCGGGACTTGGAAGCCACCTCTGTCCTTAGTATCATACATTATCTTCATTTTTATTCTTGGCTTCTTCCCTGCCCAGATAAACTTAAAGATTTCTCTTTGCCATTTTACCAACACTTTTCCATCTTTCACAATTGGTATTGTCTGAAACAAAAACATTAACCTGGGCAGTACATTCATTTTAATAACGGCAATTTTTCCAAGAAGAGATAACCTTAGTTTTTCCCATTTTTCTAAATCACTCTTTATCGAACCCCACAATTTTTCATAATTATTCTTGAACAAATCTATATTTTTCATTGTAATTTCAACTCCCAGATACTTAACCCTTTTAACCACTTCACATTCTGTCACATTTTGTAACATTTGTTGCTTTGTACCAATCATATTTTTACACAGTATCTTAGATTTATTTTTGTTGACATAAAACCCTGCAAGATCACCAAACTCTCTTACTTTTTCAAATACCTTAGGCATATTATTAACAGGATCTTCAACAATAAACATGATATCATCCGCAAATGCTCTTAATTTAAATGAAAAACCTCCAATATTCAACCCTTTTATATTAACATCATCTCTGACCGCTTGTAGCAAAATCTCCAAAATCCAGATAAATAACAATGGTGACAGGGGACAACCTTGTCTAGTACCTTTTCTTACCCGGAACATATCTGTTGATTCTGCATTAACAATCACCGAAGCTTTTTGTTCTTTATATATCGATTGGATCATTCTTGTAAATTCTACGCCCATCATAGATTTCTCAAGCACTTTAAACATAAATTCCCAATTTAAATTATCAAAGGCCTTCTCTGCGTCCAAAAATAAAAAAGCGACTTCTTTTTCAGGATGTTTGTCATAATACTCAATTGCGTCCAATACAACCCTTATATTGTCTTTAATTTGTCTATTTGGTAAAAAACCAGCTTGATCTTCCACAATAGTATCTTTCAAAAACTTTTTAAGGCGCTCTGCCAATATTTTTGCAAATATTTTATAATCGTTGTTCAATAATGAAATGGGCCGATAGTTTTTAACATTTGTTAAATCTTGCATTTCTTTAGGAATTAAGGTGATTGCAGCTTCATTCCAGGAGTCAGGGATCTTTCCTGTCTTTCTAATTTCATTTAAAAGAATCTCCAGCACCGGAACCAAATCTTCATGAAATTTTTTATAAAATTTAGCTGAAAAGCCATCCGGGCCTGGGACTTTGGAGATTTTTGCCTCGGCTATTGCTTTACTAATTTCGTCCTTAGTTATTGCAGCATTTAGGAGTGTTTTCATTTCTGGATTTGGTTGTATCAAATTAACTTTGGATAGGTAATCCAACATTTTTTGAGGATCTGCTTGTTTCGATTGAAAGAGAGTCGCATAGTATTTGAAAAATTCCCTTTTAATTCCTCCTGGGTCCAAAATCTCTTTATTTCCATCTTTCAAACAAGTGATTGTTTTATTCTCTCTTCTTTTCTTTAATTGCCATGCTAAATATTTGCCAGGTTTATTTGCACCTTCAAAGGATTTCTGTTGCAATTTTTTCAAGTTCCAAAATACTTCTTTGTTCAACCTTGCCGCATATTGCTCCCTTAGGATCCTCAATTCTCTCAAAATCTTCTTTTTACCAGGCCTTTTCTTAAGTTCTGTTTCTTTTTTCCGAATATTTTCCATAATTTCTTTGTCTATTTTCATTTGTTGTTTCCTTTCATTATTATTAATTGCAATCAGATGTCCTCTCATCACAGCCTTGTAGGCTTCCCATACCGTTTGCGTCTGTACACTTTTATTTAAGTTCAGTTGAAAGTATGTTTGGGTTTCTGTCCTTATTTTATCCACAATATTTTGCTTGTCCAGCAAATCTTCGTTGAGTCGCCATCGAAATTTTTTTCTCTTAACATACGTTGACCATTTTATCGGACTGTGGTCAGAAAGAGTCCTAGGTAGTATCTCAATTTTGCGTGTTTGCAAGATTAGGTTCTCTGTCATCCACATCATATCTATCCTGGAAAAAGACTCGTGTCTTGATGAATAAAAAGAGTACTCACTGTCTCTGGGATGTTTAGTTCTCCAAACGTCTGCCAAATGTTCATGTTTAATCAACTGGAAAAAGACTTTAGGAAGTTTGCCCATGGCCTCAATTCCTTTTTTTGATTTTCTATCAACAACATTGTCAACAGTACCATTAAAATCGCCCATTAAAATCATTTGCTCATAGGTCAACTGTCGTAGTTGTTCCCACAAATTCTGAAAAAAGTTTTCTTTTGCCCCATTGGGAGCATAGAGATTAACAATTAATGTCTTTTTATTCTGCAGCACAACTTCTACCGCCAAAAATTTCCCTTCATTGTCTTTGAAAATTTCTTTTGGTTCCAACTCTTTTTTAATATATGTAACTACTCCTTTTTTCTTTTGAGAGGAGAGTGAATAAAATTCCTCTCCTAATCTTTTTTGAATCAAAAATTTGGCATCTGATTTTTTAATATGTGTTTCTTGCAAGCAAACAATATCGCATTTCTGTTTTTCCAACCAGAGTCTGACATTTTTCCTTTTTTGGGGTGAGTTCAGTCCATTAACATTCCATGAAATTATTTGACTCTCCATGTTGATTCTGTAATTATTTATCAGAGTCTATAAAATTATCATTGATGAATCTGGTCATTTGGTCAACTGACTTGATGGTGACTCTCTTCTGTTTGAATGAAAAACTGACACCTTTAGGAATTTCCCATCTATATCTTATGCCCTCTGATTTCAGCTTGTCAATCAGGTCTTTAAAAAGTCGTCTGTCCTGAAGCATCGCTCTGGGTAGTTCCTTTAGGACCATGATTTTCTTGTTGCCAATTGTGAAGTCGTCCTGAAATTGTTGCTTAAACAAATCCTCCTTCAACTTCTTAGATATAAACTGGACAATTACATCTCTAGGTAATTTTTTCCTTTGCGCAATCGCAGAATTGACTCTGTATACCACATCAATCTGTGCCGCCACTCTCTCCTCTTCCATTTTCAAAAAATCTGCAACAGCATCTACCATGACTGAATGGATGTCCTCATTCTTATCTTCAGGGATCCCCCTGAATCTCATATGATTAATCATTGCATTGTATTGGACCATCACATTCACTTTATCTGTTTCTAAAGTGACCTCAGCTATATTAGATGCTACTCCCTTCACCCTTACATCCATCTCATCTGCTCTTTTGGTCAGCGTCTGTATCTCTTTTGTAATTCCAGACATTTCTTTTTTCAGCTCTGTTACCTCTGATATAACGGTCTTTTCAAGCTTCAGAATCGCGTCCATCACTCGTTTTTCCATAGCTTCCATCATGCCCTGTAGCTTTTTTTCCTCTTTTCCAGCCATTTTCGGGGAGGACCAGGTATTTGCCCTCTGTCGTTGCCGCAGGTCGTAAGCCGTTGTTCACAATCTTCCCTCCAACACACTCTAAATCAAAGTCCTTCTTGTGCCCACCTAAATCGCACTGGTTTCACTTTTTTATATTAAGTCTTTCGTTTAAAATCAAAGAAAATTTTTCTGACCTTCCCAAAATGGCGGGCGCAATTTCTCTATGGTAAATGGTTCTTCCGGGTACTCACTTCCTGTCCGGCAATCTTAATGGTCCCCCTTGTTCCTGATTTCTTCCCTTCTTCCGGCCTCCTTGGTCTTCTCTAGGATGATTACTTGTCTGTTCTGAAGTCACTTCCTGTTTTGCTGATTTCTGCTGCAGCAGCTCCAGTACTTTTCCACTGCAATTCTCGCGGAGTTACTGTTAGTTTCTATTTTAAAGTCAATAATTTAACCGCAGGAATGATCAACAATTCGGCTTTTTGGCCTTTTTTAGCTGTTTAACTGCACTTTTTCCGCTCCAATGTTAGTACAACAGATAGTGCACGATCATGCGCTTCATCGGATGTTGTTTATTTTCGGCCGAAACGCGTCTCCGGTGAGCAATTTTAAAAAGTTACCTTCAAAGTCAGTGTCTTGTTATAGCAGTGTTTCCTTGATATCAGTTTCTGTAGAATGTCTTGGAGGTCTGGGTCATGCGGGCTCACATTTTTGAAAGTGATTCCAAGTAAGGGCTGTATGACCTTTCTATGGTGATGGAGGAAAGTGCTGTCTTATGACTTATGACAACCCCATAGGGTTTTCAAGCCAAGAGACATTCAGAGGTGGTTTGCCGTTCCTGCTTCCATGTTATGACCCTGGCATTTCTTGGAGGTCTCCCATCCAAATACTAGCCAGGGCCAACCCCGCTAAGCTTCTGAGATCTGATGAGACCACGCTAGCCTGGGCTATCTAGATCAGGGCATTACCTTTCTGTAGCCAAGAAAAATCAAGGATCGTTGAAGAAAGAGTGGTCACTGTGACTCACAGGTCCTTAAATGTTAGGTATCTCTATAGAGGAAAGGACTTACTGGATACTCTCTGGGCAGTTTGCTATCAAGCAGGCTAATTGTTAGGCAGGAAGTTTGACCTAGTTTTGCTGAATTGTCTTTCCTACACAAGAATTTCTTTTATTTTCTAGATGGAAAGTGGATTTGTTCACTTTATTAATGAGTGTCATTTACTTCTGTTTATCCCAGCTGTCCCGATACCTCTGTTTCCCCTTTAGGTCAGAATTAGGGCAGCATTGAATGTTTAATTTTGAACACTTTTAGGGTGGGCAAGTAGCCTGGTATGGTTCACAAAAGGGTGTGTGTGTTTTTAGTCATTTTTTCCCTTGCTGATGCTGCTTTATTGCTCGTTTCACCTTAATGATTCTAAACAACCTGGAATAACATAGTAATGGTATGACATCATCACCACTGATGACAAAAGGAGTTAGACCAAGCATAGTTCTTCTTGGACTGGTCACCTGGGAAAACTTTCTCAGAGGAAGTATCAGTTGTTCCAGAATGGTTTGGGGCTCCCTTGCCACTCATTGGCTCTCTCTCTGTACTCATTCTGTCCTATTTTCTGTGAGGGTTAAAATTCGGGAAGGAATAGCCATGACATCAGTGGCCTCATTAGCATGTGCCAGGAAGGAAGGGATAACAATAGGAAGGAAGAGATACTATAGAAGATATTGGAGATTTTTGAAGTGGAGCCTAGTGAGGGCAGGGTTTGGGGAGGGGAGGGACCTTGACAGGGTATAGTGCCATAGAGTCCACCATCCAAAGCAGCCATTGTCTCCAGGGAAACTGAACTTGGACATCTGGAACATCTGGAAATCAATTGTAATAGCAGAGTGCAGGGGGTTGGACTAGATGACCTGCAAGGTCCCCTCCAACTCTAACATTATATAATCCTATGATTCTATGAATGGTCAACCGCAGCATGAGGCAGGAATAGGTTGGCATGTCTTGTTGCACCTCTCCAGAACAAATAGCTCTGGAGAAATCAGAGGTGCGGCCAGACCATACCAATGCCCGCCATCTGATCGTAGCCTCTGATGGTGACAAGGAGGAAAAACTAGTGCAGCAGCTTTTGTCAGAAGTTGTTAGGAAGGTAGGACATGGTAGTGGAAATAAGGATGAACAGTTGTCACCCCTACAACCATGCTGTGCTGTACCGATACAAATTCCCCTAGCACAAGCACTCCAGCACAGGCAGCCAGGTTCTGGCAAACAGCAGATGCATTTGAAAGCTAAGATACTGAATGTTGCAGCAACAGCTGCTGATACTCTTTTGACTGGGTGGTGAAATCATACTACCCCACAACAAGACTTACTGATGGTTTTAGAGGCCCCCATTGGCTTGCAGTTCCAGTGGCCATGGGTTTTTCTGTTGCAAGCATAACTGCGTTTTCTACAATATTCATACCTGAACTGGTGGTGTTGACTGTTGCATGAGCACAGAAGAGGTTGTGAAAGCCCCTGAGCACATTAGTACTGCGGAAATAAATATAATTTAAAACAAAATCAGGAATCAATCAGTATACTCTGAGTTTAAAAGCCATTACTAAATTATAGATATCTGTTCATTTTAAATGGTATGCTAATGAAAGGAAAAGTAATAACTTTCAAAATGATAAAAATATTGATTTAGCATTCAGACTTAAGATATCTTTCTCAAATGGTGTCAAGGTCCATTTTTTTTACTCTATGCTGACTGCTCTGTTTGCAAACTATTGAATTTTTATGTAGTATAATGGCTGAGTTCAGAAAGAAAGTGTACTAATATTGATTTTTAATATTATTAGTTGTTGAAGCTGAAGATTTGCATTTGGGTTTTTCTTCTACTCACAAGCTGTCATTTTACTCTGATGATCTGATGATCAGTTTTAAAAAGCTTATGTCCGTGGAGCACTTAATGATACTGTTATCCATTCAAAACTAAATATAATTACTAAGCTTCAAGAAGTCTTCAAGAAGTCAGCAATATATGTGACAAAGCTCGGGAAAGAAAAGGAATTGTTTGTAGAAACATAGACCAAGGACTAAATGGTGCTCATTACTATGCAGATGTACAGCTGGAAGAAAGTAGCAGTAAGGGAGGTCACTGAGCAGTGATAACAACAGCCATAATGATCATTGTCAAGTGTGTTATGGTATTATTTAATGCCCAATATCCAAAAACAGTTTCTTACACATGCACAATAAGCATGTGCACATGTACATAAACCTCCTCTAAGCAAAAAAAATTTGCTTGACTTACATAATCAGAGTCTACTCAAATTAAATTCAAGATACTAAATATGAATATCTTCTGTCACTGTTAGGATCATTGTTTGAAACATGGATCATAAATATTTTATTTTGTAGTTTTCTACATAATAAACAGGAACAGAATGTAGAAAACAGGGTTATATACATTAAGGAAGACATGGTAGTTTCATGCCATTTCCCCCTCCCACCTTTATATTGTACTGTTTATGACAAGCTCAGAAATCAAATTATGATATGAGAAGATCTAGCCTCTGGATTATATGCTATATATCTCTATGCGACGTTTGAACCACTTTTGACATGCTTCAGTAATGGATTTTATATGTACATTCACATACCAACATCTGCACACTGTCCCCAGCTGTTGCTTTCTGTCTCAAAACCCCTTTTAAACCAGAGTATTTTGATACCACTTCCCCCTCTGGTATTTTCCTGATTCTCTGTTTTCAGTCAGCAGTTTCTGATGTCTGATAGCTCCTGTAGTATTGAGCCACTACTGGGTACTTCAACTCCCTCCCCTCTGAAAAGCTGTCGCAGAAGCCCAAAGCTTCCGCTTTTCACCCACCATTTTTTTAAGTGTCGGTGGTATGTGCATAGGTGGAGTTCCACTCCCATGTTAATAAAATCAAAGTTTAAATGGTGACTAGTTTTAGCGTTTAGACAAGTTCGGGATCTCATGCAGGCCAGTTTCAGGTCAAAAGTTTAAAGGGAAGTGTTCTGTTACAGCGGTTGGCGACACCTCAGGGCTTGCTTTTGGCGAGAAACTAATTGTTCTGCGCATGCATGAAGATTCCAATTCTACGGGTGACTGCCTATGCGCATGCGCAAACTGAGATTTTTTTTTTTTTAAACACACGCTCCCGCCTGTCGGTAGTGTAGACAGCAGGGAGCGATGTGACTGCACAGTGAGCCAGGATAAAGGAGGTGAGTGTGATCGCAATTATCCAGATAAAAAAAATTGCGTCAGAACCAGACCAGTTTAAACCGCTCTTACCACACCATCTGACCGCACTCTATGATAGAGATAATCGGTACCAAATAGGACTATGATCCTCTACCTCTTATCATTAATTGGGGGGGGAGGGATGGAACATGAAGAACTTGACATCTGCCAACAGAGGAAATGACTCTGCTTTCAGGTGGCATGAACAAAAGCCCTGTTTGTGATGAGAACAAACTTAGTTTGTTGCCATGCTTGCATGCTCCCTACTTCCCTTGCAGAATCAAGGGCTTTCTAGTTTCTGAAGCACAAATTTGTCACATCCAAAGGCAAGTGCCAGGGGAAATTAGGGGGTGAGCCATGGTTAGGGTTGCCAGCTCTGGGATGGGGAATACTTGAGATTTGGGGGATGGAGCCTGAGGAGAGTGAGGTTTGGAGAGGGGAGGGACTTCAATGTGGTATAATGCCATAGAGTTCACCTTCCAAAATGGTAATTTCCTCTAGGTGAACTGATCTCTGTCACCCAGAGATCAGTTGTAATAATGGGAGATCTCCAGCCACCACTTGGAGGTTGGCAGCACTAGTCATGGTAAACTATCTACTTTACATGCAGAAAGTTTCTGGTTTAATCCCTGGCAAAGGATTAGGTGGTAAAATGTGTATGAAAGATGTGTATAGGAGATCCTGCGGAGCTTCTGCTAGTCAGAGCATACAATACTGAACTTGATTGACCAATGGTCTGCTTCATCATAAGGCAGCATCATGTGTTCAAACTGGGATCTGATTCCTTTCCCCAAACCAAGGCAGTAAACCATAGTTTAATCCTAATTTAGAATTGCTGTGAGGAAAAGAGCTCAGATTTGCCAAGGAACCAGCAGATGGATATCACTAGCAATTGAAGATTGATTGAATACTCCAGGAAGCCTTCAGTCATGCTTTGTGTAGCTATTGCAGAGCTGGTAAAAGTACAGAAGAGGGCACCTAAAACGATAAAAGGTTGGAACATCTTTCATATAAAGAAATGCTAAGAGTTTGGGGCTCTTCAGCTTAGAAATAAGACAGCTAAGGAGAGACATAGTTGAGGTTTCTAAAATTATGCATTGGGATGGAAAAAGTGAATAGAGAGAACTCTCCTATACTAGTACTAGGGGGAGCCCAATGAACTTGATGTGCAATAGGTTGACGAGTGATTAAATTGTGGAATTCACTGCTGGTAGATATAGTGATGCTGCCTATAAGTACAGATGGATTTTAAAGGGGATTAGACAGACCCATAGAGGATATACTCAGTCATAGCAAATGTCTGAATACAAGTGGAAAGAATCCAACATCAGGGGAAAGTTTGAGCCTGTGTCATGTGCCCTGTTAATTGGCTTTCTATGGTAACTGGTTGGACATTGTGTGAAACAGGATGCTGGACTAGATGGACAACTGGTTTGATCCAAACAGGGCCATTCTTTTGTTGTTACCTGAAGGCAGCCTTTATGTAGTGCCTGGATGTTTATACACATTTATGCTTGTTTACTTGATTTGTGTGTGTGTGTGTGTGTGTGTCAAGTGCCATCAAATAGCTTCCAACTTATGGTGACTCTATGAATTAATGACCTTCAAAACATCCTATCACTTGCTCAGGTCATGCAAATTTAGGGCTGTGGCTTCATTACTGAGTTAATTCATCTCATCTTGGGTCTTCCTCTTTTCTTGCTTCCTTCAACTTTTCCTAGCATTATTGTCTTTTCCAGTGACTCTTGTTTTCTCATAATGTGACCAAAGTATGATAGCCTCAGTTTAGTCATTTCAGCTTGTAGGGAGTGTTCAGACTTGATTTGATCTAGAACCCACTTATTTGTCTTTTTGGTGGTCCATGGTATCCATAAAACTCTCCTAAAATGCCACATTTCAAAGAAATCTGCTTTCTTCCTGTCAACATTCTTCACTGTTCAGTTTTCACACCCCTACATAGTAATGGGGAATACTATAGTATGAATTGTCTTGATTTTGTTGCCAGCACCACATCCTTCCACTTAAAGATCTTTTCTAGCTCCTTCATGTTTGCCCATCCCATCCCAGTCTCAATCTCTTTCTGATTTCTTGGTTTCAGTCTCCCTTTTGCTGGATTTATACCTTGCTGTTATCTCCAATGGGAACCCAAAGTGGCTTACATTGTTCTCCCTTCTTCCATTTTATCCTCATAACAAATGTGTGAGGTAGGTCAGACTGAGAGAGAGAGAGAGTGACTGGCTCAAGCTTTCTTACCAAGTTTCCATGACACAGTGGGGATTTGAAACTGCATCTCCCATATCCTAGTCTGACACTATAACCACTACACCACACAAATATTTCTGCTTAGCTATGGTTTCCACGATGCCATGGATCTCAGGAATATTCAAGGCTTCATAGAAGCCATATACTTTAAGTAATGTCTCCATTTACTCCATCTACTGTCTCCATTTACTGTAAGTAATGTGAAACTTGAGTGGCAGGTCTTCAGGTCTGACACAAGATGATGATATTTTAAGTCTTTTCAGATTCAACACAGAATTCAAGACAGCTGAGGTCCTATCTGCCATGAGTAATCCAGATAAAAACTTCTAGACATTATTGAATTTGGCAGCAGTTTTAACTGCAGACCATGATAAAGAGACAAAATCTCTAGATAATATTTCAATATGCAAAAGGGGAGAGTTGAATATATGCCACATGTCAAAATGTATTTTCAAGTTCTCAGTGTTTTATTATATGAAGCACAGTGACCTCTGATACCGCAAAAAAAAAAAAATGTGGGACATTTTTACCTGTAGACACATGGGTAATTTTACTTGAGATTGACTTATACCCCATATGCAGTATATGTACATTTTTTAAAGAGGTTGGTTAGCTGAGCTCAGGCCCTGATCAATTTTCTTTCGTTCTAGGAGCCAGTTCAAAAAATTAGGAGCCAGAATTATGTTCAGACTTCAGATCATCATATCTTAAAAGGCCAATTATTCTAATTATTGCTACTACAAAACCCCAACCTAGCCCCTTTACAGTTTCTTGGGATTTTATTATAGCTATGACAAAATTGTTAGATACAAATAAATATAGAAGTAAACCTGGTTGTCATCAGCACAACAATGAACTAACCTCTAACCCTACCTAATGTCTCATAATTCCATTGTTGCTTTCAAAAGCTCTATTTAATTGAATATTGGATCCAATACAGAAAGCAACTGATAAAGAAATGAATTCATCCACCACTACTGAAAGGTATAAAATTAAGTCTACATGTGAACAAGCAAAGACAAAAATTTCATGTACATTTATATTTCTGACAACAAAACATTCTGATCTGAGATGTATTTATTTATTTGATTTCTATTTCACTCTCCCCGCCAGGGCAGGCTCAGGGCGGCTTACAGAAAACCTGACAAGAAAAAAAACATTATAAATATGGCTATAAAAACAAGACTTAAAGTGCTAGTATCAGTTTATACAGTGATGGCAATGTAGTAATAGCAGCAGACATAATAAAAAATACAGTCAGCGGTGGTTGTTACAGTTTGGCAAAATGTAGGCTATTGATGGTAGCATTGGGCACAGGGCCTTAGTTGTTGGATGTGGCTCCTTAACTAAAGGCCTGGTGGAAGAGCTCCATTTTACAGGCCCTCCTCTTCCAGAAGCTCATGAAATAATAAATGAGCTTTTATGTTCAGTCTTACCCCATTCCCCTCTTTAGTACAGCCCCATGTTCAACATGGCTTTTGTCTCTGCAGGTCACATGATCCCAAACACATCCTATTTGGTGGTCAAAGGGGACCCCCCCCTCCCCATTTCACCAGTGGAAAAACTGGTTAGTCCAGCCCTATGTAACTAGTCTAAGAACTGATGACAGACACTACAAATAAATTGTGGTAGAAAACACTACTAATATTTAATTTTTTATATATTTTAGGAATTTACACATTGAACTAAAACATGTTTTCTGTAATCCATTATGTGTCCATACTTATTCACTGGTCAAAAACAAATCAAAACCACAACTAAAAGTACAACACCATTATTAACATTACTAATGAAAGCTGTTGCTTGCCGTTACTATGTGTTATTAACTGTTTACTTTGAAATTATTATGCTTTAAGACAGCCAACAAAAAGCCCTGCTTTCATAACTGATGTACTTACAAAGCAAGAACTTGTAAATTTTGCCATTTATATCATGTTTATGAGCTGTAAGTCACAATAAAATGGAGGCAGATGTGTCTAACTCAAGTGAAATGATACCCATGTAAGCATATTTTCTCACTTTCCCCTTCTGTTTGTAGCTTGCTGGAACTCCCTGAAATTATTTCTTCAGACTCACTGTATCCTTGGGAACAATGCAAGGCACAATGTGAGTCTTCAGTGGGACAGAGAGAAAGCAAATACTGCCCTCCTTTGTCAACTGGTAGAAGGTGACTTCTGCAAGTTGAAAATAGGGTTAGGATCCACTTGGTAACATTGCTTTTAAACACTGCTGTCTTGTGCCTCCTTGTACTCTCAGCATATCTAAGTGTGGACAATAGAGAGGGTAAAAGGCCAGGAAAGCCCGCAACTTTGAGTATGTTGTGTCGGTGGCTGTGATTTGTCCTGCTGGAACAATGTGATGTCAGTCCTGGATTAGATCTTCTGGAATTACATCTGATCTCCAGGTGACAGAGATCAGTTCACCTGGAGAAAATTACCATTTTGGAAGCTGAACTCTATAGCATTATACTGCATTGAAGTCCCTCCCCTTTCCATACCCCACCCTCCTCAGGATCCACCCCCAAAATCACCAGGTATTTCCCAACCCAGAGTTGGCAACTCCAGGAGGAGTCTTTACCCTACCAGAGCAAATTACTGATAACTTCAGTTTGTTTCTTGTGAGGAGTATCTCTGAGGTTATATATTTCAGTACGGTTCACCAATCCAAACTACATGATTTTATCAATCTTGTAGTGACCATACTACCTCAGAAGAGTTAGCTTTTATACCCCACTTTTCTCTACCTAAAGGAATCTCAAAGTGCCTTATAATCACCTTCCATTCCTCTCCTCACAACAGACACCCTGTGAAGTAGGTGGGGCTGAGACAGCTTTGAGAGAATTGTGACTGACCCAGGCTGAGTTCAGACTGGCAGTTTGAAGTGGGAGGGAGTCGTTGCAAAAAAGACCTGGAACAAACTGTTCCGGGTTTCCCCGGTCACACTGTGTGGAGTGATGTGGGAGCATACTGGGAGGAGGCGCAAGGGAGCATTCAGACTGCTGGCCCGGAGGCACGGCTGTAAACGGCTTTTTCCTGATAATTCGGCTGTGTGCGCATATGTGCTCATGCGCATAAGCACATCAGGGCGATTTGGGGAGGATCCTGTTGCACCAGCACTGCATTGAGCAGTAAAGCAGAGCACATTCAATCATATCATTGCTGCCTCTCCAGAGTAATCAATTGCACCTTATGTGCGGAAACACCCAGCGGACATTATTACTGCAGGTTGTTCCTGGCTTTTTGGCTTTGTGTTCACACTTCCCTGAAGCGGGATAAAGGCACTCTCTAGGATTTGCTACCACTTTCACCAGATATCTTTTAAAAGCGGGAGCTAAGCGGTACACGATTGGTTGACTACGGGTGGGGAACTCCAGACAGATGTGCCTGTGTGAACGGCCCCGTTAATCCGCTTGTGAAACGTTGCTCACACGCAGCTATAGCGGGGCAAACTGCCAGTCTGAACTCAGCCCCAGTGTCACCCAGCTGGCTTCATGTGGAAAAGTGGGAAATCAAACCTAAGTCTCCAGATTAGAGTTTGCTGCTCTAATCCAGGACATCATACTGGCTTTCACCCCAGAAAGGTATGGATGAGTTTGTGTTACTAAGCAAATAGGAAATTGTTCAATATAGTAAAATGTTTCCAAATTAATAATATCCAATCATGGAACGATGTTCCTTTCTCTTACTCTAACCTTCAGAAAAAATAGTATTCTGAGATAGTGAACTGAAATTATCTAATATTACAATATTGTGCAAGGAATATTGACAACAAAATTTCTCAGTGCTATTTTGTTTTATAGCATAATTGGTTATTTAAAATTATTAGACATATAAATATTTTCTAATTATTGCTCATCTCCTGTTGTCTTATATGCAGTTACTGAAGATTTTCAGTCATTTATGCTACCATCTGTTCAACTATATAGTCACATCAATCAAACCCATTCTTCTGATAGTGCTTTTGTAAATAAAACAATGTATTTTCAGGCTACTCACAAAATTCTGATCACTAATAAATCCTATGAAGCATGAATTTGCGTAGGAAGGGGTTTTTTTTCAACATTGCCATGTGATGTACCAGTAAATTGTATGAGATTACTTAGTAAATTTGTCCTGGCTAACTACAGTAGTCCACATAAACCAGCTTTTCCACTGGGGAAAAATGAGGGAGAGGTTTTCCTTTGACTGACCAAAATGCAGTATTGGGGATCATGGGATTTGCATGGAGAAAAATCACATGGGATGAGGGATACAGTGAGTAAGGGGATAAGTGAAGTGAAAAAGCTGACTCAGTCCAATCTGATATGTGTATCCGATTGCATATTAAGGAATTTTCATCCCAGCCATCTTCTTGTTTATGTATAAGTAAATTTTCTTCCCAGGTAAGTCTGTACAAGATTGCTCAATACCTTAACTACTGATCCCAGAAAAGTAGAAATATATACTCTGCCTTCTGTGAGTATGGTATTTCCACATTATTGCAAACAACTGAACTTGCCTGGCAAATTAGAATGGTTCTTGAAGATGTCGGAATTGTTATATGCAGAATCCAAAATTCTATGATATTTTTGATGGCAAAAATTGGCAACAAGTGGTTGCGTTAAACACCTTGTTGTTGGAAATGAATGGATAAAGAAGGAATAACTATAATTATGTATGTTCTCTTCCTTTGTTTTTTAATTTGTGAACTTTGTGTGTTTTTGCTCTGTAAACTCATTCTGATTATATATTGTTGCATATTGATAAAAAAAATAAAAAGACGTCAAAGGCAGCATTCACCATAACTGAAAAAGGTACTAAGTAATTCATATTTGTCTTTAAGTTCAACAGTAAGCATCAACCAGTATTCTTGTTTTTGTTTTTATTATAATCATCACCTTTATCTTTAAGAGTTATATCAAAGGCAAGCTGAGAAACAGAACAGTATTAAAAGTCTATGTTATTTTATTTATTCTCAGTTGTCATATAGTATGGTAGCTTTATGTTGTAAAAAATCAGCCACCTCCTTGTGAAACGTAAGCCTCATCCCTTGGAAAACAGATACTATGTTATTCAGTATTTAATCTAATTAATTCACAAGATCGTGATATGATAATGTAGTCAAAATTTCTATGCCCTTGTGCTGCAAGGTCAACATACTTAAAAGCCAATTCCTGATTGTTATGCATTTCTTGTATATAATACATTGCCCTTTATTTGTGGTTGCCAGAATATCTGATGCAACTATAATTTATAGGATAGCAAATCAGAACAAAATTTGTTCATTATTTCAGTTAGCATACATTTTCATGTCCAATGATTCATGTTTAATCTGCAAAGCATCCAACTGCTTCCCATCTCTCTGATTAATTTAGTTTATCACATTCTTGGCAATTTTGCAGCAGAGAAGCTAAAAGGAATAAAGTATACACATAATACTGTAACAATCAGGAGGACTCAAAGGGAAACTATTGTGTCCCAGTAGTGTTGTATATTCTGACAATTTTCTTACAGGTATAAGTGTTTTTCCTACTTATCACCTTTCCCCTAATTTTTCAGGAACCCTTGAAATTCAACTAATGACAATTAAGTATATAATTATCCATTCTGAAAAAGATGACTAAGGAAAATGCATGATTTTTCAAATAGATTTTCTTCCTGTATTTATTTATTTATCTATCCACTGCATATATACCTCACCTTCCTCCTCATTGGGGACTCTAAATACCTACATTATTGTCCTCTATTCTATCTTCACAACTGCCCTGTGAAGTAGGTTATACTGAGAAGTATGTGACAGGCTCAAGGTCACTCAGTAAGATTCTAGGGCAGAGTGGAAATTCAAACCTGGCCCTCCTAGATCCTAGTCCACCACTCTAACCACTATGCAATAATTTCTATGGCAGTTTTTTAATATGTAAAATAGTTTACAATTTTTATCTCATTCATTTTCATGTGGTAAAAATGCCTCACTGGCAGATCTCATATTTTGTAGGTGTTTCAGTCATCTGGAGTTAGAGGATCTCAGACTCCATATTAAGGAAAACCTCTTCCTGAATGTTCCTACAATTACCGCCAGTCATAACCAGATATATATTACATAGTGTTACTTAATACAATGCATCTCCTATACCCCTGTGAGAGTTCAGGCAGTCAGGTCTCTGGCTATGACAGAAGATATTCTGTCCACAGGCTCCAGGCTTCTCCTGCTGCTTGGTGGAGCAGCAGGAGCAAAATAAAGGGAAACATGGGGTTGCTGTGACACCACATCATCACTTCTGTTTACGTACCTGGAAATAACTTTACAGTGTTGCTGCAGCACTCTAGGAATGTCCCATATTCCCTCCCCCATTTTTCTCCAGGCAATTGACAACCCTTACCAGGATCTACCCAGTCATAATCTGACATGCTAAGGACTACTATACCACATACATCCCCATTTAATTCATACAAGTATACAGGAATGTCTAGATTCCAAATGGTTGTGCAGCAGGTAGAAATGCAACAGACAAAGCTAATTAGCTGAACCTTTCTTTATACTGCTGTCTTACAGCTTCTGAAAAGCACAACCACTGAGTTCCTGGTCATATTATGATATCCAGGGGACAAGTAATAAAATTTAAATGTATATTTAAGTGTTGCACATGTTTTGCCACAGCTGCTGGTTCAAGTCAGTTTCCTTCAAACTCTTTCAGCTTGTGCCTCCACTGCTTTATTCAGCTTTTCTGGGGTATAACACAGCACCAGCATCTGTGTAGATTTCTTTGCACAAAGAATGTATAGAAAACTAGCATGTCAAGAAAAAGACTAAGCTGGAGCTCTTTCCCCTGACATCTGGTTTTCTGTGTGCTGAAGGGTTTATTTGTTTTTTTGAATGTACTTTATTTATATCCCACTTTTCTCTCCAATGAGGAACCAAATCAGCTTACATCATTCTCTACTCCCTGTGAGGTAGGTTAGGCTGAGAGCATGTGACTGCCTTACAATCACCCTACAAGATTCCATGGCAAAATGGGGATTTGAACCGGGGTCTTGCAGATCTAATCTTACACTCTAACTGCTACATCAGCCTGGCTTTCTCTATTTGTTGTTTCATTTTGAGTGTGAAAGAGTGTTATTTTTGAATCTGATAGTGGTACAGACCAGAGTCAGGCTTACCGAATTGGTGAGAACTAGGCTAGAGGGCCCTGAGGAACCTCAGAGCCAAACAAATCTATTGCAGCATTGTAGTTACACATTTCTATTTTTTTAAAAAAAATATAACATTTCTAATATCATGATTATATTTAACATAATATACAGTTCAATCCTGTGAAGTTACTGTCTGTTTTAGCCATTTGAAATCAAGGAAAGAATAAGAAAGAGTAGATCTGCATAGGATTACATAGGTAGTTTAGCAAATGATATTTTATACAGTATATAACGAGAGACACAATCCATCTTTTTTAAAATTCTCATTGTTCTGAAAGTGAAATATATGCTTAACTGTCCCATTGAAATCACTGGTAGAATTACCACAGAATCCTAACCATGTTTACTCTGCAGTAAGCCACAATGAGCTCAATAGCCTTTACTCAAAAGTAAATGTGCATAGTCTTGCAGCCTTAAAATACCTAATAGCAATAAAGTGCCTGCAGTGATCAGAGCTGTACAAAAGATAAAAATGCAAAGCAGGTACCCCTGTCTACGTATCACCTCTGAAGGACTTTCTGCATCCTAACTCTCCAAGCTTTATTCCTGTCATGCCCCCCAAGGTCTCTTTTTCACTTAGATTCAATCCTGCCACCATCTACCCCCACAGTTCGCTGCAACCAACATGGGAAGTTGGTTTTGAAAGTCTCTCCCTGTCCAGCTTTCTTCAGTCAAGCCAATTGGATTTCTCCAGGAGTGTCCTGCCTGGCTGCTGGTGTGTGTGTGTGTGTGTGTGTTTGGTCGTTGTCAAACATTGCTGGCTGTGATAGAGAACAAGCCAAGATGAAAGCCACAGATGAAAGAGTGAAGGAATGGAGCTTGGCTCCAGTGATTACAGGCTTAATTAGAAAATACTGGACATTTATATACCCAATATTTTCTTAGTTTATTTAGTGGAAAAAGAAAATACTGGACTGTCTGTCAAATCTGGCAAACTTACCTGGGCAACAGAAGGTTAACAACCCTGCTGTTAGTAGTGTTCATATTTAATTTCTCAGGGGAAGATTAAAACTGAGTTGTAATTAGTTGTATAAGGTGTCTTAGTGAATCCTGTTGCTGAACTGGTGTCTTGTCTTATAGTAGAGAATAGCTAGGATATAAAATTTTATAACTCCAAGATGTGGTATAGTGGTTAAGTGTGCAGACTGTAATCTGGGAGAACCGGGTTTGATTCCCCACTCCACCACTTGCAGCTGCTGGATGACCTTGGGCAAGCCATAGTTATGTTGGAGATGTTCTTGAAAGAGCAGTTCTTCTCCTTCTCTTCCTTTTGTTTTTATTTCTGGCAGTCTTATTTAATGTTAATAAAAAGCAAATTTGCATATTTTCCAATTAAATGTATGTAATATTTGTTCATGTTTTGTGGCTCTTGGACATCTGATGTTACTTCTATGTGGCTCTTATGTTAAGCAAGTTTGGCCATCCCTGCTCTAATCTTAACTGCTCAACATTATCTCAGAATCAGGCTATCCATGCCAAGATGAGAAGACTTTCCTTGAACTGTTCAGGTATTCAGTCCAGGAGGATGCAAAAAATAAATGGACATAAGTCTGAAGAAGTGAGCAGTGACTCATGAAAGCTCATACCCTTAGTGTTCCCTGCTTATTTTCACTGCCAGCAAAGGCTCTTGCCTTAGAATCTTAATTGAACCCAAAGAACAGAATGGTTTACTTATATTTGGTAGAATGACAGAATGGTCAGAGCATGGGAGGTGGCTGTGAGGTAACTCAGAAGTAAAATAGAGTAAAGGTTTCTGTGAGGTTCATAAACAAAATGGTGGAATAGAACTTTGGGGTTGGAAGGAGCAAATATTGACCAGCCTGGAGACAGTGCAAAATCTTTTCCTGAGGCGGTTATTGGCACTGCTCAAGGGTTCGCCTGCAGCATTAATGAGGGCAGAAACAGGAATTCCATCACTAAGGGCTCTAGCGCACTTAGCGATCTTGAAATCGATGCCAAAATTTCAACAGCTTCCAAACGAAGCATTTAGCAAAATCAGCTACTTATATTTACTAAGTAATGAGAAAACTCGCATCAAATGTTATAATAACATCATCTCAAGGTACTCTTTTTTTTAAGGTAATTTTTATTAGTTTTTAACAAACATACAAACAAACAAACACATAAATGAGAGTGGTAGTAACAACATCATATCTTTTAGATCACCTCTTACATATAGATTAATTTTCTCACCATATGGACCATTATTTTTGTAAGTCTTATGTTTTACATTAACAATTTTAACAATTCTAGCTCTGTATCTTATAAAATTACATTTCTATTACTAACCAAGTCAATTCTCTCCTGATTAAACATTCTACAACAGTCTTCTATAAATTAACTTTACCTTTACCTATTAACTAACTTTATAACATTTCTATTTGTGCTAATTATTTTAACATATAAGCAAATTCTCTAGTTTGTTTCATGCATCAGACCACCTTAATACCTTTAAGAAATTCTCTACATTCTTCTGTTATTGTCCTTCCCTAAATATCCTTCTCACATATATAATCTGTCACTTTTTTTTACAGCTTATTCTCTAATATTTTATATTGTCTACTGTTTCTAAAACTTCCTAGAACTCTAAAAAATCTTCCCTATTTTTTATGGGCTATAATTTTATAAATGCATATATAAAAAAAGAAAAATATAATTTCAATTATAACCAATGTTAATTCATTGTCAATACAATCTTCTCTTGCCCATCTTAATCAGTTGCACCAAAACAGGGGTTAATTTTATCATGGGCCGTAATTTTATAGATACATAAAAAAGGGTATAAATTCAGTTGTCACCAGTGTTAGTTCATTGCCAATACAGTTTTCCCTAGCCTGTTGCACAAAAACCAGGGTCCTCTAGCCTTATTTAGGAGGTTTTATTTTTTATTCTTTTTGAAAGTCCTTTTTTCAATAAAGTCATCATTCCGTGCCTCTTTCCCTTAGAGAGTAGAGGGTATTCCGGCTCGCCATCTGTATTTCATTTTTATGGTGGTTAATATTTTCATAGCTTCTGTTTCATCTTCTCTATGGAATATAACTTTGAGGGTTGCAAATTTGACAGTCTTTTAGTAGGTCTGTTATTCTCACTGTAACCTTGATCATCTTGATTGCAGAGTTGTTGTGTGTCTTGCACTTTTAAGTGCTGAGGATCCTTTTCTCTATAGGTTAAGTCACATTGTTTGTGGCATTGCCTTGCAGCTTGCAAGATTTGCTGCTGGGATTCTTTTCCTCTATAGGTTGGGTCCACTAAATTATAGTGTTGTTATGTTTCTTGTTCTGTTTGATGCTGAAGTTCTTTTATCTGGCTTATAGTTTGGGTTGGTGTTACAGTGTATTTATCCTTTACAGCTTCTAAAATGTCCTTAAATGCTAAAGTAATTGCATCTACAATCATAGCCCGAAGCTCCATCCAAGAGACCTGTAGCTGATTAATTTCTACAGAGCTCTCTGGGCAAATATCATCTGGCATTTTTCTTTTTGGATCTTGTCCCCCTATTTTAAAATAATAACAAATACCCAGCAGAGTCCACAATCTCTGCTGCTTATTGTCAGTGATCTTTTCAAAGTTGACCGTGCTTAAAGTTGTTGCCAGCTGAGAATTCGTTCATGCAAGTCAGATGTTTACATCTCCTAAGAACGGTAGTCATCTCATGGTACTCTGTGCCTGATGACTTATCCAGATCTTTTGTAAATACCCAGGACTTGCACCAATGAGTGTTTAATGGGGATGCTCTTTTAGACAAAAGGTTAATACTCCAAAATCTGCACCATGGTATCATAGGATTTTAAAAGATCATTTAAGAACCTCCTAATTGTCAGACATTGCAGTCCACAGTTTAAGAGCAGCATTTACTGCCCTTCACTTTCAATCCATGCCCACTGAAGTGCTGCTTGGAAGGTATACCAATAAACCACAGGAACAATGTATATGCGTTTGTGGGTACTGCAGTGGAAGATCTATTCCACTATATTATGGTTTGTCCTTTATATTCAAACCTAAGAAGCAGATTTCTATCTGGAATTTTAAGCCAACTTTGCAACTTACCTGACAATGAAAAATTGGTTTTCCCCTTGTCGGATATGTATATCCCCTGGTTACTTGTAAGGTAGCACTTTTTGTGCTTGCAGCCAGAAAAGTTAGATCCAAGGCTGTTTCCTAGAACTACAAAACTGGTAGCATAGCTTTTATAGTTTTAAAACTTTGATTTTTTATTTGTTCAAATGCTATACAGTTTTATTCTGAAGGCTTTGTTTTTAGAACAGTACTTTTGAACCCTAAATTTATATTTTGTATTTATATTTCATATTGTAATGACCAATGGCCATATACAATAAACTTACTACTACTACTACATAAACAAAATGGTTTCAGATAGGTATAATTCTTCTTTCTCCAAAGTTTCTTAAGTAGACCTAGCCACACGTGTTATTTTCTCACTTGCCACTTAGGCTAATAACTTCCACAAAGAACACAGTTTCCTCTCACAGCACTTCATTCTTCAGTAGGGTTGCCAGGTGCTATAATCGTGCTGCCGAGGGGATTTTGGGGCAATCCGGGAATGGGTGGTGATGTCCCCAATGCAATGACATCATGTAGAAGTGACATAATGGTGACGTTGTGCAGTGATGCTCGGCCTTGAGCCTACCTCAGTGGGGAGGGTGGGGTAAAAGTTGAAATAATAAATAAATATTATGGGCAAACTCTATGGTTAAAATTGGGCTCAAACCATAGTGTTTTGCCCAAAAAGCAGAGCATCGCCACCAATGTGATGATGTCACTTCCACATGACATCACTGTGTCAGCAACATCACTGTGCAATGTCCCTGTTTGGGGGCAGGGCTTTCCTCACCAACCAGATGGCTTGTGACAGGCAGAAGTCTCAGAAATCAGGGAATCTCCCAGCCGATCCAGGTCTGGGAACCTTTCTCTTCTTACACTCAAATCTCTTCCCACACAATTTAATTATTTGTCTCTGGCCCACACAAAGCCTCTCTGAATGAACCAGTCAACTCTTCTTCCTAGGCACAGCTACCATCAAATCACAACACACTTCAATCACCCATCCTTTCTTCTCTTTTTTACTTTAGAGGCCTATGCTTTAACCCACAGCAACATACATATAAAACAGCACATTAAATCACAGAAGTTAGAACACACACAAACAGACATAAAATATTTACATAGCAAAACACCACATCCGCAAATAATACTTAGTGGAAAATATTCTTATCTTAATTAGATAATTTAGTAGGTATAAAATGGCCATTCCATTATTATCTTGAAAAAGAAAGAGAAGGAAAGAACATTTGCAAGCAATAACCAACCAACTAAGCCCTTGAGCTGACAGAACCATTAAAAATGTTAACATAATTTTATTGAAATTTTAATTTGTTGATGCAGATAATTAAAGTCAATTATGCTTGTCTAAGTCTTCTCAACAGATGCAGAATTTGGAAGAAGCACTGTACAGAGGTTCTAAATGCTGGTTGGCAGAATTTATAACTGCACTAAGTATAGCAGTAGGCGAGATGTCTCCCTCGTGGAATTTTTCTAGCTGGCCTGTGAATTTTGAAAACTAAATTGAGGAAGCAAAGTTAAATCGATGCAACTGCATACAATAACATTATTCCATAACTGTCATAACAGAAACATTTAATCAGAAAATTGTGGCAGTTTAATTGAACTTTAATTTTAGGCAGACAAAAATTAAGTTTTTTAGAAGTCTACAGCATTGAAATAGAATGTTATGTAAACCACAGTTAATATCACTATTAGCAAAATAAACCACTATTTATCAAATTATGCAGCAATTTATAAATTAAAAAGATGTACTTTAAGGGACAGGATGGTTATGTGGTCCGAACTTGCTGAAGTTGTTCCTTTGTTGATTCTCTGTCATGGCCCTGCAGCAAATTGTTCTCTAAATACTAAGTTAACATAATTTAATAGTTCCACTTCCAAATACTTCCTTTATACCTGGATATTCTGGAAAACAAACACACTTAAACATTCAGTTTCCAAAGATATGTATGTTTGGCTATATTTAAAATATCTACTTTTCTCCCTGTCTTTATAATACTCTGAGAAGCAGCAGGAGACAGAGCTGCTAGAGGGGTGAGTGTTTTTTATTTGCTTTCAGCTGAGGTGATTTAGCTGAAGGTACTGTGAGGAGGACTGTGTTTGGGGAGTGTGTTTGGGGGTGAGTTTTAAGTTGTTGCAGAGTCCTGGCTGCTTGAGAAAGGGTGATTGACTGTAATTGGATTGCCTGGGTGTAATTTGAATAGCTGCTGGCCCCACCCTCTGCTGGGTGAGGCTTCTATTTAAGGCTGTACCTCACCAGAGGCATGAGCTGAAGGGCTCTTAGCCTAAGGACTCTTAGACTAGATAGGCTGGTAGACAGTGCTGGGGAGGAGCCAGTGGCCATGGTGCATGGTGGCACCAACAATGTGGGGAAATGCAGTTGTGAGGTCTTGGAGGAAAAATTTAGGCTGCTGGACGGGAGACTTAAGGTCAAGACCTCCAAGATAGCCTTGTCAGTATTGCTACCTGTTCCATGCATAAGGCTGGAGAGACAAGCACAGATCAGGAGTCTCAATGCGAGGATGAGACAATGGTGTAGGGAGGAAGAGTTCAAGTTTGTTAGACACTGGGATGCTTTTTGGAACAAGAGGGAGCTGTACAAAATAGATGGTATCCACTTGTCCTGAAGAGGAACCAGGATGCTGGCACTTAAAATCAAAAAGGTGGCAGAGCAGTTTTTAAACTGAACACTGGGGGAAAGCCAACAGGAGATGAAAAGTCTCTGGTTCAGGATGGCTCATCTCAAAGAGATGAAAGGGTAGCTGTTCCTTTTCTACAAGGAAATGGATTAGCATTGTCCACTGAGACTGTGGCTAACGATATGGCCTGGCAATGTCTCAAGGCAGCAGGAGGAAGGTTGCAGGCTTAACATAAGAATTTAAGAGAAGCCAATGTTGAATCAGGCCAATGGCCCATCTAGTCCAACACTTTGTCACACAGCAGCCAAAAATACCAGGTGCCATCAGGAGGTCCAGCAGTGGGGCCAGGACACTAGAAGCCCTCCCACTGCTGCCCCCTCCAGCACCAAGAATAGAGTGCATCACCTGCCCCAGACTGAGAGTTCCTATCTATACCCTGTGGCTAATAGCCACTGATGGACTTCTGCTCCATCTGTTTATCTAATTCCCTCTTGAAACTGTCCATGCTTGTAGCTGCCACGACCTACTGTGGCAGTGAATTCCATATGTTAATCACTCTTTGGGTGAAGAAGTACTTCCTTTTATCTGTTCTAACCCGACTGCTCAGCAATTTCATGGAGTGCCCACGAGTTCTTGTATTGTGAGAAAGGGAGAAAAGTACTTCTTTCTCAACCTGCTCAATCCCATTCATAATCTTACAAACCTCGATCATGTCACCCCAGCTGTCATTTCTCCAAGCTGAAGAGCCCCAAGTGTTTTAACCTTTCTTCATAGGGAAGGTGTTCCAACCCTTTTATCATTCTAGTTGCCCTTCTCTGCACTTTTTCCAATGCTATAATATCCTTTTTGAGATGTGGCGACCAGAACTGTACACAGTATTCCAAATGAGGTCGCACCAATGATTTATACAGGGGCATGATGATACTGGCTGATTGGTTTTCAATTCCCTTCCTAATAATCCCCAGCATAGTGTTGGCCTTCTTTATTGCAGTTACACACTGTCTAGACATTTTCATTGAATTATCTACTATGACTCCAAGATCTCTCTCTTGGTCAGTCTCTGCCAGTTCAGACCCCATCAACGTGTATTTATATTTAGGATTTTTGGCTCCAATGTGCATCACTTTGCACTTGGCCACATTGAACCCCATTTGCCACATTGACGCCCACTCACCCATCCTTGACAGATCCCTTTGGAGTGCCTCACAATCCTCCCTGGTTTTCACCACCCTGTACAACTTTGTGTCATCTGCAAATTTAGCCACTTTACTGCTTACTCCCAATTCCAACTTGTTAATAAACAAGTTAAAAAGCATCGGACCGAGTACCGATCCCTTTGGTACCCCACTGTTTACCACCCTCCACTGAGAAAGTTTCCCATTTATACTCACTCTCTGTTTCCTATTTATAAGCCAGTTTTTGATCCACAAGAGGACTTGTCCTTTTATCCCATGACTATTGAGCTTACTTAGGAGCCTTTGATGAGGAACTATATCAAAAGCTTTCTGGAAGTCAAGGTAAATAATGTCTATTGGGTCCCCCTTGTCCACATGTTTGTTCACTCCCTCAAAAAACACTAACAGGTTAGTGAGAGAAGTTCTTCCCTTACAGAACCCATGCTGAGTCTGCCTCAGTAGTTTTACGGAGTGTTTTGCTTACTGTTTATATATCTGATGCTTTCTCCTTATCCCCAGTGTATTTCCTAGAAGTCATCAGGTTGCATCTAATCTCCCTTAGCATGACTGGGAGCTTCTTCTACTTATATAAGGGTAGTCTGCCTTTTCTTTTCTTTCCCTTCCAAATTTCTTCTTCCTTGTGCTGCCACAAAAAGAGACAGAATTTCAGGAGTGGAAATTTCTTGACACTTTGGTCCAATATCTGTCTTAGTGGCGAAGGATATTTACAAAAGGAAAGTTAAATTGAGCATATTAGACTACTCCTGAGTCAGTTGATGGTATTGAAAGTTTTTCTGGTTGTTGTTTTTTTTTGGTAATCTTCAATTCCAGAACAGATTTATCCATTTCCTCTGAATTACCTTTTGCTAATGCAGGAGTTGTAAACACTTTTAACTGGGGCTTTTTTTGTAGAAAAAACCCAGCAGGAACTCATTAGCATAATAGGCCACACCCAATAGCAGAAAATCATTAACATATTAGGCCACACCTCTGACAGCATAGCATATTAGGCCACACCCCCATGTTACCAGAAGTGTGGTCATCCAGCCACACCCACCTTTTGCTTCTTATTCTGTTTACCTTGTTTGTTGTCAAACCCCAGGGCTTTTTTTGTAGCAGGAACTCCTTTGCAAGTTAGGCCACACGCCCCTAGTGTAGCCAATCCTAATGAGTTTCTGCTGTTGGGTGTGGCCTATTATGCAAATGAGTTTCTGCTGTTGGGCATGGCCAACTTGGGAGCCAGTCGGAACTCCATTCCTGTGCATTCCTGCCCAAAAATAGCCCCGCTTTTAGCAAGTTCATGTAGATAATGGATGATGAAAATGAGTTGACTGAAAACTGTCCAGTAATATTACTGTATTGTGGGAATGTGATACTATTCCATTCTGAAAAATCCATTGTTTCTTATCGCTTTTCAGTACTCCATTATATTATTGTTTTCTCCTTGAACTACAGGAAAAAGCTGAGTGCCAGAGGACTTTGGGGAAACTTAAGTCTTAGGATCTTTTTGTTTAACACTTGGTGGCAACTGGTAGGAAAGTAATAGTATTTACCTATATTTTCAATTGGTTGTTGACTTATTTTGTGAGTAGGTTTTTCCCAGACATGCTTTACCAATTATAGGACTTAGAAATCCACACACTTTACTGTATATGAGTTCCATGCCAATTTATCTCGCTAATTCCACAATAACACCCAGGAGTTCATAGTCTTTCCTTAATTGTACCCCTGCATATTTCATTCTGGTTTGTGAGCTGATTTGACCATGCTTCCAGATCAGAGCTAATGGGCTGGATCCTGCCTAAATTTTTGTGGGTCCCAAGGTGGGAATGCCTCCCTGAAATCATGCTTCTAGGGGATAAGGTATCTCTGGGAATAGTTTAGGGGGGAATCAGCAGCAACAGGGCTTCCACATGTCAGCTTTCTCTGCCCATCTGTAATCCTAAATCCTATTTCCAAACATTCACCAGTTTAGCCTCCTTACACACAAGGCAGACTCTGAGTCCTCAATAGTTACCTCACAGGGTGTCTGTTGTGGGGAGGGGAAGGGAAAGGAGTTTGTAAGCCGCTCTGAGACACCTTTGGGTAGTGAAGGGCAGGGTATATATCCAATCTCTTCTTCTTCTTCTCTTCTAGTTCCCTGAGAAAAGTTCTCTCCCAACTAACACTCTGGAGATGCAAACTGTATTTGAACAGAGATGACAGTGAAATGGGTTTCTCCCTTTCACTCCCTCCTCCCATTAGGCTTCCTCAGCCACCCATGGTCTTGATTGGTTGTTAGATGCTCTACACACATGCCAAACAGGCATAGAGGGGATTCTGTTGCAGGAGTATAAAGGGAGAGGTGTGTCTCCACAATGTGTCTCCACAATGAAATGGGTTAGATACTTCTTTGAAAGAAATAAGAAAGCTGGGAGTTTAGAGAAATGGTTCACACATTTTTGTAACATATTGATATGACAATATCCAATTTTTGATGGTTTTTTAAAAATTGAAAAAGCCAGGGGGGGAGAGATGGCTGCTGCTGGAGAACTGTGGCAGGGAACCTGTGGAGAAACCTGCCATATAGAAGCCTTGTTGCTGCTGTACTGTATCTGGAGCTGGGCCAACAATGGGAAAACCACACAAGCCCATCCCTATGTGGAAATCACTGGGATTTCAGCTGCCTATTACACACAGGGTTGTAGAATAATGCCATTTAGTTAGAAAGATGCAGCTCTGCTTAGGATGGCACTGTTGCTTTCATAAACTCAAAACAGAAGGGTTGTGGCTCAGCAGTAGAACACATGCAAGTGTAACATGTCGAGACATTGTTTCTAATATGTGTTGGAAATGCCAAGGACCTCTACTGGTCAAGTAAATAATTCTGAATTGGATGGCAAATTAACTGACTGGGTATAAGGGAATTAAATCATATATCTAATAACCAACTGTACCCTGAACTGTTGATACTTAAATCTATGGATTGGGGCCAGATGGGGAGCAGGAATTTTTTCGGGGGGGGGGCATATTTGCACAAAAATCTGAAACCTGATAGGGAGGGAATCCCCCAGAGAAGTACTGTATGTGCATGTGCAAATAATGCTCCTCTGTTCACCTTAGTAGCCTAGAGGTGGACTTTCAGAGTCCAAGCATGCTACAATTCCTTGCCACCTCCCACCATGCCCATCACCATTCCAAGTGACAGAGATGAGGAGGCAGGGAGTCACAGCTGTAGTGAAGCTCGGGTTAGATGAGATAGGTGGGGAGACACTACTGCTGCTGAGCTGGCAAAGCTGGGTTTGGCTGGGCTGGGAATCTCTCCCTGATTCTCGTGGGTTCCTCCCCTTATGTTCCTTAACCAGTTCTAAAATATACACCATTAGGGAATTATTCAAGCTAAAGATTTTAAAAATCCACATCTTATCTCTGACAATTTTGTTTGTAACCAATACTACCTTCTCGTGGGTTCCTGCCCTTATGTTCCTTAACCAGTTCTAAAATATACACCATTAGGGAATTATTCAAGCTAAAGATTTTAAAAATCCACATCTTATCTTTGACAATTTTGTTTGTAACCAATACTACCTTCAGTTATACAGCACCTTGAGTGGGCACATAATTTCAGAGCAACTTTTATGAACTCTTATGACATTTCATGAACACTAGGCATTAGGTCTTAGACATTTAGTAATAAATTCAAGCCAGAATTAGCAACTTGTGGTGGTAGCCTTATAGCCTCCCTAGAAGCTAAAATGACTAAATTGAGGCTATTGTACTTAGGTCACAACATGAGAAGACAAGGGTCACTGTAAAAAACAATAATGCTTGGGAATGTTGAAGGCAGCAAGAAAAAATGAAAACCCAACATGGATTGATTCCATCAAGGAAGCCATGGTCCTTAGTTTGCAAAACCTGAGAATAGGCATTAACAATAGGCAGGCTGGGGAAGGGATATAATCTATAACTTGAATTGGAAATTATGTTTAAAAATGTTGAATATATTCCAATAAAAATCTTGTTTAAAAAAAAACAATAGGCAGGCTGGTAGCCAGGAATTTTTTCTGAAGGGGCATTTTTTTTCTCTTGTGGGGCTCCCACTATACGTCAGGTTGGTCATTGCCCCCTTCTCCCAAGCCAACCTGACAGATTTTCCATTTTCCAGTGGGGTGAAGACCATTGGGGGGAAAGTATTTATACCATTAAAGATGAGAAGGGGGGGGAGAAATGAAATGTACAAGCTCTTTCTGTGGGGCTTGAAGGAGAACTCAACCCTCCCCAAAGGATTCTTTAGGCTATAGAATCAAGCAGTGTGTGTCATCTATGGGCAAGCCCCCCACACAATTACCTCTCACACTCTGTCTCTTTCATCAGATTTTTTTTCCCCAGCTTGAAAGTTCAGAGCAAGAGGCTGTTATTTGAGTTGGAGAGGAGATCCATGGAGAGCGAAAGAGCAAAAGTTCTCTTCCTTGTTAGCATGTGATCACCTCTGCAGATTCCTTTGAAAAAGAAAGCAAAACACATAGAGACCTCCCCCCCCCCAAATCTGATGCACCTTCCATTCCACCCTCCCAATAAATAAGGCTAGAGACAGATTTAGGGGGATGAAGCCCGCAGTCTGCAGAAGGAGAGGAACAATGTTACAGTGGATGCATGCCCAAAGAGACAGGCACACGCCATTCCATACTTTGCTGATTAAAAGGCTTGCTGCTCCATTGATCTGTTGCAAAGAGCCCAAACAAAACCTCCATCAAGGCTCTGCCCCCCCACCCCCCCGTGGGGATGAAGCAAAAGGAAATGAAATTAAAACCTTTTCCTCCAGCCCAGCTGTTTGCATGCTCAGGATCCCCCCCCTTCCAATGGGAGACTTACAAAAGCCAGAGTGGAAAAAGTTTAGCCGCCTGGTCTGTCTTGACAGGAGTCAGGGTTGGTTTGGGGTCTCTTTTCTTCCTTTGTTAAATATTTGAGTGGCAGTCTTTGTCTGCCCCCCCTTAGAACTCCCCCTCTACTGGGCATATCCAGAGACGTGAAATTAGACCCCCCCCCAGCTGTCTAGAGGGCTGCACTGGCCAATCAAAGGAGGAACAAAGGAGGCACAAGGAAGCCACTGGTCAGGAAGGAATCAAACCAGGATGGAAGGAATGACTCCGGAGGCCAGTTAGTTCTCACACTCTTCAGCTGGCGTGTTGGCAGTGCGGTGTGGCTGAACTTAACAAGTAATAAGGTGGGTTTTTTTTTCAAAAATAAAGGGGAATTGGGGAGATTGGGGTATGAGACTTTGAGGATCTGATGGGGGCTCTGCCCCTAAAGCCTCACTTCTGGCTATGGCCCTGATAATAGGACGTTTTGGAGGATTCATAAGGTGGTCCATCTGTAGCAACTTGATGGAACTTAACACACACAGCCTTATAGCAGATGTAAACTTTCTAGTTTTCCAACTCCATTGGTATAGCCTAGTGGTTTTGTTAGGCTGAGGCAATCCTCTAGACAATGTCTCTGTCAAGGACAGGAAGTAATCTTTTGAAATATGTTACCTTCATGTCTTTATCATGCATATGGCAATTTCCTGGCATCATAGGAATAGAGTCACATGGACCAAGTAACTGACCAGTTCAGATGCTGTAAATCTTGAAGACAGAGCATCCATGGAGACACAATTGCTGATGTGTCATTTACAGAGAAAGGGAATAAACAAGGTATCCCATGTTAGAGGTATCTGAACAATACAAAAAATGGCAATATAATGTTAAAGATTAGCTGTGTGATAATAACACATGTTAAGGTTATTTTCATGATGTGCCCCACCACCAACACTCTGGTATGAAGCTAATACTTTTTGACCACTTCCTTGGAATACTTACAGCAACCTTCAGTTACTTCATGTTGCTTTTGAAGATGTCTGCCTAAAGTTTAAGAAAGTATTCTTTCTACCACATTTTAATTTTTTTAAAAAAACTAGTCAATGGTAACATGTACTGACAAGTTTTTCTGATCCCTGCACAAGCTATAAAGCTATATACTTGTTACATAAAAGTGTATGTTAATTTTATTATATATGAACAATTATATTTTCTCATTTTAGACATATATTTAATTATCAAGAGTAGTCATGGACTAAGCCTGATGTTACACAGTAAAGATTTTTCTGTAAAAAGCTTCCCAAGTGACCCTAATGTCTTTTTCTTGATGGTTAGTTGTTCATAATCCAGGTTGGCTGCAGCTTCATTAAGATTATTGGTCTGAAAGGTGCTTTCCCCCGCCCCCCAGTAACAGGGACTATATCATGCATCTAATAAGATATGACTACCTGATCATGGTGCCTAGGGCAAATGAAGGATGTTTTAAAAGTTCACTTTGCTTGTTTTCAGAATGTTAAAAATAAAGTGCAATAGCACATTTCTAAATAGATAAGAAATACCAGAGCTCTGACACTGGAGTTACTCTTCACTCAGTTCTAAGGAGTTAAATAAACTATGCAGCTAGCATTGATAGTTAACTTAGATGATGAAAGGGCTGCAAAAGCTGTTTTAAAAATAGGAGTTATCCACCTATATAGAACAATGATAAACATTTAACCTATTACTGTGTTTCATTCTGTCAGCCTCTTCATTAAAATAATATAATTGCTGGAGAAATGAGAAATCATTGTGGAGAAATTTGAAATGAAAATGGGAACTACAAAAAAACAAAGAATTATTTGCTTTATTCATTCATGCATGGAAGGTATTAGGACATCCAGAATTAGATGAAAAAACAGCATTGGATATTATATGTGTTTTGCAAAAGAATATCAAAAGTCTTTATGAATCAGAATGGAAGAACAGAATTGAGAATATAAAATAACTAGGAATAAGGCCCATTGTGGAAATAAATACACCCAGGTCTAGAAAGAGGCTCTGGCCAGGTGCCTTGGTCCTGGGTACTCAGAGTCAGTTTGCTGTGGTGACCTCAGCAGGGTATAATGACACAGAGTCCGCCATTTTCTCCAGAGGAACTGATCTCTGCTACCTGAAGAACAGTTGTAATTCTGAGTGATCTCCAGCCCACCCATGGAGATTGGCAACAATGGTTCCCTGGGAGGGACTGGCTGGTTGGGAGGGTGAAGTCTATGGCATTGTACCTGTCTGAGGTCCCACCCTTCCTCAACACTCACCCTGTCCAGGCTCCATCCCTCAAATCTCCAGGAATTTCCCACCTGTAGTTGGCAACCTTATCTGCTTCCCAGCCAATCATCAACTTACCTTTATTTTCTCCGCACTCTTCAGCTCTCCACCTGCAGCCTCTACAGTGCTCTGAAGCCCTGACTGCTGCGTCACATTGGGTGTCATACAGGGGCCATCTCAGAAGGATATAAGGACACAGAGTCCACCATTTTCTCCAGGGGAACTGATCTCTGCCATCTGATAAACAGTTGTAATTCTGAGTGATCTTCAGCCCACACCTGGAGATTGGCAACAATGGTTTTTCCCAACAGGCACTAAGGGGAAATGTATTTTACCTCAGAACAGCAACAGCAAACTGTTTAGAATGTTAGAGGCAAAGGCCAGTGAGGCTGCATATGCAAACAACTTCTGTGTTCCAAGGCAAAGGCCAGTCAGGCCACATATGCAAATAACCTCTGTGTTCTGACTGGCTGTGAGGGAGGGGAGAGGAACAACAAACTGTTTAGAATGTTGGAGGCAGGACTCAGGCAAAGCAGCCAGTGGCTAGGAAGACCCTCGGAATGACAGATCAGGGAGCAAACTGATTTCAGAGTGTGTTGGAATGTTCAGGGGAGTCCATGACCAAAACAGAATTATATATACTGGAGGATGGGCAAGGTAGATGTAGATGGTAATCCTAAAAATACTTCCCTGGAAGTAAGCCTGGTTGAATAACATAGCACTTTATTTCTGAGTGCCTAGTTTTGCTCCCACAGTGAACTTAAAGTGTTAGTGAACTTTGCAAGCATTTTTCAAGAACATTATTTTCTTTACCACTTACTGATGTGTCCATTATTCCAAGGAGGTGACTTTAGAGCTGGCAGCTCCGGGGGGGGAGTCTGGAGTACTAACAGATTAGTGATTTAAACTAGTTGTTACTGTAATATGAAGCATTTTGGTCATATATTAGAAGATAACCTACTTTATAAACAACAGCCACTAAAATTCTTCTTTTTATGTTACTAATACTGTATCTGAATATTTACAAAGTAGAGACCGCACTCTCTTATTGTCACTCTCTTCCAAGTAAAATATCTGGTGACTTAATTAAGTTTTCACTGGTCGAATCTGTATTTGCATTTTTAAATCAGTTGCGTACTGCCGTGACACCGTCTTTCTCTATGCTTATTTGAATGTTGTTTGGAGAAGATTCTTTTAAAGCAGTGCGGAGGTGCAGTGACACTGGAGCCGCCCCAAAAGGACGATCTGCGAAAGTATGCTAGCACTGTTGAGGTGTGAAAATAACATCAAATGTGGACTGCTTTTTTGAAGACGGAGTCAAAAGGCTGGGACACAGGTCGGAAAGACAAATGCAGATTCGGCCACTGTATTTTATGTAATGTTTACAGTGGATTTCGTTTTTTGTTTGCTTGTGAGTTTCCTTTCAGAAATGACTATGTGTGTGCTTGGAAATCATCTATCTATCTATCTATCTATCTATCTATCTATCTATCTATCTATCTATCTATCTATCTATCTATCTATCTATCTATCTATCATCTATCTATCTATCATCTATCTATCTATCCCATGCAACTAAAATCAGATATATTGATGCTTAAACACAGAAAACAAAGTCATTCTCAATTTGCATTTCATTTATTAAAACTGGGAAAAGATATCACAAAGCACTTCAAAGAGCTTTCTAAATTTGTCTATGGACATAAACAGTGTTTTGTCAAGGTACCTCTCAATTGGGGTACAAGGGTTTAACTAGCTTATTTAAATAGTTTATTTCAGGGTGGATTTGATTTAAATCAAATCAATTTAAATAATGTTTTAAATCATAATTTAAATTGCAAGTCAGTAAGATTATATTTAAATCATGGTTTTCTACATGAAGACTCATTCTTGCTTGTAGAATCTCAATATTTACAACCAGATGAAGGTTTCATTTTTGGAATAACAACTTATCAAATTAGTTTTACAGTTATATCAAAAATTACTGATTTGATTATACTATTAGAAACACATCATAGATAAGTATGAAATTATTGCAAGGTGAACTATCTTCAGTTTAATAAGTTAATCATTCATATTTGGACAGCTTTTCTGCTATACTTTATTGAAAGGAGAAAAATAATCATTGCCTTTATAATAACAATATAAATAGTTTTATTTAACTAAAACAATGACATTATAGCATATGTATTCTTGTTTTTGCTTTAAAACTCATATTTTGTTTAACCACAGCAATTAATAAATATTTTTTTAAAAAACCTTAGACTGTCAGCCCAGTCCACACATAAAAAAATTAAAATACTGTCCTCTGTAGCTCACTCATCTTTGTCTTTATCTTCTTGTTTGTTCATAATCTACAAAAGAAAAACAAGCTTTCCTGCTTTATAAGGTCCCAAACAATTTCTCAATTGAGAATGAATGAGTCCAAAGGAAGAGAATATTCTTTCTATGCCAGCAGAAGAAGCTACTGCTGTTAAAAGTGAAATCATTACTTCAACATTCTCTAAATCCAAGTGCTTAAGTGATTTCCACCAGTTCGGTGGTGTGACTTTCTTTAAAACAACATCAGCAAACATGTATTTCTTGAATGGTTCCCCCTGAGCTCTGAAGTTAATTATAGTTGGCATTACAGATGGATTTTTTATGCCTTTTGTTTAATTCTGTCAGTGTGTAGTTCTGTTTTTAAGTGCTCACTCAGTTCCTTTCCAATATTCAGCATACACACACACACACATCTCTCCTATATTATAATTACATTTTAGTCTGGCAACATTCTATGCCTGCCAAAATGAGTTGGGTCTGTGATGTGTCAATCACAAGGTGTCTCTATCCACTGGCTGCATTGCCTGAGTTCTCTCCCAGCCACTGCAGCCTAGGCCACTTTTCTCTGATTGGGCCAGTGTTTCAAGGTCATTTGCATAGGGAAGCTGATTGGACTTCACTCCATTCTGCACCTCAAACTCCCGCCCCCCCGTGAGACAGTTGGGACTGTCAGTTGCATATGCAACCTGGTGTATTCTGAGGTAAAAATATGTCCTTCCCCACAACACATCACTTCTCCTTCAAAAGAAACAAACCCAATAACATAACCATGCCACACCACAAAAAAGACAGATCACACCACAAGCAGAATACCACAAGGCAAAAAATGATAGGAAAAGGTGCCAGCAGTCCCTGCATTACTGCCACAGATATGTACCTGAGAGCGCTTCAGGGGGTGGTGTGCAGGTTCCAGATTCATGTTATAAAAGCTGCCTGAGGGATTATGGACCATTCACAGACTTTCTACCTTAACATACCGCACAGGGTTGTTGTACGGATCATATGGGGGAGAGGAGAATGATCAGCTGCTTTGGTTCCCACTGCAGGGAAATACAGCCCTTTCCCTAGGCAGAGGCTGCAGGGGTGGGTGCGGGGAGATGTAAACCTGAAGACAGACAGGCAGATAAAGATAGGCTGATGGTTGCCTGGAAAGGGCATAGGGTTGCGAGCTCCAGGTTGGAAATTTCCAGGATATTTTACGAATTAAGCCTGCTGAAGGTGGGGTCTGAGGAGGAGGAAGTGGGGGACCTCAGACAGATATAGTGCCATAGACCCCACCCTCCAACCAAGCTGTTGCCAATCTCCAGGTGACAGCTGGAGAGCTCTTAAAGCTCTGGTGCTAATTCAAAGTGCTGGGGATGTGTTGCATTCTGGCAGGGGATGCTGTGAGTGTAAAAAATGGATTATTGACAAAGTAGTGTTTTGGAAAATCTTTAGGAATAGTTTGGCACATTTACCATGGGGCACCCACCCAAAGCCTCTGGCATTTTCTCACTCTGCTGGCATCAAAACCAGTTTAAGGCAAAATAGAGATATGGAGATTTTTCCATCCTCCTTTGCATCAATCTGTCTTTGTTGGCAGCCCTAGGCCTGCCACCACTCTCAGGGTGACTTCATGCCTCCTGACTGGCATTACTTCACTAGCCCTGGCTGCTTGCTCCTGTTCATCAGGAGCCTTCCTGTGGAAGCTGCCTGGGCCTGCCAGCCGCAGGCTTTCTGCCTATCCTACCTTGCAGGGTTGCTGCACAGATCACAAAGTGGAAGAGGAGAATGAAGTAAGCTGATTTTCTCCCCACTTATGAGAAAGACAGAACTTTGCCTAGGAAGAGGCTACTGAGAGGGGAGGAGATAAAGTTGCCAACTTTAGGTATGGAAATTCCTGGAGATTTGAGGGGTGAGGTTCGAGGAGGGGTGGGACCTCAGACAAGTACAGTGCCATAGACTCCACCCTCCAAACGAGCCCTTTCCTCCTGGGGAACAATTGTTGCCTATCTCCAGGGGAGGGCTGGAAATCACTTAGAAATACAACTGCTATCCAGGATCACTCAGAATTACAAGTGCTCTTCAGGAGGGAGGGGGGAGGAGATGGAAAGCTGAAGTCAGAGGGGCACATAAAGGTAGGTTGATGGTTGGCTGGGAAGGAGATAGGCTTGCCAACTCCAAGCTGGGAAATTCCTGGAGATTTGAGGGGTGGAGCCTGGAGAGGGTGGGGTTTGAGGAGGGGTTGGATCTGAGATAGATATAATCCCATAGATGCCACCCTCCAAACCAGCCATTCCCTCATGGGGAACCATTGTTGCCAATCTCGAGGGCTGGAGACCACTCAGAATTACAACTGCTGTTCAGATGGCAGAGATCAGTTCCCCTGAAGAAAAGCATGAACTGTGTCATTATACCCTGCTGAGGTCACCACAGCAAATTGATGCTGAGTGCCCAAGATCAGGGCACTCTCCCAGAGTCTCTTTCTAGATCCCGTTATATGTATTTCCACAATGGGCCTTATTCCTAGTACATATGTAGAGCCCAGCATATTGGCAGATTCTGGCTCTCCCATTAGCTGTGCTGTGCTCTCCATCAGCCATTTGTGTGCCATTGGCTGGATGCTGGGTCCACTCCTCTCCCCCGCGCACTGCCATTCCCTGTCTGAATAAACTGCCAAAACTGCCGTGTGGCTCATTTCCTCCTCAGAGGCCATTGCTAGGCAACCAAGCTTGGTTCTGTCAGCAAAAGGCAAAGGCAGGAGGCCCTTTCCAGGCCTACTTTGGCCTTTGTGGGGAAGTCATTGGGGCCAGTCTTGAATAGGGTTGCCAACTCCAGGTTGAGAAATTCCTGGAGATTTTGTGGTGGAGTCTACGGAAGCCAGATTTTGGGGATGGGAGAGGTCCCAGCTAAATAGAATGCCATAGAGTCACTCTCCAAAGCAGTTATTTTCTCCAGGGGTGACCTAGGTTCTTGCTGTTGATGCTGACTGATTTCTGACCAGTCACAGACTTTCAGCCTAACTTACTTCACAGAGTTGTTGTGCAGATCAAAAGGGAGAGAGGAGAATGATGTGAGCTGATTTGGTCCCCACTGTGGAGAAAGACTGTACTTTTCGCAGGTAGAGACTGCAGGGAGGGGGAGGAGATGGAAAGCTGAAGTCAGATAACAGTATGTTGATGGTTTTTAAGGAGGTAGGGTTGAGGGGTGGAGCCTGGAGATGATGGAGTTTGAGGAGGGGTGGGACCTCAGACAGACTCCACTCTCCAAACCAGCCGTATCCTCCTGGGGAACCATTATTGCCAATCTCTAGGTGAGGACTGGAGATCACTCAGAATTACAATTACTCTTCAAATGGCAGAGATCAGTTCCCCTGGAGAAAATGGTGGATTCTACCCTGCTGAGATCGCCATAGCAAATGGACATTGAGTGCCCAAGGCTGGGGCACTTGCCCAGAGCCATTGTATTTATTTCCATAACAGGCCTTATTCCAAGTCAGCAATAAAAAAGCTATTTTTCAGTATTTTGTTTAAAACTTCAGAAATGGGTTTCAGGATACTCAGCATATGTCCAACATTTATCTTAAGTCCAATATTGATGATTTTGGCCATGACATTGCTGCCTATTTCTCTCAATTTTGTTCACAAACTGTCATTAGAATAGGCCCATTCTTGATATACTGCTCAAAACAGTCAGTTACAGAGTTCCATCTAACATCTTGTGGGAACATTAGCTTGGTTTCACCCATTCTTTTCAGAGATGCTGCAGCAAAATGATTGTTATGGAAGTATTTAGCAATTTCAACAACATTAGTCTTTATTTCCGGAACACTGAAATCTTTGGCTAGGAGGTGCAGCAAATGAGCATTGCAACCATATGTTATTAGCTTTGTATTCCCTTCCTGCTCTTCTAAATTTCTTCTCATTTTGGATACATTTGCAGCATTGTCTGTGAACAAACTGAGCAGTAGATATTTGAATTTTTGTTCATATATTATTTATAGCTTTTGCTGCCACTTCTTGTAAGTATTCTGCTGTATGTGCATTTCATGACTTAACATTCCCATCTTCTGTTGTTATATACATACAACAAGATCATTGTGGACATTACTCCACCCATCGGGACTTAGGTTAACAATTTTACCCTCTAGAGCTTGTGCCCATTGCTCCATTTCTCTGTCATACACTTTATCCAGCTGTTTCCCCGCAACATCTCTGCTGGGTGGACTGTATCCTGATTTTAGGGACAGAACCATACTAATGAAGTGTGGGCAATTTTTTCATCAATTAACTCTTTTTCTAATCTGCTGTTTTTTATCACAAACTTATCTATGGTGGTTCCTGGATGGTTGGCTTTTTTCCTTCTTTTAGGTGATATATTGTGGATGTGTAGATGTGGTGACTGAAACACTATCCTGGACAGATAACTCTGAAACTGTAGAACAGGAGGATGGTGATCTCAGAGGTGGACAGTTTCCAAAATCCTTTATGTTGATGATGGATTCCCCTAAACAAAAAAGTCAATGCTGTTATTTTATTATTTATACAATTTCTGCTTATTTAGTATTACTCACTGTATTCACTTCCACTCAGTACTGTCCCCCAAAAAGAAATATTTGCTTGTTTGCCAGTTTGGTGTAGTGGTTAAGTGCACGGACTCTTATCTGGGAGAACCGGGTTTGATTCCGCACTCCTCCACTTACACCTGCTGATGTGACCTTGGGTCAGTCACAAGCTCTGGCACAGCTGCTCTCTCAAGGACAGTTTGTGTTAGAGTTCTCTCAGCCCCACCTACCTCACAGGGTGTCTGTTGTGGGGAGAGGAAGGGAAAGGAGTTTGTAAGCCGCTCTGAGACGCCTTTGGGCAGTGAAGGGCGGGGTATAAATCCAATCTCTTCTTCTTCTTCTTTCAACTCTTTATTTCTTCATAACAACCCTATTATCTGTCTGTCTCTCTGAATATCATTGCTCATACAGCTATAGCCTTGAGCAGAAAATAAAAGAAATAAAATAATCCCTTAATTGCTATTCTTCTGCTATTCAATTATTGCCCCTAAAATTTTTGCCACAGATAGAGTAACAGAATCATTTGTGTTTGGTAATAACCATGTCACCTGTGCCCTCATACTATCAGGTGCCTCATTAGAACTTTCCAGTAATTAAACTGGCCCTCCAATTGTTAAATATAGGACACTCCATAATATGCTGAATAGTTTTGACTTTATCAGATGAGCATCTACATATTCTATACGCGCCACTCCATTTCAGGGGGGTGGATCTCCAACCTTTCCCAACCCGCCGCTCCTTCTTGATCTAGTACACTGAGACTTCTTCACTTATGCAGGGGTTTGATTGACTCACTGTTTAGGCAAGTTCGATTGTTGCCGGAGTTACTTTCGCTTATTTTCTTGTCCGCTTGTCCAGTGGTCGGCTCTGGTCACCATACTGGCTCCGTGGCATCAGGACCTCTCGGGAACGGGCAAGCCTCGATCCCTCAGCCGTCGCCTTGGGAGAGGCTTATCCAGGCTCCCTAGGCTGGGAATCTCCTACAGAGACTCTGGGGGGTCTGGAGCAAGCCAAGACCCCTCTTGATTGTCTTGGCTTGGTGCATCTCCATCGGAGGATTGATGAGATACATCCAAGAGCCGGAAGTCATGAAAATCAAATTGTTTACCAACCTGAAGATCCTGCCTATTCAAACATGTTCCTTTTGTCATCTTCATCACAGCACTTCTCATGATGTTTCATTTGAGCCACCAGGTTTTGCATTTCTTTGTTGCAGTGTTTGCATTCTGCACTCATGCCTGCCTTACCCATAGGTAGAGAAACTTCATTAAAATATTCTGAAACTGGGTCTCTTTTATGACCTGCTGACATTATAGGTTTTTCTCCTCCATGGAAAGAAGAATATGATAAACCTCAAGCTATACACACAAAGATCAAAAAACTTGTGGAGTATTCTGCTTCAAAGGTTTCACTTTCATTTTTACTGCTTATCCCTCCCTCCTCACACTTAGCTTCTTATGCAGATCTATTCCACTCCCAACAATCTTCTATTCATTGATTTTTTTTTAAAAAAAAGTTAGCACTTAAGAAGTAAGGGGTTGATTCTGTGTACACAGATTTGCAAAGGAACAATGGCATTAAGGTATTTTCTTAATTCTGTATGTTAATTTTATAGCATTTTTGCTGTGAAAAGGCATGTGATCTCTGCAGACACAAATTCATAGTGTTGAGACTGTGAAACCAAGTATCTGTGATAATATCTTCTAGATATAAAAAAAATGGCCAGTAATCTTACAGAAACCTCTGGAAGAACATGACATTATGAATGGATTAATGGAATTCATTTACCAAAAATAATGAAACATTGCATGAATATACAGCCTCATGCTACATAATTAAAAATTAATCCTTATTTCATGATTAATAACCTCTGGACTATAATGTATCTTAAATAAAAAACTATCTTTAGATAGATTTTTCCTCAAAAGGCATTCTATTTTAAAAAATCCAATTTTAATTTAAAAATCCAATTTTAATTTTTTAATAATTGATTTTTATTCACCCTGGTTTATTTAAATGGCTGATCTGTGTCCTAATTTATTAAAATTCTGCTGTTTATTTTTGCTGCACATGCAATGTTCTTAGAGGTACCAAGCCTCATCTCCTTCCCTGATGCACTGTTAAGGCCACTCCCATATGTGGAAGAATGCTGCTCAGCACCAAAGGTTTATCATCTCAATCCACCCAGCTATCAGGACATTACCCTATATCATTCCCAAAGTCCTAGGGTGCTTGCCCTGCCAATTACCCATACCTGTCATTAGCAATCTGCCCTATTAGTGCCAACTAGTTATGCCCTAGCCAAAGACCAGGCCTAATTTTATCACCCTAGGGTTGCCAGCCCCGAGGTGGGAGCAGGGGATTCCCCAATTTGGTGGGCTTCTACCTGCTGTCAGCCAGCTGGATGGCAGGGGAAGCCCTGCCACCAACATCCACCACCTGTTGTAACGTCCCTGATCTGATGACGTCACGCAGAAGTGACATCATCATGCTGGGGGTGCTGCACAGTGATGCTCTGGTATTTTGGGCAAAAATTTATGGTAACCATAGAATTTTGCCCAAACTACCAGAGCCTCACCATGCGGCATCCCTGGTGTGATAACGTCTCTTCCTTGGGATGCCATAACAATGGAAACATCACGTGGGGTGACCTTGCCTTGCTCCCCACTCCTGGACAGCTCCTTCCCACCCACCAGTGAGAGAAGAGGACCTGGCAACCCTATATCACCCACTTTTGGTGATATCATGAAGCTAACAACAACAACAAAAAGGTTCCCCCCATCAGTCAATCTGGGGGAACTGAAAAAATTCCTGTTTCACCCTTTACAAGTGACTAGCTAATCCCGTAGTATCCCAGAGGAGGGTGGATGGGTGAACTGCACACAGCAAATGCCTGCTTGGGAGGGTTAGGGTTTAGCTTGTAGGGTTTAGCTTGCTGTCCCTCCCCCAGGGAGCTGGGATGTAATTGAGGCAAAAAGTGATTGGTATAGTGGGTTGTGAGTAACAATAATTTGTGGCAAAATTAATATTTTAGTCTGTATGGTGCCACAAGATTCTCTGAAATGTAGTGAAATTTCTCATATAAGAACTGGTAGTACAGTGCTGTGGACTGTGTTAATTGAAAATATATTTATATTCATAAAGGGGGCTTAAAACATAAATAAGTCAGCATTTATACTTGTTGTGGCCTTTTACAATTATCATTCCCACTGATTCAATTCAGCACTTCTCTTTTTCATGCAGCTTTCATTCTTATAGACAGTACTTGCTTGAGATTTATTCAACAAATGCGCCTTTCATGATCCTCTGAGGAAGCTTTCCAAAGGAAACCACAGTATTGATATTGCAGTAAAGAGGCAAACACTTCTCAATAGCTTACAGTTAATGTCAAAGAGTCTTAGGATTAGTTATATTTTTGTCTCTAAATTAAAGGGGAAGTTGATGGTTTTCCTTTAAGTACAACTTCTCCATGATGAAATGTGTTAGAAAAGTATGTGTTTGTTCCTCCAAATTTCTTGCAACAGATAGGAGCAGGCAATTTTTTTAAGGTGGAGGGGGTTTGTTTTACATTATCATATATATCAGTGAGCATTTGCTTCAAAAAAACACCGCTGAATGTCTATATAGCACTTTTGGACTGTTCAAATCTCTTCACATACACTAATTTTGATATATTCAGGTGGGTAGCCCTCTTGTTCTGAAGCAGCAGAACAAAATTTGAGTCCAGTGACACCTTTAAGACCAACAAGGCATGCAAGCACACTTCTTCAGATACTGTGAAATGGGATTTCCTCAACCATTACATATAAGAAGAGAGAGACTGGAAATTACTAGTCCATACATATAGGTAGAGGGTGAACAGTAAATTGTCATGCAGCATAATGAAGATTCAAGGCTCAAACAGGGATAATAAGCTTAGTTTATACGGTAACCTTTTCTTTGTGTTCAATTCTGGGGGGGAAATAGTAAAGGAAATAAATATGTCAACATTTGGGATTGATTGTGGAATGCTGAGAGTAATTGAGATCTACCATCTGGCTCCTCTCAAGCATGGAGACAACTTTACAGCATCTACTTCTTTGAAGTGGGGTGATCGGCTGTGCAGATTTATCTCCCCTGACCCCAGATAACTTACTGCTCACTCTCTACTGTATGGACTGGTAATTTCCATTTTTTTCCTGTCTCTGTCTTGACTCTAATTGGCCCTTCTTGGCAACTAACCCTCCCCCACTCTCTCCTCCTATATGTAATGGTTGAGGAAATTCTGTTTCACTGTATCTGAAGAAATGTGCTTGCACACAAAGCTTATACCTTTCATCAAACGTTGGTCTTAAAAGTACCACTGGACTCAAATTTTCTTCTTCTAATTTTGATATATTGAAAGATAAATCCTAACACTTTGCTGATAATGTTGGATTTTCCCTTTCAAACTATAATATGATGTAGAAAAGCATGAGAGCCCAAAGGTACCATGAAAAATATATTTCATGGAATAATCTAAACAGTACTATAAAGGATATCTCTCCTTATACGCTGAGATGACTAGAGAGACAGTGGCATTGCACTTGTGACGAAGTGACAAGAGCATCCTAGAGGACATTTATGAGAGCCTACGAGATGGCAGCCAAGGCCGCTAAAAGGGAATATTATGTGGCCACGATTGTGTCTGCGAGCTCTCACCCAGTCCAATTATTTAGAACAATTTGGTCCCTTACTACACTGCCACAGGGCAGATCAAACTATAGAGAATTGGAGATAGGCTGTGAGGCATTCGCAAGCTATTTCACAGATAAAGTCTTGTCACTTTGCCACGACCTCCCTGCCACAGTTGAGACAGTAATGGAACTTGAGGCTCCATGCACATCTTCTGGTCCCATTTGGGATTATTTCGATCCACTCAGTCTAGAGGAGATTGACAAGTTACTCACATCTGTTCGTCCGACCACGTGCAGCCTTGATCCATGCCCGTCGTGGCTGGTTAAAGCCACTTGTGATGGACTACAAGGTGCACTGAGGGAGATCTTCAACCAGTCCCTCATTGAGGGTCTGTTACCTGGCATGCTAAAGGAGGCAGTGGTCCACCCTCTCTTAAAAAAACCATCCCTGGATCCGGCTGAATTAGCTAACTATCAGGTGGTATCCAATTTGCTCTATCTGGGCAAATTGATTGAGAGGGCGGTGGTGACTCTGCTGCTGGGTTTCTTGGATGAAGCCTCCGTGTTAGATCCCTTCCAGTCTGGTTTGCAACCAGGCCACGGGACAGAGACGGCCCTGGTCGCCCTCACAGACAACCTCCGGAGACATCTGGATTGAGGTGGCATGGCAGTGTTGTTGTTGTTAGACCTGTCAGTGGCATTCAACATGGTCGACCATGAACTACTGACCCACCACCTCACCAATGCTGGGATTCAGGGGTTTGCCTTGCAGTGGCTCTCCTCATTCCTGCAGGGTTGGGGACAAAGGGTGGTACTGGGGGAACAGCTGTCCTGAGGGCACTTGCTAGACTTTGGAGTGCTACAAGGGGTGGTACTTTCCCCAATGCTATTTAACATCTACATGTGCCCCCTTGCCCAGATTGCCCGGAGGCATGGGTTGGGTTGTCACCAGTATGCAGATGACACCCAGCTCTATCTGTTGTTGGGTGGCCAGTCAGACTCTAGTCTGGGAGATCTGGACCTGGCGTTGAAAGCCATGGCTGGTTGGCTTAGACTGAGCCGATTGAAATTGAATCTGATGAAGACGGAGGTCCTGGAGGAGTGGACCAAGGCTAGGGATCCCACTCCTGACCTTCGATGGGGCGCCGTTAGTGCCAGCAGAAGAAGTTAGGAGTTCGGGAGTGCTCCTGGATGCCTCCTTGACAATGGAAGCCCAGGTAGCAGCCACTGCAAAATCAGCCTTTTACCATCTACAGCTGATTAGGCAGTTGGTTCCCTTCCTTGAACACAGTGACCTGGTGACAGTGATCCACGCAAAGGTCACCTTGAGATTAGATTACTGCAATGCTCTCTACATGGGGCTGCCCTTGTCCCAGATCCAGAAGCTGCAGCTGGTACAGAATGCAGCAGCGAGGCTGTTGCTGTGTCTTCCTGTGTTGCCCTATGAGGCCCCTACTGTGCCTCTATGAACTCACGAGTTATGAGAAGCTGAATTTTGCTAGCTATGTGCAATAGGGACTGAACTGCAAGGTGGCTCCAAGTGATGCCAGTTATAGCACACATCCAGAAGAAGAAAGCCTTCCTGTGAAATAGTGTGCCTATGATTTCTGCTTGTCATCATCCCACTCTCCTGCAGCAAGGTGGATCAGCTTCCTAGCCATGTATAGCATTGAGAAGTCAGGCAGTGGCCATGCCAGACCAGAAGACAGGGGACTCTAAACTCCATACAGAGTCTCCTTCCTTGCACGTATGCAACATGTTTGTCCCCACCTAATACATCACCTAGTCAAAACTGCAACCAGAAGACAGCAAGAGAACAATTGCTCTGGCCAGCACAAGACATAATCCCATCAGGTGTCATTGTCCAGACTAGTTTTTCATTATGTCTAACATTGCCCACTCCCCAGACCTTCAACCCCAGCACCAGTCAGCATATTTTGGGGGACAGACTAACAGGAGGTGTGGCAAGAGAGGTGGCCAATCTTAGTCCACCCCTCAAACTCCTAATAAAAGAGAGGGTTCAATACCAGCTCTCTCTCTCGCTTACCTGCACTCTTGCTCTTTTACCTGGCCCCCTCCTACCCTAAGCTTCTGACTCATGGATGAGCAGCCAGAGTCTCCTTGTGCCCCTACTGGTTCAGGACACGATCCTCCCCTAGCACCCCATAGCCTTCCTTTTCCTGAGGTTCGCTCCATTCAGCTGCAGACAGGTACAGTATTGCCTATCAACGGAACATCCTGCTAATGCAAATGTGCTATTTTCTTCTGTCTGTATTTCCTAGAACTTGTATAATTGTGTGTGTGTTTGTGTTATTGTGTGTTTGAAAATATCTCCAGTAAACAAAATCAATTTATACTGACATCAGTCTCAGCATCTATTTGGTGGGTCTGGAGGGAACTGCTCCCCTGTATACATAGATGCTTGCCTCCGTATTGCCTATTGCCTGATGTAAGATCATAACTCCTCATATTAAATAACAGTTTAAGGCAATTTGGCTAACACCTGTGTGGGAACACATCTAGCCTACTTTAAAAGCGCTGCACTGGCTGCCAATAGCATACCGGATTTGGTTCAAGATGCTGGTTTTGACCTTTAAAACACTATATGGTCAGGGACCGGCTTACCTGAGGGATCGCCTTTCCCCACATGTTCCCTAGAGGGCATTAAGATCTGGATCCCAACACCGTCTGGCCCTTGCAGGCCCTAAAGAAGCCAGGCTAGTGGTGATGAGGGCCAGGGCCTTTTCTGTGGCAGCCCCGCACTGGTGGAATGACCTCCCGGAGGACATCAGGGCCCTGTGGGATCTTCTGCAGTTCCACAGGGCCTGTAAAATAGAGCTCTTCCACCAGGCTTTTGATTAGGGGCTGCCGGTAACATCATGGCCCTGGCCCCAACATCAGCACTAAAGTAACATCAGCACCAAAGTAATATCTGACAGCCTTGCAAGGATTGGAATATGCTGCCATTGTTTACTATACTGCTAGCACTTTGTATTTTGTATTCTATTGTGTTTTAACTGTTGTATCTGTTTTAAAAGTTGTATAATGTTTTTATATATATGATTGTGAGCTGCCTTGAGCCTTCCTTCGCGGAGAGGGTGGGATATTAATTAAATAAATAAATAAATAGATAAATATAATTGTGTTTTGGTCATGGACTCTCCTGAACATTCCATATACTCCCACAGCCTTTGGCTCTCTGATCTGTCACTCAGAGGGTGTCCCTAGCCACTGGCTGCATTGCCTGAGTCCCGCCCAGCTGCCACTCAAGAGTACTCACATGCCATTGGCCGGGTGCTGGGTTTGCTCCTCCTCCCCACCCACTTCTTCAGCCACTGTGCCCTGTCAGAATTTCTGGCAGACGGGACTTCCGGTCGGGGAAAATGGCGAATTAACACACTTTGCGAGTTGTGCAGAGTGTACTGCGGCATCTGACGACAGCCTGGGCTCTATTTGGCCCAGCGCAGCACTCTCCAGGCGGGGGAGTGGCAAGCAAGCAGCGAAGCCTGAGGGGGGTTGAGATCGGTGTGGATAAGCTTCGGAGGAAGCTTGTTTACACTTTGATCTCCCTCCGTGAAGAGGGCAGTTGCAAATCAACTCTACAGATGCCAGCCGGGCTGAGAATTCAGCATAAATTCGCCATCTACCGATCTCTTTATCATCTGATTAACATCGTTTACGGAAGAAGCACCGCGAAACCCCGAAACTACAAGCAAGGTAACAAATATACGATTAAGCGCTTACCGGTTTAAAGAAGACTGTGATAAACGTACGGATAAGCGTTGAAACGCTTAAGGAACTATTCCGCTTGAATTAAAAGTAAAAAGAAAGCTTTCCGTTAGAGAAAAAGGCTGAAAAGAGACTTTGTTTTGCATTCCTGTGGTTATTCAAGTCTAAACGCTACGTAGTAGAAACGAAACTAACTGTGACTCTGTGATACAGGAAGTGGGCTAGAGTGGAGGTTTTCAGAGGCTGTTGTGTTTGAAGCGGATGGACATTTTATTATGTGACACCACCTTTACCGGAAGTTGGATTATAGAGACGGACAGGAGAACAGGAAGTTCGGAAGAAGCCTACTCTAGCCGGAAAATCATAGAGAAATTGCGCCCGACATTTTGGGGAGGACCAAAATTTAAAACATTATTTTCAAGCCGAAAAAGTGTTTAAATAAGTTTTAAAGGTGGCGATTTGGTTTGAAGACTGCTAATATAAAGACTAACTAACATTGAAGTGGCCTCCAAGACGGATTTGCGAACAAGACCTAGAGCTGCTTCATCACCCAGCCCGAGAATGACTGCAAAGGAAAAAAAGAGTGGCAAGCAGCTATGGAGGCGATGGAAAAACGGATGACTGAAAATCTTGGAAAACAAATAGAATCACAGTTGCAACAACAATTGGAGCAAATAGAGCAAGTGCAAATTCAAGTACAGAAAAAAATATGGAAGAATTGAAGGAACTGGTACTTGCAGAAGTTTCAGGGATTAAGAAAGATACAGAAGAACTCAAAAAGGAAGTCAAAAGTCTGGTGACAAAATCTGAAGATATGGAACAAAGAGTTAAAAAAACCCTGTCAGAAAATGCAAGGCTGGAGACCATAATGGATTATAGGGCTACCCAGAATCATTTGAGATTGAGAGGGATAGAAGAAGAGGAGGATCAAGATTTACGGGCTCTAGTAATTAAGACATTGACAACTTACATAGGGGAAGATGAAGGAGATTTGGATGCAGACTTTGACTTGATTTACAGAGTAAACTCAGCCTATGCCAAAAGAAAGCAATTACCTAGAGATGTAATTGTTCAATTTGTGACAACAAAGATGAAGGAAGATGTTTTCAAGAAACAATTTACACAACCGTTGGAAATTAATGGAAAGAAAATAATAATTTTGAGGGAAATTCCGAGATCGATTCTACAAGATAGAAAGAAATTCAAGAAATTGACAGACAGATTAAAGGAAATGAATATCAGGTTCAGATGGGAGATTCCATATGGACTTACATTTGTGTACAACTCGGTGAGATCAACTCTTAAAACAGAAGGAGACTTATATAGATTTAAAGCGAGCAATTTGGACGACTTTAAAGATATTTAATTCAACGCCATTATGGATTACAAATTTTTATCTTGGAACGTAAATGGACTAAATTCACCAGGTAAAAGAAGACTGGTGAATCATTGGCTGGAAAAACAAAAATGTAACATAATTTGTCTACAAGAAACACACATAAGAAAACAAGACGATAAGTATTTGACTAATAAAAAATTGGGAGAAGAATTTCATTCTTCAGCATTTAACAAGAAAAAAGGAACAGTGATTTATATTTCAAAAGATTTGGATCCTAAACAAATTTTTTCCGACAAAGAAAGGGAGATATGTAGGCGTGGAAATTTTTATGGACAGAAAAAAGACATTGCTTGTTAATATATATGCACCCAATGGTGCAAAAGAGACTTTTTTAAGGATTTGGCTAAAGAGTTGGAGTGTTTGAACTATGACCAAATTGTTCTGGCGGGAGACTTTAATGGTACAGTGAACAACACATTGGATAGAAAGTCCAAAGCAAGTGCTGAAATGGCTGGAAAGTTACCAAAAAATTTTTTTCAATTGATGAAGCAAGAGAAATTAGAAGATGTTTGGAGGAAGTGGAATCCTAAGGTTAAGGATTATACGTTTTATTCGAATAGACATAATTCCTTTTCTCGAATTGACATGATTTGGATGTCAGAGGAGATGGCGCAAAAAACTTATAAAATACAAATTTTACCGAAAACTAATTCTGATCATAATCCCTTACTTTGGATATCTAAAGCAAAACCCAAACAGTTATTTTGGAGAATCAATGAAGATTTACTGGATCAAAAACAAATTAATGAAAGTTTAAAAAAGGAAACGAAAAGTTTTTTTGAATTGAATTTGAATAAAGGAACGGATATACAAGTTGTATGGGATACATATAAAGCAGTAATGAGAGGTATGCTTATCTCTCTGAACTCCAAAGACAAAAAGCAAAAGATTCAGCAGCAGAAAGATCTTCATGAAAAAATTCGACAAAAAGAAAGGGAATTAAAAAAAGACCAGGGAAGAAGAAGATTATTAAGGAAATCCACTTCTTGCAAGATCAGTTGAACGTTCTTTTAAACAGAGAATTATATTGGAATCTGAAAAAATTACAGCAGAAAGCATTTGAGGGTGCAAACAAACCAGGAAAATTTTTAGCATGGCAATTGAAAAATAGAAAAGAAAGAAACTTTATATCTAAGATTGTTGAAGATGGAAAGGATGTGATGAATCTGAATGGTATAAAAAGAGCTTTTTTTAAATATTACGCCAAATTATTTCAAAAGAAAGGAATTGACCAACAGAGAATCAAGAAATATTTGGAGAAAATTGAAGTTCCAGAGCTGGGAAAACAAATTAAGGAATTACTAAATGGTTTAGTAACGAAAGAAGAAGTGACAATGGCGATAGAGGATGCAAAGTTGGGAAAAGCTCCAGGACCAGACGGCTTTACAGCAAAATTCTATAAGAAATTTAAAGAGGAGCTAACCCCTATTTTAGTACTTCTGTCGAATGAGATAAGACAGACTAAACGGATCCCAGATTCATGGAAAGAAGCAAACATTTCATTGATACCTAAAGAAGGTTTGGATTTGACTCAAGTAAAGAATTATAGGCCAATTTCGCTATTAAATAATGATTACAAACTATTTGCAAAAATACTTTCTGAGAGACTGAAAAAGTATTTGAATGACATAATAGCGGAAGAACAAGCTGGATTTTTACCAAATAGACAAATCAGAGACAATTTGAGAGTGGTGATAGATGCAATTGAATATTATGACAAGCATCCTGAAAAAGAAGTAGGATTCCTCTTCTTAGATGCGGAAAAAGCTTTTGACAATTTAAATTGGGAATTTATGCTACAAGTTATTGAAAAAATGGATATTGGACAGTCTTTCTTAAACATGATTGTGGCAATTTATTCAGAACAAAAAGCGGCTTTGAATATAAATAAAGAGAGGACGGACTTCTTCCGAGTCCAAAAGGGAACGCGTCAAGGTTGCCCATTATCTCCGTTGCTGTTTATTTGGATATTGGAAATATTATTGACAGCGATAAGGAAAGACAATAGTATTGAAGGACTTACAGTGAAAGGCTTTGCCTACAAGTACAGGGCATTTGCAGATGACGTAATGTTTATGATTCAAGACCCAATTGAGAAAATACCACAATTGATGGAAAAAATTGAAGAGTTTGGGTCAGTTGCGGGATTTTATGTTAATAAAAGCAAAACTAAAGTGATGTGTAAAAATATGACGAAACAAAGACAAACAGAATTGCAAGAGAAAATTCAATGTGAAGTGGTCACAAAGACTAAATATCTTGGAATTGAATTAACCATGAAAAATATTGACTTGTTTAAAAACAATTATGAAAAGGTGTGGCATAAGATTCAACAAGATATGAAGAAATGGGACACTTTGAATTTATCACTGATGGGAAGAATCGCAACTGTAAAAATGAATGTTTTACCACGTTTGATGTTCTTGTTTCAGACTATTCCAATATTAAAACAAAGGAAGGTATTGGATATGTGGCAGAAAGAACTATCTAAATTCGTATGGGCAGGAAGAAAGCCAAGGATTAAAATGAAAATTTTATGTGATTCAAAAGAGAGAGGAGGCTTACAATTACCGAATTTAAGACTGTATTATGATGCCGTCTGCTTAACATGGTTGCAACAGTGGATTAATTTGGACAATAAGAAGTTATTGGCCCTGGAAGGACATGATAACAAATTCGGATGGCATGCATATTTATGGTATGGAAAAGAAAAAGTGGATAAATTTTTTAAACACCACTTTGTAAGACAATCACTGTTCGAGACATGGACGAGATATAGAAAATTCTTCTCAGAAGAAAGACCACTTTGGATTGTACCAGCGGAAGTAATTAATCCATATTCAAGAAACCAAGGACTAGATTGGCTACCTTATAAAAATCTTTTAAAATCTGAAGGGAAAAATTTTGTGTTAAAAGATAGATTTGATGTTGAATTTGAATATGATTGGTTGAAGTATAGACAGATTTATGATCTATTTAGGACCGATAAAAGAGAACATGGTTTTAGAGCAAAGAACATTGAAATTGAAATTGTATGGCTTGAAAAAGATAAAAAAATGATTTCTAAACTGTACAAGGTGTTATTGAAATGGTATACTGAGGATGAAGTTGTAAAGGAGCAAATGATAAAATGGGCTGTAAATGTTAATAAGGAGATATTAATGACATCTTGGGAATATTTGTGGAAAAAATCAATGAAAATTTCAACGTGTGTAAATGTTAAAGAGAATTGTTATAAAATGATGTACAGATGGTATATGACGCCAAAAAAATTGCTATTATAAATGAAAGTATGTCCAACAAATGTTGGAAATGTAAAAAACATGAGGGGTCTTTTTACCATATGTGGTGGACATGCGATAAGGCAGTAAAGTATTGGACAGAGATCCACAATGAGATACAAAAAATTTTGAAATGTACTTTTAAGAAAGACCCACAGATGTTATTGTTAGGTCTTAAAATGGAAGAAATAAATGTAGCCAAGAGAACACTGCTATGGTACTTGACTACAGCAGCAAGACTGACTTTTGCTCAATGTTGGAAACAAGATAAAGTACCTGAAACATGGGAATGGATTAAAAAGACGTTGTTTTTAGCAGAAATGGACAAACTAACAAGAAAATTAAACAACGAAGAAGATGAAACTTTTTTTGAAGACTGGAAAGACTTTCAAAAGTACTTGTTGAAAAACTGGGACATTAAACGCGGCTTGATCTGCTTTGATAGCTATTAAGTGGAAAATGAAATAGAATTAGATTTCTGAATTGTTACCGTTTGCTAGAGAACATAAGTCTAGGAATAATTGTAATAGAATAAGAGAGATATTAATGGGGTTGGAGGGGTGCGGGAAGTCTTGTTTGGGGGGGGAGAAGGGGAAATTAGAAAAAATGGGTATGTAGGTTGGTTGAAAATGTTTTAACATGTGATATATCCAGTAATAAATTGTGTTTACCAAAAAGAATTTCTGGCAGACGGCTTTCTCTCTTGATGAAGACACTTGCATCCTGTGTGGGACTAATTTTTGCCTCAGTAGCTGTTGGTAGATGTAACGAAATGACAGTTATCTTTGTCTGTAAAATGGCTGCCATCTCTGTGTTTAAAATGTTCCCCCATAAGACTTAATTGAGCTGTAGTTCCAGAGTTCCAGATACCCCAGCCTGCAGGGATATCACTCACTGGGTTGAATGGGGCTTCCTCATCTGCTAGCCTACAGTTCCCAGCTGCCCCAAGGCCAAAAAGTCCAGGAAAACAGGGACTGTCCCAAGGTGCGAGGTGACATCAATATAGACTCCAGCCCATCCAGGGAGGAGGCAGTCTTCGTCCCACAGGAGGTTAGGAAAGGCTCCTGCTGCTTGTGCTGACCAGCCTGTTCAGGCCACACACCAGAGATGTGGGGACACCCTGGGAGGCAGCAGAAATTCAGCCATAAATGTATAAGTATTTAAATAAATTCTTTTGTCTGGGCTAATAATCTGTGTTGTGCTCTGACCACATAGTTTGAAAAGGGTCAATAAGTTTCTTGCTGGCATTTTACTTTTGTAGTGCTTTTATTGACTTTAAATTGTTGGATTGTTTTAAACAGATATCACAGACATTTTAAATAAATAACTGAATAACAAAGGAAACACTGCAACTGAAGATATAAACACAGGATTATATCCTAACTATTACCAACAAAAGAAGCATGGGTTTTTGCCACATTTCTAGACATCTGGAAAGTAGATTTCCCAGGGTTGTGGAACATGAGTGGATTAATACCAATGTGGTTTGGGGGCTGTAGTGGAGAGAGGGGGGCAAGATCAGCTGTTCCTCCTTTCCTGTCAGCATAGCCTTAAAATTCAGGTTCTTCACTTATTTGTCTTGTAGAAAGAAGCATTTTAAATCTAACTTAAAGAAGTATTTGAAACGTGACTTATTTTAAATGTATCTTAAACTGTGTATCTGCCCCAATATAGGAGAGCTTTTATGCTTGCTAAATTGAATTCTGTACAATCTCAAGTAATGAATGGTTGTTATAGGAAGGTGTCCAACTTGAAGAAGCTATGCTTATCTGCTTCTGGGAAAGCTGATACTGTAGAACATTGTTTACTGGAATGCCTCTTTTTCTCAAATGTGAGAGAGACTTGTGGATTTATCCATAACTAGGTAGGATGGTAGGTGTATCAACAGGAGAAAAATAGACTTTTAGCTGGGGTGGTTTAGAGGTTACTTTGGCTGCTGTGAAGTGTTTTTCATATGTTATAGTAAGTAGAAAACGATTTTAAGATTTTTTTTAGCCTGGTTTACACAGATTTCGACATGGCACTACTCAAAACTGACAGGTTAAATGAGTAGTATCATTTAAGTTAAGAAAAAAACAACAGCATATTGTAAATTGCATTAAGGAAAAACAACATGTTAAATTTTAAATGTCCTAGATATTCTTATTTAATGCTGAATAATTTTTATTTATCAATGTATACATGTAAATTGATTTAAAATAATTTAGGCAAACTGCTATTTTGTTTATGCACTAAATTTCATTTGGAACGTGTCTACATACTCACTCCTTCAGAATCTGATTTTTAGCATGAAAGCCTTGGGAGAATTTTGTTCTCTTGGTGTGTATGCATAACTTTCATTAATGCTAATTAAGCAAAAAAGATCAAGGTGCAGGGCTTTTTCTTGGAATTAAAGAGCAGCAGAGTGGAGTTGATAGCCCATAGCATAGTTGTATGCTATTAACCCTAGTCAGTCATTAATCTCTAGAAAATGTCTGTCACTAAAAGTGTAATTCCTTTCATAAGAGGAAAAGAGAGAAAGTCAGTATCCAAGTAGCTGCTACAAAATTTATTTTATTATATAGAGCCTTACTTATACACCATCACTCTATTGGTTACCAGAGTAATTTAGGCGATCTATAGGATGTTAGCCTGATTGCACATTATTATGAATAATAACGAGGGGAATATGATTGATTATTAATAGGCAATCGGCTGCGAGAGTGAACACCTGTGTATACAGAGGTCAGCCCCGCCGGGAGGTGTTGGTAACAGACCAGGAGACTTTTGTAGTTGAAAAATAAAGTCTTTTACTGAAGTTCTGCACACACAAACAATTACACAAGCTCACACACAATTACTCAAGATCTAGGAAATACAGAGAGAGGCAAGCAGGTAAATCGTTGGTGGGTAATATTTTCCAGTCCCGTCATGTAGAGCGTTCCTCAGGAAAAATGGAGGGGAAAGAAACTAAGAAAATTGGGAACCACGTGGCCTGGCCAGCAGGGAACATGTGGGAACTCGGCCTGCAGACCACAGTTTAAAGATGGAGGCAGGGGTTGGGGATAGCAAGCTGGACATAAGAGGGTCAAAGATTCGATAGGGGTCGAAGAGCAGAGAGAGAGCCAGTGGTCAGGCGTCTCCTTATAAGCAGGAGGGTGGGGGCTGGTTCCAGCCTCTGATCCCACCTCCTGGTAAGTTCGTCCCTGAAAATACCCTATTGGTTGGAAGGTGTAGGGGAGATATGTGGAGGTGTGCCTGAGGGATGGTCAATACTGAGAGCTAGAAACTTGCTCATGTCTGACACCTGGTAGCAGCTAGAATGAGTCACCAGGCCGATTCCATTGTCTTCTTGATGGCATTAGCCAGGCTGCTGATGGCCATCAATTAGTTACCAGGCAACGATGAATAGACTCTGCCAGGGCTACGTGAGGTCTTGCAGGTGAGGGGGGAGGGAAAGAGGCTACCTGCCTGATGTAGAAGGAACTCTTAATGGCATTTCTGGAGTCCCTAGTCCTTGTATTTTATTTAGGCATGATGCTGTGTTTAGTGTATACTGGGTCTCTTCCATTTTCCTTCATGAGGAACAGGCTGGTAACCTATGCTTGGCACTGGAGCTGCTGGAAAGGTCAGGAGAGCGTCTCTTGCCTGGGTGCAGTCTCTGCTGGCATCTTGATGGGGTTACCATGTGGTTCAGTCCCTTATGCATACACTGGCACAGTTTATTATTTTATTACGGTCCATAAAGAGGCTCAAAAGCCTTGCAGGGCAACAAGGAATAAAGGAAAAGATGAGTCCCTCCAGGGTGGTCATTTTCACTCTACAAATAAAAGCCTCAAGGCAGATAAGAATACATTCTAGTTTGAATCAGCTTGATTTTTGTATTAGTTTTTCTTTTTTCCTTTTAACCCCAGCATTCGGGATGGCAACACTGGCATCCATTATGTAACATATCCATGATTTGGAGATTATACAAGGCTGCACAGCATTCCCTACCAAGTACTATGTGACATTTAAAAAAATCTGTTTATTTAAAACATTGGTATGCTGCCTTTAGGATCCCCAAAGAGGTGAACAATCAAAATATTAAAATATTAAACTACATACATACACATGTACGCACAAAATATTTAATAATTTGGTTCCCCAAATTTGGAAAGAGAATGTTTGCTTGGTAAAATTATTAAAATGCGGTGAAAGAATCATGAAGGGTACATATAAGCAAATGTAGAAAATCTGTAAGGCTTTCATTTCATTCTTTCTTTCATTCACAAAATCTAATTTTTTGGTGCAAAGTGTTGCGACATTTTTCAGAATCCAGCTAAGATACTGAAGGCAGGCCATATTTATAACTGTCTAGCTTCCTTTAGTCAGTGGAATTATGCAGCAAGCAGGAAGGGATGGAAGGGGAATAGTAGCAAGGGGCAATTTCTCCTGACATCTTCAACAGAAGAAGGCTGCAATCCTATGCGTAGAGGTTCCTTAAAACCTGTAGTACTTCTGAGTAAATCTGCATGGGCTATGCACAGGATTGTAATGCATAACTGTAAATTGTAATAGGATTGTAATGCATAACTACACATACTTGGATGTAAAGCACAATGAGCTCAGTAGGCCTTAATTCTGAGAGACCATGCACAGTAATCAAATCATATACTACCTATGCTGTTGGTTTGCTGTCAGCCTTATGTGCAAAATTGATTTTGTTTAAGGGCTGCAATAATGTACAAATTCAGTGTTTGGGTATCAGAGTCACTTTTGTAGTGATTTATTATTTAGTTGTTTAGTTTCTGTTGTTATCATACACTAAAAACATTGATTGGACATTGGCTGGGGTCACACACTAAATAATCCATTTTCAAAATCCACTTTCAATGCACTTTCCAAATGGATTTTGCCAGTTCACACAGTAAAATCCAGTTGGAAAGTGGATTGAAAGTGGATTATTTAGTGTGTGTGACTGCAGCCATAGAGTTACAATTTGAACCTATGCCCATCCTGGCAACTGAAAAAATTGTTCCCTGCCAGCTAGAAATATTAATGGTGACCTCTTGAAGTCAAGGTGCCATGTGTCTGTTGCCTATAAGTCAAACCACAGTTGTTCAAGTAAGGCTGAATATTAATCACTACTTTGTGCCCCCACCATTCTGGATTTTGACTCAAGGTATCTTACAGATTGTATATATTTTCAGAGGTATTTGAAATAGCTGATCTTGAAGTGTCGTGGGACCTGGTTGGTATTTGTAAGATTGCATATGAATAGCACTGTCCATTTTTGTATGATAAGACTTAGTGCAGGTTGTGATGGATACCTGCACATAGTCTCTTTTCCTGATAAACATATTCACAGGCTAAAAATGTTTGTAGGGTTAGTTTGCACAGCTGTCAATACATCAGGGACAATAAACTCAGTCTCTTTGTTTCATTTGACCTAGGTCCCAGATTCTGAGTTTTACTCAAAAGTTACTTAGATTCAGAATAGCTGATTAAAGATGAACACAGGTATATTGGAGGTGATGATTGTTAAAATATACAGCTGCTCCAAAACAATCTAAAAACAATTATTATAATGGATCAACTAAAACTCCAACAAGGACTGGGGTCTAAAAGAAAACAAAATAAGAAAAATCTTTACTTGAAATCTAAAGCGTACCTGTATAACCAGCCTCCTGGACCCTAAACCCGAGGTGGTCTTTCCTGAAAGAGAGATACCCCAAAACAACCTCTGAACCTCCACAAGCAAAACCTTCATAAAGCCAGGCTTGGCTTAAACAGTGGCTTCTGCTGGGAAGCTATGAGAACCACATCTTGGCTGGGAAAACTCAGGCCGTGAAGATTCTCCAGGCTGGCTGCACTGCCAAACATCTTCCATATAAGCAACCTTCTTTAATGTCAGCTTAGTCCAAAAGGACTAGAATGGCAAGTCACTGCTCTCACCTCAGGCACCTTCTACTGACCAAATGGCTAGGCTTTTGTCTGTCAAATGTACAGGCAGGCAAGGACAAAGATCCTCTGGTCTTTGTCACCATTGTCATGAATGAAATATGTTGCATGTTTCCAGCACCAGCTTTTGTTTCACTTGTATGTCAGGAAATACCTTTGAAATGATCCTCTCATTCCTGTCTCCATATATTTTTCTAAAATATCTGCATTCTTACACCTACTCTAGACCTATCAAGGTAAAAATTAACTCTCCGTATCCAGTGAATGGGCTCCCATTCAGGTTCATCCTGCTGCACATTAAGAAATATCATCTTTTTTGTCCAGACTCTGCCCCTCTGGAACCTCATTGGTCGCACCTAGGCTGTGCCACTCCTGACAACCACACTTCCTTGGACCCATGAATGGCCTGGTAATCTTTTGTCTTCACCTAGGGCAAGCCCTTCAAGACCCCCATTGGTCAGCATTGTTCTCTAATGTCTATATCCATCCATGCACATAGCCTCAGAGGGTGTATGGCAGATTCAAAAGCCAGTAAATCCAAGCATTCTTAAAGTAAAGATAAGCTTTATTGGAATACAGTGCTATAGCCCACAGTAACAAGATTATTGTCAGGAATGGCGGGACATATTGCTCAGGCATAGTTACGGTGTGATGCAAAAGCACAACTAGCAAATGAACTTTTAGCGCGTGCGCGAGAAACTCCCAGCGGGAGGGTTACTTAATGGTCGGGATTCACAGGACTGGAAAATTCCCATAGACACAAGAATAGCCCAAAGCTTGTACTCAAGGCCACCGTGATAAGACCGAGCAGCAGTAGCGAGGCTCCCACGTTGCAGCTGGCAATGCTACACAAGTGCATAAGCAGAGACAAGATAGGGAACAGAGAACAATGGATTCAGTGTGATGCCAGACTCAAGTTGCCATTTCTGACATTCTGCCCTCCCCAAAATCAACCCGCCCCTCGGGGAGTGAAAGAGGGACCTCCCAGTTTTGTTGGGAAGCGCATATGAAAGTCTTTAATGAGCTCGGGAGCCCTGATATCAGTCACTTTCACCCATTCTCTGTGTTGAGGACCAAAATGCACCCATTCCACAAGATAGTAGAGTTGGCTGCGCAACAACTTGGAGTCCAGGATGTCGGCCAGCTCGTAATGCTCAGCATTGTCGACAAAAAGTGGTGGTGGTGGGGGGTGCTGGTTGCTCCGCACGCCATTTATTTGGTGAGTACTCCGGTTTGAGGAGGCTGAAATGGAAGATGGGATGAATATTTTTAAGGGCTTTTGGCAACTCTAGTTCCACAGTGACCTTATTAATGCACCTGATGATTTTAAAAGGACCAATATATTTCTAGGCTAGTTTCCTGGAAGACTGAGGGAGACGCAGGTTCTTTGTAGACAAGTATACAAACTTTCCAGGCTGAAGATCCCAACCCACCACCCTTTTCTTGTCAGCCTGTTTTTTATAGTCAGCTTTAGCAGCCTCTAAAGTCTCACAAATCAATGGCCATGACTCATGCAAAGTTTTACACCAATCTGCCGCTTCCCCCACCCCCTTTAACGACAGTTTCAAAAACGCAAAGGGGGGCTATCATAGCCAAGTGGGGCTTTGTATGGAGAGACCCCGGTAGAGGAATGCCAGGAATTATTGTAGGCAAATTCAGCTAGGGGCAATAGGTCCACCCAATTATCCTGCTGGAAGTTGGTGAAACAATGCAAATATTGCTCCAGGGTTTGATTCACCCGTTCTGTTTGACCATCAGTCTCAGGATGATAGGCACTACTCAATACACGTTCTATGCCCATCAAAGACATCAGTTCAGTCCATAATTTAGAAACAAATTGTGCGCCGCGGTCGGATATTATTTTGATTGGCAAAGTATGTAACCTTACGATATGTTGAAGGAAGGCTTTCGCCAGGACTTTGGCTGTTGGAAGTCCCGGAAAAGGAATGAAGTGGGCTTGTTTCGAAAATAAATCCACTACCACCCAAACAACTGTCATGTGTTTGCTGAGGGGCAAATCCATAATGAAGTCCATGGAAATTATCTCCCATGGCCAGCTGGGGGTAGGCAGTGGTTGCAGGAGTCCCGGTGGTTCCCCCCCCCCTCGGCTTACAAAGGCTGCACGATTGTACATAGAGGGATAGGTCTTGTCTCATGTGGGGCCACCAGAAACTGCGCTGGAGCAGATGCAACAATTTGACATAGCCAAAATGTCCAGCAGGTTTGGAATCATGTACAGATTGTAATACCTCTAAACGAATGCTCTCAGGCATGAAGAGTTTCTCCCCCCGTTACCAACACCCATTTGTTCTCTGCACTAGGGATCCCTGTGACTGGAGCATTTGGTTTTCCTGCTCAGTTAGAGCTTTGGCGAACCGTTCCTCCCAGGCATTTACTGGGGTCTGGGGTGCACCTGCCCGTTGGCTTTGCTTTCGAGTAACTACTACCCCGGTCAATTGGGCTGGTGTGAAGAATGATTCCTGCACTTCCCCCCACTTACTGTCATGTTGGGGTAGCCGTGAAAGTGCATCTGCCAAGGGGTTAGACTTCCCTGGGAAGTGGTGAAGGGTGAATTGGAATTTGGAGAACTCAGCCCATTGGAATTGTTTAGCATTAAGATTCCGGGGCTTCCGCAAGACTTCTAGGTTTTTGTGATCAGTCCAAATCTCAAATAGTACTCGAGCCCCTTCCAGCCAGTGACGCCAAGTGATGAGGGCCAAGCGGATCAAGGCTGCTTCGTTGTCCCAAATGGGCCAGAACCTCTTGGTGTCATTGAATTTATGAGACACATAGGCTAGGGGGTGTAGGCGCCCTTCTGAGTCTTCCTGCAGGATTGCCCCCCCCCATGGCAGTGTCAGAGGCGTCCACTTGCACAATAAATTTTTTTGTTTCATCAGGGTGAGCAAGGACTGGCTCAGTGGTGAATAAGTGTTTGAGCCATTCAAATGCCTCTTGACACTGCAGGGTCCAATTTAGGCACGCCCCTGGCTTTGAAGCCCTGGCCCCTCTCCCTTTCATCTTTAGGAGATCTGTGAGTGGCAGACTGACTTGGGCAAAATGGGGCAGGAACTGGTGATAAAAATTGGCAAAACCGAGAAAACTCTGGAGTTGCCTCCTGGTTTTGGGGGGTTCCCAGTCCAGTACATCCTGAATTTTCTTTGGATCCATCTTTAGGCCCTTAGGGGATATGCAGTAGCCCAAAAAGTCAATGCGGGTCTGATGGAATTCACATTTTGACAGTTTAACAAACAGTTTATGCTCTAGTAGCTTTGAAAGCACCTGTCGGACCAATTGAACATGGGTCTCCAGGTTCGGGGAGTACAGTAAGATATCATCCAAGTAAACAACCACCCCCTTAAACAAGTAAGGGTGCAACACCTTATTGATCAAGTTCATGAAGACTCCCAGTGCCCCCTGGAGCCTGAATGGCATTACTCTGTACTCAAACTGTCCCAGGGGAGTGTTAAAGGCAGTTTTAAACTCATCGCCTTGTCTGATGCACACTCGGAAATATGCATCCCGGAGGTCCAATTTCGAAAAAATCTTTCCCTGTGCCACCTCTGCCAGGAGGTCTTTGATCAGAGGCATGGGATAGGCATTGGTAGCCGACATTGCATTCAGTCCCTGATAGTCGGTACATAACCGGAGCCCTCTGTCCTTTTTTTTGCAAAACAACACGGGGGCAGCAAATGGAGAGGAGGCTGGTCGAATAAAGCCACGCGCTAAGTTCTTGTCGATGAACTTGCGCAACTCCTCTTTTTCCATGGGACTCATGGCATATATTTTCCCTCTCGGCATTTTTTGACCCGGGAGAATTTCAATAGCACAGTTGGAATTGGGGGGGGGGGGAGTTCATCGGCTTCCTCCTCCTCAAAAACCCAGGACAGGTCTCGGTATTCCTCAGGAATCCTGCTCAGCACTCCCACCGGTTCTCACCTCTCCACACCAGGATGAGCGGCACAAGTGGAGTTCCAGTGACAGTCCCGAGTACCACCACTCCCATCACCATGGTTCCAGTGACTACTGTTCCAGTGACTACGGTGCCAATCACCACCGTACCTGTAACGACTGTGCTGGTGACAACGGCGTTGGTTCCCTACACCCCATCCGGACCCATCACTCCATCCACGACCGGGGTGGCAGGGACCTCGTACACCCCCCCGATCTACAGTCCAGCAGGACCGATCCCAAGCCATGGAGCCATGGAACTCGCATGGCTGGCTGGGGGTAGGCAGTGGTTGCAGGAGTCCCGGTGGTTCCCCCCCCTCGGCTTACAAAGGCTGCAGATCGGGCACGATTGTACATAGAGGGATAGGTCTTGTCTCATGTGGGGCCACCAGAAACTGTACTTCTGCCCTGATGCCAACTGGCAGTCCACCCCCAAACTTTTGTTTGGGCCACAGTCCCTTATTCATGGCCCTCTGCATGTCTGTCAGAAAGCTGAATGGTCACAGCTCTCATGCAATAGAAAGAAAACCACAGAACTGTGATAACAAGGCTTCAAAAAATTTTTTTTCTGTCTTTAAATAACACCAAATACAATAACAATAAACACTTTCACATCAGTTGAAGATGACAGAAGGTGACAGGAATGGTGGTCTCCAGAATGAAGGTTCCGTTTCGACTCTAAAGGAGTCTTCTTCCAACCCGAAGTTAAGTTGTGTGGATGAGTCAAATCATTTCAAACATCAATCCTTTAAGGCCATTCTGAGCAGTTTCAGTGTTCCATTTAACCAGTTATAACAGGGAAGAAACTTCCTAATATCAATGAATCAATGAATCAGTCCAGAAAGATGTTTGAAATGATTTGACTCATCCACACAACTTAACTTCGGGTTGGAAGAAGACTCCTTTAGAGCCGAAACGGAATCTTCATTCCGGAGACCACCGTTCCTGTCACCTTCTGTCATCTTCAACTGATGTGAAAATGTTTATTGTTATTGTATTTGATGTTATTTAAAGATAGAAAAAAATTTTTTTGAAGCCTTGTTATCACAGTTCTGTGGTTTTCTTTCCTCTGCATGTCTGGACAAGTTGTATTACCCCATAACTGACCCCTCTAATCGCTATCATCACCTCTGCTTTCTCAGTTCAGAATTGCTTAGTCTGTTTGAATGCTTAGTGTGCTTGTAATTAGGGAAATTCTTCAATAAAACCTATTTAATTTACTCTTCAAATCTTGAGTCTTCCTCCTGTGCCAGATCTTGGTATATAATAGGTGTGCAGTCCCTGTACCCCTCTGATCTCTGCTGCCACATAGCTAATTTCCCCAAACAACAAGGCAGACTATTGGCGGTAACACCTGCCACCAGGTGAGTTTCTGTGGGGAGAAAGTTACAAAACCTCATCACTGCCTCTGAAATGACTGTTTCTGGAGCTCATGAACTGAGCTTCAGAACATGAGGGTACAGAGAGCAGGGCCTCTGATGAAGTGTTATCTAGTCTCTCTAATGTTCCAAGCAGAATTTATGGTGCTAGCTTTGTCCTACAAAACCATAGTTGAAAGCCTCACTTGTCTTCTACTGTTACGTACCTGTGCTATCTCTAAGATCAATCATTGTTGAGTCTCCTGATTTTGTAGATATCAGGCTTCAATCATAAACATGTACATAATAAATGTGTAACCAGGCCTTTTTTTGTAGAAAAACCCCAGCAGGAACTCATTAGCATAATAGGTCCCACCCAACAGCAGAAACTCATTAGCATATTAGGCCACCCCCATGTTAGCAGAAGTGTAGTCATCCAGCCACACCCACCTTTTGCTTCTTATTCTGGTTACCTTGCTTGTTGTCAAAACCCAGGGCTTTTTTTGTAGCAGGAACTCCTTTGCATGTTAGGCCACGCACCCCTAATGCAACTGATCCTAATGAGTTGGGTGTGGCCTATTATGCTAATAAGTTCCTGCTGGGCTGTTGGGTGTGGCCTATTATGCTAATAAGTTCCTGCTGGGCATGGCCAGCTTGGGAGCCAGCCGGAAATCCATTCCTGTGCGTTCCTGCCCAAAAATAGCCCTGTGTGTAACAATGAGTAATAACAATACTGATTTCTGTGAGCCCTAGATCTTTGCTTCTGAGTGTTTTGGTAGGAAGGTAATATTAAATATGGCTGAGTTCAGACTGGCAATTTGCCCTGCTATAGCCACTTTTCAGCTGCATTTCCCAAGCAGATTAAAGGGGGTGTTCACACAGGCACATCTGCCTGGTGTTCCCCACCTGTAGGCAACCCATGCTGTTCTGCTTCACTCCCGCATTAAAAAGTTACCTGTTACAAGTGGTAGCAAATCCCAGAGAGTGCCTTTATCCCGCATCAGTCCACTTCCCAGAAGTGTGAATGCTCAGCCAAAAAGCCGGGAGCAACCCATGTTGCTCCCGGCGCATATGATTGGCTGTGCTCCACTCTACCGCATAAGGCACATAGGATTGGCTACACTCCATTCTACTGCCCAATGCACAATGGGATCCTCCCCAAGTCGGCTGGATGCCTATGTGTGTATCGGCGCATGAGTGCTCATGCACCCATACACACATAGGCATCCAGCTGATTTACCAGGGAAAAGCCATTTACAGCCGCACCTCCGGGCCAGCAGTCTGAACGCTCCTGCGCGCCTCCTTCCGGTATGCTCCCGCATCTGTCAGACCTGTGTGACTGGGAAAACCCAGAACAGTTTATTCCAGGGCTTTTTTGCCACAACTGGCTCCCGCTGCAAACTGCCAGTCTGAACTCAGCCTATGTGTTTACTTTCCATGAGAAGCAATACATCAGCTTTCAACTCATTAGGTTTTTGCATTGTCACCTCCTCCAAACCCACAGTCTTAATAAAACCCTTTCCTAGAACTGTCTATAGAGCACTATCAATGTCCTGGTTAACTTACAACAAAGATATTTCATTCATTACCTTTTTATCTTGTGCTTTATGGAACAAAAATGTATAGACAAAATGAAAAATGAATTTTTCACACAAAACTCCAGTTCGGATTAATAGACTCAGCGATGTACTGAGCTATTCCTCAGGGAAGTTTAAAGCAAGCAGAAGGTAGCCTGCTCATTCTAACTCTAGCCGGCAGTTTCTATTTTGCACACATTTTTAGAAGATCAAACAGTATCCAAGAGTGATAGGGCAGTGGAGCACGTACAGAGTAGCTACCAGGTGAATTTGAGACATATATTAAAATCCACAAACAGGAATTTAAATCCAGTGGTACTTCTGTCTAAAATACATTTATGTACTGCAGTAAAGAACTATATTAAAAAATAATTATAAGTAAGGACTGAATGTGTCCTTTGTGTCTAATAGTCTGGTACTGTGCATGATTACATATGTTCCATTGATTTGTACAGAAATCAGTCTGTGGGACTTCTTCCTGTAATAGGACTGTAGCCTAAATTTTATTCTATTTAGCAGAGTTGCTGCTATCTTTTTATTTTTCAGGAGTTCGGTATGATTCAAATGTTTGCATAGTGTCTTACCAAATAAAAGTGAACCCACTAACAAATCTGACCTTTTTGTTTCTTACAGCAAAACATAATTTTACAACACACACCATACCATGAAATGACTTGTCAGGCTAAAGAAAGTAAAAAGGTTAACAAAAATTCCACCTGCTTTCTTTAAATACTGTGAACTCAAGAATATTACAGTGTATAATTCACTCCACTGAAATCTTTGGCATGACTCAAGCATGCATGAGTATGCACACACTAAAGTACTTAGTGCCTCTCATCCTACCTCCTCTCCGAAGAAGCAGTCGAACTAATTCCATGTCCTCCGAAATATTTGAAATGGTTTTGTTCACCACTCAAAAAAGTGACCTACTATTTTTTATTTTTTTATTTACCAAGCTGATGAAGATGGCAACAATTTACCTCCTTATAACTATGTGGTACAGTAACATACCTCATGAAGAATTCATGCCTGCTGACCATACACATTATCAGGAAGATGATGAGCAATGTGTTTGTGGACTTGTGGAAAGCCACAGAATGCTGCCCCAGGCTTTTTATTGGTAATCTTAAATTAACTGTCATGTTTTTGTTTCTAAGCATTACTAATTGAAGAGAATGTACCTTCAACTCTTCAACTTTCCTTTTGGAACATTTGAATTTTTTTTTAATCGGTCCTGAGTGCCAATACAAATAAAACAAAACTAAAATATGTCTATAAAGGCAGATCTTTTCTCACCTTATGCTTTTCTCAGCAGTGCTTAAGACCCGCCATCTACACACACCAAACAACAATGACAGGTATCAGGGAATCAACATGTTACATGGCTTGGCAGAATGAAGTGAGGGGGTGGATTGAGAAAAAAAATCTTCCTTCTTCAGTCAGCAACATTTATTGTTCCATCACCATTGTTGTATAAGCAAAATAAGGAGTTCTGCAGTGGCTCATTTTTCACTGCACCCCTCCCCATGCCTAATTGCTGCTCACAAGGTAATTGTGACAGCAGTAAAAGAATTTTAAACAACAGTTTTTTAAAAAATATAAGGAAATCTCAGCCAGTTTAATTGTTCATTGGTACTGTTTTCTTAGAAACTTTTTGGATATAATGGCAGACAGTAGTGTTCCCTAACGGAAAAAAAAAATGAAGTGTTTTCAATTGTCTGAGAAATTGCAACAAACTATTATCGGTGGATAATCTACTGAATTGCGTAGTGGCGATCTTTTAATTAAAGTCATTGCTTTCCTGTTACAGAATGTTTCTAACCTTGAAGAATGTAGACATAATGCAGATTTGGCTTGCCTAGGAATGAAAAAGTTATCTTGTAAATTTTAAAGCTCATTGTGCTAAAACAACTCTAGGAGCTTTCAATGCATGTCAGGTTTGTATTGCCTTCTGGGGCAGTAGGGAATGCATTTTTTTATGTAGCCATTTTTATTTGCAAGAATTTTCTTCAGTGTCTGATTAGAGCAAAATATACATTGATGAAAATGTTTCACAGTTTCAGCCTTTATATTTTTCTATCAGAGTAGTTCATTGTTAACATTTGATGTGCATTGAACCCTCATCTGCAGTCTACCATCCATCAGGATAATACTGTAATTGATTAACACGGACATCTATTTCCCCTTGAACCAGTGTGCTATTATTTCAGAGTTTTTGAAAAGAGTCTTAGCAGAAGTGGCTGGATTACTAGGGTGAAAGGATCACCGCTCCAACAGTCAGCTCTCCCAGTTTCCTTCTTCCTGCTTCCTTACTGTTCACCAGTCCAGACTCCAGGGTGTGGGAGCCTCAGCTTAGCTTCATTCTTGCCTTTGTGGAACTCAGCAGGCAAGGCTTTCCTTACAAGGACTTGTACACATAACCTCCCCCCCCCAACCTGAAGGTACAGGGAAAAGGAAGGATTCGTGAGAAGATATAAGGGAAGATTAATAGCCTTTGTCAATAGATTATTATGGAATCCACTGAGCAGCAAGAGGCTCAGAAAGGCAATAGAGTGCATTGCACTGAACAGTGAACTAGCATGCTGGTGTTTGGTCTGGGTGAATAGGAGTGGTCTGGCTTAGGTTACTTGGACTATTGCTGCTTTTATGGTTTCTGCATAAGGAACACATTCCATGTTCAGAGACACTAAATCTCTGAATCCTAGAGCCTGGAGGTGTAGGTCTCGGCCATAATTGCCTGTTGGCTCTCCATAGGAACTGTTTGGCCACTGTGTGAAACAGGATGCTGGATTACGAAAAAAACAAAAAACAGGATTACGAAACTGCGGGGGAAATCAGGCGAAGCCGCGGGTCAAAATGCAGCCCCGCAGCTTCGGGTGTGAAATTGACTAATAGTATCAGGGCAAACGGCGGCGCAACCCCGAGGCAGCTTTAGTGGGAAATCACCCTGAGAGTATTTGCAAGTTTAGTTTGACAAATTGGCAACTTATGCCAACCAAGCAAAATATTGCCAACGGTGTTTAAGATTAGAAAATATTGAATTGCCTTTAAGATAAACCTTTAAAAAGCTGTTAGATCAGGACAAGATAAAATCCTATTCCATAGCTAGCTATCATGTACAACATTTTCATTTCTTCTTATTGCTTTTCAAGGTAGAGTTTTGCTTTATGTCTTCATGACCACTTAAACCATCCTTTGTAAGCACATGAACCTGAGTTACCCAAAACCATAACAATACTAATATGAATTATTATCTTTATGAATTCCTATATGAGAATAACATTAACAGGATTTATCAATAACATTAATAAGATCTGTGCTTGTTGCTGTTCCTGTGTGTATGAGACAGAGAAGTTATGAATGAACTAGGAATAAGGTCCATTGTGGAAATAAGGACAATGAGCTCTAGAAAGAGGCTCTGGGCGGGTGCCCCATCCTTGGGCACTCAGCAACAATTTGCTGTGGCAACCTCAGCAGAGTATAATGACACAATTAATAGAAGTTATGTATCTGTAGTGTAATTTTGTTCAGTACAATATTCTACCAAAAGAATATTGAACTGGAATTATATTTCTAAGTAATTTCATGCTGACTTTATCAAAGCAAGAAATATTTAAACTTTAGCAAGAAGAAATTTTAAAGCAACAGTTTTCTTCACTTTTTAGACCTTTTAATCCATCTATCACATTTCTTTCTGTTTTACAGAACTCAAGGCAACATACAATGGAAGCAACACAGTAACCATAAAAATTCATAAAACAACAATCTAAACTAACAGTTTAAGACAACCAAGAAATTAATTTAGTCATGTAATTTTAAAGTTCACATTGGAAGTTTTTCAGTCATGCTTCATCTTAAGGCATAAAGAATAGTATGGTTCATATTTTTTCTTTGTCTGGTTGATGTTCTTATGAAAAATGTATAAACTGACCTTCATTCCTTCTTGCAGCCTAAGCAAGCACAGATAAGTCAGGGGCATCTGCAAATTACAATATGAACATTGAGGAATTATTCCAAATAATCTGTAATTTTTTATAGTGAAATCAAAACATCTGTTCAAATAAATTTCCCAAAGGAAATGCAGTATGCAATACTGGTAAAGTAAAAGGCATTTAATTCCACAGAGGAACCAGTGTCTGCTCTGAATGCCAATGCAGTCGTGTGAAATCTTTTATTAGCAGAAAATGATCTCCTGGTGATAATCTTTGCTTTTTAAGTATCTCTCCCTTTGTAAGAAGAATGCTTGAAAGGGTGGGTCCCCCCCCTTTTCTGAAAATCTGGTATGTGGTAGAAAGATGTTAGGTACATGAAACATTGTCTATAGCAGATGAAGTGTATAAAATAACTGACATGTACACAGCTGGCATAAATCAAGATTTATATAGTACAAAATTAATAATAATTCCCCATCTCTAAGATAGAGAAAGGGATTTTCTTCTTACCACTGGAGAGAGGTGGCAGCTAAACCTAGAAAAAGGTCTTGAAAGATCATTGTAACCTTTCCTTTCAAAAAGGTTTTTAAAATATAATTTCTCCAATCACAATAATATTCCTATTCACCTCTATCTATGGGAAGAAATGCAAAAAAACCAATGTGTTCTAGTTCCTGGACACAGGAAAGGGAAAATTTTTAAAGGTGCATATATTACCTCAAGTTTTCTTTCCACTCAGTTGTGGCATTGTAATGAATAGGCACTTCATGAATTCTTTGTATTTTAAGGGTGGGGGGAAATAAGTCTGTTCCTAAGAATTTTGAAGAAAGACATGCCTCCTATCTCCATTGTTCATTTTCCTTCATCTGCATTGAAGCTGCTAGCAAGTTATGGGTTTAACTTAAATTATATCTTAGATTTATGTCAAAGGAGTTATGTTCTTCACTCAAATGGAAACAAAATTCTTGTTTTAAGAGCAAAAGATGGCAACGTGTTGAAAGTATATGCAAATGGCTGCCATTCAGTGTGGAGCATTTAATTCTTTTAAGAATGGTCTGCTTAGCCAGTATCAGTATTTTTTTTATTTAAAAATGTTTCTTCAGACCACCAGTACCTATTTATGAGCTTTATGATAATGATATGACATTTTTTAAATGCCACAGGATATGGAAAAGGTCAGTTTACATTCCAGTCCCAAAGAAAGGCAATGCCAAGGAATGTTCAAACTATTGCACAATTGCACTCATTTCACACGCTAGCAAGGTCATGCTCAAGATCCTACAAACTAGGCTTCAGCAGTATGTGGATACAGAATTGCCAAAAGTACAAGCTGGGTTTTGAAGAGGTAGAGGCACTAGAGATCAAATTGCCAAGTTTCGCAGGATTATGGAAAAAGCAAGGGAGTACCAGAAAAACATCTACTTCTGCTTCACTCACTACGCTAAAGCCTTTGATTGTGTGGATGGCAAAAACTATAGCAAGTCTTTAAAGAGATGGGAGTACCAGACCACCTCACATGTCTCCTGAGAAACCTGTATGAGAGTCAAGAAGCGACAGAACCAGATATGGAACAACTGATTGGTTTAGTATAGGAAAAGGAGTATAACAAGGATGTATATTGTCACCCTGCTTATTTAATTTATATTCAGAGTACATCATATGAAATGCCAGCCTGGATGAATCACAATCCAGAATTAAGATTGTCAGGAAAAACATCAACAACCTCAGATATTCAGATGATACCACTCTAATGGCAGAAAGTGAAGAGGACCTAAAAAGTCTCTTGCTAAGGATAAAAGATGAGAGTGCAAAAGTTGGCTTGAAACTCAGTATAAAAAAAACAAAGATCATGGCATCTGGCCCCATCACATTGAAGGTAAAAGAAGAAGGGGACAGCAAAGGATGAGATGGTTAGCCAGTGTTATCAATGCAATGAATGTGAGGTTGAGCAAACTCCAGAGGATGGGCCTGGCATGATGTGGTCCATGGGGTCACGAAGAGTCAAACTTGACTGTGAGACTGAACAACAACAACAAATGACATTTTGACTTTTTGATCTATTTTGGCAGGAAAAGTTGCAATGTCTTCTTTGCAGTTGTATTTCACTTTTCAAATACCACTTTCTTGTGTATCAACACCTTGTCTGCCTAACACAGGTCAGATGCTGTAAAGTAGTGGTTATTAAAGTATTCTTCTTCCAGTGAGTATGTTAAGGTGGCCAATGCATCTTCTTCCTTTTCTGATTGCTCTCTATAGTTTGCAGGAGGACTTAACGAGTTTTACAACATTCAGTTCTGCCTTCAAAAACTGACTTCTAACTGAACATTTAGTATCAGATACTTGAGTCCATTTGTGAAGAGGGAACTTAAAGCATAATGTTACGAAATGAAGCATGCAAGGCGATATGAATCTCTAAAATCTCCCCAAAATATGTTTCTTTATATATACTAATGTTATCACTTGCCATGTTAATATGAGAATTAGTTCCATATTGTTGCTATTCCAACTAAATTGCTTCAAGTGAGATGTGGTAAAATGGACATTTTTATTCTATATTTATCATGCATTTTTAGAGCTAGTATTCTCAAACTCTACCATAGCAAAATCTAACAATGCAGGATAGTGCATTGTAAGTTTGTAAGCAAGATGCTGTAAGCTTTCAGAATACTTTAAGATTACATAGACCATACCTTTGGGAAATAAAAGACTAAAAGCTATAGTTGATTGTCCCTATACAAGTCAAGAATACAAACTGAAATGTTTTATTTATGCCTATAGTACGTGCTGCTTCACCCTGATTTTTTAGTACTTAAGTGTCAGTGCTCACATACAAAATACGTGTATAAAATACTTCTGAATGGTGCATGTGTCTTTAAAATCCCATTTTCTCAGCATACTCATTGTTTGGTTGGCTTTGCCTCCTGTAACAGCCATTTTGTGGCAGACATTTTTGGCTGTGCCCATCATGCTGTATCAGAATCCCAATAGTGCCCACAGGCTTGAAAAGATCTGGGACCGGAATTGAGCCAATACATAACTGAAGATTGCTGGCTCACGTGGAGACTCCAAGCAATTATTTCCTTCACTAGAATATGATTGTCTCCAGGTATGAGTTAAAATAGACTGAGATAATATTTTGCTATCCATTGACAAAATGTTCCTACTCATTAAATACATCTTGTAGCTTGTTTTCTACTAGGGATGTGCAGTGAAAAAAAAAAAGGTCAAATTCGGATTTGGGGATATCACATTCAGGATTCCCAAATATCCTCAAATGCCAGGTTGGGCAATGCTGGCTGGTTCTGGAGATATTCAAGAATCCTGACTATATGGTTCCATTATACCCTATGGGCCATTAATGTCAATGGCAAAATCTCATAGGGTATAATATGGGAGGACAGGGTTTGAGGGAGAGGCACCAAATTCACTGTGCAGCTGCTGGAGCCTCTCCCCACATGAACACCCAAGTTCCAAAGATATTGGACCAGTGGGTCCTATTCTAGAAGACCCCAAAGAGGTTGTCCCCATTCCCTCCATTGTTTCCTGTGATGATAAAAAAACCTAACCCAGCAAACAGCAAGGCAGGCAGGCACCCAGCAGTCAGACTCTCCCAGAGAATCTTGTGGGAAGTGAAATGTTGGGAGGTTGCTTGTGTGCAATGAATCTAACACTGCTATGTGCCTGGCAGAACAAGTGCTACTGTGGCAGTGCAAGTGCCACACCAAAACCCAATAGGAATTTTCTTATCTATCTATCTATCTATCTATCTATCTATCATCTATCTATCTATCTATCTATCTATCATCATCATCATCATCATCATCATCATCATCTATCACCTATCAACTATCATCTATCTGTATCTCCAAACCAGTTGAGGTCTTCAGTCCAGTCAGGCAGCAGTCCACTATGGTCCAACAGGCAGGCCAGGCACAGAGCAGCAGCAACTGAAGCCAAGACAAGGCCAGCAGCTACACAGTCTCTCCAGCCAAGGAGCCAGCCAGTCAGCAATGGAGTCTACTAGCTGCTATGTAGGACTTCTGCTTAATTGCTATTGCAAGTTCTCTCTCCCTCCTCCCAAGCAAGGTAGGTGGTGCTGTGCTTGGGTGGACCAGCAGCAAACAACACCAGCCTTGCAAAGACCAGCACCATGCATCTGCAATGCATGGCAGTGATTGGCAGTGAGCTGCCCTCTTCCCCCTCCCCTTCTTACCTTAGCCCATGGAAGCCAGGGAAGAGGTGGGGAAAGCCCTAAATTGGCAGAAAAAGGAAAAGACAGAAGGAGGTAAGGGAGCATTTTAAACTTTACACCCCCTTTCTGCCTGTCTCTCACCATTATTCAGGGCCCCAAATAGCTGCTGGATAATTTGGCAGCTGTTTTGGGCCTGCTGTATTCGGCATGCTGAATCAGATTAGAGAACCTGATTTGGCTTTCAAGAAGCCAGAATACTGCCAAATAAGCAGTATTCGGGCTATTATTTGGCTCAGTCGAGCTGAATGCACACCCCTATTTTCTACTGGTATAGCTTGGAAGCATCTACTTTGGTTGATTTCAGCGTATTCTACTGGCTTAAATCCTTAGTCTCATTTTACCTCTTACACAGGAAATGATGAGAAAACAGTATGGAAGAAGCAATAGTTTCCTATTTTTTTAAAAAATAATATTTCCCTTGCTCATTTCCTGTATGTTTCTTTGGGGTGTCTACCATGTAAATGGAGGGGTCAATGTTTAGTTTAATGTTCTGTGTAACTTCAAAAACAATGTAGTGTCACAAACACAACCAATGGTTGTGACTAAGTCATGGATCCTATGCTTTGCACATAGAATGTTCCAAATTCAGTCATTGGTATTCTGTATTTAGAGGATAAAGTAGTAGATGTTGCTGAAGACTTTTTTGCATGAGTGTCTGAGAATGGCTTCTATTCAATGCTAGATGGATTCAGTGTCTGAAGACAGCTTCATATATTCATGTTTATTTCTTTGTTTAGAAAATGTTTATGCCACCTCTCCAGAGAACCTGCTCTAGGCAATTTACAAAATAAAACATAATCCAAAAGATAAAATCATAAAAATTATCAACAGTTTAAAACCTGGTGTTAAAAAGCCCAGCCAAAGCATCAAAGTAGAATAAAACATTGAGCAGCTTTAAAGGAATTATGTTCAGGCTACAGCAGACAATAAAATGTTGTTAAACGATCAACCTCTAAATTAAAAGCCAGGGTAAAAAGAAAATTTTTGGCCTGGCACCCAAAGGAGAGTAGAATAGGCACCAGGTGAACTTCAAGGAGAAGAGCAGGTGGGGGCAGCACTGCTGACAAAGTCTTGTTTGTGATCACATTTGAAAGAAAGCAGACATTGGCTGCAAGATCTTAGCTGGCAAGATCATAGCCAAATTGATTGCTGTAACTCAAGGATTTTGAATTCTAAATGTAACTCATATTTCATAGGTTAAATTCTAGAAATCTCAATGCTGCACAGTGACTATTATAACATAAATGTTCAATAACTCCTTAAAACTCTTATTCCTGTTTAATGCCACTGTTTCCTAGTAGATTGCACATAAAAATTGTAAAAGCCTGATCTTGCTTGCTTTTCCTTCATCATGAAGGTGCACATTCTACACAGGCTGAGTCATGAACTGGCATTAAGCCTAGCTATTCTGTTTTGGTATACATATATTTTAAAGGTCAATGTTTACTGGTTTTCTTTCCCCAAAAGCACCTGGAACCCGCTAAAGATTATCACAAGTCACTATCCAGTCAGATGTATCAAAAACTAGACAGTAGGGTCTGTTCTTTAAAATAATCACAGGAATAAATGCATTGTGAGTATATTAACCTGTCATTTTTATCACTGAGAGCTTTTCAACAAAGACTAACAGAATGCTATTTTTTTACCTATTACTTTTTCAGTTTCCCATCTGTGAAATGTCTTTCCCACTCAAGCTTACAATCTACCACACAAATTCACAGAAGGTGCAAGATAGTTGATTGCACTGACTTCTCTCTTATCTTTAAAGGTTTTGCTGCATTGTTTTATCTACCTATACTGCCATTTGCTGCCGTTTAAATATTTAATCTACTTAATATAATAATACTTTGGATTAATTAATACATGTTTTCTGATTTAACAGATGGTCTGTTAAAAAAGATACCACAATAAATAATTTAGAAAGAGTTTCCTATGTTTTCAGGTATTGTAGGATATAGGTAGGGCAAGTGTTAGAGTGTTTTATTTATTTTAGACATTTATTAGCTGCCTTTTGTCATTATGGAGTTCAAAGCAGCTTACAATATAAATAAAGCACATAAAACAGAGTACATAAAAGTAAATAGAACCAACATTTAAAATCACAATTTAGAAATGCTTTAATCAAATACTGAAATAGTGAAACCAAAAACATTCTTAAATATAATACACTTACTAGAAAGAGCAGTACATAGATACTAGAATGGGATATAGTTAACTATTTTGTTGGTAGAGTATATTTAAATATTTCATTCTTAAATATTTTATTTATTTTATTTTATTTGTATCCTGCCCTTCCCTGCAAGCTGGCTCAGGGTAGCTCACAACAAAGATATAAACAATAAAACAATTTTAAAAAAATACTTGACTATGTCCAGGGTCCCTCCCTCCACCACACCGGGATCTTCCCCTGACATCTCCAGGCTCTGAAGGTCTCCTCAGGCCTCAGATAGGCTGGATATAAGTGGGGAGGGGGTTTATAGCACCCTCTGCTTTCTCCATTCAGGCTCTGCCACTTGTTTACTCTCAGCTCCAAGCCCCATCTCTAGCTTTCAGTCATCCTCCTCAGCCATCCTAGGAGTTTCTCTCTTATCCCCTCCCCTCCCCTACCTCCCCCTTTACCTCTCACTGGATCTCAGCCCTCTATGCATAGGTGTAGGTTCTCTCTGGGATGCCTGAATGCAGCTGAGGAGTGTATGCCCTAGGCATCTGTCTTGCCCTCCCTGGCCCTGCCGTGCAATAGCATTCCAGCTCTGGACCTGGGTCAGTGTTGACTCCTCTCCTTGCTCTGCTGAACATGGAGGGGCACCTGCTGCCTGGCCTATATGTATGCAGCTGATTTTAGGGGGAAGGAGTGATCCTTCTCTCCCAGCAAGCCGTTTCTGGGGCTTCTCTGCAGGGCATGATTGTTATCGGAGATCTCTCTACCTCTGTTCTCCTTCTGTCCATCACCATGGCCCATCTCCTGCTGTTGGGTAGGTGGTGGGGCCTATCTGTCTTCTCCACTATAGTAGGAGGGCTGGTCTAAAGGCTCCCTTGCCCAGAGGGTCCTGTCCCGCCTTCCCCATTCAGGGGGACATGACAGCTGGCCACGGCGGTTACAAGGCCAGTTTCGGTGGCCGCAGGGACAGCAGGGACAGACAATACTTGTACTAAAAAGGGCAGCACATAGATACTGGAATGTGATATATTTAAATATTTCATTGGTAGGGTTTATATTTCAATACATTTAGCAACACAGGTATAGCACTTGGTATACTGAATTGTGTCAGAACTCCCATGACATTTAAATTCTTAGAATTGATACATATATTATTTCTGCCTATTTATTAAGTTGTGCAGTTTTGGTATTTTAGTTGGTGTTTTCTTTTTAAAATATGTGCTCAGAATATTTTAGGAATATAACCGAACTTCACTAATCTCACTTGCCTGTCTGCCCTTGAACTCCTACTCCCCCACCAGGAAGCAGCAAGAAACTTTCAGGGGGATATTGCCCACTTCCTCCCCTCTCTTTGACTTGCTGCCTCCTGCTATGCCTGCTTCCTGAACATCCCACTCACTAAGGCTCTGCCCACCCACATGATCCCTTTTCTCTGTCCACAGCCCCCTCCCATCCTCTTCCCCCTACTCTGCCTACCTACCCCTTATCCATCCCCTGTCTGCAGCTCTGCAGGGAGCAGTGGGAGGCAGCAGAGAATGGGTGGCAGCAGCTCCTATTCTCCCCCCATTTCTGCTCTTCCCCCTTTTGTCACTCACCTACGGCACTATGTATCTGGCTCAGATGCATCTGTGCTTCATCCTTTGTCTCCCTCAGTGGATCAGCCTTTGTTTTGAGGGATTTATTCCCCCTCTTTTTAACTTTTAGAATTTTTCTTCAACCCTGAGAGTTCCCTACATTGGTAGGAAGGCCAAGATTTCCCTAACAGCACCCTCTTCCCCATGGCTCAGTGGTGGAGAGTCTGCTTGGCATGCAGAAAGTCACAGTTTCAATCTGTGGCATCTCCAGTTAAAAGGAACAGGCAATAGATGATATGCAAGACCTCTGCCTGAGAACCTGGAGACCTGCTGCCAGCCTGAGCAGACAAGACTGACCTTGATGGTCAAATGTTCTGATTCAGTATAAGGAGGCTTCATGTACTCACTATCTTTGTTTGTTTAAAACATTTCTATACTGCCTTTCCCTCTCACATGGATCGCTGCCTTGATGTGGCGAGGGGGCTTGAGTGGTTCAGTGAGGCTGTGGGCTATGCTGTGGAGGGCCACCCAGGATGGACAGGCCACAGCAGAGAACTCATACAAAATGTGATCCACCAGAGAAGCAAATGGCAACCCACTCCAGTATCTTTGCTAAGAAAACCCCATGGACAGTAACAAAAGGCTAAAAGATATGACACCGGAAGATGAGCCCTTCAGGTCAGAAGGTATTCAATATGCTACTGGGGAAGAATAGAGGGCAAGTACAAATAATCCCCAAAAGAGAGAAGCAGCTGGGCCAAAGCCAAAAGGACACTGAGCTGTGGTTGTGTCTGATGGTGAAAGGAAAGCCCAATGCTGCAACGAACAATACTGCATAGGAACCTGGAATGTAAGATCCATGAATCAAGGTTTGATGTGGTCAAAAATGAGATGGCAAGACTGAAGGAAGTACTTCTTCACCCAAAGAATGATTAACACATGGAATTCACTGCCACAGGAGGTGGTGGCAGCTTCAGGAGGGAATTAACATGGATGGCTTCAAGAGGGACAGCATGGACGGCTTCAAGAGGGAATTAGATAAGCATATGGAGCAGAGGTCCATCAGTGGCAATTAGCCACAGGGTATAGATAGGAACTCTCAGGCTGGAGCAAGTGATGCTCTGTATTCTTGGTGCTTGGGAGGGTCAACAGTGGGAGGGCTTCTAGTGTCCTGGCTCCACTGCTGGACCTCCTGATGGCACCTGGTATTTTTGGCCACTGTGTGACAGAGTGTTGGACTGGATGGGCCATTGGCCTGATCCAACATTGGTTTCTATTATGTTCTTATGACATCTTGGGAATCAGTTAATTAAGTGGACAAGAATGGGTGAATTTAACTCAGAAGACCATTATATCTACTACTATGGCCAAGAATCCCATAGAAAAAATGGCATGGCCTTTATAGTTAACAAGAGAGTGAAAAAGGCAGTAATGGAATACAATCTCAAAAACAACAGAACGATCTTGGTCTGAATCCAAGTCAAACCATTCAACATCATAGTAATCCAAGTCCATGCCCCAACCACTAATGCAAAAGAGGCTGAAATGGACCAGTTCTATGAAGACCTACAATACCTCCTAGAACTACCACCAAAAAAATGATGTCCTAAGCATCATAAGGGACTGGAATTCTAAAGAAGGAAATCAAAAGGTAATCAGAATAATGGATAAGTTTGGCCTTGGGGAACAAAATGAAGCCGGGCAAAGGCTAACAGAGTTTTGTGAAGAGAACACTCTGGTCATAGCGAATACCCTCTTCCAACAACCTAAGAGGCGACTCTACAAATGGACATCACCAGATGGACAACACCGGAATCAGATTGATTATATCATTTGCAGCCAAAGATGGAGAAGCTCTATCCAGTCAGTAAAAACAAGACCTGGAGCTGAATGTGGCTCAGATTATGAGTTACTCATTGCAAAATTCAGGCTTAAACTGGAGAAAGTTGGGAAAACCACTAGGCCATTCAGGTTAGACCTAGATCACATCCCTGATGAATATACAGTGGAGGTGAATAATAGATTTAAGGAACTATATTTGATAAAGTGCCTGAAGAATTATGGACGGAGGTTTGTGACATTGTACAGGAGGCAGCAATCAGCACCTTCCCAAAGAAAAAGAAATGCAAGAAAGCAAAGTGGCTGTCTGATGAGGACTTACAAATAGCTGAGGAAAGAAGGAAAGCAAAAGGCAAAGCAAAGGTAAAAAGGAAAGATTTACCCAACTGAATGCAGATTTCCAGAGAACACCAAGGAGAGATAAGGAGGCCTTCCTGAATGAACAATGCAAAGTAACAGAGGAAAGCAATAGAATGTGAAGGACTAGAGATCTCTTCAAGAAAATTGGAGAAATCAAGGGAATGTTCCATGCAAAGCTGGCCATGATAAAGGACCAAAACAGTAGGGACCTAACTGAAGCAGAAGATACTGGGAAGAGATGGCAAGAATACAGAGAAGAATAATACAAGAAGGACCACAATGTCCTTGACAACTACAATGGTGTGATCACTGACCTCAAGCCAGACATCCTGGTGCGAAGACAAATGGGCTTAGAAAGCATTACTAACAACAAAGCTAGTGGAAGTTATGGTATCCAGCTGAGCTATTCAAAGTCTTAAAAGATGATGCTGTTAAAGTGCTTCACTCAATATGCCAGCAAACTTGGAAAATGCAATGGTGGCCATAGGATTGGAAAAAGGTCAGTTTACATTTCACTGCCAAAGAAGGGAATGCCAAGGAATGTTCAAACTATTGCATGATTGGACTTATTTCACATGCTATCAAGGTCATGCTCAAGATCCTACAAGCTAAGCTTCAACAGTACATGGATAGTAAACTGCCTAAAGTACAAGCTGGGTTTCAAAGAGGTAGAGAAACTAGAGATCAAATTGCCAAGGATTATGGAAAAAGCAAGGGAGTACCAGAAAAACATCTACTTCTGCTTCACTGATTACGCTAAAGCCTTTGATTGTGTGGATCACAACAAACTATAGCAAGTCCTTAAAGAGATGGGAGTACCAGACCACCTCACAGGTCTCCTGAGAAACCTGTCAAGAAGCTACAATTAGAACTGGATATGGAACAACTGATTGGTTTAGCATTGGAAAAGGAGTAGGAGAAGGATGTGTATTGTCATCCTGTGTATTTAATTTATATGCAGAGTACATCATGCAAAATGCCAGCCTGGATGAATCACAAGCCAGAATTAAGATTGCCAGGAAAAACATCAACAATATGCAGATGATACCACTCTAATGGCAGAAAGTAAAGAAAATCTAAAGAGCCTCTTGCTGAGAATAAAAGAGGAGAGTGCAAAGGTTGGCTTGAAACTCAACATTAAAAAGGTAAGATCATGGCATCTGGCCCCATCACTCCTTGGCAAATAGAAGGGAAAGTCATGGAAGCAGTGACAGACTTCACATTCCTGGAATCCAAGATCAGTGCAGACAGTGACTGCAGGCATGAAATTAAAAGAAGCCTGCTCCTTGGGAGGAAAGCGATGGCAAACCTAAACAGCATAATAAAAAGTAGAGACATCACCCTGCCAAGAAATGTCCGTATGGTCAAAGTAATGGTATTCCCAGTAGTAATGTATGGCTGCAAGAGTTGGGCCATAAGGAAGGCTGAGCACTGAAGAATAGATGCTTTTGAATTATGGTGCTGGAGAAGATTTTTGAGAATCCCTTGGACTGCAAGGAGATTGAATCAGTCATTTCTAAAAGAAATCAACCCTGACTGTTCCCTGGATGGCCAGATAGTGAAGCTGAAGCTCAAATTCTTTGGCCATCAATGAAAAGGGAGCATTCCCGGCAGAAGACCCTGATGCTGGGAAAGACCGAAGGTAAAAGAAGAAGGGGACGGCAAAGGATGAGATGGTTAGATAGTGTTATTGATGCAATGACCATGAAATTAAGAAAACTCCAGAGGATGGCAGAAGACAGGAGGGCCTGGCGTGATGTGGTCCATAAGGTCGTGAAGAGTCGGACTTGACTGTGTGACTGAACAACAACTACATATCGCCTTTCCACATAAGAGACCTTCACAGAACACATAGCATACATGCCGGCAAACCATTATTTAAAGCATGTGTCTGTTTTTTGTTTGATTGTGGATGGTTGGAGTTTAAAGAATCTATTGGAGGGGCTGAGGTGGATTGGGTTCATTCTTAAATCCAGGTTCATTCTTAAATCCAGAAGGCAATTGCCTCAGAACATTCATCTCTCTGCCTCTCTCACCCCATAGCTGCCATAGATGCCATGATCAATGGTATAGAATTCTGTTGAGTTGGGTATAGTGGTTAAGTGTGCAGACTCTAATCTGGGAGAACCAGGTTTGATTCCCCACTCCTCCATTTGCACCTGCTGATGTGACCTTGGGTCAGTCACAAGCTCTGGCACAGCTGTTCCTGAAAGAGCAGTTTGTGTTAAGAGTTCTCTCAGCCCCACCTACCTCACAAGGTGTCTGCTGTGGGGAGGGGAAGGGAGTTTGTAATCCGCTCTGAGACTCCAAGTGAAGGGTGGGGTATAAATCCAATCTCTTCTCTTCTTCTCCTCTTGAGAGGTCCAAGAGAATCAACAGGCTGAACTTTTTCCATCCATTTCCTAGTGCAAGTCATCCACCAGATGGGAATGGATTGGAATGGATCTAAACAGCCTGCTACATTCAGGAATCCCAGAAGTTGCCCAGCCATCATTTGTTCAATCACCTTGCTCAAGAATTTGAGACTGGATGGTAGTTATTCAACTCTTCTGGGTCTAAAATAGGTTGCTTTAGGAGCAGATGCACCATTGGTCAATTCAAAGCAAGGGTAACCATCCCCTTTCTCAGGGAGGCATTTACTGTCTCCCAGACCCACCCCCACTCAGAACATTTAAACAGCCATGTGGTAGATCTCAAACAAAAAGGTGGTAGATCTCAAACTTCCAAGAATCCTGTTGAAAGACAAGCTGAAGGGTGCCCCACACAACTGGATAAATCAGCACCCTGGGACCATCTAACCCTGTCCCTGCTAATGTAGAGTACAACTCAAAATGGATGCAAGAGATTTCTCCCCACAAAGTGCTTAGAAAAATGCAGTTGTTACCACATGTGATTTCTTTCTTGTGTATCATTAGACTCATTTGGACTCTCTAATTTGGGTTCATGACACTCACCCAGAATTTCAAACAATTGGGGGAATTAAGCTCAGTGTCAGGAGGAAATCTCTTCCCACTTTCACAGCTTGGCTAGCTTGGAAAACTGACATACTTGACAATTAGGGGGAGAAGAACATGTGATTTAGGGATCTTTACCTGGATAGGTTCAAATGCCTCTAATAGGCTACCAGTAACTATGAAACAACTAGATTTGTCCAAAGCAAGGCTTAGAGTTTATTGAGGTAAATATAGGGGTACATGAATTTAAAAAGAACTCAAGTGTATGAATTGTTGTGTTCAGAAGGAAGTACATACGAAGAGTTACATGAGAGGAGAGAAAGAGAAAGTGATTCAGCACTCTGGCTGAGTGAGAATTCTGTGCCAGATAATGGTTACAGGACTTTTGAATATTCGGAGCCTTCGTCCATTATACTTAGCTGTTGGCTTTCTGCATCATACTTACCTGTTGGTCTACTGAATGTACCTATAGAATTAATTTTTTGTACTTATACTTACTTATAGGATTACTGAATATACCTATTGAACTTCATTATACTTACCTGTTGGATTACTTCATCACACTTACCTGTTGGATTACTGAATGTACCTGTTGAATGAATTTTTTGTACTCATACTTACTCATTGGATTACTTAATACATCTATTGAACTTACCTTGAATTATTTATATTGAGTTCACCATCTGAATTGTTATTTCTTGCATTTTTGTAAAATTCTAGTAATTGAGCTTTTATAGTTTCTACCATTTAGCCTTTGCTACTGTAGCATCCTTTTCCACATGGTTAACCCTATATAGGAACTAGCACAAAACAATATCAAAGAGATAATTGTAAAGTCCAGGAATTTTTGGAGAGGCCAGGAAGAGAATCTGTGGGTTTCCTGACTTTGGCTGAGTTGGGGGGCAAAAGGTGATTGCATCCAGGCAGGGTGGCCAAAAGAGGGCTGGGAGGGTGGAGGCTTTACCCATGCCAGAGTCAGGGTGGGAGGAGACTGAATGGCAAGGTCAGTAAAAGCAATCGAGCCCACCAGGCTGCTTAATAATAATTAGATTTTGTACTCAGGAAGATTTGTTCTTGCTGATGAAACTACATTGATAGATAAAGGTGGGTGCCTGCAAGCCCCTCTGATGATGGTAGGCACACTGATGTCCCATCAGTGAATCATTCTCTTGCCCAAGTTTTGGCTACTTGTTAGCATAGCCTGAGGAGAACCTTGACTGCATCTTTTCGAAAGCATGGCATTGGTAGGTGTTAAAATAGCTACACACACTAATGTCACTTTCCCAAGGAAGGTCTCAGAAAGTGAAGAGAGTGGATTGGGGCACCCAAATGCCCTTTTCTCTGCAATCTGCAAGCTTTTATACTGTCACTGGCTTGCAGAAGGAGCCTAAGGAACTGCAGCTGCCTTTCATCACTGGAACTCCTGTTCCCTCTGACCACTCTAAAGAATAGCAGTACAGCATGTATGAGCTTCATTTTAGGATCTTTTTGTGTTATCTGCTTGTTTTAATTAAGTTACTTGTCTACTTCTCTAACATCTCTTGTTCCAATTACGTTTGTAGGTTTTTTTCTGTGTGAGAGTGGCACAAACAACATTTTTGGCAACATATTTATTTCCTTTCTGCACAGAATTGTGCCAAAAAGTGCTGAACCCCACTGACATCTCATATTGCACAGCTGAGGTTTTGTTTTTGTTTTTTTCTTGTTTAGAATACAATTTAGAATGTGGATTTTATATAGAGCCAATCAAATTGGATAACTTCCCCACAAACTTCTAAGTTTTGGAAAGCATCCCCCCCACTCCCCAGCACAGACTGAGAGGATGCAGGACCAAACACATGCTCTCTTCATTCACTCTCAAAGTCTAGGGCTGTGTAGCTGAAGAGTGGCAAGTTGACTTTTCAGGAAGACTAATTGCTGAAACCTCCAGAGGACCAGACATGAGAAGTGCAAGCTGACAATGTTGCCTATCTGGGGAAAAACTCACTCTCCATGCTCATTGCACAGCAAGACATGAACCTCTGAGCAGGGATGGACACAAACTGGGGAAAAAATGTGGTTCGTGGTGTGCCCCGTTCATGAACCAGTTCAATTCATGAGGTTTGTGAGGTGGTAGAATGCTCCCCAGCACACTAGAGACACCAAACTCACAGGGGATCTCTGGCAGATTCTCCTCTACCTGTCCTCCAGGTTTGGTGATGATTGGATTTATGGGATCCGGGTTACAGCCCCCCAAAGAAGATGCCCCCAGAAAAGTGCTTTCTCAGGAAATGACAGCCTTTATAATTGGAGTATAATTGGCATATTGATATAATTGGAGCAATTACTCTGTTGTTAGGTATGTTCTTGCATTTTTGTATTATACTATCCTTGGAAAGAGTTGTAAAAACAAAAGCAGTGTTCTGTAGCACCACTGGACACTTTTATCTTATTTTTGCTGTAGCTGAGTTAAGTTGCCTCTTATATCATCACAGATTATCACCACTGAATAGAAAACAAGTCTGAAGATGAAATCTGCTATACCTTAGATACAAGGTTGCCTATCCCCACCCCCACCCCCTTGCAGCAAGAGAATGGAAAACCTGGAAGCAATGTCATACCTCTCTAGGAATTGGCAGAAACTTTATGGTAAAACAGTAGCATTTTGGGGTTTTCCAGGATGTGATGTTATGCTGATGGCCACCTCCCCAGGTCCCCACCTCCAGTCTCCTGCTGGTTACCAGGCTGGACATGACAATCCTACTTGGATAGTTAAGATGCAGTACAGAGGTCTGTGTATTTTTCTGTCTTTGAAGAAGGAGGGAAAATGTTTGTGTATAAGAGACAGACAGAGAGAGGCTATGCTTGGCTGTGTGTTTTACTGTGGTTCCAGGTAACTGTTTTCACAGAATGCATGTACTGGAAAATGAATAGGTTGCTGGGTGTTGGATTTTTTTTCTTTTCCTCACTGTATTTGAATGTTTAGAATGTGGTGCACTGTTTACCTTTTCTGGGATGATTAAACAGAAATCAGTCAAAATATTCTAATAGCAGATGCTAACCTGTGTAGGAAGACTGTTACTGTAGTCTATTCTGCAAGAAAGCATGGGGATGAAGAATACATTATTTTATGTAGAGAGAGACAAATATGGCAGCAAAGCAATGAGCAAACATGGAAATAGTTTAAATGCCAGTGATCTACTGCAGGTGTGACTTTTTATGCATAGCTTGAAACAAAAAAAATGAAGGCATGTATCTCATAGAAATTTTCCTGCTTTGATCATTTGCAGTCTGTTGAAATTTGCAAGTTAGATATGTTGATCTTCAAAAGAAGAAAATTTGGCCCTGTGCAAAGATGAATGTAGATTTTTATATATATATGATAATGTTGATACGAAAGAGTAAGAAGATTTCTTTGATGTTCCCACTGCCACCACCCATAGCAGTTTTTAATACTTCCAAACTAAATCCTTTGTGGGCTCTTAAAACTCATGCAACAGAATAACATGTATTAACTTAGTTCCTGTTGGGTATTAAAATGTATCTCACTGCTCTATGATGTAGCTCATGCTTTTTTTTGCAAGTAGAAATGATGCTGCACTTTAAAATAAAAAATACCCATGTGTTACTCCACTCCTCTCTCTTTGTGCCAGACACCTTTCAGAAGAGGAGGGATGAACATCTGTTTCCCCCTCCCCATCTGGCAGCTTTGTGTTATTGCACAAATGAATCATTTGAGGCTGGTTATTTCATATTTATGAGGGAGATTTAAGAAGAGGCTTACAATGAAAGGAGACTATTTGGCAGAGTCTGAGCTTTGGTCAACATACATACATTTGAGAGAAATAAGCAAGTGTCAAATAGGTGTTATCTTGCTAGACTGTACACTCCAGTTCTATCCCTGTTGTTCTGCAACACCTACACTTAACAGGTAAGTAAGACACAGTTTGACAGCTCTGCCCCACTTACTACTGGCAATAAGAGGAATCTTCCTGTGCAATAGCTCTTAGCCAGTGCAAGCTCTTTGAGATTTAAAGTACTGTACATTTTTGAAAATGTACATGTAGGAAAGGTACAGTGAAAGCAGTTAGTGTTGTTTGTTGTTATTTATTCTACAGATTTTTTGTTATTGTATTTATATTTAAAGTCTGCCTTTCTCACTGAGATTCAAATTGCATTACACGATGTAGGTTGATAAGTGCCAGCTTGGTGTAGTGGTTAAGAGCAGAGGACTCTGATCTGGAGAACCAGGTTTGATTCCCCACTCCTCCACATGAAGCTTGCTGGGTGACCTTCGACTGGTTACAGTTCTCTCAGAACTCTCTCAGCCTACCTATCTCACAAGATGCCTGCTGTGGGGAGAGGAATGGAAGGCGATTGTAAGCCACTTTGAGGCTCCTTAGGGTTGAGAAAAGTGGGTTATAAAAACCAATTCTTATTCTTATTGTTGTAGGATGAAACGTAGTAAACAAAGTGCTCAGATTAGAATTACAGAAATCTGAACAAACATAGAATACTAGACATAATACAGAGTGCAGATACAATGCAGAAACATTGTATTCCAATAGTAGAAAATAATTTAGTGACCTTAGGATAACACATACAGCAAACAGATAATATGTACTATATAAACCTGAAATCCCCTTCTGCCATAAAACACAGAACTTCGATTTGGATCTGTGGAGACCCTTTTCATAGTAGTGAAATCCCCCACATTGATGTTTTTTAAAACTATGCATTATGTGAAGCTTTCCAGAGTAGATTTTTCCCCACCAGGTGCAGACCAGAAGTTTTCTCTTTTTTACCCCGCACTTTTGGAATCCCCAGTTTTAGCGAATTCCAAAAACACAGGGTAAGAAGGAGAAAATTTCGGGTCAGCACCTGGTGAGGAAAGATTTACTGTGGAAATTTTCACATAACACACAGTTTTAAAAACATCAATGCAGGGAATTTCACTTCTGTGGAAATGGTCTGGGATGAGAATATGCCCCTGTTCAAACTTCAGCCCTTTCCCTACTATCAGTATGCTCATGTGAAAAAAAAATGCTGAAGTATCAACTTTCTGACATCTGAGAAATAGTTTTAAATGTACACAAACTGGATTTCTGAATTGATTGATGCCCATGTGCAAAAACTGATTTAGAGTTGTATTTGAATTTTCCATTATAATCCCATATATATGTGTATATATAAAAGCCCAGTGTATTGGCACTTTCCAGCCTCCCATTGGCTGTGCTATGCGCTCCATCAACCATTGGCCTGTCAATTGCCACTCAAGAGTACTTGTATGCCATTGGCTGGGGCTGGGTCCACTCTTCTTTCCCGCCCACTGCCAGCCTGGCCACTCTTCCCTGACAGAATAAACTGCCAAAATGCCTGTCTCTCCTGACAAAGACACTTCTCCTGCTTGGATCCTCTGTGCCTGCCTACGGAGGTGGCCACTGGCTGTCAAACCATTCTCTTCTCTTCCTGCCATGGGGCTAGCTTTTATCTCAGTGGCTGTTGCCAGACTACTAAGCATGGTTCTGTCAGTAAAAAGACAAAGGCAGAAGGCCCTTTCCAGGCCTACTTTGGCCTTTGTGGGGAATTCATTGGGACCAGTCCTGACTAGGGTTGCCAGGTCCAGGTTGGGAAATTCCTGGATATTTTGTGATGGAGTCTATGGAAGCCAGAGTTGGGTGAGGGGAGAGTCCTCAGCAGTTATTTTCTCCTGGGAAACTATTGCTGCCAATCTCCATGTGAGGGCTGGAGATCACTCAGAATTAAAACTGCTCTCCAGATGGCAGAGATCAGTTTCCCTTCATAAAATGGCTGTTGTGCAGGCTGGATTCTGTGTCATTATACCCTGCTGAGGTCGCTTCCCTCCTGCTTGGGTCTCCACTGTGCAGAAAGACTGTACTTTTCCTAGGTAGAGGCTGCAGGTGTGGGGGAGAGATGGAAGGCTGGAGTCAGAGGTGCAGATAAAGGTAGATTGATGGTTGGCTGGAAAGGAGATAGGGTTGCCACCTCCAGGTTGGGAAATTCCTGGAGATTTGAGGGGTGGAGCCTGGAGAGGTGGAGTTTGAGGGGGTGTGAGTCCTCAGACAGGTACAATGCCATAGACTCCACCCTCCAAACCAGCCATTTCCTGGGGAATGATTGTTGCCAATCCCCAGGTGAGTAAATATATAATGGTAACACAGTGAAAGCAGGTTTGATACAAAATCACAGCACTTAAATTATTACATTGTGTAAAAAAAAATTAACTGGACATGTGAAGTCCTAAAGATAATTTAATTCAAAATATATACTATAAACAATTAACATTTATTACATTCATACATATTCAATATGGTCCACATAGGACTCCTTAAACAGCTTACTATTAGAATACAGCCAAACTCTCTTCCTGTACAGTCCAAGATCTTTTTAGTGGCTTAACATGTCCAGTTAAAAATTTTTCGGACTTCACATGTGCTGTGATTTTGTATCAAATCTCCAGGTGAGGGCTGGAGGATAACTGTAAATTATGATTTGACTGATACTATTTGGATTGAGAAAGGGACAAGACAAAGGATGCCCTTTGTCACCACTCCTGTTTATTTTAACTTTGGAAGTTTTGATAAGAGCTGTTAGGAAAGACTCTGCAATCAAAGGAGCCTCAGTTAAGGGTCACAAGTAGAAGTTACAAGCATTTGTAACTTTGGAGGGTGGATTCTATGGCATTCTATTCAGCTGAGGCCTCTCCCCTCCCCAAACTCTGGCTTCCATAGACTCTACCACAAAATCTCCAGGAATGTCTCAACTTGGAGCTGGCAACCCTAGACTGGCTCCAATGTGGTGGAGTCTTGCCACCTGACAATATGTCAAATATGCATGTGTGTGTGTTTACAGCTAAGCATTCCTTGTGTTTTTATGTATATGCACAAATAAATTTACAAAAAGTTATCTCTTTGTGTGTATGTATGAAGAATGTGATTTCAGCATTTCATGAACATAGATATTTTTCTTAACTAGAAGTATAGTATAAGGTAACCAAAGAATCTCACAGATGAGCAAAATTTCCATTGTTGAAGTTTATGGTAAAGGTAAAGATAACATTTAATCCATCATGTCATGTGTTACAGATTTGTCTATCCTTGAAGCTACTGAAGATAGCTGAGAAAAGAGTGCAAATTTTACTGACCTTAGCTATAACCTTTTTTTAAAAAAAATCACTGATAAAGTATTAGTAAATAATGCAGTGACATTATTCTATGGATAGTTTTAGAAAGATTATACCATAGGTAAGGGCACGCTTGGCCATAATGACAGGAGGTGCTGGTGCTCTTCCTCACATCATGTAGATTTCTTTGTGCATAGAATTGCTGCATGGGGTCATGTCTTTTGTTTTTACAGTTATAAGGATTGGCTTGCTAAATCACCATTCAGTCCAGTATTCTGTTTCATAAGTAGCTAGATGGATGTCTCTAAAACTTCTAGACTGTTCATTGTTTTAAACTTATAGCATCCCTTCCCTTGTCATCTCCAACCTTAATTTAAAACCCACAAATACATTTTCTCATACAGAACATGCTCCGACTCTCTAATTGTTTTAGTTATTCATTTCTATTGGGAGCTTCTATGGTGTAGTAACTAAGTCTGAGGAACCCAGGTTCAACTCCCCATCAGTCATGAAGCCATTGGTTGAGCTACTCATTCTGTTTCAGTATAGCCCCACCTCACATAAAGTACTTTAAAGATAACATGGAGAAGTGGGGAACCTTGTATGTGTCCTTGAGGTCCTTGGAGTAATGGTGGGATTAAATGTGATATAATAGTCTATATATCTTTTTCTGAGACAAAGTACCCAGAACTGCACAGCAATATTTTTAATGAAGTGGCACTGAATGATATCTATAGTGGCATTATGATGCTTGAGCTGTTTTATTTTCAGTCTGTTTCTTAATTCTTCCTAGCACCAGATTTGTCTTCTTTACTGTGCTGATGTTTTCAGTATGCTGTCCACTGCAACCTGATGACCACTTTCCTAGATAGCTACAACTAGTTCATACTGCACTGATGTATTTGTGAAACTCTTGTTTTCTCCTGCTTCTGTCACATCTCAACTATCACTTCACTTTTTGGAATTCCTCACAGAATCTGTCATCATGGCCAATCATGAATAATATTATATGTCCTGTCACTTTTCAGCCATCAATTCTGTATCATGTATGAATTATTGAAAAATCATACATGTATAAGCAGCTATGGCCTTGTAGCTTTACAAAAGACATGCAGAATCATCCTCTTGAGAGAAATTTGCCTCTCTTGACTTCAGTGGCTTAGCCTGAGTAGGAGCTTTACGCGTAGCTAAGTGGTAACTCTAAATTTAACTAAGCTAAAGTCTTATTACTTACTATGGAAATCTAGAGGTTTTATTTGTGCTGTTTTTACTGTTTACTTTTACTATGCTTACTGCATGGAAAGCACACACTGACAACAAACACCAATTAGTTAATGGACTGCTGGGAAGAAATTATGGTATTTGCTCCATAAGTATTATTTAAAGCCAAAGGTCAAGTCAGCATTCTTGGAATTATATATATTCTAGTTTTCTTAACTCTACGTTCTCACTTCAATTATTTTTTCTGTACGGGGTTCATAAGCCATTCTTTCTAGATAGAGAACTGCTAATATATCATGCAGTTTCTGTCTGATAAATTATTATTAATTTCTGTTTGCTTTGGTGTAGAAAGCAGGCCAACAGAGTTATTAGAAGTAACAGCTCATTTTAAGGTTATATAAATTATGAATGCATAGATGCATCAAATGGGAACTTTTAACAGCAGATACTCATGATAAGTGCTTCGTTTCACAAGTGGCTTACGATGGGGCCTGGAAGATTGTTCTTTGATGAATGAAAGCATCAAAGAAGTTTAAGTACAATGAATTGGACCAGGGTTCTTTGGCTCAGGGTACCAAATATTTTGCTTTTTAAAGAAAGAAAGATACTACCAGTAATTGTATTGGATGGGGAATAGGGTCAGACAACCTGATAACAACAAACAAACAAATAAGATGCAATAGACTAGGCAAAATTTAAGATGATGATGTGAACAGACTACACTGGAAACAAGGAACAATGAAATATACCTATTAGTATATATCACTATATGCAATTTCTGGTTTAGAGAACAAGCACAACCATATCTTTTTTCTAAATTCTGAGCAATTATAAACTATAATTTACTACGAAAGCAGAAATAACTCATTGAGTGGGTTGAGTATGCAGTGAGTGAGTGAGTTCTCAAGCTCAAAGATCTTTGGGCTTATTCGCTTATATGCAAACCATAGCCTGACATTGGATATGAATTATGCTGTACACACACTCAGAGAGAGAGAGAGAGAGAGAGAGAGAGAGAGAGTGTTACATCACATTCATTTGCCCTATCTTAGCTGTCACTTTGCCCAAGAGAAAGTACTTCCAGAATAATTCTATTTCTGTTTAAAATCCATTAGATATGATGGAAGTCTACCTAATGTTGTTAAATGCCATTAACACTTCAGCTTACTAGCTGCTGATGGTACTTTGACTGAATTAAATAGGCTTGACTTGCTTATCATTTCTGATAGGCTATCAAACATTGCAGGGTAAAGAATGTCTACAGTCACTGATACATTGGAGGATCTTTCCATCAGGCTACATTAGGAACAGTGGTGGGGGATAAAGTAATAGATGTTTGATGGAAAAGAGAAAAAAGTTTCACTATTGTATTTTGTTTAGTGTATTATCACAAATGCTGGCTGCAACATTGTTATTATGAAGCATGTGACTTCTGTGTACATGCAGGCAATAATGCACATGTTGTGAATTGCAGAGAATCATGCCACATCACAGTGGTTGGAGATGATAATCTGGTAAAATTTGTGCTGTAGCTATATTCTGTTCTATTGTTTTCTTGTACTTTTGCAGGTTGATTGCAGTTACAGTGTTCCTCTGTAATTCCCAGATTTAAATTTCTGATTTTATTATTTATTTATTAGATTTTTACCCCACCTTCCCAGCAAGGCTGGCACAGGGTGGCTCCTAGGCAGAAATAAAGTCCCTTCATGGAATCAAATTAGATCAACATTTATCTCATAATTTCATTTCACTTTTTGGTAACCTTAAATGAAGGAACTAATAAAGCATTAAATTAACACGATGTACGATAAACTTCTAATGCATGCGTAAATTCACAGTAAATTATTGACTTTAAAGTTTCAATCAACATAAATGTTATTAAAATGGTGAGGAAAATATTTCTCAGCTCAACTTTCCTATCTGAACTTGAAATGTGTGCTCATGTAACAAAATTGTGGCCTAGAAACTGGTATTTGATGGTATTCAGGTCCTCCAATTTTGGAACTGGCAGCTGGGTTTTATTTGAGTTCCATAGTCACTATGGGTGGCTTTTTTGGGTGGCATGGAGTGGCTGTTTTTCAACCAATGACACTGCAATTGCATGGGATCTAGTGCTGCCTGCTCACTAAAGCCACACCCCTCCAAGTTTCAAGCAAATTGGATTCCGGGGTCCAATTCTGTCATCCTCTGGAAAAGGTGTTCACTAGGGTTGCCAGCCTCCAGGTGGGGCCTGGAGATCTCTTGCTTTTACAATTGATCTCCAGCTGATAGAGATCAGCTTTCTTGGAGAAAATTGCTACTTTGAAGGGTAAGACTCTATGGCATTGTACCATGCTGAGGCCCCTCCCCTCCCCAAACCCCACCCTCTCCTGGATCCACCCCCGAATTCTCCAGGTATTTTCCAACCCAGACCTGGCAACCGTAGTGTTCACAGCATGCATCTTATTTGCATGGGTTAGAACTGGGAGGGGGAAAATGGCCCTGCACCAACAAAGGATGGAAGGGTGATAAGGAGCCAGGTATTTTGCTGGTCTGTACTTGGACTGGATGTATCCAGCTGCATCCTTTGGGTCTAGAGATATCTTGGTATTACAACTGATCTCTAGACTACCTTGGAGAAAATGGCAGCTTCAGATGGTGAACTCTATGCTGTAGTATAGATTCTAGGTGGAAACTCTTCCCAGATTCTTCCCACAACAGGAACCACCCTCAATATCCAGGAATTTCCCAGGCCAGAGTTGGCAACCCTACCCATGGGCTTTGTTGCCTTTACTGGCAACCTAAATAAAAGACATATGGATGCTGAAAACCCATACATTTTAAAGGAAAACATTTGAGAATAGGGATTCCAGCCACCAGGTGGGACCTGGGGAACCCCTGGAATTACAGCTCATCTCCAGACTACAGAGATCAGTTCCCCTAGAGAAAATGGATGCTTTGGAGGGTGAACTCTATGGCATTGTACCCCACTGAGGTCCATGTCTTCTCCAGGCTCCACCCCCAAATCTCCAGGAGCTTTCTAACCTGGAGCGGCAACCCTATTTGAGAAAGGTGCTTGTTGCTGTAAAGCAAAGATTTTAACAAAGGGTGCAGTCACACAGTCCTTTTGACCAGGTTTGCCGCTGTTCCCTCTTACATTTAAATTTTCTGTCCACATGTGCCAATCTGCCTCCCGTGCCGAAGCAGGCTTACTTCTGCAATGGTTCCGGGTTTTCCTGCCCCTGGGAAAATCAAGTATTAACCTGGCACTTGGACTTTGAATACGCGATTTCACCCATCTGGACAGCCATCTTTCACAATGATTGTGATTAGGGCCATCTGACCACTCTTTGTGTGATTTTTTTTTTAAAAAAAACCTTCTGGCTTTGAGCACTTGAGCAAACAAGCGCTCATCCTGCTCGGAGAAAAGTCCTGCCCGCCCCAGGAGTGAAGCTGCAGCAGGCAGCAGGAGGTGGAAGTTGCTGGGGGGGAGACACGGGGAGTGCCGGGCCAGCTTTCGGAGGATGGCAGAGACAGCATGGCTGAGGCTTTGTGGGGCAATGGCGGCGGCAGCAGCAGCATTACCCCCCACAGTGGTGGCAGGAGCAGCAGCCATTCCAGGCTGCCCCGTGGCTGGCAAGATTGCCGGGAGAGACTCACTGCGGTGGAGGTTCCACCGCAGCCCCAACGAGGCGAGCTGAGCACAGCAGCCCTCTCGGCTGGTCGGGCAGCAAGAAGCGGCTTGCTGGAGGCAGGCAGGGGAAGGATTTTGCTTACGAGCTGACAGGCGAGCAGGTGATGGAAGAGAGGGGCCGGCTGCATTTAATCAGCCCAACCCAAAGAAAAATGTTCCCAATTAAATTAAAGCAGGAACAAAGCACAATTACCTTGCTGGTGTGATCATAACCAAAGAGGGCCCACATATATGCAGGAATCCAGAATATTTTGCTGTGATGACTAACTCTCATACCCAGCACAGAGGGCCTTTTCTCTCCTCTTATTATCATAGGAACCACAAAGCAGGAAAAATATCTTATAACATGCTCACCACAGTGTCTTGCAACTTAAATCCTGCAAGTTCATAGGACATACATTTCACCCTAATTTCATCTCATCTTGCACTAGGCTTTGAAGAGTGTCTAAGTGAACTGCAAAGCAAGAGGCAAATGTCATTCCCTCCTTTGAGTCTTCTGGCAAAGATCTGAGGAAGGGATAGAGTTTCATCTCACTTTGTTTTGGGCTTAAAGGAGCGACAGAGATGCATTGCTTCAACCTTCTGTCAAAGAGAGGCACAAAGTCTTTCCTGTCCTCCATCCTCTTGGATGTGCAAAGAAATTTAGAGGAGAAGCAATATTGGCAGGACCACAAATAATAGTTACCTACCAAGCTGTCAAAGGTGGAGTCCCTGTGGTCATTATTACTTCTCTTGTGCCAGACCTTCCACCCCCCCTTCTGCTGCTGCTGCTGCTGTTGATTTTGTTTATAGGATTGCTAACTCTAGGTTGGGAAATACCTGGAGGTTTTGGGGGTGGAGCCTGAGTAGGGCAGGGTTTGGAGAGGGGAGGGACTTCAGCGGGGTATAACACCATAGAGTCTACTTTCCAGATCCACTATATTCTCCAGGTGAACTGATCTTTGTTGCCCAGAGATAAGTTGTTACCTCAGGAGATCTCCAGTCACTCCCTGGAGGCTGGCAACCCTTTCTGTTCATGGTGTACATCTGATAACTTTTATACAAGCAGAAGCTGCAGTTTATGACATGTCACTGAAGGCTGTGCAAACAGTGAGGTGATGTTTTAGACTGGATATATTTTATCTTGATAGCCCAGGCTAGCCTCACCTCATCAGATCTCAGACACTAAGCAGGGTTGGCCCTGGCTAATGTTTGGATGAGAGACCATCAATGAATATCAGAGGCAGACAATGGCAAACAACCTCTGAACATCTCTTGCCACAGGATCACCATATGTCATCTGTGATTTGACAGCAGCAACAACAAATATTTTCTCTATTTATATATTTTAAGTAAATGTATTGTGTATGTTTTAAATGTTTTGCTACCTACTATGACCATTTTTCGATTCCTACATATGAACAAGCCCCTTCCCCCCACTTTCCTATATACATAAAAACGTTACCTTTACTAATGTATTTTTCTCAAGGTAAAATAATGTGCCGCACACCTAAAATGAAGTCACCAAACTGTGTTGTGGGTTAATCTAAGCATTAATAATAGTTAATAATTAACTACTAAAAGCAATAATTGCATTTCTGTTTAAGTTTAATACTATTAGTTGGGCACCCTAGGCAGCTTCCCCACATATTCATCAAAAAGAGTAATCCAGTACATGTTCTGGTTTTGCATTATTTTTGTTTATAAACTATATTTTGGAACTTTTTAAAATTTGCAGATTATTTCAGTGTATTGAGACCCAATTTGTTGATTGTTTTATAACTTATTTTTCTACAAGATTCACATTGAAGAAATATTTCGAGTTGGATCCAATTGAAGGTGCCAGTTTGTTTGATAAAGCCTGTTAGGTCCCCCCACCCCCTTCTCTCGGTTTACTTAGCTTATTTTTTCTTATAGCTTTTATATTACACTGTAATGAGATAAATTAAATTTTGTAAAAAGTTCCTATTAATAAATAATAAAGATTTTTTTTAATCTGAAAAAGGGGAACCACTTCAAGAAAAGTTTTTGGAATTTTTTTTTAAAATCCTGTTTGGCCCCAGGTAACTGGCCATTCCCACATATCCCCTAAAAGGAAAGTAAGTGGATCAGTTTGCTCCAGTAGCCCTGGAAATCAGAGCTGCGTAAGCCTCATATAGCTGGGACTTTGGTTGCCACGAACAACCCTAGGACCAAGGCTGGCCAAGCAAATGGTTGTCTCCAGTTATTTTACTTCAGTACCTGCAATACACATCCTACTTTGGCAGGATCTACTCTTATTTAATTACTTAGTGCTCTGAAGGCAGTTCTGCCCCAGGCAGTTCTGCCCCAGGCTGGCTGCTGTAACTAGCTTTAGCAGCTACATTGGCTAATATTTTCACAGTGTCTCTCACACACAAACACTCATTCGAAGACAAACATACTGTGATGAGTGTTTGAGATGTTCAGTCTAATCTGACATACTTTGATCACATTAAAAAGGTACTGGCAATTATAGGCTTGAAAACATACACCATGACTTATGCATTCAGGCTTAATGAGAGAGATGTCTATTTCTAGCAGGCATATGCTAGCCTCAATACAAAGGATAGTTTTTATTCTCCAGTGAGATTCCATTATTTTATATTGTACATGTGCTTGCCATGTATACATGTGATATATTTACACTCATGATGATCTTGCAAAGAGGCAACAAAATTATAGTGCACTTAAAGGTTATCCTGTTTTCTTCCACTGGAAAAATATTCATGGAACTATGATTAAATTATGGCTTTAAAATACAGGCGAAGAGCTGCTGTTCATTTGCAGATGGACTTCATTGTGTCTTACAAGAATCTATTATTTACAGTGATGTTCTTTAAAATTGGGGAGCTGTATCACAAGGATAGAGCATCTCAGAAAGTCAAGGTGAAAATAGCTTGTAGGGCCCAATCTGCATCTAGCATTTCCGCTGCTGTTTTACCAAACCCACACTGGAACAGAAAAAGATGCAGCTCAAAACCACATTCAAATACCCTGGGACCAACACCGTACTGACTGCAGAGTCACCCTGGAATGGCTATAGAATGGCCATAAATTTATGCAGATGGCTACCATAAAACCGAGAGAACAAAGTGAAAGTGACCCAGCTGAGCTCTGAGAAGGAGCAAGGTGTTTGAGCTGCCAGAGGGGTGAGTGGTATTTTTATCTATTTACTTTCAGCTGAGGTGCTTTAGCTGAGAAGGTACTGTGTCAGGGACTGTATTTGGGAGTGTGTGGGTGAGTTGTAACAGACTCCTGACTGCTGGAGTTAGGGTGTGAAAGGGTCATTGTTTGCCTGTAATTAAGTGCTTGGGTGAAATTGGGTGAAATTGAATAGCAGACTCCTGGCTGCTGGAGTTGGGGTGTGAAAGGGGCTTTGTTTGACCGTCATTAAGTGCCTTGGGTGATTTTCAGTAGCTGCTAGCCACACCCTCTCCTGGGAGACAATTCCATTTAAGGCAGGAAGTTTGCAAGAGGCACGAGCCTCTGGCACGAGCCGAAGGGTGAGAGCAAAAGGGCAAGGCTCTTTGCCTAGGGGCTCTGTAAGAAGCCCAGGAAGAGCCAGAAAGCCAGGACCTTGGCTCCTTGGTAAGGTAAGTAGACTCCTACAACAGGAGCCATATAAATACAAAGGGTTTTAAAAGGGGGGTTATAGAAAAGTATTTGTTTAAAAACAATTATGAAGCCAGAATGCCAGCAGGGGGTTGGGGGCTATCCAGTGTTTTGCATGGAGTGTCACATGTATGACTGTCTGCCCACTGGTCAGAAGTCTTGGGTGTGTGCTCGGTGCAAGGAGCTCCTGGTTCTCAGGGAGCGAGTTTGCTCCCTTGAGGCCAAGGTGGCTGACCTGGAGAAGCAGGGACAGTCAGTTAGGTGCACGGGGAAGACTCTCGGGGACTTGTTAGATATGTCCCACTCTGGATCTGGCAGCCCGGCTGCTGCCAGGGAGCATGAGGGTCAAGGGGAAAAGGGGCACCATGCTGAGGATAAGGGGAATGTGCCCTCAGAAGGGACCTCTTCTTCAGCTGGTGAACGGGTATCCTTTCGTACCAAGGAACCGTCCCTGGGAAGGGTGGGAGGGGGCTCTTGGTAGTTGGTGATTCGATCCTTAGGCAGGTAGACAGCTGGGTGGCGAACCCGCGTACTGACCGTATGGTGACTTGCCTGCCTGGTGCGAAGGTAGCGGACATTACGCGTGTTTTAGATAGGCTAGTAGATAGTGCTGGGGAGGAGCCAGTGGTCGTGGTGCACGTCGGCACCAACGATGTGGGGAAATGCAGTCGTGAGGTCCTGGAGGAGAAATTTAGGCTGCTGGCCAGGAAACTCAAGGCCAGGACCTCCAAGGTAGCCTTCTCGGAAGTGCTACCTGTTCCACGCGCAGGGCCGGAGAGACAGGCACAGATCAGGAGTCTCAATGCGTGGATGAGACGGTGGTGTAGGGGGAAGGGTTCAAGTTTGTTAGGCACTGGGATGCTTTTTGGGACAAGAGGGAGCTGTACAAAAGGGACGGTCTCCACTTGTCCCGAGAAGGAACCAGGCTGCTGGCGCTCAAAATCAAAAAGGTGGCAGAGCAGTTTTTAAACTGAATAATGGGGGAAAGCCGACAGGAGATGAAAAATCTCTGGTTCGGGATGGCTCATCTCAAAGAGATGAAGGGGTAGCTATTACTTTTGTACAAGGAAATGGATTAGAATTGTCCACTGAGACTGTGGCTAATGATAGGAACTGCCTGGCAAGGTCTCGAGGCAGCAAGAGGAAGGCTGTGGGCTTAACAAACATGGGAAACTATAAGTGTTTATACACAAATGCTAGAAGTCTCCGAGGTAAAATCGGGGAGTTGGAATGCTTGGTGTTGGGGGGTGAAATAGACATTGTGGGTATTTCAGAAACTTGGTGGGATGAGGAAATTCAGTGGGATACGGTGATTCCTGGTTATAAATTATATCGGAAGGATAGGGGGAAAGGGTTGGAGGTGGGGTGGCTCTGTATGTCAGAGAGGGTATACCGTCCAGTAAGATTGAGAGGGTAAGAGAATTGGATTCACTTCTGGAAATGCTATGGGTTGAAATAGTGGGTCCAAAAGGAGGCTTAACAGTGGGAGTTTGTTATCGCCCACCAGATCAAAAGATAGAGGAGGATTATAAAATGATGAATGAATTAAAGATAGCGGCTAGACGAATTAACTGTGTTGTAATAGGCGACTTTGACTACCCACACATTGATTGGGTCAATATGAGTTCTAGTCGGGAAAAAGAGATTGCGTTCTTAGACACTCTCAATGACTGTGCTGTGGAACAGATGGTCACAGATCCTACCAGGGGAGAGGTGATCCTGGATTTGGTCCTAAGTAACACCCAAGACCTGGTGAGAGATGTAAAAGTGATTGCACCACTTGGGAACAGTGACCATAATGTCATTGAGTTTAACATTAGTACAGATAGGGAGTTGCCCAAAAAGACTGACGCAACCACTTTTAACTTTAAAAGGGGTAACTTCTCTGGTATGAGGGGACATGTGAGGAAGAAATTGAAAGGAAGAGTGGAGAAGGTCAAAACCATTGGGGAAGCTTGGAGACTATTTAAAAAGACAATCCTAGAAGCTCAGAAAAAATATATACCGCGGGTTAGGAAAGGTACAAATAGGTATAGAAAAAAGCCTGCATGGTTAACAAATAAAGTAATGGAAGCTGTAAAAGGTAAGAAGGATTCCTTTAAGCGGTGGAAAGCTAGTCTTAGTGAGGTTGATAAAAGGGAACACAGACTATGGCAAATAAAATGCAAGTCTGTGATCAGGCAAGCAAAAAGGGAATATGAGGAGCATATCGCAAAAAACATAAAGACCAACAATAAAACTTTCTTCAAATACATTAGAAGTAGGAAGCCAGCCAGGGAGGCAGTGGGGCCCTTGGATGACCAAGGGGTAAAAGGAGTAGTGAAGGATGATAGGGAAATGGCTGAGAAGCTGAATGCATTTTTTGCCTCTGTCTTCACTGTGGAAGAGGAGAAGTGTTTGCCCACTCCAGAAGCACCGATTTCGGGAGGGGGTTTGAAAGACCTGAATCAGATTGTGGTAACAAGAGAGGAAGTCCTCCGACTGATGGACAATTTAAAAACTAATAAATCACCAGGCCCGGATGGCATTCATCTGAGAGTTCTGAAAGAACTCAAATGTGAACTTGTGGATCTCCTGACAAAAATATGTAATCTTTCTTTAAAATCTGCCTCCATTCCTGAGGACTGGAAGGTAGCTAATGTCACTCCCATCTTTAAAAAGGGCTCCAGGGGAGATCCGGGAAATTACAGGCCAGTCAGTCTGACATCGATACCGGGTAAGTTGGTGGAAACTGTTATTAAGGAAAGAATTAGTAGGCACATTGATGAACAAAAACTATTGAGGCAGACTCAGCATGGGTTCTGTAAGGGAAGATCTTGTCTCACTAACCTGTTAGTGTTTTTTGAGGAGTGAACAAACATGTGGACAAGGGGGACCCAATAGATATTATTTACCTTGACTTCCGGAAAGCTTTTGATACAGTTCCTCATCAAAGGCTCCTAAGTAAGCTCAATAATCATGGGATAAAAGGACAAGTCCTCTTGTGGATCAAAAACTGGCTTATAAATAGAAAACAGAGAGTGAGTATAAATTGGAAACTTTCTCAGTGGAGGGTGGTAAGCAGTGGGGTACCACAGGGATCAGTACTCGGTCCGATGCTTTTTAACTTGTTTATTAACGATTTGGAATTGGGAGTAAGCAGTGATGTGGCTAAATTTGCAGATGACACAAAGTTGTTCAGGGTGGTGAAAACCAGGGAGGATTGTGAGGCACTCCAAAGGGATCTGTTGAGGATGGGTGAGTGGGTGTCAATGTGGCAAATGGGGTTCAATGTGGCCAAGTGCAAAGTGATGCACATTGGAGCCAAAAATCCTAAATATAAATACACGTTGATGGGGTCTGATTTGGCAGAGACGGACCAAGAGAGAGATCTTGGAGTCATAGTGGATAACTCACTGAAAATGTCTACACAATGTGTAGCTGCAATAAAGAAGGCCAACGCTATGCTGGGGATTATTAGGAAGGGAATTGATAACAAATCAGCCAGTATCATCATGCCCCTGTATAAATCATTGGTGCGACCTCATTTGGAATACTGTGTACAGTTCTGGTCACCACATCTCAAAAAGATATTATAGCATTGGAAAAAGTGCAGAGAAGGGCAACTAGAATGATAAAAGGGTTGGAACACCTTCCCTATGAAGAAAGGTTAAAATGCTTGGGGCTCTTTAGCTTGGAGAAACGACGGCTGAGAGGTGACATGATCGAGGTTTATAAGATTATGAATGGGATTGAGCAGGTTGAGAAAGAAGTACTTTTCTCCCTTTCTCACAATACAAGAACTCGTGGGCACTCTATGAAATTGCTGAGCAGTCGGGTTAGAACAGATAAAAGGAAATACTTCTTCACCCAAAGAGTGATTAACATATGGAATTCACTGCCACAGGAGGTCGTGGCAGCTGCAAGCATGGACAGTTTCAAGAGGGAATTAGATAAACATATGGAGCAGAAGTCCACCAGTGGCTATTAGCCACAGGGTATAGATGGGAACTCTCAGTCTGGGGCAGGTGATGCACTCTATTCTTGGTGCTGGAGGGGGCAGCAGTGGGAGGGCTTCTGGTGCCCTGGCCCCACTGCTGGACCTCCTGATGACACCTGGTATATTTTGGCCGCTGTGTGACAGAGTGTTGGACTGGATGGGCCATTGGCCTGATCTAATATTGGCTTCTCTTATGTTCTTATGTTCTTAAGTGGCATGTAGTCTGGACACTGTCATAAAATCCAACAATCAATTCAAGTGAAAGTGGCATGCAATGTAGGCCCAACCTGCATCCAGCATTTGCTCCACTGTCTTAACAAACCCACGCTGGAACAGAAATTCCCCTCTACATTGCATGCAACATTCACTTTGATTGTCGGATTTTATGGCAGTGTCCAGACTGGCATGCCACTTTCACTTTGTTTGATCTCTCAGTTTTATGGTAGCTGTCTGCATAGATTTATGGCTGTTCTATGGCCATTCAGGGGTGACTCTGCAGTCATTACAGTGTTGGCCTAGGGTATCTGAATGTGGTTTTGAGCCGTATCTTTTTCTGTTCCAATGTGGGTTCGGTAAGACAGTGGAGCAAATGCTAGCTGCAGATTGGACCTAGGATGTTCTATAATGCTGTGCTGAGTACCTTCTACAGTTAGCAAGCAAACTGCATCTTCAGGCCAAAGTCAGATATCTGTATTTTAGCTATCAGTTCTCAATCAAATTTTTTGTTAAGTACCATTTTGTTTTTGCTGTGAGATAATTCCATACTTTATTGTTCGGAACTTTAATCTTTTAGACGACTGTGCTCTTGTTTTAGTGCTGGTTTTTATTACAGTACAAATTCATATTACTGTTTTATGCTGTACTGCCTCAGGTGCTGTGGATTTAGCACTGTGAATTATTTTGAGTTAAATACTGCTTTTCTCTTTCTATTCACAGAACTCCCAACACTAATTATAAATAGATAGTTCATGAGAGCCCTTCCCACCCATCTTTCTGATCTGATGAAACACAGAAAACTAAACTTCCAAAGATACACTTATTATTTGAGGGAGGGATAAATATTGAGATGGGGCAGAAGGGAAAAAGTTCACACTGTGTGAAAATATTAAGACGACTGGGGTACAAATGTAACTAATTAACGTAAAATTTTGGAGCAGTGAGCTCATATCTGTGTAAACACACATGCACATGTACACACAGATGGTCCTTCTCTATGAGACGTTTTTGGCAATAGGGAAGGAACTAGATGTCAGTGATAAGTATGTCAGTCTGTCTGATACATTATTTCACTGCAAGCCACTAACTGGAAGGAAGATGTCAATGCCCTATTCAGTTGCAGGGTATTGAGACTGGAGGCTTGTTTGTTTCCCCCCCTGCTGATAACTAGTGTGATAAGTTCTGACAGCCCCTCAACCATGGCCAAAGGGAGGTGGGGCAATATAATTTTTACCAAAAACTCCCCACAAAAAAACTATTACATATTGTAATAGCCAAGGTTGGGTCTTTTCCCAGGAAAGGTATCAAGTATGTGTGTGTGTGGGGGGGGGGGGGATAGCTTATAATAAGAAACTCCCTTTCTGTGCTTCTTTCATGGCAATTAATGAGTATCAGATACTCTTCATTTCTTGCTTTGTCTCTTACCTTTTCCCTCTTCAGATCAGTGGGGGCTAAAAATAAGTTGAAATCCTTGGTCTGTCTACTTAACCTAAACCAAGGATGTCCAGCATCCCTTTGTCCAGCCCGAGCGTTCCTTTTGACAGCTTGGAACTGTAGTAAGTAAAAGTAAAGGTTCCCTTACTCGAAAGCCAGTCGAATACGACTCTAGGGTTGCGGTGCTCATCTCCGTTTCAAAGCCGAAGAGCCAGCGCTGTCCGAAGACATTTCCGTGGTCATGTGGCCGGCATGACTAAACACCAAGGCGCACGGAACGCTGTTACCTTCCCACTGAAGTGGTACCTATTTATCTACTTGCAATTTCTTGCTTTCGAACTGCTAGGTTGGCAGGAGCTGGAACTAGAGACAGGAGCTCACCCCGTCATGCGGCACTCACGGGTCTTGAACTGCTGAACTGCTGACCTTCCACAGCCTGCAGTTCAGCGTCTTAACCACTTGAGCCACTGCAGCTCCATTGGAACTGTAGTAGCTATTTTTTTTTTTTTTGGAAGCTATGCTGCTAATAATCTTGTTAAGGTTCAGGTCATGGGGGGGGGTTAAGGGAAGACTACTGACCACTATTTTGTCTTAGAAAATCTGAGATGGGAAGAAGCCAGAAGTCACGCTGTATCAGAAAATGACACACATTTGTGAAAGTTACACATTTAAAAGATGAATGTTCAGGCCAGTCACTGTTATACTGAGCCTGAGAACCAATTATAGCTGTTGGTTCACTGGAAGGTGAGTTGATAAGTATTGTTCTAACAAAAAGCTAATTGTCTGTTAGTAGGTTGCTTATTAAGTAAGGTGTATTCTTGCAGAAGAACTGCTACTTACGCAGAACTCTGGAAACCATTTTTTATGTTCAAAGACATATCCTGTATGATAAGGAATTATACAGGTAGAGTTCTTCTCTGTTTTGGATGACAATGTGTATAACTAATATTGTCCTTTGAGACTAGTTTGCATGCAGTTGGTGGTATTGCACTGTTCATCAGGCTACTGTAGATAAGAATGAGTAATGATGCCCTATATTTTAATGGAAATTTAGAGTACATGCAGCAGTAGGGTGCAGTCTTCAGCAGAGAAAAACGAGCTGACATGGAGGCAAGAGAAGTCATCAAGAAAGATGAAGAAACAGGACCAATTTAATTTTTATAATACCATTTCATTTACCTTTAAAATACAAAATCAAGGTACTGTATTCTCCCCCCCCGGATAATTAAAGATTTGGAATGTTCTTTTATGGGGCAAAAATTGAATGTGACAAGGATTTGGGCTGAAACCAGATTTTCCTCCTAAATGTAAATTAAAGAGATGAAAAAAAAAATCCAGTGAATACTTTCATATTTATCTTGACATAAGGATTTATTTTCTTAAGAAGTCTCCATTTTCAAGTTAGTTTGATCCTGGAAGGGCAATATATCTTGTTTTTACATAAAATCTATAAAAACTACATCTATCATATATCTAGCATCTGAAAATAGTTCCTTCTACAGTTAAAACTGAGAGCTCCCTCCTTACAGAAGCCTAATTTACACATTAGGTAGAAGTCTTATGTCACCCACCAGGTTCCAGACTGTCAGTGTTATAAAAAGTATGATAGATGGTATCTTAAAAACAATTTTTTTATAAGAAGGCTTTATTTTTAATGAGAAGAAATGGGTGATATACCACCACCACCACCACCACCCCCGGTAGACTAAAAAAGCTCTGTATGAAATCTAGTTTATACAGACATGAAGTACTTCGAGCCTATTTTTCTAGGGGGAAAGTTGACTCTTCTGCTCTTTCTTTTTCATTTTAAAGTAGTGGATCTATATTTGTACTAAGGTTGCCAGGTCCCTCCTGGTAACTGGCAGGGGATGGGGAGGGGACTTACCAGGAGCAGCAGGGAGGCCCATCCAACCTACGGTGACGTGTCTACATCACTAGCCACATGACCCAGAACTGATGCTTCACTTCTGGGATGCCAGGGTAACACTGGCATTTGGGCAAAAACTCTATGGTAAATTTGACTTCTACCATAGAGTTTTTGCCCAAATACCAGAGTGTCACCCCAATGTGGACACATTACACATTACTGTACTTGGGAGGATTTTCCCTCTTTTTCAGGGTAAGTTTCCCTCTCCACTGCCCAGCTGATCGGCAGCAGGGTGGTGGGGCCTGGAACTGGGGGACCCCTGCCTTTACCAGGGGGTCTGAGAACCCTAATTTGTATCAATGCTTGTTTAATGTTATTTATTTATTTATAACTCAGAAAGCTCAGAATGGCTTTCTTATTTATAAAGAAAGTTCAGAGTGACTAACAATATGAATAAAAAACAAGTGTGTGTGTGTGTGTGTATAAAACAGAGCTAAGTTTCAACTATAATAAAGTAATTTCTGATCCAGATGGCTCTTTCCCCAAGCCAGAGCTTCCTCCCACATAGAATAATATCCTTTACACTAACCCACAACAGCAAAGAATAGTGCTTCCTGTGGCAGTCACATTACTCTAATACTCCTTTGCCCATGAGATTCACCATGTTTAAGCATTTTTGCAGATGACACGAAGTTGTTCAGGGTGGTGAGAACCAGGGAGGATTGTGAGGCACTCCAAAGGGATCTGATTAGGATGGGTGAGTGGGCATCAACGTGGCAAATGGGGTTCAATGTGGCCAAATGCAAAGTGATGCACATTAGAGCCAAAAATCCTAAATATAAATACACACTGATGGAGTCTGAGCTGGCAGAAACTGACCAAGAGAGAGATCTTGGAGTCGTAGTAGACTCCACTCAATGAAAATGTCTAGACAGTGTGCAGCTGCAATAAAAAAAGGTCAATGCTATACTTGGGATTATTAGGAAGGGAACTGAAAACAAATCAGCCAGTTTCATAATGCCCCTGTATAAATCAATGGTGCAACCTCATTTGGAGTACTGTGTACAGTTCTGGTCACCGCTCCTCAAAAAGGATATTATAGCATTGGAAAAAGTACAGGAAAGGGCAACTAGAATGATAAAAGGGATGGAACACTTTCCCTATGAAGAAAGGTTAAAACGTTTGGGGCTCTTTAGCTTGGAGAAATGATGGCTGAGGGGTGACATGATCGAGGTTTATAAGATTATGAATGGGATAGAGTAGGTTGAGAAAGAATACTTTTCTCCCTTTCTCACAATACAAGAACTCATGGGCACTCCATGAAATTGCTGAGCAGTCGGATTAGAACAGATAAAAGGAAGTACTTCTTCACCCAAAGAGTGATTAACACATGGAATTCACTGCCACAGGTGGTGGCAGCGGCTACAAGCATGGACAGCTTCAAGAGAGAATTAGATAAGCATATGGAGCAGAAGTCCATCAGATTAGCCACAAGGTATAGATAGGAACTCTCAGGCTGGGCAAGTGATGCACTGTATTCTTGATGCTGGGGGGGGGCAACAATGGGAGGGCTTCTAATGTCCTGGCCCCACTGCTGGACCTCCTGATGGCACCTGGTATTTTTGGCCACTGTGTGGCAGAGTGCTGGACTGGATGGGCCATTGGCCTGATCCAACATTGGCTTCTCTTATGTTCTCATGTTCCTGAAGTACTGTAAGATTACCTTTCTAAGGCTGTTGGACCTGGGTTAAATTGATGTATATTGATTTGATTTTCTTTGAATAGGTGTTTTATTTTCATGGCTTCATTTATTTTAAAATATAAAATATGACGTATGTTAAAATATAAATATAAATACTTACTTTGGATTGTAGGGATGCGACAGAGATTCTGCAGTTTTACAGAAAAAATCTCACTTCACCATTAACATCCACAAAAATTGTAATAATTTCAAAATTTAATAGTATTGACTTGCTAAATCTCATTGACATTTATCAGCAGTGAAAAGCAATACTCTTTGTGGCAAGTATATTAACCACTGGTATGTGAAAGCCAGTCCTTGGTGTCCTTTCTGTTAGGTAATCTGCAGGGATGAATTTCCCCCCCTTTCCTTTAGACAGTTCATAAGCTGGACCTTACAAAGTACTGGAAACTACACAGGTGTAGGTGGAATACTAGCTCAATACAAGTGTGAAATAACTGGGTGGATAGCCACTGAGATATGTATGCCTCGATGCTTTGGTTCAAACTGGAGTGGCAATTGATTTTCTCCTCCGTTTATCTGCACAATAACCGTGTGAGGTAGGTTATGCTGAACGTATGTGACTGGTTCAAAATCACCTAGTAAGCTTTCACAGCAAGATGGTGATCTGAAGCTGGGTATCACAGACCCCATCTGAAGCTCTAAGCGCTGTACCACACTGGCTTTCATAGTTGAACAGTAGCAAGCAGCCAGGCCTACTTGAGTCTTGCAAGTCAGGTGGTATCAAGTCACCTGGAGAGTGCTGGCACATCTAGGGTTGCCAACCCCCAGGCAGGACCTGGAGAGCCCCCAGAATTAGAGCTGAACGCCAGATCTGTCTTTGCCATTCACAGCTCCTGTCACCAGATTTAAGTAGTAAAGCTATCCTGATTTTGCTATTAGAATATAAGATATTACCACAGGTGACAAGACTGCACTCAATAGTACAGGTGTACTTTAATACCAGTGAAAAGCTGTAGTGGGGAAGAAGGGAGAATGCCTGTGTAAGCTTTTGCAGGAGAGATGGGTCTGGGATATTTTTATGAAAGGCCAGTCAATGTCAAGTTTTGGGTTTGTGTTGTTTTTTTTTAAATCACTTTAAGAGTCCCTCTTAAGAGTTCATCTCAAAGTCTACTGTATCAGCATAAGGAATTCTTATGAGCACTCTCATTTGGACATCATATACCATATCAGTGTTCATTATGATCTGACTAGGTCTACCCTCCCTAAATTGAGAGTATGCCCCCAAAGTCCCCTTTGCAGTGGATCTAGAGGCATATTTTCATTTTAGTGGGCTAGTAAACTGCGTGGCACTTTTCAAGCACCCTAGCTTGCCAGCCTCTAGCATTAGTTATGAAGTTCCTTATTCTAACACAGGGGAATAAATTGTATACTGATAGGAAAGGGTTGAGGTTTTAAGGCCTAGGGTAAGAAACTACAGTGTGGCCTATACCAAACTATTTTAATGTTTAGATATTGTCAGATGCAAAAAGTGGGGGTAATATAAAGAGAAATTATACATCAGTTGAACTTTAGGATAAGTTTAAAAGCTTGTTTTATCTTGCCATTCCTGGTGATAACTAATTCAGAAGTAGAGCCTCCAAAGGTTATTTTAGTTTCAGTTCATCTCTGTCTTGTCTAGAAATTCAGAGTTTCAGGCAGCAACAATTTTGAGGTTGGAAGTTCAGCTTATATCTGTATCTCTAATTCTCAATGTCAACCCATTTGTGGATACTTAAATCCAGAGTATGAGGCTGTGGATAAACAGGACAGATTTTTCTATAAACATGAACAAAGCCCCAGGTTTGCAGAAAGATCTGAAATCTTAAAACAAAACACAGGTGGGGGGAGTTAAAACTCCCCCAAATGATAAAAGGCCTGCTTGTAGCTTTAAGAGATGAATGCCTTCTCAGTGACTGTTGTGACCATTGCTAGGCAATCATAAAAGTATTGCCAGTCTTCAAGTCTTGATTTCTGTCAGTGAAAGGGCACAGCCTTTCCATGGAGGTTTTGGCCTTTCAGAGAGGATTTATCAGGGCCAAACTTAGCAGCAGCAACAATTGAGCCAACCTGCTACCGTTTAATGACTCACCGAGGCCTAACTGTTTGCTAGTGTTCAACAGCAGCTGTCAAGACACTGGGTTCTTTGTTCAGTTTCTTGGTTCTTCTTTATGTTAGCAGAGTTTAAACATGCAGAAGAATGGAGCACCAATGGTTTAAAGAAAACTCAGTTTATTAGAGAAGAAATGAACAGAGGACAGGGAGAAAGAATAGAGACAGAGACAGAGACAAAGCGGGAGGGCTCAGTTGGAGCAGGAAGTCTCCAAAGAGCCAATCGAAAGTGGAAGAATATAATTTGAAATTGTGGGAAGTCCCTAATCTTGCTATGCTAACTAGCAGTTCTTCAGCTAGTTCAGCTAGCTATGCTAACTAGCAGCTCTTCAAGTAAGTGCACTATAGGCCTTGTATATTCCAACACTTTAAACATTGGTTCAGGCTTAATTTCAAGTTTCTAGGCCTGAAGTTGCAAAGTAAATGGGAAATAACTATGCTTGTGCTGAGAAGATTCAGCAGACTTGTGACACCTAGATAACAGTTCCAGGTCCCTGACTCCCTGTTCCCAAGGCTAGAATTATGGCACTTTAGCAACCGATTAATTGCATTCCATTTAATTAGTGTCATGATTTACACCTGTTAGAGTTGACAGAGCTAAACTGCAGATTGCCCTACCAGTTCATCTTAGCCAGACCCCCCTTGTCCTGTGTCATATGCCTAGTAAAACGGTCACCTCATCAATTGACATCACCAACTAGAGATCTGATTACCCTGTGGGCTCCAAACTATGTTGGATCTTTGATCATAGAAGTTAGCCTTTCAGTCGGTTAGCTGGCTTGTAGTCAAACGGCTATCTTGCTCACTGTTTTTTTGGATGTGATGCTTATGGTTCCCTAAAACCATCCTGGATGCTTGTTGCTATGGGTCAAGTATCCTGCCTGCCCAATGCTAACTCTGGACAGAGTGGACTTTGACTGCTGAATGTCTTCAGCCCAGAATAGTAACATCTGGTAACTTTGAACTGTGTAGTTAGCCTCTGGAAATGTAGCTTTGTTATTTTGATTCTTCACTCTTCTTGTTCTATTTTAAATATTATTGCACACTTTTAATAAATTCCTTTTAATCACATTTTGTGGTGTTTTGTTCTTCAGGTGGCTTAAGTCTAATTCCAGTTCCCAGACCTAAGTGCACTCCTACCAGGTTAATTGTTTGGGGGAAACTTACTTTGCAGGTGGCCTACTTTGCAGGGCTGACTTTCCTGTTTAATCCCAGAAAGATTGGAAGCTTGCCCATTGGTTTCTGGCTGTTGAGTTAGTAAAAGGGGCTGGTAGCAGCTACCAGACTGGTGTGTGTGTGAATTCACGCTCCAGGGTTTTGTAAAAAAAATTTCTGCTTGCCCTTATCAGCAATCCCTTGGACTAGGGGTTGTTGACAGCAGCCACCTCACAAAAGTTGTGTAGTAATTAGAGTTTCAGACCGGAATCTGAGAGATTCAGGTTTAATCCCCAATCTACTGTGGAAGCTCAGTGGTTTTGTGCCAGTCACACACTCTCAGCCTAACCTACTCACAGGGTTGTTGTGAGGATAAAATCAAGTAGAAAAAAATTATTTAAGATGCTAAAGGACCCTGTTATGGAGAAAGGCAGGATATAAATAAAGTAAATACATAATAAATATAGGTGAAGATGAGTGACAGATAAAAGGTAGGTAGGTAGGTGGGTGGGTAGGAGAGAAGAAAGCAGGGAAAGGTGAGGATCCGGGGCTGCCAGCAGGAGGGAAAGAAGAAATAGTTTAGGGAGGGAATACAGGAGAAAGCAAGGAACCCACTACAGGTCCTTGCAGGTTCCCCACCATGCAGTGGGTCCCGGCTCAGCTGGCATTTTACAACTTGGCCAGAGTTTTCCTGAGTAAAGGTTCCTGAGGAGAGCGAAAGCTGAAGACAGGGCTCCAAATCACTTTGGCTGGATTGTGCCTTGTGCAAATGATAGATGAACTGTGTATGCATCCAGTACCCTTTTCAATATTGATACTGAAATACTATGAAATATGCTTACGTAATATGCTTTTTATTGTCCTGTTCTGTTGAAATTCAATGTAGTCTCAAGGAAGCATTTCTCTTTAGTGTGGCTTCTTATTCTTTGGGACAGATAACACACTGAGAAAAACTATATTCTGTGCGCAATTTGCATTTAAAGCAACTGTTCTGTCAGATGTCTCCAGAGAAACTAACAGAATCTCAGTTACTTACAAGAGCCACAAGGTTGTGTATCTTCAGTAACATTATAGTTATTTATCCATATAAACAAATATATATATATATACATTTTAAAAAACTATAATTAAAACTTTCAGTTATGGAAGATTTGCAATATTAAAGAGGTTCCTTTCCCCCTGTACTATGGCAGTTTTGAAGAGATGCACACTGATTAATGTGTTCTTGTTTATAGCTAACTTTTTAATAAATTTTCAATGTATGGAAATAACAAATCTCAGTGCAGGGATCCTTTTTTATAGTTGCATATTAATGACTCTTATTTGCTATTCTTGCTTATAAGTTCTTGGTTTCCCCTTTTTAAAAAAAGTCTCAATGAATTAACAGACCTCTTATCTTTCGTTTGCAGGTAATTGTTTCTGTCCTTAATAGACCTCAATGCAGTTTCTTTGTCACCCAGGAGTTGAAGTTACTTCCATAAGGCATTAGCATATTAAACAGATTAGAGACTGACAAGCCTTCTTAATAAAGAAGTAATCAACGTTTAGAGCATGTCAGCCATATAAAGTCAAATACTTAAGAGGGCCTGGAGGCTAGCTATGATAGAACCAAGTACCTGTTTTAAATGTCTCCATATGATAAATGAAGCAAAGTGATTAATACACGGATGACATTTTCACTGCATCTATTTCCTATTTTTCATGGTGGTAGCTATTTGACTATCATCCTGGCTGTTTCAGAAGTGATGCTTTTGAGGGGTATTTTTTATTGTTATTTAGTTTGGGTTGATCTTTTGCATGCAACAAGGATCCTATTTGGGCGGTTTACCTTTTTGTGCAAAGTGGTGTCAGTAAAACTGTTGTCTGTGACATTTTTACAAGCCACTACATTATTTTGACACATTTTTTAAAAAATACACTGAAATGAGGCATTTGAAAAACAGTCATGTTCTGAATGATCCTGTCAGAGCTTTGTTTTTAGGAATACCTTTCAAAATATGTATGATGGATTGTCAAGGTCACTTACAAGATTTTGTGGGCTGTCACTCTTAATTTTGATATTCAGTGGTGTGACTTTTTATTATTCTTGCTTAGGCTTTAATTAAACATGTTTTATGCCATAACTAGTATCAAATGCCTTTTTGAGTCATAAAAAGGTGTGTGGTGGATAGAAATTGTTACACTGGCTTAGACCATTCAGTCGTACTATGTATAAAATAAACTTCATGTCTTTAAAAAACGTTTTATCAGAAATGCCACATAAATTATTTTCACATTAAGTAGACTTAGATGGAAAGGTTAAGACTGAAAGTACTTATTAACATTGTAGTACCAAAAACATCATAATTTTAAAAAGTTACTGAGTTCTCCTTTGTAAAAACAGGGGGGGTTGTTGTTGAAGCAAACCACTAGTATTGCACAGAGGCCAAAGGAGTGAGTTGTGAACCCAGTTCAAATCTTGCTTCTGCCAAACTAAATGACCTTAGGCAAGCCCACTATTTCTTAGTCCTAGCCATGCCTACATACTAGCATGTTTCACCATTGTTGTAAGGATTGCTGACATAATGGTTGTGAAGTAGGTAAAAAAATCAAGTGCTGTTTAAATTCTGTAAACACACACAGATACACACGCATATATAGTTTAAGTATGATCTAGTTTAAGAACATGTTTTAAAATAGAGATGAACATAGATATATCCTAAAATGTGTTCTTAAACTAGATATGAATTTTCAGGTTAAAGTGTATGTGCTTTAAATTAAATATGTAGACTATCTTCTCTAAAATATTTTTTTGTTCCAGCCCAGCCAGAGGCAGTAACCTGCTGCCACAGACCTTACACAGTTTGCACATGTATCTACTAGTGTGAATGTTTCTGAAATTATGTTTAATTTCTTCTTGTTGTTTTCACAGTCTTGGTAGTACCCCCCCCCCTCTCTCTCTCTCTCTCTGATCCAAGATGTTGCTGGACATTAGTCCTGTTATAAAGCTAGGACCTGATGGAGAGCAGCCATTTTTATTATTTCCTTTTCTAGGCCCCGTTCACACGGAGCATTTGCCCCACTGAAGGCATGGTAGCCCTGCGGACTTTCCTTGTGCGATCATACAAGCACATCTGGGAGGCGTAGCACTCCCGTGGCCAACCCGTGGCTTCCCATGGAAAACGCAGAGTAAAAAACTACTAGGGTCGAAGTACTCGTTTCCGGAAACCCCAGGGCAAAGGCTGGCGTCTGATGGCGGGAGCGCCAGTATCCTGTGGCTTCCGATGCCGGCCCATGTCCCGGGGTTTCTGGATGTTGTAAGTTTCCATGGGATGCGCACCAACGCTGAATGAGGCATGCGCATATGCAAGACACCGCCCCCCAACGGCACATGCGCACTTCGCAACAGCGTGGCTTGTGTTGTCTGCTGCACCGCTTTTTTGCAGCGCGGTGTGATCGGCACTTGGAGCTGGAGCGTGGCAACCTGGTGGTCCATGTGATCAGGCTACCGCACCTTATTTTGCTCCGGGGCGAACCGCCATGCCTCCCCCCCGTGTTTTCTGGCCCATATTACTGGGGCCCTAGTCAGCCTTGAGGCTTTATATTTTAAAAGGCCAAAATGATTTGGATGCTTGACAGCGGAAGGGAGGAACCCAGCATTCAAGCCCATACCTTCATGAAACTATGCTCCTGCACCTATTCATGATTAATACAGAAGTCTTGCCTCAGACTTATCCAGGTGTAGAACAAAGCAAACATTCAAAGCATCACGCATGTTATGTTCTCAAGGGAACCTGCAGACTCAATAATCAGTCAGTCACAGGATAAAATAAACTCCCTTTGGCAAGAAGTTTCCTATTGGTCTTGAGGAAACCTCTAGATGAATGATGCAAGCTGATTCTCTGAAGCTGACTGAGCAACTGGGTCTCTGGGCAGTGTGGCTTTAAGAAAGGAGGAGCAGACCAAAGTGAAGCCTGCACTTCCCAGGTCCGCACCAGCCCTTGCCCCCCCCCCCAGGAATGCTCCAGGCCACCAGTGATTGGCTGGCACATAAGGAAGGTTGCTGGGCCTCTACCCAGAAGGCTTCCTACTGCCACAGCGAGGCTACTACCTGTAGCCATGGCTGACGACAAGGCAACTTTTCCCCACAGCCTGGCCCCTTGCTCTGCAGCCATAAAACAGCCCCAAATGAGTCTGAGGCCATGATTTCCCACTGACAAGAGTTTCCTGCTGGACTTGAGAAAGCCTCTAGATGAATGGTGCAAGCTGTCCGTTCCCATGGAACTTTTAAAGATGCATTTTAATCTTATGTTGTGATTGGGGGCTAAATAAGCAGTGTGTCAAACTCACCCTGATGGCCTGAGGCCATCACTGCCCCCTGACCTATCATTAGCCAGCCATCATCATTGTCTTTTCTGTCTAGGTGTGACTGGACTAGAATCCCCTCCTTCTGTCCTTATAATGTGTGTGCATGTATACACATGCACCTGGTTTCTTCTCTTCTTCCCTCTGCCAGAGTTTGGAGGCAGGAAGCTGCAGCTGCTTGTCCTGATTGGAATGCAAGTAGCCATTGCATTTAGAAGCTTCTGCCACCACACCACCTCCCTGTTCCTTTGAGCCAGATGCGTAGGCAAGGGGAGTGCCAGTCCTGCTCATGCATTGATCTGATACAGGTTATTGATAAAGCAGCCATGGAAGCACATTCGGTGTTCTCTTTCAGGACTGGGCCACTGTTTCGCAGTTGGTAATTTCTACTTGTCATTGGGTGAGAAAGACATGTGGACAGGAGGACCCACCTGTGGGCATCTTGTCAAAAGTCCACCAGATTTGGACACAGCCTTGGGCTATAGTTTAAGAGTACAGCATATATTTTTCATGCATAAATTTAAATTCCAGGCATTTCCTACTGAATTATCTTTGGTATCAAGATGTTATTACTTCAGTATGTTTGCTAGAGGCTAAGAGGACTTATTGCTGTTTAGTAGCATTGTACTATCTTCATTATAATTGATCCATATTCCTATTAAACCATATTCCTAATTTTATGGTTTGATTTAAAAGACATAATTCGACATTCATTTATCAAGTCTGATCCAATAGTAATGCTTAAATTGACAATACACAATCTTTGTCTCGTTTAAGAACATAATTTATAATGGCACAGCCAAATAACAGAGCATTGTAGACACAGGGCCGGGTCGCCCACTAGGCGAGGTAGGCGCTCGCCTAGAGTGCGCCGACCCTCAGGGGTGCCAAATGGCGCCCCACCCCCCCTGAAACCCTCTCTGCTGCCCCCTGAAACCCCCCCTTGCCGCCCTAACCGGGCGCCCGCCATCGGCACCTCCCCACTGCTGCTGCCAAGAGCGCCCGGCCAGGGTGCAGGAGGCGGCGGCGCAGCTCACACGCCTGTCCTGGGGTGCCCGGGGGGGAGAGAGGTAGGGGCGGCATGGCGGCGGCCAGTGGGGACTTTCCCCGCTGCCACTAGTCCTGAGCTTCTCTGACCCTCTCCTTACGTCCTCTCTGTGTTGGAAGCCGGCAGCAGCTGGAGGCAGGAGGAGGAGGAGAGAGAGATCCCCACCCCCCATGACCCCCTCTACCCCCACCTATATTGACCGACAACTCCACTTCCTGGCAGGCAGCCTTCCCCTGCACTCAATCTTGAGTGGAGATCGGGCTCATGGGGATATGCCAGCTTCCTGCACTGTCCTTTTAAGAGCAGGAAGGAAGCTGGCATTTCCAGGCACGCCCAATCTCCACTCGAGATCGAGCACATGGGGAAGGCTCCCTGCCGGGAAGTGGAGTCATCGGTCAATATAAGGTAGGGGGTAGAGGAGGTCGTGGGGGTGGGGATCTCTCTCTCCTCCTCCTCCTCTTCCTGCCTCCAGCTGCTGCCGGCTTCCAAAACAGAGAGGATGTAAGGAGAGGGTCAAAGCAGCTCAGGACTGGAGGCAGCGAGGAGAATCCCCGCTGGCCGCCGCTATGCCGCCCCCACCTCTTCCCCCCCAGGGGTGGGGATCTCTCTCTACTCCTCCTCCTCCTGCCGGCTTCCAACACAGAGAGGCAGTGGGGAGGGGAGAAGGGGTGAGGGAGGTCTGCCTGCAATCCCCAAGCAGGGAGAGACAGCGGCAGAGGGACTGGAGCTGGCCAGGGTGCGGCATGGTGGCATCTCCAGGCCCAACTGGGAGGTTGGCATCTGCGCCCGCCTAGGGCGCAGAACCACCTCAAGCTGGCCCTGTGTAGACAGGTGGCAAAATATATAGGTGTAGACAGTATTGTGCCCAGTCAATGAGAAACAAGCCTGCTCCAGCCTTCCTTTATTCTACCCAGTCAGGGAAGTTACAGCTATGACTGACACACTTACTGCCATCCTTCCCCGACAAGGTTTGTTGATGTCTGGAATGAAAGTATGAGCAACCCTGAGCCAGTTATTAGAGAAAAGGAAATTTCTTTGAGCCTTCCCAAACTTTTGGTGGTAATGACTAGGAGCAGACAGTTTACGGTTGAACAATTAATGTGCTTAATTTGCATATGGATTTGACTAACTGTAAATTAGGGTGCCTAGATTTGAGGAACTGGTATATAAGTGCCCTGAGGATAGTTTTTTCTTGCTACTTTGTGGGTTAAAGTAGATTTCACAGGGGCTGTGGTCTGTGTGTAAATGTGAGAGGCTTGGGCTGCACTGGACTACAGCATGGTAGAGTGGCTGTAGAAATGAGGCTTCGAGTGGCTGAGTTAGGTAATGGATTGGGAAAGGGAGGAGCCAAGCCCAATGCTGGGGCCTTTTCCTGATCCCCAGCTGGAGGTGGAGTTTTGGCTTCTGTGTCCCACAGCACGGGTGTGGAAGGGAGGGAGTTGTGCTTACCCAGGTCCTCCAGCTTCCATCATGGTACTCTCTGCTTTTACCTTCTGGTCCTCTCTGTGTGCCAGCTCTGGAACAAGAGAAGTCCCAATCACTTCCTTCCTGGCTTGGGGCTGCAAGGATTTAAATAGGCCCTCACAGGCTTTTTATGCTCCACCCCTTATTGTTTAAGCAATCATTCTTTGGAAAGTTCCTCCACCTCCCTCCAACTGGGATCCCCTCCCCTCTCAGACTGTCAGCTCCTTGGCCATTGGGTCCCTCCAGTTGGCTGTGTCCAGCTCTTGTTGTACCCCACCAATGTGTTCCTGGTAGCCATCTCAGCTATGGGGACATTAGCACTTCAGCCCCATTGTCTAGCCAAATGCCCACCGGTCAGCCAAGCTGTGAGAAAAGTCCTGGCCTCTGTCTGCCAGCCATCCATGTCTTCACTGCTTGACCTGTTGGACATCCTGGGATAGCCTACCAGTGGCGCCTTGCTGCAGTAAGTGGGGGCTTTGATAGGGATGGATCAGGGCTTCATGCCTGCTCCTGTAAACTTGCAACTGCCTTGGTCATATGATAATATGAGAGTGGGTTCTGATTTTAGCAGCAGAAGGCATGAAAAGAAAGGAAATTCCTTCCTAAATCATTTTCTTTCTCCATAGTTTTTTCTTCCTTCCTTCCTGAATGGTTCTATCTCCAGTGCAGGTCTAACATATAAGGTGACCTGACTAGATGAAAAACTTGGGACTAGCTTAAGTGGCAGGTAAGAACAGGATTCATTTTCTCTTCCCAGTGTGCTCTATTTGCTGCTAAAATCAGGTCTAACATATAAGGTGACCTGACTAGATGAAAAACTTGGGACTAGCTTAAGTGGCAGGTAAGAACAGGATTCATTTTCTCTTCCCAGTGTGCTCTATTTGCTGCTAAAATCAGGCAGCCACCAGTTCTTCTTTCTGTGTGATTGGAGTTGCTTTTTAAATTCACTGAATTAATGCCATCAAATCTAATTTGGCACCAAGTATGTAAACAGTATAAAACTTAAAGTAACTATCTTGATTATCAGAGTCATTCTTCAGACCAAGGAAACCACTTTTTGCCAGTATGGTGTAGTGGTTAAGAGTGGCAGAACTCTAATCTGGAGAACCAGGTTTGATTCCCCACTCTGTATGAAACCAGCTGGGTAAACTTGTGTCAGTCACAGCTCTCTCAGAACTCTCTCAGCCCCACCTCAGCCTTCCTTTGGTTAGGGCACATGTCCACCTGGCAATTCTCAAATCATAGGGGGGGGAAAATGGGCAAACCCTGGCTCCCTTAATAAACAAGACCTGTCTAGTTTTCTTTAATGATATTGCAACTAGATATACTATTCCAGACGATCTGATTTAGAGCTCAGGATATATTGTCAATTTACAGGACTGGATATAGAGAGAGGATGCCCAAACTGATAATTTTTCAATCAGTCATTGAAAGTTTGCCCCATGGTATAAAATCATTTTAAAAGATCACTTTAGAGCTTCTTATCTATCTGAAATTTCAGCCTACAATATCAGGGTGGCATTCTCATCATTACACTGTCAAGACTATGCCCACTGAGATGGTTGCTGGATGTTACACAAAAAAACCTCTGGATGAACGTATATGTATCTCCGGAAGTTCAGTAAAGGACCTCCCCCATTATGTTTTAGATTGTCCTCTATACCTGGAGTCTAGGGAAAAATTTCTTGCCAACATTTTATCTAGTGTTTATTCCTTGTCTGACTCTGATAAATTAGCTTATATGCTATCAGACACCTTTTATATTTAACAGGATGTCACTTTTTGCTCTGGCAGCAAAGAAAATCAGAGCAGATCTGATAAGAAAACACATAAATAACAGACCGATCGAAACTGTTAGATTTTAGAGATGTATAAATTTTAAGTCTATACGTTTTATATTGTGTTTGTACATTTCTGATTTTATTGCAAATGGATTGTAAAGGCCTATGGCCATATAAAATAAACTTACTCTATCTACCTCACAGGATGTCTGTTGTGGGGAGAGGAAGCGATAGTGATTGTAAGCCGCTCTGAGACTCCTTTGGGTAGTGAAGAGCGAGGTATAAAACCAACTCTTTTTCTTCTTAAATTTTGCTCAGAATAGATTTACTCCTTTATAACCTACTACAGTTAGAGTCAAGTCAATATGAACAGGAAGCACTGGCAGGCAGCATTGTCATTTTTAGCCAATTTTTTTCCTCTTAAGGGACACAAAGCAATTGCCTTTGAATAATTCTGAAGGCTGATAAATATGTTTTAGCTATTGTGTTGAAACGGCTCGGTCTTCAGCCAGTCACAGGATTGTCTCTATGTTTATTCCCCCCCCCCACGACGCAGTAGTGTATGGCCGAATCTGCATTTGTCTTTCCAACCAGTGTCCCCACCTTTTGACTCTGTCTTCAAAAAAGCTGTCCACATCTGGTGTTGTTTTCACACCTCAACAGTGCTAGCATACTTTCACATGTCTACATATGTTTATCGTCCTTTTGGGGCAGCTCCACTGTCATTGCACCTCCGCACTGCTTTAAAAGAATCTTCTCCAAACAACATTCAAACAAGCATAGAGAAAGACAGTGTCACAGCAGCATGCAGCTGATTTAAAAATGCAAATGCAGATTCGACTTATGTGTGTGAAGGGGAAATCACCTAGTTTGCCTTGTAAACCACTGTCCATGAAAAGCTTCCCACATGGCAACAGCTGCCATAGAAGAGTGCTTTAAGCTCTTCCACTCAATCAAAGGTGCCCATTTTGATTCTAAGCTGGGAGAACTGGGTTTGATTCCCCACTCCTCCACTTGCACCTGCTGATGTGACTTTGGGTCAGTCACAAGCTCTGGCACAGCTGTTCTTGAAAATGAGCCGTTTCTGTCAGAGCTCTCTCAGCCCCACCTACCTCTTGGGGTGTCTGTTGTGGGGAGGGGAAGGGAAAGGAGTTTGTAAGCTGCTCTGAGACTCCTTTGGGTAATGAAGGGCAGGGTATAAATCCAATCTCTTCTCTTCTCTTCTCCTCTTCTTTGTTTCTGTTTTTTTGTATCAACCATGAGAAGGATTTTGCAAAGTTTCCACAGCAAGAAAGAATCCAGAGACATTTGTCATGCCTGTCAAAAGTCATTTTTTTATGTTAGTGATGCATGACAAATACTTCATGCCCAGTGTGAAATTTTTTTGGATTAAAAACTGAATGAAATTTCTTCACAGCCTTAAAAAGGAGGATGTGAATATGTGAGCTCAAAAATGCTGTTACATATTTACTGGGCATCCCCCCCCAATACTCAAAACACTCTGGAATCCTGGGATCATTTTCGGCATTCTGAAGTAGCCACATTCAGAAGCTGCTTGTAGTTACTTTGAAGAAAAAACACAAACACTGCTTTTTTGAATCCAATTAATCTAGAAAAGGAGCTCAAATGCAATGATTTTACTGGTCTCTAGGTTCCTTAGTTATAGAATTTTTAGACTAACATTTTCTTACTTTGGTTTCTCTTCCCTGAGGCTCTGTGACAGACCTCATAGACTGAGGAATATTAATTACTTGTTTTCAAAGAGTCAACCAACAAATATTCAAGGAAACAAACAAATACAACTATCTCAGTTTGCTTGTTTTTTTTTTTTTTAAATGGAGCAGTAGTAGATTAAAGGTGCCCATTTTGTTTTGCAATTCACAATTGTCACTTTTAAGAATAAATTATTTTCTTTAATCTACTTGAATATTCACTTGTGGATCTTAGGCAACAGCTCAGCTTTAATGCGCTGCTTTTGGGAAGAGTGTTATCTACACAGATAAAAATTACATGTACATAGCATTTAAAAAAATCCTACCAATCTGAAATTCTCACAGGTATATCTAAATCAGGACCGTCTCTCCCTGATCAAAGCAGCTCAGGCCTTCTAAGCAGATTCAGTTAACGGATGTTCTGTTTTATGGTCTTATCTGTGAAATTTGGACATTTTAACTGAAATATTCATATACAGTTCAGTCTATGATGATCTTATTGTTCTTGGTTGTTGTAATTATTTTGGTTTGATTATATAAGCTCTCTAAATGGATAAATAAATAGCATGGATGTACCAGATCAATCTATACCGCTTCAGGTTCTATCATAGCTGTCAGATGGTTGGTAATAGTTATGAAATACCATTTTTAGCTGTGGTAGACTATCTGACCCTTGAGATGGACATATGACTCTGTTCTTATTAGATTTCTCAGTTGGTTTTTACATAATGCATTATAAAGTATTAGGACCACACTTGAGATACTATGATACTCAGTCACAAGCACTTCAAGAAAGTGGTTATGCACATGATCACAACTAGTTTTCTTTTTCAAAGTGTCTAGGCTTAGTGGTATTAGTTCTGAAGCTGAGTCAGGGGTCTGAGGGAAAGGTTGCAAACTAACGCTGCTGGTGTTTGATGATCTTTTAGCCAGTGTCAAAATTTCAATTCTAACGCCCTGACCTGGATAGCCCAGGCAAGCCCAATCTCATCAGATCTGTGGTAGGGTATGAACTTTTGTGAGTAACTGTTCACTTCTTCATACTCACTCATACCCTACCTCCAATTTTGTTAATTTTTAAGGTGCTACTAGACTCTTTTCTATTGCTACAGACAGACTAATATGGCTACTCATCTTCATCTACGAACATCAGTATTTTCATGTATGTTTAATGATAATATTTCAATAATCAGTCACAGAGTACAGTTTTCATCTGCACTATGATATCAGTTGATTTATTTTAACTGAACAGAGGTCTAAGTCTACAACCTGTCTCTTTCTGTACTGGGGAACGCTGCAATGTTATCAGTGACATATTGGTTATGTCAAGCATTACCCAATTCATGGAGCAGACTGAAAACTGCTGTGAAGAATAGGGGTGTGCACGTCAAAATTTTCATTTCATAATTTCAGAAAGGGCATGATTATCATTTCAACAAAATCTTGGGAGTATTGATATTGCTTTGTAAATTTATTAGGGGAAAAGTTTTCATTTTTGAAAATATCAGATATCTGCCCCATTTCTTATGGGGAAATGAACTTGGCTTTCTGGGGCAGCTATTTTTTAACCAATAACCCTGCACAATAGTTCAGGGAACCTAGTCATCCTTCTCTACTAAGAACACTAAAGTTTCAGGTAAACTGAACAAAAGGTTTGGAATGTACAGACCTAAAAAAAGTACCCCCAGCCATCCCAATCTCCATTTTTTCTTATGTGGAAGATACCATGTTTCTTTCTGGTCCCCTTAGCTGAACCCTTCACCCCATGGATCTCAAACTTGGAGATACTAGTAAAGATTCTAAGATTTTCAAAAAAGGGGGTCTTGCTCCAGGCCTGCTCAACAGGATGCCCCTAGCTGTCCTCTCCACTGGCAAAAAACTAGAGCCAGTCCAGAGCTGCTGCTGCTAGTGCTAACACTATGTCCAGGCTGAATGATTAACCCTTAAGGTTCCAGAAGTACTGATCCAAAGCAAAACTGAAACTTACACAAAATAGTGTAAGTTCTCCAGAAATCTTTATCAGGTTGGATGTTTGTTATTTAAACCCTCCCCCCCCAAAAAAAAAAAGAGGGAGAAAGATGCTTTAGGCCATGAAGGAGAAAGCCATGAGATGATAGTTGTCTCACTTATCCCTTTCTCTCATTTCCCAAGAAAAACATACAGAAAAAATATACTATAGGCAGCAAAGCAAAGCCTTTCTGATATTTACAAAACAATCCCAATATTTCTGAAATTTCAGGGAAATGAATTTCAGAAATCTTGAAATATTGAGAGTATATTTGCTTCAGGTATTTCCAGTCTGAAACAAAACAGGAAAATTTAGAGATTGTTTCTGCTTGAAAATATCCCCAGTGAAAGTCTCTAGTTAATGGTTTCCCCATTCCTAAAATATAGACTAGATGCTAAGACACATGAAGGTCTGGTATCAGTTATGTGTATAGAAGTAAGATAAACATACATTTCCCATACAAAAAAAATCAGTTATGGTAAAACTCTCTTAGTTGCTATATTTTCAAATAATCTTGATCAGAAATATTACAATATTTCATTTTATAAATGCTGATACAACTAGCTTTAATTGTATCTTCACTGGATGGATTTTATTTTTATTTTCTTGCTTGCCTCTTTGCTCTAGAGGAGGAGAGGAATCCGTGCACAGTTTTACAGAGTACCAGCATTTTGTAAACAAGGGAAAACACCCCCCCCATCACAGGGACGTTGGAGAGGAAGTGGCCTGGGTAAAGAGAACCAACTTTCTTCTGCCCCCACAGTCCAATTTACCTCTACACAGGGCTTTTTTTTCTGGAAAAAGAGGTGCTGGAACTCTCAAGAGGGAAATGAAGTTTTCAATCTGCACATTGAAAACTCATGAACTTTTAAACATTTTTAAAAAGACTTTTGTCAAAGAGGTTCCAGAACTCCATCCTGTGCATTCCCCCAGAAAAAAAAGAATCCCTGCCTCTACGAAATAGAGATTGAGGAGTAAAGCATGGCAAAATGGAAACAGTGGGAGAAAGGCTAGTTTCATTTCTGCACTAGACCTTAAATCCTGGTTCAACCCTGTCCCCGAACTTATATTCTACACTACACACGAGTTCACCCCTGTAATTATCTCGGGGTAGTTTTACATTCTACACGAGTTCACCCCTGTAATTATCTCGGGGTATTTTTTTGTTTCCACATTACATTGAGGTCACACATTACATTGAGGTCGCCCCACACTTGTCCCAGGATAAACGGATGCTATTATAACCAGGGATAAATGCAAGGTATTGTGTCGCAAGTTGAACTCTGATAAAACCAGTGATGAAATCCAAGCGCAGAGAGGATCTAGAAGCTAGTGGAAAGAAGACAGACCACAAGGCTGGCTAGAGGAGACAATAGAGACAAATACTGCAAGAGAAGCAGATGAGCCATAGGCACAGATAACTGCCACAGAAAGCTTTGTGGCTGGTGTTCCCCTGGACTGTCTGATCTGTGCAGCGCTCCCAATTGCGATTGCCTTGCAGGTCACATCAGGCTGGATTTGGCCCACAGCCCATATGTTCAACACCCTTGCTCTGTGTCATATACAGTATTGTGAAGGTTGGAATAAGGGCATCAGGTACTTGTTTTCATATGTTTCTAAAATCTAGAAATTGTTGTACAAATGCAAAAGAATGAATGGAATTGTCATTTAAAAACCTGCTATGTTCCACTGAGATATTATGTATTTATATAAATCAGAATGCCATCTGCAGTTACAGTACATTAGTTAAAATAAAATTATAGGGACTATCAATCCTGTTTCCAGTATAAACTGATTACCATCTGTGATCAAGAAGAATTCCCCTCCTTAGACTCCATCTATGCAAGGGTATGCAATTAGATCCATTATGGAAGAGTTATATCCCTATAAATCAACCAGTGATGTTTACACTTGGTAACTATTAACATTGCTGAAATAATATTTGTTTGTTTTCCACACCATGGTAAATTGTTCCTATTAAAAGTTATGATTTTGGCAACTTTCGCTTGTTATAAATTATTATATTTTTTTAAAAAATGTGGTGAACAGTAGTCAATGAGTTGCTTTGCTGAGTCAGTTTTAATTTATTTAAAATATTTTTACACTGCCATTCCACCTGCTGAAGGAACCCCAAGGTGACACACTTAACATTAGAACATTTGAAAAATTATTATTTTTTAAAAAATTATAAAATAATTCAATAAAAACACATAAATGACACCAGAACAAAGGAGCAGAGCCAATAATGGATGTTGCGGGTATGCCAAATGGAATGAAAAAGTTTTCATCTGCTGGCAGAAGATACTGATAGAGGGAGACAGATGAATCTCCCCGGGGAGAGAGTTCAAAAGGTTTGGTGTCTCAACAGAGAAAGCCCTCTGTTGCCACCAATCTAACCTTACTGACCCCAGATGGACAAGGAACACAAATGCTTTTGGTTAAGTATTGTTATATTTTCCTTTCAAGCCAAGTAGTCTGCCCTGAAGTTTTCAGTGTTGTTAAAAATAAAATATTAAGTTAGAGGAAGATAGGAGTTTGTTATTGTTCCGCTATTCAGCAATATCAGCTTTTATACATTTTTATACCCATTTGGAAACATCTTAGCTCCTATGGATGTAGAGCTTTTATAGGTTATCTATGAACTTATGGTTCTGCTTCTCTACAATCTGCTTCTGCTTTTAAAGATAAAGTTCTTCTCTCTAGAAGCCATGGTATTGTTTTGTATATTAATATGAACTACAGAAATGAATATCAGTCCAATTAGGCTTGCCAAGCCCCCGCTGAGGGCGGGGGAACCCCCGATTTGAAAGCCCCTTACCCGCTTTTTAAAAATTCCAGCCCGGGGGAAAAAAATGGCGGCCGGAAATTGCCGCTCTAGCACTTAAGTCCTCCAAGTCTATGGTTATAAAAACCATAGAGATGAGGGCTAGAGCGTGTTCCCTCTAGTGTGCTCCGCCTGGAGCACAGTTCTGGCTGATTTTCGAGCAGCCCCTCCCTCCTCAGAAGCTCTGCTCCACTCAGGTACAGTGAAATTTCCCTCCTTCTTGCCTCTGGCATTGCAGCTGCTCTTTCCTTCTCCAGCCTCTCCGATATCCTGCTTGAGTGGTGGTGAGAAATCCCTCTTTTTTATGTCTTAGGAGTCAAGCAGTAGCTTCCCTATAGTGTGTGTGTGGGGGGGGGGGGTCAGAGTCCTCTACCCAAAAGCCTTGCTTCTTTTGTGTTGTAAATGTGGAAATCCTTGGAGATGGAGAACAGCTCTTCCTATGGCCGGTCCCCCTTCCCTTATATTTTGAACGCCAAAGAAGAAAGGAAGGTGGAGTGTGTTTGTGGACAGAGAGAGAAAGAGAAAGGAGTAGAAAAAATGAATTAAAAACAATAATCAGGCTTCTTACTATTTGCAGTACAAATTGTTGAATGTGGCTTCCATTTTCCCCTCCCCTCGCCTTCGTCTCTCCTGACTCCCCCCCCCAGTCCTTTTTGGATTTCTCCAGCTTTTCCACTCATTGTTTCTACTTAACTTTTATTTTTAAAAAGAAAGGACCCCCCCTTTCTGACTGCTCACGACAGAAAGCTGAGCTAGTGAGTTTCTCTGGAGATGTACTGAAAGGAAGGACAGGATTGCCCATTGGAAACAATGGGAAACATTTGAAGGCCCATTGGAAATAATGGGAGCCAGGAATGCCTATTGCCTTGTATGGGCTCCATTAAAATACATTACAGTACAAGCAGAGTTGCAATAAAAATGCAAAATGGATTTTCCATTAGGGTCTCTGGGCCCAAATGCACTACTCTGGGAATGGAATGAGAGACCACAGAGTGGAATGACAGCCCCAGGGTGCAGCAGTAATGTTCTGGGACTGGGATGAGAGACTATGGAGTGGAATGACAGCCCCAGGGTGTAGCAGGAGTTGGAAGAATCTGGCCCCCACCTTACAGGATTGTTACTATAGGACTGAAGGTATGCTGTGGCCATCTATTCCTGGCTGGCTCCTGCAGCAGACATTTTGTGTCTGCATTCAGCATACTGTGTCAGAATTACAAAGATGCCACAGACTCAAAAAGGTTGGAGACCCCCAAGCTAGACTACAGGTTGGGATATTTCACAGAGACTATGGAAGGGGTTCTCTGGGTCAGTGGTCAACAGAGTAGGCAATAGTGTGCAAAAAAATCTGGGAGAGTGTGACACGGAAAGGGAACATGGAGGTAAGGAAGGCAACAGAACTGGACACTGGAACTGGTAGAGGGACAAGGGCAAGATTTATAATTGACAATGGAGGAGGTGGCTCACATCAACCTCATGAATTTGTAAGGAAACAAAGAAGCTGAGATGGAGCTGATCTGGTGATAGCTATACACATTCCAGAAATACCCGAGCCAATTCCAGGTTTTATGGATAAACATATGGAGCAGAGATCTATCAGTGGCTATTAACCAGAAGGTATAGAGAGGAACTTTCAGGCTGGGGCAAGTGATGCTCTGTATTCTTGGTGCTCGGGGGGGGTGCAGCAGTGGGAGAGCTTCTAGTGTCCCGGCCCCACTGCTGGACCTCCTGATGGCCCCTGGTGTTTCTGGCCACTGTGTGACAGAGTGTTGGACTGGATGGGCCATTGGCCTCATCCATCAAGGGCTTCTACACACAATGCACACAAAGCATGATCTCTCTACCATCAGTCCATCAATGTCAGCATTGTCTACTCTGACTGGCAGTGATTCTCCAGGGTTTTAGGTAGAGGATTTTGGCAGAGTATTCAGCCTTCAGTTCTTAGACCATTCTGTTGTGTATTTTGCATAGTGTGAAGGAATGTTGTCTGGTGATCTTTTTCTAGGACCTAGCACACATACTTTTTGTTTTCATTATAATACATATAGTCTCATTTGGTCAGAATTAAGCACATTGAATCCTATTGATTTCAGTGTAATGTTTCAGTGTGTGCTTATCTTTCCTACTGAAAAAAGTAAAAAGGGCTTCACTTTTGACATGTGCTGTTTGCTTGTTTTTTCCTTCTGATTGTTAAATGTTTAAAGCATTTTATGTTTCTTAAAGCTTTTTGTTATTTTTGCCCTGGAAGGAGGCCTAAAAGCCTATTGGTAATGTAACATAGGGGAAAAGGTGGGGTGGGAATTGATATATGACACTGAATTTAAATTTTATATTTTGAAAGAAGGTTACTTCAGAGGGGAGGTGGGTATGGGGGAGTGCCTGGAAAGTGACATCACAGGAAGGTGAGGTTTTCGTGCAGTGTACTGGAAGTGACACCATTGGAAGGGGAAGTGACATCCCTTGCCATTTGACCTGGAAATGACATCACAGGAAGTGACATCACAAAAGTCTCCTGGCTCCACCCCCAAAGTCTCCTGGCTCCACCCCCAAAGTTCTCAGATATTTCTGGATTTGGACTTGGCAACCCTAAGTCCAATTTACTTGTTATGGAAAGACTGCCCTGAACCTCAGAGTCCTGGGCTTATCATAATTAATTAATTTGATGCAATAATAGTATTATTTTTTGTTTGGACAATATGCATGTACACCTCACACCTACTTATATAGTATTTAATAGTAATCATTAAGGCCATATGTTGGCAAAACTACTCTGATAAATGCCTTTCTTAGGTTCTTTGGGAAGTTCGTTACAATTAGAGGCAGATAAGTTAATACATCTCTCTCTCTCTCTCTCTCTCTCTCTCTCCATACATGCATACACACATACATACACACATAACATTAGAGGAAAAATGTTGCTGCTAGAGTTTCCTGTTTTTCAAAATGTCAGATGTGCCTGTGAATCACAACATCTCACTATGATAAAATATATTTCTACATGTATACAGTGTGGCCTGTGTCAAAGCAAGAGGGAAAAATGATTGTGAAGAAATGGGTTTTGGCACATGTCCAGTTTCACTAATGGCATACTTGAACTGAACCAGTCAGATTTTAATTGCAAGGTCCATTTGCTGCTGTCTGCTAGTTCCTAATGTTTGTGCCAAGAGTGCTAAATCTGAAATGATAAATATGCATATACAGGACTAGATTAATGAATACATGTAAACAGAGTCTCCTTGGAGAGAAGAAGGGTGACTAAAGCAGGCTAATTCAAAATATTGAACAATCATGTGACACCATAAAGATTATTGCATTTATTGCAGCATATGTTTTCATGAGACAGAGCTGCTTCATCAGAAACATGAAGTGTTACATTCAGTATACATAAAGAGCTACAAAGTGAGGTCAGAAGGTCCACTTTTCAAGACCAGGTGTGTTACATTACATGATCCAGTCAAACAAGTAAACAATTTACTTAGAGTGGGAGAGTGCACTAAACTGTTGATGATCTGGCAAAATAGGATGAATCTGAATACGATAAATAGACCTTTAAATCCTTTCTTATTTCAGTTCCCTCTTTCATAAAAACCTATAAAAACAGATTTCTTAGTCTTTAATGTGCCTCAGGACTCTTTTATTATTGTGTCTGCAGAACGGTAATACGGAAGAATCTTTATGGCAAATTCTAAATATAGTTTAGACCAGGGGTGTCAAACATAAGTCCCAGGGACTGGAACCAGCCTGTCCAGGGCTCTTATGTGGCCTGTGAGCAACTAGTGCAAGGGAGGGGATGGGAGACTGTTGGGGGGTGGAGCCACTCTGATTGTGGCTTCAGTATGGCAGACCAACCTAGTCTGTAGCAATGAAGCAGTGTGGGAGCATCTGCCCAGTGCTGCATCACTGGCTCTCCAGTCCACCCATATGGATTTTCCTTTGCACCCCATGGGACCTTGCAGTGAGGATATACCAACTGAGAGCTTACTAGCTGCTGTCCTTTATGCAGTTTATATCTCTGGTACCTAGCATTATGTTTTATGGCACACAAGGCCTTGGCCTGGCCTGACAAAGTGACATTTATGTGAGATCCAGCCCTCATAACAAACAAGTTCGACACCTGGTTTAGATCCACTCCAGTCAACACTGGCCACAGCATTTTGTACCAACTGTAACTTCTGGACAGTCTTTAAGGTTAGCTCTGTGTACAACATATTGCAGTAATCAGTCTAGTGGGATATGCACCACAGTGGCAAGATCTTTTCTTCCCAGGAAAGGCCATGCTATCTCACTAGCCACAGTTACTGGGAAACACTCTTGGCCACCACTTCCATCTGTTTATCCAACAACAGGTCCAGGAACATCTGCCCACCAGTAGTACCTCTGTTTTGTCAGAATTAAGTTAATAGAACATGCTTGCAGTCCTCTTTAAGTGATATGGAATAACTTCAGATCTTCAGCTGTTGTAAGAGTGCATGGTGTGTAACAGAAAAAATTAGACTCATTTATCTTACTTGTTATCCAAGAGCATCTTCTTATCAAACGAACTGATTGGTGGTGACTGGGCACACCATTTGGACATGCTTTTCCAGCTTCTACAGTAGTTGTAACTATTAGTTCTACTTTGTGTATTTTGCTTATGAATTATCGGAACTGTAGTTCTGAAAAATACTTATGTGTAGGAGTGATTGATACCTGTGCTTCTCCTCCCTCCCCCCATCCTTACTACCAGAGGTATCTGCATTTAAGTTTTGCTTCTTATTGTTTTAATGTAGTTTCACTGTTGCCCATAGACTGCCATTCCTTATGCTTTACTGAACTGTCTCTTCTAGAGGCAGCACTTTTTGACAGGAGGTACTGCTTTCTGAACTGTCAATTCAGCAAGGCAAAGGACTAATGAACTGGCATCAGCAAAGAAGAAACTGTAGTGAGGATATTTTAAAAACTGCATACTCTTTTGAAGATTCAAAGTAATAAAGGTATTACAGGACTCTCACTCCTGTCCCTTGCTGCTTTAAGTAAAAAAGAAAAGAAAAGAAGCCTGAAACGACTTAAAAGCACAAGAAATTTACTGGCAAATGTTGAAGCCTTATGACATTTATGGTACAATCAAAATATTCAGAGCAGTCTTTTCTGTGACTCTTTAGCAAGTTATTTGATAATCTCTATGTTTCTTAACATTGCATACAATTAGAATATGCGTAATAGAAAAATTAAGCATGTTATTTTGTGGAACCTGGAAGTCCAACAGGTGTTTGACAAGACCAGATTTCATATTATGGAAAAATTGTACCATCAGGGGACAGAGAATAGACAATATTCATAGAAGTCTATGAAGTCATAGTTGTAAGATGTGTCCATCAGGCCCGTAGCTACCGCAGGGTCCGTGGGGCCCACCCCCACAGTTTTTATGGGCCCCATCCTTGGCTCCCCTCCTCCCATCACTGCCCTCAGCCCAACAGCCAGTGAGGAGGGCTGTAGCACAACCGCGCATGGAGAGGGGCCCTGGCCAAGCTCTGCAGCCATCACGTGCACCATGTAGCTGGGGCTTCCAAGTGCCCCCACTCGGAGATGGACTGGGGCAGTTGCTGAAGCAGTTGCGCCCGCCCACTTGCCAAGGTCCGGAGGAGCCTGGCTCACTCCCCCTTCCCTTCCCTTCCGTCCCCTCCCCTCCCTGTTTTTGCTCACTTGCAGTGGGGGGAGCCAGCCTGGGCATGGCTTGGCAGCCTGGGGGCAGCAGGCAGGCAGGAGGCGAACAGCTGGGGAGCCTGCAGGTGTGCCAGAGGAGCAGGCAGCCAGCCACTGAGCCCTGCACTGGCTATGGCAGCAGGAGCAATGCTACCACCTAGGCTGGAGTGAGCCCAGCAAGGAGCCTGGAGCCATCCCATCCCACTCTCTCTCGCTGTCCTGCTTCGTCATGATCGCAGATGGACCTTGCGAAGGAGGTGTCTTCTCTGCCCTGTCACCGGAGCTGTCCCACTTCTCCACCACCCCGCTTGGCTGCCGACCCCTGCCTTAATGGATACCATGATGCCTTGGGCTGTGCCCCCCCCGGCCCCCTCCCCAAAAAACTCCTTAGCTACGGGGCTGGTGTCCATGATCCACACAGTCAGAGGAATCACTCTGCTCCTCTGTCAGCAGTATGTTTTCTGGTGAAAAAGCCTCTTGTGTTTTAGGAAAGCTTTTGCATCTCATGAATGTACCACTATAAGCTGAGAGTGATAGGCTGCAGCTTAATGTCTCCTTTAGAAGATGATAACAAGATGCTTTCCTGTACACTGGTCCATGAGTGTGCAACATTTGAATGTTAGAACAGAGTTGATTAGGACCAGAAATTATCAGACAAATTGTTCTCGACTACAGGACAGCACAAAGGACATGCTGTTTGGATCATCTGCACAATGCTTATGTCCTGATTGCTTAAATATGACTATTGCATCAACATTCTCTAGCAAGTCATTAAGCAAGAATGAGACTGTGCAAATGTTCTTTATTATGCTTTCCTCTGATATTTGATCAGTTCAGACTATGCAGAAGTATGGTTTATTTTAATTATGGTTTGTTCATGAAGCCAGGATTCAGCTCACAAATGATCATTCAAACTTTAGTTTGATTCAACAAATGCTGGTTTCAGTATCTTCACTCTTTTCCTTGTCTTCTCCACAGATACCTGGTTGGTATCCCAGCCCACATCACAGTGAGGGCAGTGCCGAGTAATAAGCCAGGATGTCTTGTGTTCATATATCAAGAAACCATAGTTAAGACTATCTATGGTTAACAAGTCAACTTCACATCCTCTGAGTTCAGACTGGCAATTTGCCCCGGTAGAGCCCCGTTTCAGCGATGCTTTAAAACCGCATTAAAGGGGGCGTTCACACAGGCACATCTGCCTGGGGTTCCCCACCCATAGGCAACCCGCGCTGTTCAGCTTTCTCCCCGTGTTAAAAAGATACCTCATGAAAGTGGTAGCAAATCCCTGAAGCACGCATGTGTCCTGTGTTTGTCCGCTTCCTGGAAGTCTGAACGCTTTGCTGATAAGTCGGGAGCAACCCGCATTGGGCAGAAGGCAGCAGCGGTATGATTGGCTGTGCTCCGCTCTACTGCTCAGTGCGGTGCCGGTGCAACGGGATCCTCCCCCAATCGGCCATATGTGCTTGTGCGCATGGGCGCCCATGCACACATTGCTGATTTAACAGGAAAAGGCTGCATACAGCGCACCTCTGGGGCAGCAGTCTGAATGCTCCCGTGCGCCTCCTCCCAGTATGCTCCTGCTTTTTTGCTGTGACTGGCTCCCGGAGCAAATTGCCAGTCTGAACTCAGCCATCATGATTTCAGATCTTAGACTGATATTCCCTATCCATTCATAAATAGTAGATTGAACAATTGTGTTAACCACAATTATGACAACCATAATTATACCATATTTTTATGATGTCTGAACAAAACCAATGTCTGTCTGGTTAGAAATATACTGGACTCTATGTTTATTCAGTTATTTTATATATTGTAGGACCTCCAGGATGGCATTGAGAAACAGCAACCTGTTGTCAGAACATTGAATGTAACTGGAGAGGATATTATTGAGCAGTCATCTACAGCAGATGCCGGTATACTGAAGGAAAAACTAGGGAGCCTGAATTTTCGGTGGCAGGAAGTCTGCAAACAGGTAGCAGAAAGCAAAAAGAGGTAGGCTTGACTCATAGCACTTACCTATTACTTATGATGTTTCAGTCTAAAGAATCTCTAATACTTGTTTTGTTTTACTTACAGTGTTTTAGGAACTGTTGTTAATTGGAAAAATATATAAACATTTAATGAAAGCCTTTGTTTTTACTCCTGGACCATAACAACATCAGTCTCTTTTCATTTTTTTTGTTTATATTTCAGTGAAATATAGAAATGCATAGATATCATTGATTCTTTTTTATATACTTTTGTTATATTATGTTGAATTTTATGCTTGGAAGCCCCAGGACTAGCATTTGTCTTTGTGCTGAATCCTATGCCTATTTACTTCTGAAACTGACTTCTGAGAAAACAGAAACTTACTATTGGGTTGCAAATTGCTGTTTACATTTATAATAGTTTTATACTCATACTAGGAAGAAGGACCATTGCAGCATTAAATGCAACAGGCGCTAGATTGTCTGGGCGGCTGTGATCCCTGTCTCCCCCAACTCGCAGGGAATCCAGCTCTGAGCGAGAAGGGGAGGGGGTGTAATTCGACTCTCCCCCCACAGTCTTCCTCTCCCACCCACCCATCATGGTGATTGAGGGTGGAAAGGTGGGCGATCAAAGGGCCGGCTGTCCAAGGCACCCTGGCTTGTCCGTCTTGCCACCACCCTAGAGAGAGGCCTCACAGCAGGCGAAGGCTGCTGAGCTTGCGCCTAGCCCTCCCGGGCAATCCAGGCAGGCTGTTCCCTTTCCCCCTGCCAGCCATGCACCTCCCTCCATGGTGCGCTGGAGGTGGCAGGGCAAGGCAGCTGTCCTTGTGTCTCGTCTCATGGCTCGGGGGAGGCGGTGGGTGGCGAAAGCGGCTGGCCTCACTCACCGCGCCATGCACTGGACCCAGCAGAGGGCCAAGCTGTGTGGGCCACCCCCTCCTCTCCCAACCTGCACAAGGGAGCATTGGGCCAAGCCGTCCAGCCTGGTGCCTCCCCCCACCGCACGCTGGAGATGGCAGGGCAAGGCAGCTGACCTTGTCCCTCCTCTCACGGGTCACTGGAGGTGGGGGCTGTTGAAGGCAGCAGGCCTTGGCCGTCCACGGCACTGCGTGCTGGAGGCAGCAGTGGCACCAGGCCAAGCCGGGAGGGCTAGTCTCTTTCGTCCCCCCGGCCGCTCAAGGGCCTGGCATGCCAAGGTGGCTGACCTTGCCCCAAGCAAGTGAGCAGTGCACGTAATGGTGGAGTGGTGGCAAGGCAGGGAGGTCTGGTCACCGCCCGTTCCAGCTGCGCGCAGGCCAAGGCGGGGAGCCTCGCTCCTCCCCACCGACCCACCCACCTAGCCAGTGGCATGCCAGTAGCCCTGAGTGGCAGCTGACGGGCCAACGGCTGAGGGAGTGAATGGAATCTTGCCACCCCGTAGGACAGAAGCCACCCCAAATCCCTTTTATATATAAGGAGAGATTTTCACTTTAGGATGGCTGTCAAAACTAGACAGTAATAAATGACTGTTTTTCACCAATATTCAGAATAGTTCTGATACCAATTTTTGTAGAAGACAACATGTTTTACTTAAAAAAACCCAAAACATAGTTTCTCCCCAGAATTTTTCCCAGAATTTTTTTGCAAAAAGTAGAAAAACAATAGCAGTACTTGAATAAGAGGACTTTTACACAGCCAAAGTGTTATACTCAGTTTTAGTTGATTGTGTGGCTGAAAATCCAAAAGCCTGGTTTGATATTTTCTTTTGTCAAGAAATTACTGTGTTTTATCATTTTCAAAAGGGTTCTGTTGTTATTTTTGTATTGAAAGGATGAAAAGAAGTTGCTGTTTTACAAGTAAGAGAAAATTGGGTGGCTTTTCTCTGCAGATCATCAAGGATTTTTCTTCTTCTGCAAGTTCCCACCCCCACTGCTGTTGAATAGTGGTGCAGAGGGTCAGCATTAGTGCAGAATTTTTTCCTCTCTAAGCCCTGTGCCATTATACTAAAGATGCCTCTGTTTTTTTAAAGAGAAAACTAAGAAGATTTTCATATGCAAAAATGAAAGAACCTGAAGGATTATCATTGAATGAAAGCATCATTATTGTTCCCTACCCAGTCCAAAACATGGGAGAGGACATGGTCCCTAGAAGTGTGGTGGGAAATGTCTGTGGCATGCAGAGGGTGATCTGACAGGTCTTCCATCATCAGGATTTGGTGCACATCTGCATGTCCCATGGACTTCCCTGGCCGGTATTGCAGGTCATATTGGTAACCCCCCAGAAATATGGACCAGTGCAGGACCCTGCGCATCAGCATGTCTGGCATCTGGTGGTTGGGGTGAGGAGACTGAGCAGGGGCTTGTGATCAGTTGCAATGGCAGGCAGCCATACAGGCAATCGTGGAACTTTTTCACTCCCACCATGATTGTAAGAGCCTCTTTGTTGATCTGGGAGTAGTTCTGCTTGGCTGATGACAGGGTCCTGGAGTTGTAGGCCACCTACACTCTCTCCTGTCTGGCAACCAATGGCCCATGACTGCATCAATGGTGTAGGACAAAGCATTGCACGCCAAGACCACTGGCAGCATCTCGTCGAAGTGGATGAGGACATTGTTTGAGGTGAGTAGCTCCTTCACGGCCTGGAAAGCAGTGGTCTGTTGCCGACCCCATACCCATGGGGCCTTCTTGTCGAGCAGGCAGTGGAGGGGCTCCGTGAGTGCAGCTTTATGGGGCTGAAAGGAGTGGTAAAAATTCAGAAGCTCCAAGAAAGCCTGCAGCTCAGCCTTGGATTTGGGAGCAGGTCCATTTGTGATGGCGCGAACTGTGGTGAAGGCCAGATGGATTCCATCAGCGTCCACGGAGAGCCCCAGGAACTCTACATGGGGGACCCCCAGGAGGCATTTCTCTTGCTTCACCTTCAGCCCAGTGGAATCTAATTCCTGCAACATGGCATGTAGGCGGGTGGCGAAGTCCTCTTCCATGAGGACAGCTATTGGTATATCATCGAAGAATGGCTGGACCCCAGGGATGACTTTCAAATGAGAGTCCATCAAGTTCTGGAAGATTCCTGGGGCCACACTCACCCCAAACTGCAACCACTTGACTCTGAAAGCATCCCTGGTGTGCTTTTGGTGTCAGAGCTCAGCTGAGGATAAGATGGGGATTGGGAATGTAGAGACATAGGTAGGCACATGAAGAGCACAGCCCAACGCTTGCTGTTGGCTTGTCCTCCTCTAGTTTTGTGTGTCACCACACTCCAGGGGCTGAACACGTTGAGGCCTACTTTGGTAAAGGGGGGCTCTGTACTGAGATGGTCTGGTGGTAGATTGGCCATCTTCTGCTGCTGATAGAGCCCCTTGAGTTTATGACACTGTATACATCTCTGAAGTGCCACGGCAATGCATTTCTTCGATCCAACGATCCAAAGGCCTGCTGCCCTGATGGCTCCTTCCATGAGATGCCATCTTTGGTGATGGACCCTTTCGTGGTGGTGTCGCACCAGCAGGAGGGTGATGTGCTGCCGAGCTGGGGGAATGATTGGATTTATCATTGCTGGTACCACATCAGTCATATTCAAGTATCCCCCAACTCAGAGTAGCCCATGGTCATCAAGGAAGGGGCTCAACCTGAAGAGGGGGCTGGTCTTTGGTATTGTTCTCTCCTTTTTGAGACACTCAAACCCTTGTGAATAAGACTCTGTGCACACTGTGTAGGATTAGCTTCTCTGCCCAACATTGTTCATCTAGCTGGGTCAGCTCAGTTTTCTGGTAATACAAGTAGTGGATGATACGTGCTATTCCTAGGACAAGTGGTGTCCAACGGGAGAAGTGTTCGAAGCATCGTACCTCTATGAGATGGTATCTCGTCTCAATCTTTGTTGCCATGCAAACGACTTGAGGCCGTACCTCAGCGTCCTCATCTGGGTCCAAGAGCTCGTGGTGCTCCTCATGTTGTAAAGGTCTGTCTGGGTGGAGGAGGAGGTCAGGGCCTTTTAGTCAGGTTGACTCAGCTAGCTGGATGCTAGGATAGGACACGTTGCATGGTCTGCAGGATTTTGATCCATGGGAACATATCTCCACTGCTCAGGATACAAAGACTGCCTGATGCATTCCGCTCTGTTGCTCATATACATGTAGAATCACAGGCTTTGATTGTCTAACCTAGCAACACTTTGCTGTCTGTGTAGAAGGTTGTGGCTTCAAACTGGACATCCATTTCTCTCTGTATCATGCCTGCCAGCTCCATGGCTAACACAGCACCGCACAGTTCCAACCTTGGAATAGTGTGTCCTTGTTGTGGTGTTAGCTTAGCCTTTCCCATGATGAAGCCCACATGGACACGACTCTCCCCACCAGTGACCCTGAGGTACGCTACTGCTGTTATCACCTTAGTTGATGCATCTGAGAAGACATGCAGTTCTCTGCAGGAGGTGGCGGCTGGCGAGATTGGGACATAAGTATGGGGTAAATGTATGCCTTGTAGAATGCCAAGAGAGTCTCTCCATGCTTCCCAGTCTTGTCTTTGGTCAAGGGGAAGAGGTTCATCCCAATCTTTGGTTCCCTCGGAGAGTGTGTATAATAGATGCTTCCCTTGGATTGTCACTGGAGCTGTGAACCCCAAAGGATTGAACAGGCTGTTCACCATTGACACAACGCCTCATCTGGTAAACTGCTTTTTCTGAAGCTGGCACTCGAAAGGTGAAGGTGTCCCTCTTTAGATTCAACTTAAACCAAGCCTGTGTTGGATGAGGGGGGTGTCAGGAGCATCATTGCCCAGGTATAGGTCCCTCAGACCTTTGGCACAATCTTCTGGGTCAAATGCTGCCAATACTTGCATGCTGTTGGATACGATTTTATGCAGCTTGAGGTTTGCTGCAGCTAGTATCTTCTGCATCCTTTTTAACAAGCCTGTGGCTTCCTCTGGAGTGGGTACAGACTTCCGTCAATTGTCGACATAGAAGTCCCATTCCACAAATTGTCTAGCATCCAGACCATACTTCTCTTCTCCTATACGTGCAGTTTGGTGCAACCCATAGTTGGCAATCGCAGGTGATGGGCCATTTCCAAAAACATGCACCCTCATGCGATATTCAGTGACTTGCTGGCTATGTTGTTCATCGCTGAACCACAAGAATCGCAAGTAGTTGCAGTGGTCTTCCCTGATGAGGAAGGAGTAAAACATTTGCTGTATGTCTGCCATGACATCTATGGCTTCCTTCCTGAAGTGGATGAGCACGCCAAGTAGGCTGTTAGTCAAGTCTGGTCCTGTGAGGAGGACCCTATGTCACAATGGGGCCCAGGGGTCAGGTGCAGAGGGACAGTCCAGTGCCATAGTCAGAAAGAGAGTTCCAGAGATCAGCCAAAGGTATCAGTCCAGTCCAAGCAAACAAGTTTCAAAGCAGAGAGCAAAGCCATTGTCAGGTATACCGTTAGACAGAGGTTGAAGTGGAGTCCAGAAGCTGAGCTGAGATCAGGAGCCAGAAGAGCGTTCAGAGATGTGCCGAGGTCGGGAGCCATAGAGTCACGACGAGATGAGGGAACGAGGATAGGTGCAAGGCGAGCGGTCTTTTGATGAGTTTTCCAGCACGGTTTGCTCACGGCTGGGGATGTTCCTAAATACCGTGCTGGCTTGTTAACTAATTAACCGGTCACTGCCAGGTCCCTGCTCCGGTTAATACTCGGGGGCTCATTGATAGTCGCCCCCATACACGTGCCTCCTTTCGTTGAGCCGCTAAGTCTCTGCGCCTGCGGTCTCACAAACGATCTGCATGTGGGGGTGAGTCAGGTGGGGAAGCATTCACGCCAGGTGCTTGCTGTCTCGTAGCTGGGAGCTCATCCCTCCCAGCACTTAGATCCTCTGAGGACTCCGGCACCTCGGAGGGACTTAAAGGTGCCGCATCCCTGATCCCTGGCGCTGGGTCTGAGGAGGTCGTGGCTGAGCTGTCAGGTGCCAGATCGGGGGTAGAGCTCTCTGGTGCCGGGTCAGGGGGTGTTTCCGAGCTCACGGCCGAGCTTTCAGGTTCCGGATTGGGGGCAGGCATGACACCCTATTCAGTGAAAGACCTTGGAACTCTGCACTGGCATCGAAAACCACTTGGATCTGACCTGGCTTCTGTGGATGGTATACTCCAAAGATTGGGAGATACCAACATTCCTCACCTTCTTTTAGAGGAGGTGCGAGTTCTGCATGTTTGTTCTGTAGCATTTTGTCCATGAATTCCACAAAATATATGTTCATCTCAGGCTTCCTTTCTAGAGTCCTGCACAAGGTGCTGAGTCAAGCCTGTTTGTGGTTGTTGGGTGAACGCTGTCTAGGCACCCGGAAAGGAAGCGGAGCTGCCCAATTTCCAGATTCTTCTTGCCTGAACCCCTTGCTCATCAGCTGCAGGAACTGTTTGTCCTCTATAGATGGAGCGGGTTCATTGTCATCCTTTGTTGTCTGGAGCACTATAGCTCCCAAGCCAGAGTCCCTTTCAATCAGTGTGAAGTGTTCTGGACATGGCTCCAGGTGGGAGGGTCACCCATTGTCTAGGATGCTTGTGGCGAAGACGCTCATCTGAATTGGCATCTGCAGGCGAGCTATTCATACGTTCTCCACAATGACCCATCCCAGCTCTAGTCCCTGGGCATGTGGTGTGCCAGGAGGTCCTTTGAGCAGATCGTGACCAGCTAGAAGGTTGGGAATGTCTGTTCCCAACAGGAGCAGGATTTCTGCATCGGGATCCAGGGCAGGAAGTTGGCCTGCAATAGGTGCTAAATGAGGATGGTGGAGCGCGACATCTGGCATGGGAATCTGGTCACGGTCATCTGGTAGAGTGTCGCATTCCAACAACGATGGCAGAGGGAACTGGGCATCACCATCAAGTGATTCAATCTGGAACCCGATGGCTACCCTCCCCGCCATGCGCTGGACACCAGCATGTCTTCAGAGTATATTGAACTTCCTCACCCTGTAGATTGAAGAACTTGAAGAATGCCGGGCTGGCTAAGGACTGATTGCTTTGTCTGTCTAAGATGACGTACATCTTTGCGGCCTTCTCCAGGTGACCTTTAGGGAAAACTTTAGCAAGACATATCTGATGGCAGGACCTTTGACTCATCATGGTGCTGCAAACCTGAGTGCAGTGGGTGCCAACAGGCTGAGTGTGAGTATTCAATGCTTCTGTGGAAGTTGTCATGGTAGAGGAACTAGGTGTGGGTTGCTGAGGCGGATCAGAGTCCGGATGCAGGGGCCCAGGGTGTTTGTGTGCTGTCACACACACGACATTTGACAACAGTTTGACAGTACTTAGCTATGTGGTCCTTGGATTTGCAGCACATGAAGCATAACTGGTACTCCTTGATAAAAATCTTCCACTCCTCCAATGGCTTTGTTCTGAACTCTCTGCATTTTTTCAATGGGTGTGGCTTCCTGTGAAACAGACAAAATGGCTCCTTAGGCTTCAGCACCTCTTCCAGTGGTGGGTTGGTCATGCTTGATACCCCTTTTGAGCATACAGACGCCTCCATTTTTGCCTTTCTGTCTCTTGAGGGTGCCCTCTTTAAGGGACGGTTGGACCGAGTGGGGTCATAGTAGGATTGGGAATCATTATGATCCTTTGCCATCTGGGTGATGAAGCTCACTATGTCTGAGAAGGGGGAGACTGGTTTAGATGTGTAGCCTTGTAGCTGGCAACTGCATTGCCCCATTTCTCCTTCAGTATAGGTGGCAGCTTTTCTTTGATCTGTCTTTGTGTTAAGCTTTGGTCAAGACATGCAAGACCCAGTAGCCGTGGATCCTTCTTGGTTGCCTGCAATGATATGAGGATATTGGACAGTTTCCATAACTTGCTAAGATCCTTGTCAGTTATCTTAGGAAATCTCTGGAGTTCCTGCATGAGCGCTTCCTCAATCACTGTTGATGTCCTATAGCGTATGTCAAGCCTTGTCTACACCTCCTGTAGGGCTGTTGCAGGGTCCGAAGGATGTGCCGAAGCAAGGTTTTCAGCCTCATCAGAGGAGTCTGGCCCTAGCCATGCTACCAGTCATGTCAGCTCCTCTTCTGGGGGTAGTCCTAGGTTCCAGACGATCCGAGAACTTCTTCACCACTCTCGCAGCTAGATCTGGTTTGATCCATGGAGGTGCTCTATAAGGTGGCTCAACTGCAGGCTTTCTTTCTGATGATGGATCACCGTAGGCAGGCTGCTAATGGGTGAGTGGCAGACCATTGACAATGTAGACCAGATGAGACACTGTGTATATGGGTTGGTTCCAGTCATTCGCCACTGTGCTGTCCAGCTCCAATCAGGTGCCGCGGGTGGTAAGAATGCCAGGGTTGTAGATACATGGGGCACTGTTGTAGGTATAGGAGCAGTGTTAGTAAAGACAAGAGTTGTGGATGCCAAGGAGGTGGTTGCAGGGACTGCAGCCATTGGGCAATGCCTGGGTTCAGGAACTAGAGTGCCTTGGCCTTGGAAAAGCACCTGCATGGTTCCCGCAGCTCCTTGCTGGTTCTGGTGTCCAACCTGTCCAGAGTTCATGGCTGGGCTGAGTTCTGGGGTACTAGGGTTGGGGACCCGACTGGTACCTATTGTTGCTGGAACAACTAATGTTGGATCAAGGGTCAACATAGGATTTGCAAATGACAGAGGAAAAGCTGCAGGCGTATGGCCTGAAACTGCAGAGGGAAGCTGAACCACAGGTAATGCAGACATGGATTCCATTGTCACTAGGGTTATGGGCACTGGCTGTGCTATCAGCACATCTGTCAATGGGACTGATACAGGAGCATAAGCTGTGGAGGTCATTGGTGTGTGTGCTGGCACAGCTGGCTGGAGTGCTGAAGGTGTTGCCTCTGATTGGAAGTTGTGTGTGATGGCACTGTGTTCTACTACGTAGGACAGAACTCTTTGGGCAATGACTGGCACCTCCAATTCCACAAGAGCAAGGTCTGGATTTGGATCCTGAAGCTCATCCTCAACTGCCTTTGCCCAAGCTGCTGTCTCAGGTGCCTTGGCTTCTCTTTGTAGTGCTTCCTTTGCCACTTGGAGCTTGGTAGCTGCTAGTTCCTTCTCTGCTTGGAGTTTTCTAGCTGCCTGCTCCTTCTCTGCTGCAGCCAGTTTTTTTCTCTGTGTGAAGCTGTGCAGTGGCCAACTCTAAGCATTCTTGCTTCTTAGCAAATTCGGCTTGTTTGGCTGTTGCTGCTGCTTCTCCTTTCAATTTGGTGACTTCTAAGGCCACCACAGAAGATATGGAAGATCTGCTGGAGGAATGGACACTGCTGGAAGAATGGTGAGATGACCTTCCATGAGCTGAGGGTGTTTTTAGATGTTGGCTTCCTGTTGGGGCGCTGCTTAGGGGGGGGTACGATTTGATTGGAAATGTCTTTAAAGACGTTCCCATTCTCAGTGGATTCAAGAACTCTTAACTCTTCCTCCTTGATCCATATCTCCAAGTCATTCTGAGCGTCCTTGGCACATTTGCTCCGTGCCTTCACCTCCTTATGAAGGGAGTTCATTTCCTCTATGGCCTCATTTGAATTCAACCAATCTAGGATTCCAAGTATATGATCAATGCGTGAGTCCCACTTCATTATCTGGGTTGTCAGGTTCTTCTGTGCATTCCACATATCCTCCAAATTGGTTATGCCAATGTGTGAGCCCAAACTCTCTTCCACCTTTCTCCAGGCACCCTCTGCTTCCTTGTACAATTTTTCTTTCTCATCTTTCAAATGGGCATGCATTGTGGGGGTTAGAACCTGTACTCGACCACATGACATGTATGTAAACTCATCCTCTGTTCTAATTGCTCCAGTGGAGGTAGGTGTTTTGCGGATTATTCCAGTTGCTCTCTGCTCGGGATTTGAAGCTGACTTGATATTGAATTGTACATTGCTTTCTGCAAATTCTGCAACTGCAGTGTCAGCAGTCTCTGATGCATCTCCCATCACTCCGCTTTGCAGAGTGCAATAAAAAATTACTCAGATTGCAGCACTATCTCTCACCTACTGGGTGGCGCTGTTGCGGTATTTGGGCAATGTACTTTGCATCAAATCGCTTATCTTGCAGTTCCGAACTCTACCATCAGGGGGTGTTACAACAATTGCTATGCTGACTGCAGCCACTGGATACTGATGCCTGAGTTCGTCCCCTTATTCCTGCTGTTTAACTGAGTATCTTGTTAGCCGCCCTGAGCTATCGGATAGAGCGGGGTATAAATCCCAAAATAAATAAATATAAATAAATAAATCTCCTGTTATGATCAAAACTGATTGCTAGTTCCCCTTTTGCTGTGGGACTTTTCAGCTCTTTCCTGTTCGGAGAGTTTGATTTCAGTACTTTAGGCAGACAAAGAGGCTGAGCTGGGGTGGGCAAATGTCTCTGAGCATAGCTTTGCAAAAGAAGCAGGCTATTTGCATGTAAATACTCTGGAATGCTATAACTCAATAGAGGCAGAGGGAAGCAGTGTGCATTTGCTTTTCTGGAGAGGCTATGCAGCATTTGATGCCTCAGCTAATCCTTTCTGTTTATGCGATGAGAACACACATAGTAACTTTACTTGGCATGCAATAAAGTTTTCTTGGATCGTAGGTAGGAACAGGCTTGCTTGGAAAGCTCTATTGCAAAAAGGGTGTGCTGGGAGACATGCCTGTAGCCGGCAGCTTGTAGTTGGTTTACCACAGAAAGCAGAGACAGGGGAAGGGTTTCTTTCAAACTTTATCATACACATTAGAAACAGCTTTGATGCTTTTTCCTTTAAGAGCTGGAGGCTGGGAGGGGAAAACTGCACTCTGCTTTTTCACTGGGGGGGAACTTCATCTCTCTTTCTCACTGTCCTGTCCAGCGCCCGCTTTTGGCTGAGCTCAGCGCTTTTCTAGGTGTGAGTCAACGCACGAAGAGGTCTTAAATAAATCTTTATTTAACTCCACATGTATTTAGTAGATCATTTACTCATGATCAAGGTGATAGCTGGATAGAGAAGTTACATCTTTGTGATCTAGGTCAATTCTATGGTCGTGGTGAGAAAAGAGATGGGCTTTCCCTCTCATTGCAGTAAGGGTAGATGGACAAAGAAAATAGAAAAGAACAATAAAACTCCTATCTTCATGCCTCTGAGCTCAGGAAATTACTCTTAATGAGCCAGTCAGAGGGGAGCTTCTGGGACCCCTAACTGAGAACTACAATTCCCAGGTGCAACTACTCTTAAAGATACACAACAGTTTTACTAAACTACAGTTAACGCTGACTGGGGCAGCACAAAACAGGTTTGTGACATCACATCGTGTCAGCCAATAAGACAGCATTTTCAATCTCAATCTCTCTCTGAATACCAGTTGCTATGGCTTATTTGCTGATACAATAAAGACTGACTGACTACAGCATCAGATGAAAGCTTTCACCTCTATGTCTGGTTGTTGGCCCTCCAGGGCAACTAGTTGGCTGCTGTGTGAAACAGGTTGCTGAACTAGATGGACCACTGGTCTGATCCAGCAGGGATCTTCTTATGTGGTTATTGATGCCAGTAGCTTTCTCCATGGCTTTCACCTTGGTAAAATGCTTAATCCTACATAGTCCTCAGAGGAGGAAGAAATCTGGATCGCTGCCCATTTGGCTAGTTCCCATCCTTTTAACTAGCTTTTGTTAAAAACCAAGGATTGGCCCAAGCCTAAAAATGGTGGGAAGGTCGTATGAAGCTGCCTTACACTCAGTCACAGTGAGTATTGACTGGCTATAGCTCTGCAGGGTCTTAGGGACAGAGATTTTTCATATCACCCCTGCCTTGTCTTTTTAACTGGAGGTGCCATTGCAAGAGCCCAGGACCTACTGTACGCAAAGCAGATGCTCTGTTTTTGGCAATGGCACAACCAAAAAATAGCTGCTTTAGTACCAAAGTGCATTAAGCAGGAGAAAGCAAAATGCCACAACAAATCCAAACTCCTTTAAAGACAACACTGAGAAAGGAATTCCTTTAGTCAAATTTTATTTATTTATTTATTTATCACATTTCTACCCTGCCCTCCCTGCAATGCAGGCTCAGGGTGGCTCACAGTCAGTACATAAAAACAGTTAAGACCACATAAAACCATATAAAACAATTCCATATTAATAAAGTTTCATAATGTGCAGAAGATAGCCTGAAGCTCAAGCATCTTGGCTTGTAATACCTGTTTTGGTGACTTCAACTTTACTCCCAAAGTGGAAATGTTTAGGGGGACCCCTTGGATGGCACATATTCAACCTGTGCTTCCAACCTGCATTGGTTTCCAGTGGAGCACTGGATCAGGTTTAAGGTGCTGGTTTTGACCTTTAAGGCCCTTAGTAGTCAGGGACCACATACCTTCAGAACTGCTGCTCTCAGTATGCCCCCAGAAGAGTGCTACACTCAGGAAGTAAGAACCTCCTGGTGGTCTCCGGCCTGAGAGAGCTCCAGATGTCCTGAACCAGGGCCAGGGCTTTTTCTGATGGAGAACATCTGTGACTTTGTTGAAACCCACCCTGAGCCCTTCTTCCAAGGAAGGGCAACCTAAAAATCTAAACAAACAATCAAACAAACCTAAAATCTTCTGCATGCAAAACAGGTGCTCCTTGCCATTGTGTCACAGTCTCTTCCAAAAGGCTCTGCCCTAACACTTGCATTTGGATTACAGGCAGGTAAGCCAGGGAATTCAAGCAAACCAAAAATGAAAGATAAAAGAAAAGGGAAGGGTACAGGGATTCACCTACACTTGTTTCCAAAAGAGTCTCACAGTAAATGTTTTAATAAAATATTAAACCACATCATCCCACAGGCCTGCAATGATAATAACAGAAGGGAGGAGCTGACAAGCTTCACCACACCTTATTTACCTCAATTAAGGAGCAATCCAAATTAGTTTTAGTCAGAGGTAGGTCCCATTTTATTCACTTGGGCTTAATCCCAGAATGGTGTTCCCAGGATTGTGGTTTAGACCTTTCTGGATTGATGTAACTCTGTTTAGGATTGCACTGTGTAAATCTCCAGGCTCCTCAGCACACCCTCACATACTTTGTTAACCTGTATTTACCTTCAACAGAAACAGAGAAGGGAGGAATGGAGGGACCATTATCCCTTCCCAAAACTGCAACAGCTAAAAGCCTCACAAGGCTAGTAGGTGGTGAAAGATGGGAATGCCAGAGAAATAAAGGGGTGGTGGTGGATGGAAGCTGAATACAGAGAAGCAAAGGAGAGCTATAAAGAGAGAAGGGAAAACAAGCAAATGAACAGAGACCTACCACTCCAAGCAGTTAACTCAACTGTGCATTCATTCCTTTCTGGTAGTCCCAAAGCCTCCTGCACTCTAACAGTGCTCTCAAACACCAGATTGCACAAGGGTCTTTCCTGAGAGAACTAGCATGGAAACACCCACACTTGCTGCTCTTCTCCCAAACTTGATGTAGCACATTAAGTCTGCTTCTGGAGGCAGTGGCCATCCTACCTCCCCTCTCTCCTCTGTAGCCAGTACAGATTGTACTCTGTTGTTGAGAAAACAGCTTTAAATAGCCTCCAGTTTTCAGCCATCTCACTCATTATACTGCCCAAAGCAGCCATTCCTTTTTCCTTGTCTCCAATGTCTGGTCCCTCCAATTCTCTGAGGGATGAATGCAAAACACTCCTGCCACTATTTGAGCAGCATTGTGCTTACACTGATTAAAACAAAACAAGATCCTCTGGACAATTAATCTAAGACTGTAATGCAAATATCAGTTTATAGTGTTTTCTTCAAATTACTCCATATACATAATTTACATCTTTCTTTTATATATATATATTGCTGCATCATGCTCTTTCACAATTTAAATCTTGTCCATTACTTAAGAAATTTGCTATGTCTGGCAAGTTTCCATCTCTCCCTCTTTTTCTCCCCCTAGACATAGTATAAATGAATAAAATTTATTGTATAAGACCACTGGCTGTCACAATTTTAAAAAGAAAAAAAATACAATTTTAAATGAAACTAGATCCCTAATATCTTAAAATACACAATTAAATTCAGAGTTAAATTCATTTGTGCAATGTCTAAAATACCTCAAGTTAAAATTATATACAGCATTTACAAATTCCAATTCCAACTGTAACAATGTTAATGCCTTGCATCTCAGTAGGCTGCATTCCTAAGAACCACCTTTGTTCAAGCTTTCCTGGCTGCTAACACAAAGAGTGCTACAGAGTATGTCATCTTTGTGAGAGAACCAGCTGCCACTGGCTGAAAGCCTGAGGACATGGACTCATTTAAAAGCGGTTATATTTGATAACCTTGCTGGTCAGGTAATTACTCTTCCTAATTGCAGAACTAAAAAGATAAGGTTAAAAGTTACAACTACATTAATGACCACTAAAACTCCCATCTGAAATAACTATTTTTGTGTTGTGGGTGTTTATTAGGACTTAGAAAACCTGAAGAAGAGGGAAATTTTTAAAATTGACATTTCCCCTGTTAGGAGCAAGTTTATTCTGTATAAATAATGCTTCATGTGACTTGTATATATGTGTTGGGATAAATAGCATTCTTAGAAATATCTTATAAATATAAACTAGTCCTGTTCTTTCCTTTTCTGTTCAAGAGGTACAAAAGTTAGATGTTATCAATCAATAGCTGACCAAAGCAGCTTCTTTGCGGGATTTGTAGGGAGTTTGGAAGTTTAGTAAGCAATCACGATGAACAATGATTACACAGTCTTCACAAACAGCTCTAAGGATTTTTTTATTTATTTGGCTTTTAGCCCACCATCCCCCGCAAGCAGGCTCAGGGCAGGTTACAACAGCATAAACCCAACATAGGCTGAGTACAGACTGACAGTTTGCTCCAGTAGCCAGTCGTAGCAAAAAAAACCCCGGATTAAACTATACTGGGTTTTCCCGTTCACACTGTGGAGGCCTCTGCCGGAAGATACGGGATGGAGGCGTGCGGGAGCGTTCAGACTGCCGCGCCGGAGGCTTGCTATATTCGCCGTGTCCCCATTAATTCGGCTATGGGTGTATGGGTGTATGTGCGCATGAGCACTCATGCGCTCATGTGCATAAGCGCATTTTGCCGATTTTTTTTTTTTTTGCCCTGCAATGCTGGCACCGCATTGGGCAGTGGAGCGGAGCACAGCCACCACTGCTGCCTCCTGCCTAACGCGAGTTGCTCCTGGCTTTTCGGCTGCGCGTTCAGACTCCCCGGAAGCGGAAAAACGTGCGACACATGCGCGCTTTCGTATTTTATCAGGTGTTTTTTTAATCTGGCAGTGAAGCGCAAGAGCACCGATAGGCTACGGGTGGGGGACGCCAGGCAGATGTGCCTGTGTGAACGTCCCATTTACTCCGGGATTGAATCGTTGTCAGCCCGGGTCCCTTCCCGGGGCAAATTGCCAGTCTGAACTCAGCCATAATACCAGAAATTAAAACACAATAAAACTTATTAAACAATGGGCATGAACTGGCTCATGAACAAAAGTTTCTGATGAATTTTGGCCTGTTTGTGGTTCGCAAAATGAAATTTGGGGCAAGTCAACCAACATGACCTTTCCACTAACTTTCATATGGTTTGTGGTGGTTCATGAACGGATACATTTCCAGGCAGACTGTCTCTGCTCAAAGCAACAGGGGTGGGTTTCCTGTATGTTTGGTGTGTGGCTGCATTTTCGAACCTGTGCCTGATATCTTCCCCACAAGCACTTTCTTGGGGGCATCTTCTTTGGGGTGGCCATAACTCAGATCCCCTTTGTCCAATCCGCACATAATTTGGAAGGCATGTAGAGGAGCATCAAGGGGAGGTTCCCTGCAAGACTGATGTCTCTAGCTTGTACAGAGTCCATTCCATACACTCCTGAATCTTCTGAACCTGCACCTGTCGTTTCCAGATAAAGCACTTTCCTTAGGGCACCTGCTTTGGGGGGCTGTAACTCAGACCCCATACATCCAATCCTCACCAAAGTTGGAAGGCAGGTAGAGACAAGTCAGATAGAAATCCCCTCTGTGTTTGGTATTGCTAGCATTCCAGGGGGGCATCACGAACCTCACAAACAGAACTAGTTATTTTGGTGTCTAAAAGTGTGCCATGGTTCACGGTTCGTGAACCGGGCATGCCATGATCCACAAACTTAAATGCATTTTCCTGGTTCATGCCCATCCCTAAACAGCTCTCCTTAGTTGATTGTGCCGACTTGCCTACTAGCCAAATAAGGAAGGCCGTGTGCTGAAGAATAGATTCTTTTGAACTACCATGCTGGAGAAGACTCTTGAGAGTCCCCTGGACTGCAAGGAGATCAAATCAGTTAATCCTAAAAGAAATCAACCCTTACTGTTCCCTGGAAGGCCAGATACTGAAGCTGAAGCTCAAATACGTTGGCCACCAAATGAGAAGGGAGCACTCACTGGAGAAGACCCTGATGCTGGGAAAGATTGAAGGCAAAAGAAGAAGGGGATGGCAAAGGATGAGATGGTTAGACAGTGTTATCGAGGCAATGAACATGAAATTAAGCACGACGAAAGGCCTGGCATGATGTGGTCCATGGGGTCGCAAAGAGTTGGACTCGATTGTGCAACTGAACAACAACAACGAAACAGAACAACAAAAATAGAACAACAAAAAACTCTGTTGAGCAGTCAGACTAGGGGAAGGAGGGATTAGTGTAGGCCTTTTTAAAGATTAGTTGCCAGCCTCCATGTGGTGTCTGGAGATCTCCCACTTTTACAGTTGATCTCCAGGTGATAGAGATCAGTTCACTTGGAGAAACTGGCCACTTTAGAAGGTGGGCTCTATAGCATTATAGCCCACTGAAGTCCCACGCCTCTTCAAACTGCACCCCCCTCAGGCTCCACCCCCAAAATCTCCAGGTATTTCCCAACATGGAGCTGACATCCCTATCTAAGATGGCTGAGGCTGTGTGTGCAGCAGGTAACATAAAGCAGATTTATATTTTGTCTTTCTAGAGTGGACTCAAAATTTTACAGGTGCCACTCATATGCTTTTCCAGTTATATGTATGGACTGGTAACTTCCCCACCCTGTGCAATTCCCCCCCCCAATAATGAGGAATTTTCATCTCTCATGTTGGCAGATTTTCCCATATGCTAATCACTCTTTGAGTGAAGAAGTATTTCCTTTTATCTGTTCTAACCCGACTGCTCAGCAATTTCATTGAATGCCCATGAGTTCTTGTATTGTGAGAAAGGGAGAAAAGTACTTCTTTCTCAACCTGCTCTATCCCATGCATAATCTTATAAACCTCGATCATGTCGAGGCCATGCATGCCTGCACTCCAAGCTGCAAATTCATGGCTTGAAGTGCAGGCGCACATGGCCCTCCCATCTTCTCCCTCAAGGCAGGGCAGCTCACAGGGGTCGTGTGCGAATTTCAATGCCCCCTGACTTTTTAAAAGGCCCCCCAAACTAAAAAATCCTGGCTACAGGCCTGTTAATAAGCCCCAACCTTGCTCCCCTCATGGAAAGAAGACTTTTTCCCCTTGCATAAGCAAGGGTGTAGGCAAGTCTTTGAATTTTTTAAAGCTCCCTGCTAGAGATATATTGCTACAGGACAGACCTATGTCTTGATACTCAGTGTCCACTCTTATCGTGTTTATTTTTTCATGGAAATTTGCTATTGTATGGGTTTGGTAACATATCCCTCGGGAGTCTGGTAGGGACTGTCACAGAGCACCCCTGCAGGCCTGTTCATTGTTCACAGCCTGCTGGAGACATTTACATGACTTACATTAAGTACAGGCAATTTGAAAGCAATTGATTAGATGGAGAAGCAATTGACTCCTCTCCATTTGCCTACTCTTTGTCAAAAGGAAACCTTTTAAAAATCAGTGTGCAGCTACCTCCAATGTCCAAATATTGGATGAGTGGAGGGAGGGTTCTTTCACATTTTTCCACAGGGACAATATGCAGTTCTTATGCATAAGCACGCTACCCCTCTCTGGCAGTGTATCAATATAGCAGATGCACAACAAAGAAAAAAGGGCTGGTACTGTGACACTGCCAATTATCAGAGCATCCTTGCTCAAAAATATTTTGAAGGAACATCTGTAAGGAAATAAAGCAATATGTTAGGACCCTGCCCCCTCCTCCAACCAATACCCCCTTGGTTAGTGGGGTCCCCATTTTATTTTGGGCAGCTGTTTTAAGAGTCCCCCCTGTCATGATCTGTGTAGGCCTGGGAGAAAAGCCTAGAGCCTGTGTGGGAGTGGAAAGTAGACAGCTTGCAATCCCCATAAGGCCTAGCAATGGTTCTAGCCAATCAGTGTCCAGGGATTGTGTTTGAGAGGGAACTTAAACTCTGAGGGCTGTGGAAACTGTGTTCTTGTCTCTCTGCGGTCTTCTCTCACAGAGTCACACTGAGGGAACAGGTTGGTCTGAGAGGAAAAGATCCCTCACTTGGGACAGAGTGAGTACAGCCTGATAAGAAGGCTGTAAGTGTTGAGTAGTAACTAGTCAAGTGAACTAGGTAGTCACATTAGATTTGTTTATTTTTGCCCCTAAACACTGTTATATATTTTAAAGCACCTTGTCTGGTTTTCCTTGCCCCATTACTGTGTTAATAAACCAGTTGTTTAATTGTTCTCTGCCTGATCATCACACCTATATTTTCTCAGCTTAAAAGGGGCATTTTGGATGGGCTTGGGACGGTACTCTGGGCCTTCTCAAGGGACCCAAAGTCCAGAGTGGTGGCAGTGGAAGGTAGCAACCCACTGGGGTCATGACACCCCCTTTTAGAGCCTAATTGCCTGGGGACCTGACACCTGAAATGTCCATAAAAACACCTGAGTACAGCCACAAAAGCACAGGAAATAGGGTGTCCTGGCATTAAAAACTGATTAAGTGCAATCTCCCCCAGCTCAGAGTTCTCAATAGCAATAAGACTTCACTTCATTCTCAATAATAAAAGACTTTTCAACACTGGGATATCCTGGCATACACCAGAAGTGTCTGCCCAGCCCAAGGAAGTTGCTGTTTCATTAACTAACTCTCGATTAGGGATGTGCATTTGGTTCATCCGAACCGAATGCACCCCTGAAAATGGCCCATTTGGGCCCCTTTTGGGCTTTTGCGGGCCGATTCAGATTCTCTGATCTGAACTGGCTTGCTGCCGAATTGCCGCCGCAGTTCGGTGGCAATTCAGCCCCATTATATCCTATGGGCTATTGAAGTCAATGACAAAAACATAGGGTATATTCTGGGGGTACGAGAGAGAGGCTCCAAACTCACAGGGTAGCTGTTGGAGCCTTTCCCCAAGATACCCACCAAGTTTCAAGAACATTGGACCACGGGGTCCAATTCTATGGGCCCCCAAGCAGGTTGCCCCCATCCCCTCCATTGTTCTCTATGGTGGGAAAAAACATTATTTTTCCCAACGGTGCTGTTAGTAGCTCTGGGGGGGAGGGGGTTTGAGGGAGAGGCTCCAAATTTTCAGGGTAGCTTCAGGAGCCTCTCCTCACACCCCTACATTCCAAAGCAATTGGACCAGTGGGCCCAATTCTATGGGCACCCAAACAGGTTACCCCCATTACCTCCATTATTTCCAATGGGGAAACCAATTGTGCACTCTGAGGGTGCCTATTTTGGATACACCCCCAAAGTCATTTCTTTGGGCCTCCTTCTCCATGGCATGGAACACTGGCCATTTACGCTATCCTTTTCATGGACTTCTGCATATCTGGATAGGTAGTATAACCCCCGTAACTGCTCCTATATGTCGCTATCATCACCTCTTTATTACTTAGTTCTTGATTGCATGCTTATTTTACTTCTGATTGCTTTAGTGTGATTGTAATCAGATAAATTCTTTAATAAAATTATTTAATTTCTCTTTAAATCTGGAGTCTTCCTACTAACGGGACCTTGGTATTTATAGGTGTGTGATCCCTTCTACCCTTCTGGCCTCCTCTGTCTCATAGCTAATTTTCCCCAACAACGTGCAGTCCACTTGTGGTAACAGTTGACGTGTGACCCCTATGTTCAACACTATTCTGATGTTAGCAAATTGACTGCTAAAGAAAAAACAGGAATAAGTAGCATGTGTGGGAAATTCTCAAGTCTCCAGAAAAGCAATCAGACACTACCAAAGTGACTAAGGGCCAAACTACACCAGACTACTGTGCTGCAGTTCTGAGCTCTTAAAACATTGTTCCCCACATTTGCTGTGTGGCTGATGGGAAAGCAGTTTCAGTCTAGGTTATCGTGTAGTTTGTCTCTGAGCTTCAATTCACTCAACACATTTTGTAAAACTGGCTAATGATTCTTATGGCAGAAGAAGAAGAAGAGGAAGAAGGAAGAAGAAGAAGAGTTGGTTTGTATACCCTGCTTTTCTCTACCTTAAGGAGTCTCAGGCTTACAATTGCCTTTCCCTTCCTTTCCCCACAACAGGCACTTTATGAGGTAGGTGGGGCTGAGAGAGATCTGAGAGAACTGTGATTGACCCAAGGTCACCCAGCAGGCTTCGGGTGGAAGAGTGGGGAACCAAACCTGGTTCTCCAGATGAAAGTCCACTACTCAACTACTACACCACACTGGTTCTTACTAGGCTTCAGGGGTACTTATGGGTCCATTGACAATTCAGATGAGCTGCAGGCTGGTTTGAAATGGTTTTGTGTTCAATTTTGAAAGAATTCAAGCCTGCAATCGCGGTGGCTGAATTCATCCTAGGAGCTACCATTCCGCTACTTCAGGACCCAGGCTGCCTATTGTGTGTTTCTTTACCTCATCCATGTCTCTGCCCTGGTTCTCTTCCATCTCTATTCCCAATAGTTTGGTGGAAATTCTAGGGGTGCAGGTTCCTGGCTGGGCTCCTGTAATGGCTCCAGGTCAGCTAGAAGTACTAAAAGGGGTTCAGATCTCCTCAGGCGGTTTGTGATGAGTTGAGTCTCTGTGGTGGTGGTCACATGTGTGAGATAGTGTGGGGGGAAGTGAGGCTACTTCCCCCGAAGGAATTTGACCTGCAGTTGTGCGATCACACAGTCCTTGTTGCAGGGGCAGCCTGCCACTGCATGATCAGACGCAACCACGGGTGAGTCAGTTTTTTTTTTTTTTGCCATTTCTTCCTGATGTGCTTAAACAGGGAATTGATGAATCACATCTCAGCACTGAGGGTTCCCTATGGAGTGTGTGATGATGAACATACCAAGAAGGGGGGGGAAACAACGGTATGGAGTTGGGATGGCCTGATCAGACCATCCTGACGCCATGAGAGTGCGTTGCAGTGATCAAGACAGGGGAAAGTCTGTTCATGGCCTGTAGCAACCCATTTACCACCAGACTTTCCCTGGTATCTTTTTACTCCACTTCTGCAGCAGAGCAAAATGGGTTCCCGATGGGTGCGGGGTGCTTCCTGGATGTTCATGTCTGATCACGCCCTTTAAATCCACCTGGCATTTGTGCCTATGGTGTGGCTAATTGTGTGTGTGATCACATCCTGTGAATAGGTCCCAAGCCTGCTTGCTGTGAAATGTTTAGAGGCGCTTGTGCCATGGGCATTTTGGGATCTGTGAGGGACCTATTTTCATCTAGGGTATAAGGATCAGTGGTGATTTGGCAGGACAGGACAAATGGATGAGGTGGTAGTCCCTGATCCCATCAAAGCTTTTGAAATCAGATTTACTAGCTGGACTGTTTGACTTGGACTTTTCTTCTTTTTTTACTATATGAATTGGCCTTATCTCCCATTCAAAATTTCTGGCACCAGGTTTGATTGTTTACGAGTTGAGTTGTGTTTTTTAAAAGGATGTGAATATGAGCTAACATTTGATTGTATAATACACAACATTGTAATTTTTTCCTATGTTTTTAAAAAGAGATAATAGTAACTCGCTATGCTCACTGTTATTCCATTTACTGAAGATATATTAGAAGAATTTGTAATTCAAGCAGCTACTGAGACAATATTTCAAAGAGAGGGTATGGTTTGTTCTTGTGTAAATGTAATGAAATGACTCTAGAAATAAAATATCTAGCACTTAATTGCAAATGCAGAGTTTTAAGTGTACCATTTATTATTGTTATACTGTAGATTCGTATAAATTGCAACAAATCATTAAACTTGTAGGTAAACAAAGATGTAACAATTGAGATTTGAATGCTCGAATAAAGCATTTTTAAGGAGTGCTGTCAAAAGGACAACTTTGACAATGTATAATTATTTAATGTCTTAAGGTATACTACTACTTGAAAATAATATTTTTCTTCTAGAAATGCATATTGTGTGCACAATATGTGATAAATGTTGCCTGAAATTGCAACTCATGTCCTGAATATTTACAACATCATATCTCATCATAATTTACCACAGTCTTAATAAATTGTTTGTTCCTATTCTTGTGCTACTATACTGCTCTACCACAGACTACATAGTTTAACTGAATCTTCCAGTAACACATTTTGCCAGACCTTCCCTGGCCACCGGTAGGGGATAGGGGGTAGGGTTGCCAAATCCCAGTTGGGAAACTCCTGGACATTTGGGAATGGAGCCTGGGGAAGATGGGGAGCTCAGTGGAGTACAATGCCACAGATTTTAACCTCCGAAGCATCTATTTTTCCAGGGGAGCTGGTCTCTGTAGTCTGGAGATGAGCTTTCATTCCAGGGGATCCGCAGGTCCCACCTGAAGGCTGGCATCCCTATTAACCACTTTTTTTTTTGAGTGAGTAAAGTAACGTCATCTGAGTATTCATTAGAACAATTCTGTAATTTAGGCCAGTGTTGTTCCTACGGGGGGGCTTCCCTCATGGTTTAAGTCCTAGCGATAATAGCCTGGCTCATTGTTTGCTATAATGTGCCTTTGCTCCTCATTTAATTGCCTTTAGTTTTACTGCTCTGGAGTAAATAGATTGTGGATTGCAGTCATTTCATGCACCTAAGCAGAATATATACTTCTACATGAATAACCCATATCAGCAAAATTTTCTGTGGTTTCTCCTGCTCTAGTTCTTCTTGAAATTTTAAAATCTCAAACTTTTGTGTTAAAGAAATATTCATATACTTAAGGGTTTCTGTTACTTTTATTAAACAGATTTTTCCGTATAGCACTTTCTAGATTACTTAGTTACTAAACATAAAGTTATTGAATTTTTTATAAATATGCTTACACATATAAACAGTACATGATTACAATACTGATTACAATATTACAATATTGGTTACAACAGGGGTCCCCAATCTTTTTTAGCATGCAAAGACATTTGGAATTCCGACACAGCATGATGGGTGTAGCAACGAAATTGCTGCCACAAAACTGCTGCTGTAGAAGGAGGAGCCAGCTACAAACTGATTTCCACAGCTTAATTTCAGTAATAGTGTTGTATTGTGATGACAGCTGCTGCCAAGGCAAAATTTTTAAAAATCTGCACAGCCAATCAAATCTCCAATACTCAATCAAAAACCTTGCTGGGCAAAGCCCTACCTGGCCCCACCCACTTCCTAAGAACAATTGGTGGGCACCAGAAAAAAGTGCTAGTGGGTGCCCGGGGGCCCACAGGCACCATGTTGGGAACCCCTGGATTATAATACCTAGAACTAGAGAATTGGAGATCTCCTAGAATTACAACTGATCCCCACACTACAAATAACTGTTTTGGAGGATGGACTCTATGGCATTATACCCCACTGAGGTCCCTCCCTTCCCCACACCCTATCCTTCCCGGGTTCCACTCCCAAATTTCTAGGAATTTCCCAATCCAGATTATTTTGGATTTGGGGGTGTGGTACAAGTACTGCTTAAAGCTGTAGGGAATAGGGGCCATTTTGAGTTAACTCATAGGACACAGTTCTAAGAGAGCTGAACCATTCCTGAGCATGTCTGATCAACCTTTGGGAAGTCCCCAGCCCAACTGTACTAAATACCAGTAGTCCTTTCTCAGCCTATGTGACAACCCAGCCTATAGCACATAGCCTGGCAGCAAGATATACAGTTATATAATGGGACCCTATGCCTTCTCTCACACACATGAAGGAGCGTCTCTAGGTTGGTCAAACAAGGACTTCTTCCAAGATTTAAAAGGCTTCCCTGAGCTGTACTGTAGCTAAGAGGTTACACAATTTCCTTGAGTTTTGAAGATGACTAGCTTTAAATTCAGGGCAGTCTAAATTGTGATTACTGTTCAAGACTTGGATGAAAATAATAGAAATGCACCTTTAATGCTTACCTTTTCAGACTTGCAAATTTCCACACGCACACACACAAACTTAAGAAAATTCTGCTCATCTCTAATTAATAATATTATGTCCTTCAACTGCATCCTCAAAAGACTCAAAACTATAAGGTAATTTGCTTATAAGATAATTTGTTAAACTAATGAGTTTAGAATGGTGTAACTCTGCTTAGGATTGCTTTGTTAGTATATTCCAATATGAGCTAGTAAAAGGCATAAATCTTCCTAACATAAATATACTGCTAAATTTAAAAGTGATCTGATTGATCAACGTCTAAATACCCCAGGAAGTCAGCCCAATTTTTAAGACATGTAATTCTCTTCTGAAGAACATTTACTTGTCTGCCTAAAAGGCATTGGCTTTTTCAGGATTACAATACTTAAATGTACACGTCCTTTGTGCCTTTGTAAATGCCTGAACATTTTCCCCCCGTTTGACCACCTATAAATGTGCTACAGCTGTTATATACCAACAGTATAAAATTCTACATATTACCAATTACTGTCCAACAAAATTAATTCTAGATATAAGGAAATATTATGGCCAATGATATTTTAAATTTAATCCACTGCTTTCCCCAAAAAAACTATTGGAATCACTTGCAGTACTACTATTTATTTTTAAAGAAGTCTTTCTTACTACATCATTTCCAACAAAGCTTATGTTTTATCTATGCAAGTGCTAACAATCATCTCAAAATCTCGTTACTGGTTTCTTTCAGATAGGCACATAAATAAATGGTTACATTTTTCTCTCTAGTCTTTTTCAGTTATTTCCATAACATATATTATGATTTCCTTTAAGTTATCTAGAAATAAATACTTGTACAATTCCAAAATTCTTATACATACAGTAGCTGTCAACCACAAATATACAGAAGAGTTAATTTTACTTCATTAAAATGAGTGGGCACCTTAAAAGGTGTCTCACTTGCAGCTCTTGGTAGAGAGGAAGTTTCATATGTTTGGCTTTACAGGTTAATTTTTCAGGTGTTACAAATTCATTCACTTTGTTCATAATATAAGCATTTCAATCTTAATCAGATTCACAAGATGAGCAATGAATATGAGTTCTTGTTTTACTTTCACGCAAGCAAAGGTATAGAAAGTTGCCAGGGTTTCTTTTCTGGGGGAACGTGCCAGAATGGAGTTCCGGAACCTCTTCAACAAAATTATTTTTAAAATGTTTAAAAGTTGAGTTTTCAATATACAGATTTGATTAACTCTCTTCTGTTTGAACTGATAAAAATACCTGAATATTTTACAGTATCTATCTTTTACTGTGTCTGACTTCTAGTTTTAATTTCTGAAGTAGTGAATATGTTCAGAGCTTCAGCTTTGTTGTTAACTTTAAAACCAAAAGTTCTACAGTAATAACTGAATCAGGCATCTGTTGCAATAAATAGTTGCATTTTCACAAAGTGATATCACATGTCAACAAATCTCGTTTTATTTACTACCAACCACTCTATGTTTGGATTTTGTTGAATGGCCAAAACCAAAGATGCTTAGTCTTCATTGCTTTTTAACAAGGAGTCTGACATAGTGCTCAGCCAAACAAATTACACTGTCCTTTAGATTTAAATTAAAGTCTAAAGTTTATAGTTAGTGGGTTGCTTCCTAACTATTTATAGTTCAATGTGTTTATAGAAATATAGAATCATAGAGTTGGAAGGGGCCATACAGGCCATCTAGTCCAATCCTCTGCTCAGTGCAGGTTCAGCCTAAACCATCCCTGACAAGTGTTTGCCCAGCTACTGCTTAATGACTGCCAGTGAGGTGGAACTCCTTCCCTGGAAAAAATGCAGAAAAGGGCAACTGCAGATGAAAGAAGTACTTCTTCACCCAAACAGTGATTAACACATGGAATTCACTGCTACAGAAGGTGGTGGTGGTGGTGGTGGTGGTGACTGGAATGAACAGCTTCCAGATGGAATTTGACAAACATATGGAGGCTGGAGCAGACAGGAAAAAAACAAACGCCAACCCCACCCCACCCCAAGCAACAGCAACCAGCAGAACTTTTTAAAGTTGTAAACCTGTAAAAACCAAAAACCCTTTCATCTGTTCTAATTTCTAACCTGACTGCTCAGCAGTTTCATTGAGTGCCCACGAGTTCTTGTCTTTTGAGAAAGGGTGAAAAGTGCTTCTTTCTCTACCTGCTCTACCCCATGCATAGTCTTGTAAACCTCTTATCATGTCACCCCTCAGTCATTGCTTCTCAAAGCTAAGATTCCCAAGCACCTTAAGCTTTCTTCTTGGGGAAAGTGTCCTCCTGTTATCATTGCAGTTGCCCTTTTCTGCATTTTTCCCAGTGCTATAAATATTCTTTTTGAGGTGTGTGTGGTGTGAATGGTCCGATGAGGTTGAACCATCAATTTATACAGGGCAGGGTTTGTATAAATGTTGTTCCTGTTGGTCTTTTGGGGTTTCTGTGTCGCACTGTGGCATGCTTGCACTGCCATAGTACTGCTTGTTCTGGAGTGTGCCACTTATTCTCATGACAAAAAAGCACCTCCCAAGACATTTCACTTTCCCTGAAATACTCTGGGAGACTCTGACTGCTGGGTGCTGCCTACTTGCCTGCCTTAAGTGCTGCTAGCTGGGTTTCCCCATTGGAAACAATGGAGGTAATGGGGGTAACCTGTTTGGGTGCCCATAGAATTGGGCCCATTGGTCCAATTGCTTTGAGATGTGGAGGTGTATGTGGGGAGAGACTCCTGAAGCTACCCTGAACATTTGGAGCCTCTCCCTCAACCCCCCTCCCCACAGAGCCACTAACAGCACCCTGAGAAAAAGGTAACTTCCCCCCCCCACCATAGAGAACAATGGAGGGGATGGGGGAAACCTGTTTGGGGACCCGTAGAATTGGACCCCGTGGTCCAATGTTCTTGAAACTTGGGAAGTATCTTGGGGAGAGGCTCCATCAGCTACCCTGTGAATTTGGAGCCTCTCCCTCAAACCCTTTCCCCTCCAGCCCCCAGAATATACCGTACGTTTTCACCATTGACTTCAATGGCCCATAGGATATAATGGGGCTGAAATTGACATTCGGCTGGCTAAAAGACTCCCAAATTGGCTGGTATTGCTGAAATTGACACTGACAGTCTTTCTACCAGCCGAAATTGATTTGGCCAGATTCAGCTGAATCCGAATCAGGCTGAATTGGGTTTGAGTTTTTTTGCAGACCCCTACTGATCATACTGTAATCCCCCACCCCTCAATATCCAGCCAGTATCTTTCCACCCATAATTTAAACCCATTATTGCAAGCACTATCCTCTGCTGCCAACAGGAACAGCTCCCTGCCCTACTCAAAGTGACCTTTCGAAACTTAAAGAGAGCAATCATGTCCCCCCTCAACCTTCTTTTCTCCAGACTAAACATTCCCATGTCCCTCAGCCTTTCATCATAGGGCTTGATCTCCAGGTCCCCAAACATTCTCATTGTTTTCCCATGCACCCAATCCATTCTGTCCACATCCTTTTTGATGTGAGGCCTCCAGAATTGCATACAATACTCCAGGTGTAGAGTGTACAGCGGAACTATGACATCTTGTGATATGGATGTTATGCCTCTGTTGATACACTCCAAGACCATATTAGCCTTTTTTGCCACTGCATCACACTGACTGCTCAGATTTAGCTTACAGTCCACCAGTACCCCAAGATCTTGTTCACACACAATGCTGCCCAGAAGTGTGTCCCCCATCCATTATCAGTGCTTTTTATTTTTGTTATCCAGATGTAGAACTCTTCACTTATCCTTGTTGAATTGCATCTTATTCACATTGATTCACTTTTCCAGCATGTTCAGATCTCATTGAACTCTATCTCTATCTTCTGGTGTGTTTGCTACTTTTCCCAGTTTGGTGTCATTTGCAAATTTAATTAGTAGTCCCTCCACTCCCTCATCCAAATGATTTATAAAAATATTGAAAAGTACCAGGCCGAGAACCAAGCCTTGTGGCACTCCACTGGATATCTCGCTCCAATCAGATGAAATGCCATTAACAATTACTCTTTGGGTGTGGTGCTCTAACCAGTTCTCTATCCACTTAACTATCCTAGAATCCAGTCTATAGTCCTCCCATTTACCTTTCAGTATGTCATAGGGAAACTTGTCAAAAGCTTTATTGAAATCCAGCTAAACAACTTCAGCAGTGTTCCCGTAATCCAGTAAGCTTCACTTGATCAAAGAAGGAAATTAAGTTGGACTGGCAGGACCTGTTGGGGACAAATCTGTGTCGACTTCTCTGGATCACCAGTTTGTTCTTTAGCTGGGCGGGGAGATGTGGGGCTCTGGTGGTGAGACAGGAGAGAAAGTGGAAAGCTGGAGCAGGATGGTACAGTGGGATGGTACAATGGCATGGTAGTTGCAAAAACTCATCTCCTGAGCCCAAACAACTCTGCAAGCAAATATTCATCCATGGTGTTAATCATGTCATGGTCAGGTTTTGCCACAAACAAACATTAAGCAAGGAAATAATATCTGTGAATCAGGAAACTAGCAGATAACGTTAATTTAGTTTGAAATTGTCACAAGACTTCCCTAAAAAGGGGGAGGGGATTTTAGGTATATAAGGACCAGGAATTCAGCCACGAAAAACAGGTTTAGACTCTCCTCCAGACTGATCTCCACTGTTACTCCAGCACCAGAACAACAGAATCCCCTCTTTCTCTCTCTCTACTACCACTGCATTCAGCTTCCAGGATTTCCACTGGCAGTTTTGCAACTACGATCCCACTGCACCACCCCACTGTACCATTTTGCTCCAGCTGTCCACTTTTTCTCCTTCTGTCTCATCACTAGAGCCCCACATTCCCCCCCCTCCCCAGGCACCTTTCCTACCCAGCAGCTTTCCCTTGCCATCCCTCCACAACAGCCTTAATCATAGCCCCTTGGATTGAGATCCAGGGGTGTTTTCTAGCTGCCCTCCATCCACTCCTAACATTATGTCTGCCTCTCTCTGTGTCTCACTTTCTCTGCTCAGCTGCTTCTTTCTCTTTGTCCTTCCCAGGACCAAACACACATACACAAACCCCCCTTGGTGGGGCCCTCTAAAAAGGGAACCAGAATAGCATGTGACAATAGGTTAAAATAAAGGAATAATCAGACTAGAACTGAGATTGTCACTGTTGTATTTATGAACTGCTATTGATTAACTGATATCCTCACTTTCCTTCTTTTTTGGTAAGAAATACATCAAGGCCGACTCAACCACCTTCCTTTCCAGCATGTTTTGTGACATAATTTGTATTTTTCTGGGCACAATAGCAAAGAGGAAAGAGAGCAAATTAGAGGATCTATGGAAGGGTAGAATAGGCCAGATTCAAATGTTTCTTGGTACTGACTCTAATTTCTTTTATGTTTGAATTAAACAATAGTGTATTGCATTAGGTTTGAGTTAATTAAGGTCTGACTTCATGTCCCTAGTAGGTGCTTCACTGCTTGTAAAAGTATAGGCTGGGCACCATCATTTATGGAGAACTGAATAACACTGGGTATAATTAGAAGCACTGGGATCTAGTTATCTTCCCTCTGCTACAAATAGGTTTCTCATTATGTGTTCATGTGATAAAATAGCAGAGTCAAACTAGATGTGAAATCAAATGTATTTATGGTGTATTTATTGTATGCATTACAATGGGACTATCTGTCCCCTCGATATTTGTGTGTGTTGGTTCGCTGTCCTGGGGCTGAGTTCTTGCTTGTTAGTTCTGTTTGTTAGCTAGAATTGTAGACTGCATGACCTCTCATGTGCTGAAAGCAGTTGCTCTTATCCCTATAATGTCTTGCTAATAAATGGATGTTGTTTTGAACATGTCTGTCTCTGCTGTGTGAACCCAAGTTCAGGAACCGGATTGAGTACCCAATTCCTGATTTGCAAGCAAAAGTGAACATCATAGTATGCACAGATTTCTTTTTTTAAAAAAAAAATAATGGACTGTGAGAAGCAGAGAGGAATTCTGAATGGAGCATGTTGAGATATCCATTTCAAAACAGCTCCTACATTATGCAGCTCTTTATTATTTTTTTTAATACAGGAGATCAGTGAATGGATCTACTGAAGTTATGTCTTTATTGATTTTCAGAGCATTATTTTTTACCTATTTTCAAGGAGCAATGATTTATATCAGTGACAGTTGTTTGCACATCCTATTAAATATGCAAATTATGGACCTTGCTCACACTTTGTTTCTTCTCATATGTAATAACACTGAAGAAATTATAACATTGTTACTAAATGCACTTTTGTTGCACTTTTAAAAAACACTAGAGGTGTGCATTTGGCATAAACTGAGCTGGAAAATAGCTGAAGAATACCTTACTGGTATTTTGGGGGTATTTTTAAAGCTGGTTTTAAATTGGGGCTTCATTTCAGCTATCCGAAATAGCCAACTCCTGAAAACCCTGAAAATCCCACCATGAAGCTTGAGGGAGGAAGCAGGCAACTGCCAGCCCTGCATCTTCCTCTGCAGGGGCAGGGTGCAGCAGGGGAAGGCAAAGTGACCTATGTCATGACTGGTGGTGCCACTTGGGGCTGCCACTGGTCACTTTGGGTACCCTTGGTACCCCCTACCCACTGGCTCTTTTTCAGAAACTCTGCTGAGTACACAAAAATACATGCACTTGTAGGGCCCAAGCCTTAATCTTTAATCTTGACACAAACTTGACACAGCACAGATCCCATCCTGTCCATACATATTTATGTAATGAAGGAAATAATATATACAAAAATAATAATATGAGAGATGTATGCAATATTAGGGTAATAACATTGCAACTCAAGCTGGATCTCAGGGCCCACAATAAAATATGGCTGTTGTCGAACTCCTGGGTTACTAACTTCTAGGTGGGGCTTTGAGTTCTCCTGGAATTCTCCAGCCTACACAGATGAGTTCCCCTGGAAAAAATGGCAGCTTCAGCAAATGATATGTATGGCACCACATCTTTGCAAAGCTCCCTTTCCTCTCTAAATTCTGGCCTCCATGGGCATTGCCCCCAAATCTCCAGGAATTTCCTAAACTGGAGTTGGAAACCCTACTTACTCCTCAGGCTTGGACATGCGTACAAACACTTTTCTGATAGTTCTGTGGGAGCAACTACACATTCTTTTTGTATAATGGGGAAAGTTCATGCTTCCTAGTAGTATGAAACCTAGTAGTTCCATAGGAATATGTCATATTTAATCTTTTTCCTTTTATTGTCAAAGTCCAAATTTTGGGGATAAAATTTAGCATTCAGGACTGTAACTGAAAAGGTGGATGGATTGTTGCATGTTTTCAACATTTTAACTGATAAATCCTTGGCTTCCTTTGATTAAAGAAGTGATGGTAGTGAGCAATATTTTCCTTTCTGAAGTTAAACACTGATATCTACTTCTGTTGGTCACTACTAAGTTGCCAAGTAGGTTTATTGACTAATATTTATGAAAATTAGATAACGTACATATGAACTGACCCTATTAATGTTATTTCTTTTATGACCACAGACTTGAACAAGAACAAAAGCTCCTGACAGAATTGCAGAGCGACTTAAACAAGTTTATTTTATGGTTAGACGAAGCAAATAGTGTCACTGGCATCCCTCTTGAACCAGGAAATGAACACCAGTTGAAAGATACTCTTCAAAAAGTAAAGGTAATCAGTCTCTGTCAATTTGGTTTTGAAAAATACCTATTTTTTTAAGTTATAGCAGAAAAATATTTTTATTAGGCCCCACTGAAAAGTTTCAGAGAAACTTTGTATATAGTATTTTCTTATACCACGAATTGTGTTGGTGTTCCTTCCCTCTCTACCAAACCCTGTAATCCTAGTTTAAGAATGGTAAATGTTTTGATTTTTGTAGTGCTTGAAATAATTTTCCTTTTCATAGACCCTGTAGTGACAAATTATTTGGTGTATACACTTGTTATTTTGAGGTCTCCACAGTTATGAAAGGAATGTAATGCCACAACAGAGAAATAAGTATATTTTGCTATTTAGTGTCAAGCACTTGAAAAATAGCCTTGGTTGATTCCTGAAAGTTCCATGCGTACTAGAATCCATTTTTGCAGCAGCTGATGTCCACTAACAGCTTTGCAGAAAATTGAATCGATAATCATGAGAAGCAATTTATTTTAAAGATTTTTTTCCAAAACCCAAGCCTCAGATTGAAAACTGCAGGAGGCAAATATAAAAAGAACACATTCAAGATGCACCTGTCTAATGGCAAGTTAATTATTACATGCATTACAAATAAATGGAAATGGTCTTGAACAAAAACATCATACATGCCTCTTCAGGGGCTCTCATCAATAACACATACATTTATTTTGTTATATTGGCTTTTGTGGTTTTGAACACATGGGCTTGTCATCATAGTATAGTGACTCATAAAGAACATGCAACAGAACATTAACAGACACACAAAATCTCATGATTTATGCCAGAGGTGACGAATTAATTTGTTGTGAGGGCTGGATCTGACATAAATGTCACTTTGTCAGGTCAGGCCATGCGTGCAACAAAATATAACATGAGGTATCAGAGATATACATTTCATAAAGGTGATTTCATATGTTGAATGGCAATAGCAGGGGAATGACAATAGCAGGTTTGATTGGATTAGGTGTGATATGCAGAGGGGTGAGTAGGCGTGGAGATACCAGCATTGGTAATAAGACAGGAAACCTAGGTCTCAACCAATGCCTGCTATTGTTATTTGGTATCTGAAATCACTCCAGTCTCCAAGATAGAAGGACCAATGCACTCACATTCTAGTTGTATCTGAAGAAGTGAGCAGTGACTCATGAAAGCTCATGCCCTGCCACAAATTTTATTAATGACTAACTGCTGCTGGACTCTTGCTCCTTTCTACTAATAAAAGCCAAGACCTGCAAGAGAGAGGGTGAGACAGTCACCCTGAAGGAACTTGCTCTACAAAGTTTCTCAGTCCTTCTCCAGTCTTGGACAATGCGTTGGGGGGAGGCATGGCAGTCTTTGTATGGAAGTCTTTCTCCTTCAAGACACTCCCCATGCCAAAGATCTCCAGTACTGATTGTGTTGGCTTGGTGTGCAATGCTGAGGAAAGTTTGGCTATCTGCCTAATACCCTGCTGAGCCACTTGGAGACAGTGGTGGGCTAGGTACTGGAGTCTCCCAGACTCTTAGTACTGGGGGACTTTAATGTCCATACAGATGCTGCTGCCTCCTCATAGGCTGTGGACCTGGATTTCTTCCATGGCAGCACTGGGACTCTCCCAATTTGTATCAGGTCCCACTCATCAAGCAGGCCACACACTGGATCTGATCTTTGTCATGGGGCTAGATGTGAGTCCAATTGATATTGAGGAAGTGCCGTGGTTGGACCACTTTGCTTTGAAGGCCCATCTGGGTATCCTGAACCCTCCCTGTTTAGGCAGTGAGTTGATTTATGCTTGCCTGAAGAGACTTATGGACCCAATAGGGTTCCAGAGTGCTCCGCAGGATCAAATTCCCCCTGGTAGTTCCTTAGATGAGCTGGTAGAAGACTGGCACAGTTGACTGAAGCCATCAACAAAATAATGCCCCTGATGCCCTCTGTGCTCCCGCTCCACAATAGCCCCTTGGTATACTGAGTTGCTAAGGTGGATGAAATGGGAATTCAGACATCTAAGGTGAACTTGGCAGTGGAGTTGTGACAAAGCTGCAAGAAAATCTTGTAGGCTGTTTATGAAAACCTATGAGATGGCAGTGACAAAGGACTTCTTCACAACCTTCATTGCATCCATTAGCTCTTACCCAGCACAATTGTTTAGGGTAATTCGGTCTTTAACATCTCTCACAGAAAGACCTCAAAATATTTGGCTATCAGCTGTGAGACATTTACGAGCTTTTTCACAGATAAAGCCTTATTGCTCTGTCAGGATCTGCCCACTAATGCTGATGCAGTAAGTGAACTAGAGGCCCCTTGGCCATCTTCAGGTCCAGTGTTGGACCAATTCAGCTTGCTCCCATGGGCTGAGATTGACAAGATTCTGGGTGCTATGAAGCCCACCACTTGCATCTTGGCTGGTTAAGGCCAGTGGTGACAGAATGTGGGCTCCTCTGGTGGACATTATAAATCTGTCCCTGAGCTCAGGTGTCTTCTTGGGGAGTCTAAAGGAGGCCATCTTTAGATCCTAGTGATCTGGCCAACTACTGCCTAGTATCGAACTTACCATTCCTGAGAACGGTAATTGAGAGAGCAATAGCGGTGCAACTCCAGGCTTTCTTGGATGAAACCTTGGATCCCTTCCAGTCTGGGTTCTGTCCTGACCATAGGACGGAGACAGCTTTGGTCGCTTTCACAGATATTCTCCACACAAAGCTGGATCAAGGCGGATTAGCACTGCTGATGTTGCTTGCATTGTTGGCAGCATTTGATTTGGTCGACTGTGATCTTCTAACAGCCTTACAGTAGTTTACCCCCTTCCTCCAAGCTTGGGAACAGGGTGGCACTAGGAGACAAGGCGCCTCCATATTACCCATTGATATGTGAAGTCAGGGGCTATCATCTCCCCAATGTTATTTAACATCTTTGTGTGCCCTCTTGCATAGCTATCACAGGATCATGGGCTGGGTTGTCACCACTATGCTGAAGACACCCAGCTCTGTCTCCTGATGAATGGCCAGCTGGAGGCTGCCCCATGGTTGATTGGCTAAAACAGAGCAGGTTGAAACTAAATCCAGTGAAGACAGTGGTCCTGTGGCTGGGCTGAGGGGGGGTAGGCTGGGATGGGTTGCCAACTTTCCTCCCTTGGTGGGGTGCTATTGACAGCTGGGCCATCCATCAATAGTTTGGGAGTGATTCTGGATACTTCCCTTTTGATGGAGGCCCAGGTCAAAAGGTGGTTAAGCTGGCATTTTACCATCTCCATTAGGCCAAACAGTTGGCCCCATACCTGTCGCCCTCTGACCTAGCCATGGTGATCCATGCAATGGTCACCTCTAGATTGGATTACTATAACTCGCTCTATATAGGGCTACCCTTGAGGTTGATCCAGAAAATGCAACTGGTTTAAAATGCATCTGCAAGGGTCCTAACAGGAATATCCTTTAGAGCACATATCTAACCAGTGTTAAGTCAGCTGCATAGGCTCCAGATTGTGGACTGGATCAAATTCAAGGTTCTGGTGCTGACCTTTAAAGTCAGGGACCAGCATGTCCTGATACATTCCCCATAGAGTGTTACTCTCAAGTGATCAAAATCTACTGGTGGTCCCTGGCTCAAAGAGCATCCATTTGTCCTTGACCAGGTCCAGGGCTTTTTCAGCCCCAAAACCCCAGCCTGGTGGAACACTCTTCCAGGAGAGAGCAGGGTCTGTGGAATTTAGTACAATTCCACAGGTATGGTTGTAGGCTGTATGGGGGCCCTAGCTGGTAACAAGTTTGACCTCCCCCTTTTCTTCCTTTCTCCCTCCCCTTGTGTCTCCCCCATTCCCCTTTGCAGTTGTCTAAACATTGCCCCTTATATGCCATCTGGAATTTTATAGAATTGTTGTATTTACATTGTATCTGCATTTATTGCATTTATTGTAATTGTATGCTGTTTTAGATGTTTTTAAACTGTATTTTATGGTTTGATTTTACCCACTCTGAGCTGGCTATGGGGATGGTGGGCTATGAATTGAATTAAATAAATAATAAAAAATAGGATTGCAAGCTGTACTGTTAGGTTTCTTCCCCCACCCCTTCATCTCTTAGAACTGGAGAGTGGGTTCTCTCCAAGTGAAATAATGTGTTGATTTTAGTCTGGGCAAAATCCATTCAGTGCTAGTGATGATAATGAAACAATTAAAAAGCAAAGGGGGGGGTAATGTGAAGAAAGGCAGCCAGCAAAGTGGGAGGGGTGAATGAGAGATGTGTTAAACTTAAACATAAGGAACCATAAATGTATTTTTAAAGACTTAGCCATCTGTTTCCAGACATCAAACAATGGAATTTAATCCAAGTTTTCTAATTCCTAATCAGGGATTCTGAAAGAAAATAAAATCCCAGATAGCCACAGAAAAATCTAATATAAAAAACCACCACCCCTTTTCAGAATAAGCCAAAATAATTTCCATTTAATTCTCCATTTCATATGGTAAGTGTCATATGGATTTCATGCATGGATTGATAAATACCCTCACACAAGGTCATTTTCTTGTATTAAATAATTACAAACACATATCACTCACTACACCATTAAGAATGCATTATAAGTTTAGGGAAACCCACTATCTTGCTGATTGCTGTTATAAGTAATGTTACCATGATGTTAAAATTGTTATGAGGTAACTAACCTACAGTATGTGATCCTATGTTTTTCTACAATTGAAAGGAACCCAATCCTGTCCTTATATATATTTGAATTTTGGTTCCACAAATTCTATGCTTGCCATAATTGATTCGGCTCAAGAACTGGCAGTCAGAAGACACTGGCCAGGGCTGACTGGCTGCTTCACAAAGTCCCGCCCATGTCAGCCCCAGTCAGTGTTTTCAGCTCAGTCTGCTCCAGTCCTCCAACAGGAGAGGACCGTCTGGAGTGTGAGCGCAGGGACAGGCCCTCAAGGCTGAGGCAAGTGAGAGAAGCACTTTTCTGCCCCCCCACACCATCCCCTGGGCCTTCTATGAAGGGACTAGGCCCAGAGAAGCCCTTTTCCGCCCCCCACACGCCATCCCCTGGGCCTTCTATGGGGCACTAGGCCTTTTCTGTCCCCCACACGCCATCCCCTGGGCCTTCTATGGGGCACTAGGCCCAGAGAAGGCCTTTTCTGTCCCCCACACGCCATCCCCTGAGCCTTCTATGGGGCAGTAGGCCCAGAGAAGCCCTTTTCTGTCCCCCACACACCATCCCCTGGGCCTTCTATGGGGGCAGTAGGCCCAGAGAAGGCCTTTTCCGTCCCCCACACACCATCCTCCTGGCCTTCTATGAGGGGACTAGGCCCAGAGAAGCCCTTTTCCGTCCCCCACACCTCATCCCTTGGCCCTTCTATGAAGGGACTAGGCCCAGAAAAGCCCTTTTCCATCCCCCACACCCCATCCTCTGGGCCTTCTATGAGGGGACTAGGCCCAGGGAAGCCCTTTTCCGTCCCCCACACGCCATCCCCTGGGCCTTCTATGGGGGCAGTAGGCCCAGAGAAGCCATTTTCCGTCCCCCACACACCATCCCCTGGGCCTTCTATGAGGGGACTAGGCCCAGAGAAGCCCTTTTCCGTCCCCCATACGCCATCCCTTGGGCCTTCTATGGGGGCAGTAGGCCCAGAGAAGCCATTTTCCGTCCCCCACACACCATTCCCTGGGCCTTCTATGAGGGAACTAGGCCCAGAGAAGGCCTTTTCCGTCCCCCATACACCATCCCCTGGGCCTTCTATGGGGGCAGTAGGCCCAGAAAAGCCATTTTCCATCCCCCACACACCATCCCCTGGGCCTTCTATGGGGGCAGTAGGCCCAGAGAAGGCCTTTTCTGTCCCCCACACACCATCCTCTGGGCCTTCTATGGGGGGCAGTAGGCCCAGAGAAGCCCTTTCCCCCACACACTGCCTACTGCCCCCATAGAAGGCCCAGGGGATGGTGTGTGGGAGACAGAAAAGGCCTTCACTGGGCCCAGAGAAGCCCTTTTCTGCCCCTCTTCCCTTCCTTTCCCCCTTTCCTTTCTTCCTCTCTCCTTTCTTTCACTCTTCCCCCTCTTCCTTCCTTCCTTTCTCCAACCCTTTCTCCCTTCCACCTCCCTCCCTTCCTTTCTAGGGCCCGTTGTCTTCTACCACAACGGGCTTTGCTCCCTAGTCGTTTATAAAACCTTGCTGTTTAAAAAGCAAATTGCTATAGTGGCCAATAATTGCTTTAGCATGAATTCTATGTGCATCAACAATTCAAGGCAGAAATAGCATGTAGCTTGAGCTCTGATTTGTTTGCCTTCAGGTGAAAATGGAAGGACGAAAGAGTGGGTTTTAATAAGAGAAAAATGTTTAGCTTTAATTATTTTATTTTTCATATTTTAAGTTCAGTACACATCTTTTAGTTCAAGGGAAAACCTCTCTAATGCTATTAATCCAGAACTGAATGTGCTGTTTTATTTCTTACCATGTTACCCTAGAAACCATTTTTCACTTTGTGTATCTATCCGGGAGAGAAAAATGATTTGCTTCATCATAGCTGTAAAACAGCACGTTTTTGCTAACTCTTAATGCCACAGAGCACTCCAGTAATGATTGAGCACTGATTTAAGTGATTTGAAGAAGGGCTATCAACATTTGTCTATGTAGTGGAATCATTTAGTGGAATATGCTTCTCTACACTGCTTCTTGGACTTGTCACAGCATAGCTGAGGAAGTGGAACAAAAATACATATAAAAGAAAGGAAAAGAAATTAATGAAACATCCTTGTTCTAATTTCTTCCTAAATAGAGAATTGGCAGTAAGGATGGCAGAACATTTTTGTACTTTCTGTTCTTTTTCATTTTAGCAAAGTTTGGAAATCCTGCTCAGAGCATTGAAATTACACATCTAAATATGTTAGGGCACATATTAGGGTTCAAAAATTGTTTTTGTTGAAACCTAAGCCTTGAAAATGTGTATGTATAGAATCCTTAAAAAAAAAAAGATCTTAAAGCAACAACTCCCAGTTTAGCTGTACTCATGTTGTAATGGGACGCCACAGCTCAATGGATATCCAGTTGAAAGTTAAGAAGTCAAGAAAAACAACATCTGGATATATGTCTATGATTTCTTTTTTATTCTCAGTCTACTCAATCTACAAATTCTTAATATGTTTCTCAGTAATCCAAATTACAAGCCTGTAGGGTCATCATCGCTTATCTGACGGACTGAGAGTTCCCATCTATACCCTGTGGCTAATAGGTACATATAGGTACACCCACTCTGCTTGGCTGATTCCAACTGTCTACATCACAATCACTATATTGTATGCTGTGGCTCAATGGCAGAGTACATATTTTGCAAGCAGAAAATTTAGGATTGCCTGGTCCCTCCTGGGGATGGGGGTGGGTTTACCAAGAGCAGGGAATTTTATCCAACAATTCAGCAACATACCCATGTGACTTCCAATGTGAAGTCACATCAGGGACATTGGGGTAATGCTCTGATTTTTGGGCAATAACTCTATGATAGAATTAGCTTCTACCATGGAATTTTTGTCCAAAAACCAGAGTGTTGCCCTGACGTCCCCGACATGCTTCTGGGCCTTGTTAAAGTCATGTAGGCACATTGCTAAAACAGTCCCCCCTGCTGACCAGCTGATCATCGGCAGAGAAGTGGGACCTGGCAGCAGGGGAATCCCACCCCCATCGGGGGTTCTGGCAACCCTTAGAAAATCTCAGCTTCAGTTCTTCTTGCCAGTTAACAGATTTCAGATAGCGGTGTTGGGAAAGATTTTTATCTGCCTTATAGTGATGTATCAATGGCCTGTTTTGGTATAAGGCAGCTTCGTAGGCTGATATAAATTCATGGAAAGTGAAGAAAATAGCTTCTCTCACATTTTACCTGGGGACCCTCTGGCTCCCTTTTCATATGTTTAGTGAACATTACCCAAGACTGATTCTAGGGGTCCCAAGCAAGAAGATCTAGGAACCTTGCTGATTAACCTATTTAAACTATATTCTTCTCCTCATTTATTCATGTCTATTAATCCTGACAAGATGGAAATGCTATTGATGAACAGAAAGTCTGACCTGGGCCTTTGTATCACCTGTTCTGGATGGGGTTGCACTCCCCTCAGGGCCAGGGTCAGGTTTTTTTGTACACTAGGCGAGGCTACCTTCTGCCCCCCCTTTTAACAGCTTCAACTGGGTAGCCAGCTGTAGCCTTTCCTGGGCAGAAAAGATCTGTCCACTGTGATGCATGCCCGGGTTGAATCTAGATTAGATTACTGCAATGCACTCTATATGGGATTGCCCTTGAGTAGTGTTTGGAAATGTCAATTGATGCAGAATCCCGCCACCAGGATGTTGACTGAAGTGAATCATTGAGACCATTTTACTCCAGACCTGGTCATCTATCTACACAGACTTCCAGTACGTTTCTGGGCACAATTCAAGCTGCTGGCATTGCCCTTTAAAGCCCTACATGGCTTGGGGATACTTATGAACCTTCCTGACCCACTATGGTGATCATCTAAGTCCCTGATTTGGGTGGCCCCAGTTTCTGAGGTTAGGCTAGTGGAAACCTAGAAGAGGTATCAGTCATGTCATGAAAACTCTAGAACTCTGTCCCCTTCTGTTGCCATCTTTTTGTTTTATTGAAGCGGGGAGAGGAGAGCCTTCATCCAGTCAGTGAAACCACACCAAGTCAATCAGAGGAGGATATTTATTATAGCGCTAGGCCAGCCAGCTTTAATAAGCAACAGGGCTGACCTCTTTCAGATGCATTCAGCTTTCTAATATACCTTACAATGTGCGTGTCAGAAGCAAGACAGTGGAATTTTCCTTTACACCATTTCTCTCTTCCTGTTGAAGAGAACATTTCATTCCGGAAGCACCATCTCTTATTTTGCATTATAAGCTAGCTTTAAGATCTAAGCATCTTTTGCACCTGGGCACCTTTGAAGCTTAACCACAAGCTCCCTTCCAACCACATTCAATAACAGTTTTTTTTTGCTAAACAGAAATGTCATATCTTTTTCTATGAAACTTGTGGGAGGGGGGAAATTCAGGGTGGTAATGGAAAGTTTGAGGCCTGAGATGAATTTAGGCCAATTTGTCCTTTTAATTTCTTTAATTCAATTTTATTGCTATAATTCCCTCCTCTTCGACCACCTCGATTATTTACTGAGAGGTTGGTCGACCAAGGCTACTATATATTGAGGGATCTCTGCCTTTCATGGTCATATAGGGGTTATAGTCACTTTCAGCCGGCCTGTATAAGGTACTACGTGAAAAGGTCCGAGCATGAGACAACCGTCTTTCTCTGTGATTAGCAGCCAGATGCAGAAGCTTGGGAGTGTCACGAATCATTACAGAGTTAACAGTTTTTGTTACCATAGTTTGGACCATGGGTATTAGACAAGGGAGTAGGAGTAGGAGTAGGAGTAGGAGTAAGCCTCCAAAAGCCAAACCCACCAGGAACAATATGCGTTTCCAGTCCGCAAACATACTTCCAAACCACCCTCCCGTATCCAGGGCTCCTGTCCAGGTTTGAACTGGAACATGGGCTAAATTACGCATACGTTCAGTGATTTGCTCTATAGCTTGCCCATTAATAACCGTAGGTTAGGGCCATACTTAATGTCTTTGCCTGCAGCTGTGATGAAGCCTCTGTTCTGCCAGAGGATACCATGAGCATGAGCAGACTTAAAGGCAAACATTGAGTCAGTATATATGTTGACACTTCGGCCTCTTGCCAATGTTAGCGCAGCAGTGAGAGCGATGATTTCTGCAAGCTGGGCTGAAGTCCCTGCCCATAAGGGCTCTGCTTGCATCACCTTTTCATCATCAACAACAGCATAGCCAGCCCTGCGTTGCCCTGTATCATCTAGGAAACTGCTGCCATCGCAGTAAAGGGTCATCTCTGGGCTGGGTAAGGGCTGGTCTTGGAGATCCAGTCTTGAAGCAAACACCTGATCCACTGTAACTAGGCAGTCGTGGTCTGGTGCCTCTTCAGGTACTGGAAGCAGGGTGGCAGGGTTAACAGTCACTGCTGGTGCTAAGGCTACTCCAGGATTTTCAAGGAGGATGGCCTGATAACGAGCCATCCGAGAAACAGTGAGATATTTATGGCCCCTTGCCTCTAAAATAGTCCTGACCCCGTGAGATACATACACAGTGAGCGTGGCACCCCAGGTGAATTTGTTGGCTGATTCAATGAGGCGACAATAGGCAGCTACTGCTCGAAGGCAGGGGGCAGACCTTGTTCTACAGTGTCGAGGCCCTGGCTGAGATAAGCAACAGGTCTTTTGTAGGGGCCAAGCTTCTGCATAAGGACGCCCTGAGCCACTCCCTCCTTTTCATCAACGCAGAGAAAGAAAGGCTTTTCTGGGTTGGGCAGTCCTAATGCTGGTGCCTCGATGAGGCGCTGCTTCAAGGTTTGAAATGCTATCTCCTGTTCAGGACCTCACAGGAAGGGATCGTTGGGCCCTCCTCTTGTAGCTTTATATAGGGGTTTGGCTATGAGGGCAAAACCTGGAATCCACAGCCGACAGTAGCCTGCTGCCCCTAAAAATCCGCGAAGTTCCTTGCGGGTGTAAGGCTCAGGGATCTGGCACACAGCTTCCTTTCTTTCTGGGCCTAAAGAACGCTGGCCTTGTGATCAAAGCCCAAAAAGCGGACAGTTTGCTGACACAGCTGAGCTTTCTTCCAGGAGGCTTTATATCCACACTCATCTAATAGCATAAGGAGTTCAACTGTCCCCTTCTCACAATAGGGTCTGCTTCGGGAAACCTCTCTCCCACCCAAGTTGCTTCTACTTGGCCCGCAGGTACCCTGGCCACAAGGGATTGTTTGGCGGCTGCCAGTACCTGCCGTTTTTCTTCTGATGTTAGCAAGGCAGACAGCAGCTGCGAGCAATCCCTCCAGGTTGGTGCATGAGTGGTCATTATGGTGGTAAACAGATCAGTCATAGGCTTTGGGTCTTCACTATAAGGCACGGTCTGAGTCTTCCAATTACAAAGGTCTACTGTGCTGAAGGGACTATAAACATAGACCATATTGCCTGCTGCCCCTGCAGGGGTTTGCCTCAAGGGACACACCATAGGAGTTGGGGATGTCCTGTCAGATGGTTTCAGAGCTGTGGATTGCTCAACCTGTCCAGAACTGCCTTGTGTCCAGAGGCCTGTACAGGTATCATGTTTCGGATGGACTGAGGGGGTTAAGGGTGGGGCTGAAGGTTCCTCACTCTCTCTTCCTAGGAACAATTCCCTTAAGTCGGGGTATATCTGTTCGGGGTCTACTGGAGGGTCGCAGGACTTTTTTTCAGCTCTGTCCTTCTTTTTCCAGGCTCCCCCTGAGCCCTGTTCATTGGAGGGGATGTCTACCAGATTCTCATCAGAACGTAGAAGGTTCACCTCTCTCAACCTATTTTCTTCCCTCCTCTTCCTTCCCTCTTCCTCACGGGCACGGGCCATGGCTCGGGTCTCAGGTGGGCTGGGTGGAGGGGTTCTGTCAGGGGTTCTGGCTGGTCCTGCAGAGTAGGGGGTGGCCAGTCTTCTTCCTGATCTGTTTGAACTCGAACTTGAGGGGCCCCAACAGGAGACCTAGCTGGCTGGCTTGTGGTGGTAGCAAGACAAACCCGTGGAATACGGGAGCGAAGCCGCCGGGTCGCAGGGAATTTCTTTTCTAAGAATGGATGGAACCTGACCCACTCATCCCATAAGTCAATGTAGGGGAATTGATCTGGATGGTCACAGCTTGGGTCTGTAACTGCTGCAAAAACTCTTTTAATTAATTCCTGATTCATGGACCCCTCTGGGGGCCATCCGACATCAAAGGCTGGCCAGTCTATAGTGCAGAAAGTTTGTAAGCGGCCAGGGCTGAGGGGCACATCTCCACCATAGTCTCCAGTAAAAATATATTTGAAATTTCGCAGCATGTATTCTAAGGGCGTGATGGGCTTTGCCTGACTCCCCCCCATGAAGACAAACAAAGACAGACAGCTGGGTGTACAAAGGGTTAGGAAACGGAGAGTGCAGTGAGGGGTCTGCCACTCTTAAGACACAAAAGGGATTCCTTGACCACAGATGCTTCCTTCTTTAAGTGGCCGATTCGAGCTCGCACTGATCGGAAACGCACGTATCAGAAGACAACTCTCAGTTTGGTTTTGTCCCGTAGGACTCTGCCTTTCACAAGCACACATCAATCATACACTTCAACACGTATCCCACCCTGATCACAGAGAAGTCACTGCTTCCCTGACCTGCCTGTCAGAAAGCTAACCCAGATTCCACTGATAAGAGAGGTGATCAAGCTCCCTTTTCCCCCTTCTGTACTGGAAGGGGATACCTCAGATACCTCAGACTGACTATACTGACCTGTCCGTCGACTCGAGTCGTCCCTGGGCTCGTCCTCTCAGACCTGGGTTCTTCAAAGCGAGCGGCACCGGCAGAGAGTCACAACAGAACGGAGAGAAGACCGACCTTCCAAAGAGGGAAGTGGCGCCTGTCGGAAATCAGTCACGGGCTGCTCGGCTCTCCGACGGCCCGTGGCTCAAGAGGGCAATAACCCGGTCTCGTTGCCAGAGTCAGCTCTCCATTTTCCCGGCCCAATGCACCAGGAAATGAAGCGGGGAGAGGAGAGCCTTCATCCAGTCAGTGAAACCACACCAAGTCAATCAGAGGAGGATATTTATTATAGCGCTAGGCCAGCCAGCTTTAATAAGCAACAGGGCTGACCTCTTTCAGATGCATTCAGCTTTCTAATATACCTTACAATGTGCGTGTCAGAAGCAAGACAATGGAATTTTCCTTTACACCATTTCTCTCTTCCTGTTGAAGAGAACATTTCATTCCGGAAGCACCATCTCTTATTTTGCATTATAAGCTAGCTTTAAGATCTAAGCATCTTTTGCACCTGGGCACCTTTGAAGCTTAACCACAAGCTCCCTTCCAACCACATTCAATAACAGTTTTTTTTTGCTAAACAGAAATGTCATATCTTTTTCTATGAAACTTGTGGGAGGGGGGAAATTCAGGGTGGTAATGGAAAGTTTGAGGCCTGAGATGAATTTAGGCCAATTTGTCCTTTTAATTTCTTTAATTCAATTTTATTGCTATATTATCTTTTTTGTTTTATCTTTCAATGATTCCTCTTTCCTGCCCTGTTTTTAATTGTTATTTTCATGTATGAGTATTTTAACTTGGTTTTAATTGTTAGAATGTGTTTCTGTTTGGTTTTAATGGTCTTTTAAAGATGTGTTATATTATGTATGTTTTTAATCTGTTAGCTACTTTGGTGGCCCTGCTGAGAGCAGAAAGGTGGGGTATAAATTTTGTAAATCAATAAAATAAATCTCTTGGCATTCAAATAGAACCAGAAAGCACACCTTAGTGGTTGTTGCTATTTAGTGCTGCCAGTCCTGCTCACTTAACCAGCAAATGAATAACAACAGCTGCTAGATGTGGCAGCAGCAACCACCACATACAGAAGGAGGACAGGAATGCAAGTGGTGGCAGCTGCTGCTGTTTCTCTTCTTAGTAGTCATGTCTGGAGGAAGGTCACAAGAGATCACTATTCTCATGTCACAGCTAGTCTGGGATAGACTGTGGGTGTTCTCAAGGTGTGAGGGCTTCAGCAGCTGCCTGATAATGTCAGCTCTAGATATGGACTGACACAGCAGAGGTTTCTAATATGCAATGAATGAGTCTCCTGTTGTTGTTGTTTAACCTGTGAAGCTCCCAGTGGCCAGATTCTGGGGATCATTAGACCAGGGCTCATCCCATCCCAGTCGCCAAGTTGTCTTGATGCCTAGAAATTGCTTTGTGGTGCCTTGTATTTTCATCAGTGATTTTATTGTAGTATGTCTCCCCAATCCACATTGAAGTACAAAACTTATCATTTCACATCAGAAGGTTCATAAAGTTCTTGTCATTGCTTGTTCATATGTTAACTTTACCTCATTCAGTGGTGATAGATGAACCAGTTGCTTTCTATATTGTCTCTAACCGTCAATGAAATCAAGCTTTTTAAAGGAATAACAAAGTTATAAGAAATTGGGAAGAGGCTACAGCTTCAGACTAGAGGCTGTTTGTTAAAAGTGATGACAAGCAGGGTTACCATCTATACATCGGCACTTTTATCATAGCTTTAATAAAATAATGAGACACTGAGAAGAGTTTAGGATTAGGTTTCGTGGTAGCAATAAGTCAAAAATATGATTTTTAAAATACAAAACCCTGACGGCTGAAAAATGAGTCTGGCTTCTGAATGTTTGGATTGATTCATAAAGTCGAAGAAAATTTGACAAGGCCACTATTAGACATTAGGGACGGCATTTTTTCTCTCTCCTGAGATTTTTTCATTCCTTTCCCACTATGGCTTTGACACTGTGGTGAGCATCTGCCTCTGGGAAAAGTCTTCCTGATGCAGAGGCAGGACTGGCTTCTTTTTTTGTTTTCCTAAGGCATTGCAACCTAGAACAAAAGCTGTGTATATTTTGTGCTGAATTGAGCTCTTGAGTCTAGTTACTTCAGCTGATAAACTAATCAATAGAGGTGAAGATAAGGGAGCTGGTAATTCTACTACAGTTCATTTTAGATGTTGCATTTGTCTGTTCCAGTTAAGAGTGGAAGAACTGCCTCTACACAAGGGAATACTGAAACGATTAAATGAAGCTGGAGGAAAAGCACTTGGTAGTGCATCACTGAACCCTGAAGTAAAACATAAGCTTGACACCAGACTCAAGGAGGCTAACCATCGCTGGATAAAGGTTAGGCATATTAACAAGTGTGGTGTGTGTGTGTGTATCTGTAACCTGTTGCAAGTCCTTCTAGTATTTTTCAGTAGGTCTTTTTTATTTTTTTTAATTCTTTCTACGTGCATACCCAGACTTACCAGTACATCTTTATAAGTTAGAAAAATAAACAGGCCTGGAAAAATGAGGGAACGTGCACTTTCTGACTCCGTCTCTGGGGAGTCATTTTATTATCTTACTTGGGTGTTGCTGCTGTGGCGTAGGCTTCTTTCATGTTGAATATCAGCAGCAGTAGTTTTGTTGCTTCACACTTCAGGTTTGATGACAGTCCTCCCATTGATTTGCACAGTCTTTTTACATGTCTCAGGCTGATGTTGGAGTAAAAAGAGGCACTGGAGTTATGCAGCCCGCATCTATGTGGAAAAGAAGACACTGAACTGACCACGTCTCAATGTGCATCTGCTCAGGCATCATAGCTCCCACAACTGCCACACATCCTCTTCTCTCTTCATAATTCACCCCATTTTTATAAATTGTGTGGTCAGGCAGACATGCATACACTATACATGTATCTGTGTGAGTGCATACCACTTTCCAATTCAGCCCAAATTCACTCCAGGATAGCCCAAGGAACAAAACTTTATTCCCACCACTTCTTAATCCTAAGAGCTGCTGGTTGAAGTTTTACACCTTAAAAAAATGCACCCTATCTGACCAAGAAGATGCACAACAATAAATGGATAGCTTACCAAGAGACAAATCTCTTGGTGCATGTTTAAAAGAAGCAGTGAGACCTTGAATACAGTTAGACCATGGAAGGTCTATTGAGGGGAATAATTAGCACATTCCAGCAATCATGATAATATCAAGCATACAGTAAAAATAGCAGCACTAGAATGCCCACATTCAGATACAAATATTCCAAATGTTCACATACCTTGTACAACTTGTATCACTGGAAGGGGGGAAAGGCAAGTGGCCAAGGAGGAGGGAAGACCTAGGTCCTAGCAAATAAAGAAAGAGAGGGGAAATTTCTAGGTAGAGAGGATATATGGTTAAGGCAGTCTTGGTTAACTCATTGTTCTCAGGTTTAAGCAGGAGATTCAGCAGTCCAAATCAGTTTAACCTGGACAAGAATGCTTTGGTAGGGAATGTGTGTTTTTGTACTATCTGGGGCTTGAGCCTTTAAGTGACCAGATCCTTTGTACTAAGCATACTCTGCTTAATTATTGAGTGGTGATCTGAAGACCAGACAGCGGAAATGCTTGTTTTGTCTCTGAGGCTGCTATTGTTCCAGGTGAGCATGACAAGATTAAGGTGGAAGTACTCCCAATCCTCCCTCCACTCTGCATGTTTGCAGTTTTGGAGATTTCCTGAAACTTATTTCTAGGTCTTATATGACTGGCAGAAAGGATCTAGTCTTGGTGCCAAGATGAAGAAGGAGAATATCAACAAAAATGGAGGTTTAAAGGTAGTCATAATTTAAAATCTCATGATCCAATAGAGGTGCCATTTGTTCAGGGCTGGCCAAGGGCTTTCGACATCCTAGGGCAGCCAGCCCAACATGCCCCTCCCACTGGCCAGTCCACCTGCACCAATCAGAATCCAACAATCACAATGTATATCAAACATTAAATACCACACAAAAATATACCTCAACTGACTACATACCATTAAACAGTTTCTAAAAAACTTAAGCTGGCAATCCAAACGGTTCTGCTCAGCACAGAAATTACATAGGATTCACAACAATATTTTATCACTAATATCAGCCAACCAAAATTATTGCAATCAAATCAAAAATTCATACAAAATTGTAACTGCCTTTAAAGGCTTCTGTATCAAATATACAGCACTGTAGTTACAAGACTCAGAAAACCCGGCTCCACTATGTTATTCTGCAGTTGGAGACCCAGCGAGTTCTGCAACAGGAAAAGGTGCCCAAAGTTCCTCATTTTGGCTGTAGTCTTTATTACAAGCCAAGGATATCTTCAGATGTCACTAACAACTTTACAGCAGCACTAAAGTTGGCATAAAGACTCATAAAATTTCAAAGCACGTATCACACCATTAATATTTTCACATCAAACTGCAGTCCTTCAATATTCTAACTCTGGCAAGTGAATACCTGCATGCCTGGCCTAGCTCTGAGCACCAGGCTCATCAGCCAGCTGAGACGAGCCCTGAGTGACTGCTCAGTCAGCAGGTGACACCCCCCCCCCCCAATTTGCTGTTGGCCAAGCACACTTCGAGCCCTGAAAAGGGAAGACAATAGATCCTGGTCATAGAAGAGCTGGTGGTTTCCTGTTCTTCCTTCAAGCTGCCATGCCTACCACCATGAAGCCTGAGGGAGTGATCAGGCAAATTCCACCTCTACTTCCTCCTTTGCAGGGAGAGGGAGCTGCAGGGGAAGGCAAAGTGACCTGGGTGGCAATGTTGTGACTGGGGGTGCTCCTTGGATCTGCTGCTGGCCACTTTTGATGACCCTGACACCCTGCCCATTGGTGCCTGTCATTACCCCAGTGGGTCGCCGCCTTCCGCTGCCACCACCCTGGACTTGCTGTTTCTTGAGAAGGCCCAGGGTACCCTCTCAAGCCCATCCAAAATGCCCCCTTTCAAGCTGAGAACCTTAGGCATGATGACCAGTCAGAGAACTTTTACACAAATGCTTTATTTATACAGTATTGGGTCAAGGAAAACAAGACAAGGTGCTTTAACAAGGTATAACCGTGTTGAAAGGCCAAAAGAATACACAGCTAACATGACTACCTATTATTATTCCTTAACTGTTATTACTTAAGGCCTACAAGCCTTCTTACCAGGCCTCCTGCTTACCACTCACGCTGAGCCAAGTGGGGAATCTTTCCCTCACCAGACCAGCCTGTCCCCTGTGAGACCAGGCCGCAGATGAGATGAAGAACACCATCCCATTCAGTTTAACTTGGAGAGCAAGGACACCATTGTTAGCCAAATTGCTCTATTATTTAATAAAGATGGGGAATTATAATTATCAATATGCAATTGGCTTATCTATAGGATCTGACCTGTGTATACTAGAGTTAGAATTCCCAAGCACCCAGGAACAGACACAGAAATTGGGTGGCTAAAATAATGATTTCTTTACTAAATATTCTCAAACATACAAACAATATTCACACAATATAGCACTAAGGAAGCAGAGGTGATTGATGGGTTATAGAGGGGTGATACAACCTGTGCAGAGGTCCATGGATTCTGGCCTAAACTCAGAGAGTTCAGGGGTGGCCTGCCATTTTGGATCACGGCAGAAAACACACACTCTAAGGCCATGCTGGGATATAGGCACTGGCAAAGAATGCAGGCCAGTGGGTGGCCCTGGAGGCTGGTCTCAGGTGAGAACAATAGATTACCTGGACCAATAATGGGTCCCAGGGGTGTGTGATGTCAGTAGGGGCAGACCTTAGGTATGACCAGTGAGCTTCCTGAGAGGCAGGGTCTGGATTTAACAATAGAAGCCAGGTGTTGGGTAGCTAGTTAAATGGATTATCTGACTCACTAATAGTCCTGGCCTGGGGTAGACAAAAGGTAGGAGCCGTCCCTGATTAGCTCAGGAAGGATTGCTAAACATTTGAATGATTGATTGGTTTATCCTGGTATCTTGAGGGACAGAGCAAGACCAAGAATTTACACATAGGACACAAAAGGCTGGGTGAGGTGCTGGAGAGTGCCAGGTGGCTTCTAAAGACCTTAACTCTGGAACTCATTGTTATTCCATAAGCATAATCTCTGCTGGGGGGGGGAGACTGGAGGCTTGCTCTGAGGTCACTTTATGAAACCTGAATATGAAATCCCTTTTGCAGACCACATGCAGCCTGGCTCTGTGGTCAAGCTGAGAGTGCCTGGCTTTTTTGGACTTCAGGTTAGAAAGTAGGGCACCCCTGTTTTGGGGCTACCCAAGAATAAAAGGCAACACCATTTTCCACAGCTAACAGCTAAAATCAGAAGACTCCTCACGAACTATGTATCAATCTCTTTCACAGAATCCCTGTACTCTGATTGGCTAAAAACTGTCCCCAAGCATTGTGGGGATTGTAGGCTGTCTGCTTTCCACTGTCAGACAGGCCCCTCCTATAGTTTAGGCCTCTAGGCCCTGTCTGTGTCCTGCACAGATCATGACAGTGCCCAAGACAGTCCCCTAGGTTTGTCAAGTGGGTGGGACCATCTCTGCATTTGTTACATTGCTTCATTGTATGAATGAAGTTAACCTCTGAGCCACCACGGCCAGTACAAAGCTTTATAACCCAGAATATGTATAGTCGCTGATATGAGCTATTTCAGTTTGAAGTTATCATTCTTGCCTGTCAATATAGTGATATAAGAAAAAAGTATTGCAGTACTGATTGCAATAATACTGTGGTTTTTGGTCAACTCTGAAATAATGAGAGAGAATGCTGCTGTAGAGTTTTTGGGGACAAGAATGATCCCCATCTGTGGGATGTGTTGTTGGTCACAGACACAGGCTTAGGGGAGGCAACAAGCTTTCTTTATTTAACACACTGATAATTTCTCCCATTTTCTGATGTTTTGAGCAGATTATTAATTTATATAAATTTGTTTATCTTGCTTTTTCCCTGAACAACAAATCCTCAGAATCTTTAAAGGGTCATAAAGATACTTTAAGACAAAAATTTATTGGAAACAAGTGATTATTGGTATTTTACTAGTGGCTGCAAAACTTGCAATTGCTTCTCAGGGGAAATCTCCTTCACTCCCATCTGCTTCCGCTTGACATTTGGGAACAATATGTTTTAGCTATATTAACTTTTAATTTTAGTTCTTTGTCTTCACCAGCAACGGTTTCCAAGTTAAAAAAAAAACTGGTTCCCTATTTTAAATTATTTGGCAAAGAACAGAGAAATTCCAAAAGAACTTTATACTTGTTGTATATAATTTAAGGCCCTTTTCTTTCTTTTGTTCTGTTTTGTTTGTTTTACTGGTGCTACTGTACCATTGTTTTAATTTTTAAATGTAATAATTTTTTAAAAAAACTTTTGCTAACAGTGCTTACAAATTATGGAATCACTTTTCATGTTGCATAGAACAGAACAGGCCATTGGTCAGTCTAGCCTAATGCTTTATGTACTCAGCCTGGCATTGTCCCCCTAGGGTCTCAGGCAGACTACCTTAGATAGTTAACCAGAGATGCCAGTCACTGAACTTGAGATGCATGAAAACCATATGCTCTGCCACTGGAATGTATCTCCTCCTCTTCTTCCTCCTCCTGTTGTTGTTGTTACAAAATTTTGCACTATCTTGCAACACAATTTGGCCTGTATTGTGGTGAACAGCTGAATGTTTAATTAATATTAAAAACAACTTTAAAATAATACATATATTAAAAACAACAACTAAAACATAAATGGGAAGGTGGGTCAATCAGAGTGCATTAAACAAATCAAAAAAGGTCTTAAACTGCTGGCAGATGATAATGATAGAGGGGACAAAACAATCTCCATTTAGAGGAAGTTCCACAGTTTTCATGCCAAAGCCAAGAAAGACCTTTCATGGATTGCCACCTTTCTCCCCTCAGGTAACAGGTGCACTTGAACCAAGGTCTCCAAAGAAGACCATAATAGCTGGATCTGTTAATACGGAAGTATTAAAGCAAGCTGGTTCCAAGCTGTATAGATTTGTAAAAGTCAATTCCAACACCTTGAATTAGGCTCAGGAAAGCAGAAGCCACTGCAGATGAAACAAGGCTGGTGAGAGATGGTGCCAAGCCTCTCTCAAGTCAACATTCTTACCCCAGCACTCTGTATCAGTTGTAGTATCTAGACATTCTTCAGAGGCAGCACCACGTAGAATGCATTGCAGTAATCTAATGTAGATATTATTAGGTCATGCATGACAGTGGCAAGATCTTTTGTACAGAGGGAAGACATCAGCTGACTCACTAGCCAAAGTTAGTGAGAGGTTCTTGTCACCACTGCCACCTGCTTATGCAACAGGAGGTAGAGGTGCAGCAGCACCTCCAAGCTACAAACCTGTTCCTTTAGTGTGAGTACAGCCCAATCCAAAACACAAGAATCCTTAATATTCATCTCAGTCCTTCTTCCCACTAGTACCATCTTTTGTTGGGATGAAGCCATCATGATCTCTTATACAGTAAATAAACAAGTAACTTGACCAAGAACAGTAAATAAAGCCACTATATCTCCTATTTGTAGTTTTCTCCAACATACACATTTTGTATTCCATATTCTGCCCAATAAACTGAATCAACACTGTGGTCATACATTGTTCCCTGGGTTGTCTGTGTGGATTTGGGCAGAGCAGAGGAGAGGCATGATACACTGATGCCTGAAATCATCTGTACAATTAAATACCTCTTGGGCATGAAGAAAAAATTCATCCATTCTGAAGTGTTATGTCTAGGGATGGGCACGAACTGTAATTTTGCAGCTCGATTTGGTTCATGGTTCATGGCTGACCACAAATCACACCCCAAACTGATACCCAGTTCATGAACCAAACTGGTTTGTATCAGTTCATGATCCATTTAATGTTTAACCCCCTGCTTTCTACTCCCTGCAGCTTTTTGTGGGGAGCAGAAAGCAGGAGTTTCCAAGCAGCTGAATGTTGAAAAGTCATGGGGAGCAGAAAGCAGTGGTTTAAATGGCTCCGAGCCAAACATTCAAACCAAGCCATTTAAACCAAACAACTTTTTTTGTGAAGAGCAGAAAGCAGATGTAAACCCCTGCTTTCTGCTCTTCATGAACCGCAACAAAATTCAAGGCAGTTCATGGTGCTTCTTCAGTTAATGAACATTTCTTAGCAAACCACAAACTGCCCAAAATTTGTGATGATCTTTAATTCGTCAGCTGGTTTGTGCCAATCTGTAGTTATGTCACTGAATGGACTGATAAACTTTGATGGAGAAATTCAGTGGTAGAGAATTTTGAGAGCATCCTTAAATGAAGAGATTCCTTAAGACCAGTATAAGTAATTACAAAGGATAATGGCTGAGTTCAGACTGGCAATTTGCCCCGGTAGGGACCCAGGCCAGCGACGACTCAATCCCGGAGTAAATGGGGCATTCACACAGGCACATCTGCCTGGTGTCCCCCACCCTTAGCCAACCCGTGCTGTTGAGCTTCACCGCCGGATTAAAAAGATACCTGATAAAACTCATAGCAAATCCGAAAGCCCACGTGTGTCATGCGTTTCTCCGCTTCCGGGGAGTCTGAACGCACAGCCGAAAAGCCGGGAGCAACCCATGATGATGATTAAATTATTTCCACTGATTGGCTCAGTAACACAAATTTGCCTTATTGACACAATTCAAGATGCTTGATTTGACAAAAGGCCATACTTTTGTGTGTGTGTACTATACCTACAAAATACAAAATAAATGCAAAAAAGCTAATCCCTTCCCCAATTATCCAATTCTAGCATGCTGGATTTTGATAGGCTATAGGGTATTCATGCAGAATTTGATTAACATTGTCATATTAACCTTATGCCTCCTAAAATGGCAAGAATTCACTGGTTCCTTCTGTATCAGCTTTAAGACTCCTTATTCTTTGCAATATTGTGATTTAGAGGAATCTATGACTGCATCCATATACCATTTGGATACTGTGTTATCATTGCATTATAGCAATAATTTTCAACAGGATTGTCTTCTCCACATAGGATAATCTGATTTTGAATGATTGCTATAGTGCAATATCCAGTAGTGTGTGGGTGCAGCCCAGGTCAGCTGCAAAGTCCAAATGTGAAAGGAATGTATATAGGCTTTTCATGTGATAAAATTAGATTTCTCTTGAGGTAAAGGACATTTAAAGAAATGGATGGTGGAAAGTGATACTTATAGCTGTAAAAGAACATCAAAATTTCATGTCATAATCTGTTATTCAGATTTTGATTCTCTTATTAGTTAAATAATTTGGATTAAATTGTTGTGAAGTAAAGAGGAAATCTTAGTAGCCGCATTAAAAACTTGCCTGTTTAGCTATGCAAGGGTAAGGGAGTGGAGATTGTGGTAGCATAATTGTAAAGCTGCATGAATAATAATTATTGTGAAGAATTAGAGCTATTTATATAAAATTATGACTTTCCACTATTATCAAATATAGAGTTCATATCTTTTGAATTATTCAGGCACCAAGATGTCAATTAGCTTACCTTAATTAGTTCTTGAACTAACATACCAAAGATCAGTTTTTAAAATGTTTTAGATTAATGCTTAACCTCACCTGAAGTAGACCTTTGATGTACATGGATATTAATTATTCTGTAAGAATTACAGAGAAAGATGTGAATAGAAAGACACAAGGAGAACATATATAAAATTTAACAATTTTTGTACCTGCTAAATATTACTGGAAAATCATTGCAAATTAAATTGTGTAATTTATATTTTATATATGAAGGACAGTAAGATGAAATTTGACATTCAATGTATTATTTTATGCAATATTTCTATTTCTTCAAACTGGTCCAGCATTGTCACCATATTCAATGGTTTTTAGAACACCTATTATTATTACAGGATTGGCCTTTATTGTTCAGTTTTCTGGTAGAAACAACATAGAAAAAACATTGTGAAAAACAAGTTACATTTGTTTGGACTGATTTGTACAGGTGTACTGATTTATACAGGTGTTCTTTGAGAACATCTGTGGATACTTGTTTCCTGGAGATAAAACCTTCTTGTTTCAATTTCCATGATTTCCCATGATTTCTATGATTTTATTGCACTATATGGATCCAGTACAATTGCACATAGGTCCTATCCCTGGAAAGCCAGTACAAGATAATTGTCACACTCTTTAGCACAGAATTTGTCTGTTGTATGAAGAAGTATGTCCTCTTCATACAAGCTGAAAGCTGGCTCTGGGGCCAGCATGACTCTAAGGCCTAAGGTCTGGAGTCAATTAATACAAAAAGATTTGTAAACCATCAAACTGGATTCAGATCAGTGTATTTATAAACTCCAAGCATCCTGTTTGTAAAAGGTAAAATGGATTTTTATATACTTAATAGATAGTAAATCCACAAATATTGGTCTGAGACTACTCTCTGACTTGCTCTCTTTTGGTTTAGCAGAGATAGCCAACTACCTCAATTAGTTTTGTTCATTACCTCAGAAATTATTATTGAGAATTTGCTTTATAAACTAGTTTATTTTGGCTTGGCAATGCCTATTTACTCTGAACTATAATATTTCTTTAGATCTTATTCATATTCTTGTGAAAGATGATAAATACTACAGATTAGCAGTCTAAATTTTTAGCAAAGATTAAAGTAATATTTTGTGAAATTAAACCAGATTATGCACACACATCTATTTAATATATTATCTAAGTGAATGTGTTCCTAATTGTTTTCTTTTTCATCTGGTCCCATGCTGTGTTATGAATGAAAATAATTGTATTATACTTAACAGGAGGGGCCTTTTTGTAGAAAAAGAGACGCAGGAGCTCATTAGCATATGGCTAATTAGCATATTTCTACACTAAGGATTCCCTATTGTTTTTTGCAGAATTACAGTATTGTCAATTATTTAATAACTGTATCTTACAGGATACATTTCTGATATTTTTAAGGTATCCAAAGATCTGCCTGAGAAACAGAAAGAAACAGAACATCTGCTAAATAACTTGGTCCAGTTTGATCAACAGTTAAGTCAACTAAGACTGTGGCTTTCCCCTATCAAAGATCAGTTGGAACTTTACAGTAAAGTGGGTCAACCTGGAGCTTTTGACATTAAGGTAATTCTTTTCAAAATTATTTTTAATGTTTGCCATATGTGTGTACAGTTGATCAGATGATGTGGTGTTTCTATGGGAATAGTGTTGTAAATGATGCAGAAGGCAAAAAAGGGGAAGGGAAATGGAGCTTTGGAAAAAAAGGGTTAACAAAAGTCCAGAGACACTTTGGGGATATTGTGCCTTACTTTGTGACCTCCAAATGTTCTTGGCTTCTCATACTAATGCAGCCTTGATCTGTCTAGGAGCTTTTGTAATTATATTTCCCTTTATTTGAACATAAATGAGTACTCAGATTTGGGTGGATAGGTGCAATGGAAATGTGTTTAAAATGGAGTGGAGATTATGATATAAAGTAGTCAAATTTCTCTTTGTTCAAATTTCACATTGACTTCACCCTATAGAAATACGGATGCATTGTACTGTAGAGGTTAAACAATGTGAAATCTTTGATTTTGGGGTGTGAGCACTGACCACACCCCTGAAACCAATTGTATTATCTCATTCCCATTGAAGACAATAGGATTTCACAGTGCTTAACTTTCACTGCTTAGTGCTACAGCTGTCCAGTTTACAATACTAGATTATTTTTTTGTCATATGCAGTGTTACTTATTACTGTGGCTATATGAAAATACATAAGAGTTTAGCTGCAAATGCACACTGGTGTAATAGTGTGTCAGAGTAGAATGTGGTGGTATGAAGTTCAAATCCCTGCTCTGCCTTGGAAGCTTGCAGGATGACTGTCAATAAACAGTTTAAAAAAGGAATAGCACTATGTAGTACAGTCTCTACACTCAGCAGCAAAGAAATTTAAAAAACTAACTTTCTATCTAATGAAGGCACACCTTCTTGCAGCATAAGAGTCCAAGCTATAGTCTAAAGCATTCTATACATAGCTGTCCATCATGATGTAGCATGACATATCAAAGCACAAGCATAAAGTTAGCATAGCTTCTCTCTGGTCTGTACCCTAATTATAGTCTTTTGCCCCCAGAGATCAGATGGTCTTAATGCTCCAATCATAGTACTCTTTGATGGAACTTTCCAGAGGCTGTTAGCAGCCCTTGTTTACTTAGATGACATTTTATTGTACTTCCCCCTCCTATGTATATGACAAATATGGGCTCTTGTAATTAACCATTTACCTCATTTTAAATCTGGCTTTGAAAGAGATAAGGATGGTAACTGTAGGAAGGCCCAGATTATGAACACCTGCAGGCCAGACTCTTTTAATAATCATGTTAATCCTTGAGAAAAACTAGAGTGCTTTGCCTCACAGTGACCTTGGGCTAGTCACATACTTTCAGCTGAACCTGTTCCTAACCTGTTCCAGGAGCATGACGGAAAGGATAATGTTGTAAGCCATTTTGGGTCCCCATTGGGGAGCAGAACAGAGTACAAATGAAATAAATAAAATAAAACGGATACTGAATGCCTTTGGGAAGAATTCATGAAAACAAACAAGTACATGTTTTAAACTTTGATTTTTCATCCCCCTGCTAAGTTTATCCATGTGCTGCACAAATACTATTTTATCTGTAGAATGCTCCCCCTGCTTTCTGTAATGTATAAATAAAAATGACATTCACTACCATACAGAGATTTCATAAAAAATGGAATAACAATAATTGAATATAGCTGTTAATGCTTACTGCAAACCACCTAAATCACATTTATTCCTTAGTCCCTGTTGTAAAGGTGTGATTACAGTCACAGTACACATAAAGAAATGTTTTGAATCTGCAGGATGAACATAGCATATAAAGGGGGAAAAGTTATGAGTATGCCCGCAGCTAGTCTTAAATAGTATTTTGCAGGATCTGTGAATGCAGACGTCCTAGCTTATTCCTGTTCTGTTCCCTGGTTCTATCCTTCCTTGCTACAGAGTGAAGGCAATCAAAATTAGCATTTTTTACGGCCAAAGTGTGATTTGAATGATTATTAGCATGCTGAATCTGGATTCCCCAACTAACTGTACATAAAATAAAACAATGGTTTAACATTATATTTGTGATATACAACCTTTAGTTCTGCCCTCCAGGCCTCACAGCAAATATTGCCTATAGGGGAAGTATTCTATTTACCAGTGACATCAACCAGGGGGAGGCTGTGGAACCTCTGAGGGAGGGGGAAGGAGGGAAGGTTTAGAGAAAGAAAGGTTGTCAGCTCTTCATAAAAGACTTGGTAAGCAAAGAGATGAAGAGACACAAATAGGTAACAATAGGGATAATACAGGTTTTGATTTCTTGGGCTAAGCAAGGTCGGTTATCTCAGGGAGATAGGGGGTTAGGCTTTAAGTACTGGATCAGGGTAAGATCCAGAAGTAAGCTGATCTGGTCTCCAGGGTTGAGTCCTGAGATAAATTGAGCTGATGAAGTGTGAGGACTTAACAGTTAAAGGCCACACTTCTGGCATTCATCTCTAAGATTAGAGGAAGTAGTAAAAGGAAAGGATCTATTGAGCGTTCAAAACAAACTCCTGTTTCATTAGGGCAGAGTGTGTATTGTGACACTAGCTCTCTAAAAGAAACCTCCGTCCAACTTACCTGTAATCAGGGCTCTTTTTGTAGCAGGAGCTCCTTTGCATATTAGGTGACACACCCCTAATGCAGCCAATCCTCCAAGAGCTTACAGTAGCCCCTGTAAGGAGCTCTGTAAGCTCTTGGAGGATTGACTATATTAGGGGTGTGTTGCCTAATATGCAGAGGAGTTCTTGCTACAAAAAGAGCCCTGCCTGTTGTTATGGGGGACACAATTAAGTTATAATATCTATCAAAATTAGCTTGAATACTTCTTTGGAATTGACAATAAACTTGTTTTGTTAAATTAAATGCATTTGCATGAATTACTGCAGGGGGAGAATAATTTATCTCAGGAACCAGATCTACAATTTACCTCAGCACAGTACATAACAATCAGTTTGCAGTCCGAGGGGAGGGGAGAGGGCAGTGAAGGCGGAGGGTCTCAACCCCTAATAAACACAATCACTTTCAATCTTTTGTAATAAAATGACCACAACTTTATTGGTTACAGCTGTAAGAAGCCTTGGCACAGCATGCGACCACCATATCCTCACATTGACTGACCCGCCTGCCAGTTGATGTACCCCTCCCCACCCCTGCCCATCTGTTGGGGTGGGGAAGAACCATAGGATGGCAGGATGGCAAATTCCACAAGAACAATCACCACTAAGTGGTCTCTGCTGCCACTTGATTGTGAGGGTAACCCACTGGCAGCCCCTAACCTGGGCATGCCCCTTGAAAGCCCTCACCCCAAGATCCCTTAAGGGGAGGCCCACACACAGGGAAAATGGGCATGCAGGTCAGTTTTTCTAAAATGGATTCAGCCCCATGCTGATATCACCACAAGAGCTGGGCATTCTCCCTCCCGGTTCCCACCAATGCTTCTACAGCTGTAGCCAGGTCTGCAGGCCATCCGAAAACCTATGTAGCCAGACATCCATCCCCTATTAAGACAAGAGAGCACAGTCAGCTGAAACAGGGCCTCCAACCAGTGAGAGACGTCTCGATGTTGAATTCTGTGCCCCCTCCATGGCCTCTATGGTCTTTCCCAGCCTGTTGGTCCTTTCAGGGCAATTGGCCCCAAACCAAGAGTGCCACTCCAGCCAGTCGAAGTAGAGGATGGTCGTGGTTGGGAGCTCTTCCTGTAGTGTCCACAAATCTGTCTTAGCTTGGTGTGTCAAGTCAATACCCATGCGGTCCCCAGGTCATTCTTGCCCTGTTGCATCACCAATGCATCGGGAGCTAACACCACTCACTGCAATGACAGACCATAGGCAGTAGCATGTCCCATCTCATTCCCCTTGTGCTAATCTAGGTGATTCACAGTGCCTCTTCTAAGCCAAGGTCCTTACCACATCCTGACAAAGCCATGTATATTCCTGCCCAGTGCTGTGACCACAGGTCCAGACTAACTTGCACCACTTTCTTGAAACTGAATAAGGCATTGCTACAAATCAGCAGCCAGGTGCAGCCTGATGTAGGTCCTGAATGCCTCAGAGCACCATCTCCCATTGTTTGAATGTTTGATGTTCCTAACCTCAAATTGGTAGCTATTGTTGTCACCCCATTATGAAGGGAATGGGGCCCAAAATCACTGGGAGGGAGACCCAAAGCTTCTATGCCCATCCTCAGGACCCCAGAAAACTGATATCTCATTAGCTGTCCCTGTGAATGAAGAAGGGACCTGGCCTGTGGGGTCACACCAGTTGAATAGCTTAAGTAGCCTGCATCAGGCACAGGCCTCCTCCACCAAAGGACCCAGCTTCACGTGAGCCCCCTGCAACTGCTGGTTGGTCTTAGACCTCCTGATGGTCAAGGAGAGCCCTGTTGTGCCAGTCAAGTCATCTCAGACCCCAGGGGGTGATTAGCTGCATCTGTCATAGAATTTGCCACTAGTTCACTAACCCTCAGTGCCCCACAAAAGGCTAAGGTAAATGCTGCCTCAACTAGAGTGGTCTCATAAGGAGATGAGTACTGGCTCAGGAGTTTATGCATCAGCCATTCCAGAGTACTGAATGTCAAGGGTCTATGTAGATTGGGTGCTCTAGGGGAGAGCCTCCTCTATCCTTCCACCACCTTGCGAACCAGAAAGGTGTTGTATGAGTCAGCGAAGCCATAAGCTTTGCTGAAGAATGAAATGTTAGCCATCTTTCTGGGGGCAAAGCCCTGTTCCCATAGGTAGGCTATATACTGGAGGACCCACTCATCCAACACCAGCCAGGCATCTGGACCCCCAGCACCAGTGTTCCCTCTAAGCTGAGTTAGTGCGAGCTAGTTCACACATTTTTGTCTTAGCTCAGGAAGGATGGCTCCAGAGCAAATTAATTTATGCAGCAGCCAAATCGCTCACTCACAACTTTAATGCCAGTAGCTCACAAATTAGAATTTTTGCTCATAAGACTCCACGGTTTAGAGGGAGCATTGCCCGGCACATGTGTAGAAAGCCAAGAAGGCCACAGCCAATATGAGCAAAAATTTGAAGGGGAAAATAAATGGAGTACTGCCTGCATTATGGTATATCCCAAGCTCCCAGAGCTCCTCAGGAAATGGGTCCAGATAGCAGTTGGCCTTTGGTGCCAGGCTGCAAAACTTCTCCTCCTGAAGGTGAGACAAGGCATCTGTGATACTGTTATCAACACCTGCCACATGGTGAGCTGAAAATGTTAGCAGACAAACACATGAGGACAGGCCTGGGAACAAGGCTCATAACCTGCTGTGATGGTGAAGTCAGCTGCCGGTTGACGCTGCATGTTTTTCACCTCCTGATGGCCCCTCCCCTTCCCCCCTCCCATGGCTCTGTTCAGCCCCATCATAGGCTGTCTTGTGAGGGCATGGACCTGATTTTCATGCCCTTGCAGCCACCCACCCCCCAGCTGTCTGCAAACTCATCGTTCCTTGCCAGATGTGGATGGCCATGGCCGCCATCCCCGCCACTGGCTCTCCACCCTGTGCAGGACCATAAATGGGGCCAGCAGGTGAGTCAGGGTCCCAGCATATAAATTGCATTTTGATAATCTATTGTATGCTACCATTACCCTTAGAGATTTATGTGTGATAATATCTGAACTATTCTACATGTATCAGATGTAGTACAAGCAATTGTAAATAGATTTGAAAGATTTTTAAAGGAGATAATCCTTCTGACTTTTAAAAATCTAAACTTGATTCCTCTAATAAGAAAATTATAATTCACACAAAAATTATAATAGTTTTGACATTGAATCTTAGACATATAGTTCCCTCTGTTCCAGTTGTGGATCTCAGTAAGTATAGCTGCTGAGAGTCCATGGCATATTTAAGAACATCCAGGGGTCTTTTCGTAGAAGAACAGCTGCAGGAGCTCATTAGCATATGGTATGCTAATGAGCTATTAGGCTATTAGCATATGCCACGCCCCCTGACATCACCGGAAGTGATGTCAGAAGGGGAAGCAAAAGGGGGGAAGCATCTTCAAAAGCCTCCCCTTCCCTTCCCCAGCTGGTCTGGGTGGGGGAGCTAAGAGAGAAGGGGTTTAAAGTTTAAACTCCTTCTCATGAGAGTTGGGCCACAGAAGGAGGAAAGAGGGAAGGAAAGAAGGAGAGAGAGAGAAGGAAGGAAGGAGAGAGGGAAAGAAAGAGAGGGAAGAAGGAGGGAAACAGGGAAAGGAGGAAAAAGAGAAGAGAAGAAGGTGGGAAAGAAAGAAAGAAAGAAAGAAAGAAAGAAAGAAAGAAAGAAAGAAAGAAAGAAAGAAAGAAAGAAAGAAAGAAAGAAAGAAAGAAAGAAAGAAAGAAAGAAAGAAAGAAAGAAAGAAAGAAGAGAAGAATGAGGAAAGAAAGAAAGAAGAGAAGAATGAGGGAAAGAGGAAAAAGAAAGAAGGAAAGGAGGGAATGAAAGAAATTCAGTGGCAATTCAGCCCCATTATACCCTATGGGCCATTGAAGTCAATGGTGAAAACATAGGGTATATTCTGGGGGCTGGAGCGGAGGGAGTTTGAGGGAGAGGCTCCAAGATCACAGTATAGCTGATGGAGCCTCTCCCCAAGATACCAACCAAGCTTCAAGAACATTGGACCAGGGGGTCCAATTCTATGGACCCCCAAACAGGTTGCCCCATTTCCTCCATTGTTCTCTATAGTGGGGAAAAAAGTTATTTTTTTCCCACCATAGAGAACAATGGAGGGAATAGGGGCAACCTGTTTAGGGGCCCATAGAATTGGACCCCCTGGTCCAATGTTCTTGAAACTTGGTGGGTATCTTGGGGAGAGGCTCCATCAGCTATCCTGTGAGTTTCGAGCCTCTCCCTCAAACCCCTCCCTCCAGCCCCTAGAATATACCCTATGTTTTCACCATTGACTTCAATGGCCCATAGGATATAATGGAGCTGAAATTGACATTCGGCTGCCTGAAAGACTCTCCGGGACGCCGGCTGGGGGCGGGGCTTGGCTCCTGAGCTCCCGGAGTCCGGTGCGCTCCCCCCCGAAAAGACCCCTGAGAACATCCTGTCCTATTAAATAAAAGGGTAGTTGTCTGGCAAGATTCTATGCTTGGCAAAATCAATTCGCTCCCTGGTATGTCGCTCAGAATCTGTCCCTATCCACTAGCAGCGTTGCCTGAGTTCTCTCCCACCCACTGCAGGTTAGGCCACTCTTCTCTGATTGGGCCAGCATTTCAAGCTCATTTGCATACGAAAACTGATTGGACTTCATTCCATTTTGCACCTCAAACTCCCCCCCCCCGCAAGACAGTTGGAATAGTCAGTTGTTTATGCAACCTGTTGTATTCTAAGGTGAAATATGTCCTCACTCACAACACTTCTCCTTCAAAAGAAACAAACCCAATAACACAACTAAGCCACACCACAAAAAAGACAGGTCACACCACAAGCAGAATACCACAAGGCAAAAAAAGCTCTGGTGCTAATGGGGACACTGTGAGTGTAGAAAATGATTTATCGACACAATGGAAAATCTTTAGGAATTGTTTGGTGCATTTACCATGGGGCACCCATCCAGAGCCTCTGGCATTTTCTCACTCTGCTGGCATCAAAACCAATTGAAGGCAAAATAGAGATATGGAGACTTTTCCATCCTCCTTTGCATCAATTTGTCTTTGTTGGCAATGGCAACCCTAGGCCTGGCTCCTTGCTCCTGTTCAGCAGGAGCATCCCTATGGAAACTGCCTGGGTGATTTCAGACCAGCTGGAGACTTTCTGCCTAACCTGCCTTACAGGGTTGCTGTACAGATCACAAAGCCGAAAAGAATGAAGTAAACTGCTTTGCTCCCCGCTAATGAGAAAGACAGAATTTTGCCTAGGAAGAGGCTGCTGAGAGGGGATGAGATAAAGTTGCCAAATATTGGTATGGAAATTCCTGGAGATTTGAGGGGTGGAGCCCAGAGAGGGTGAGGTTTGAGGAGGGGTGGGACCTCAGACAGGTACAATGCCATAGACTCCACCCATCCAACTAGCCATTCCATCCTGGGGAACCATTGTTGCCAATCTCCAGGTGAGGGCTGGAGATCAATCAAAATTACAACTGCTCTCCAGGAGGGAGTGGGGAGGAGATGGAAAGCTGAAGTCAGGGGGCAGATAATGGTAGGTTGACAATTGGCTGGAAGGGAGACAGGGTTGCCAGCTCCAGGTTGGGAAATTTCTGGAGATTTGAGGGGTAGAGCCTGGAGATGGTGAGGTTTGAGGAGGGGTGCGGTCTCAGACAGGTAGAATGCCATAGACTCCACCCTCCAAACCAGCCAGTCCCTCATGGGGAACCATTGTGGCCAATCTCCAGGTGAGGGCTGGAGACCACTCAGAATTACAGCTGTTCTGCAGGAGAGAGGGCAGAAGTCAGCTGAAGTCAGAGGGGAAGATAACAGTAGGTTGATGGTTAGCTGGGAAGGAGATGGGGTTGCCAACTCCAGGTTGGCAAATTCCTGGGTATTTGAGGGGTGGAACCTGGAGAGGGTGGGGTTTGAGGAGGGGTTGGACCTCAGGCAGGTAGAATGCCATAGACTCCACCTTCCAAACCAGCCATTTCCTCCTGGGTAACAATTGTTGCCAATCTCCAGGTGAGGACTGGAGATCACTCAAAACTACAACTGCTCTTCAGGTAGCAGAGATCAGTTCCTCTGGAGAAAATGGTGGTCTCTGTCATTATACCCTGCTGAGGTCACCACAGCAAATTCACACTGTGTACCCAAAGCCAGGGCACTCTCCCAGAGCCTCTTTCTAGAGTCCGTTGTATTTATTTCCACAATGGGCCTTACTCATAGTAAGAACATAAGAACATAGGAGAAGCCAATGTTGAATCAGGCCAATGGCCCATCTAGTCCAACACTCTGTCACACAGCGGCCAAAATATACCACGTGCCATCAGGAGGTCCAGCAGTGGGGCCAGGACACTAGAAGCCCTCCCACTGCTGCCCCCTCCAGCACCAAGAATAGAGTGCATCACCTGCCTCTTCCTCTTCCCTTCCGTTTTCAACTTCGCTCATTCATTAAGTCATTAAAGAATGTTAACATTGCTGTAACCAAAGCTTATCATTCACAACAATGTAGTAAGGAGGGTTACTCAAGCTGAGCCCACTCAAGTCACTGTTGCTTTATTAAAGAGGTTTTTGGGTTAGGTCTTTAAACATACACATGCAAATTAATAAGACTAGCACAGACAGCAAGTTCTTGTAGGGAGTACCTCTTTTTAAAATATATATGTCTTGGTTAATTTCCTATGCTAGTACTGATGAAACTGCCATGTAAAAATTACTCCTAGGCATATTTCTGAATTGAAAGCAAATGAGGATTTTTCATGTACCCTTAACACACAAGAATGTGCTTGCATTATCACATAGGCTTGGATCCTAACCTTTTCCAGTCATGGGAGAGGAGGAGAGCAGTTTTTCAGTGATCATCTCACTTCAGCTCTCCACAGAGTTAGAGAAGTGGAACAGGGTAGATAAGAAAATTGCCATTTGTGTATAGATGCTGCAAAGGATGCAAGCTACTGTATTTTTCAATAACATATTTCTTGTGCCCTAAACCATATGGTGACTCATGCAGTCATACAACGTTGAATTGTGCATACTATGAAAATAAGGAAGCTTAGGTTGTAGGTTTATGCATACGTGCATGGGATTAAGTACCATAAAGCTCCATATGACTTTTGAATATATGTACTTATGATCAGGAAGTATGTGTGTTAATTGTACCTGTGAATACACCAGATATTGTAACATAAAAGGCCTTTCCTTTATTAGCCTTATAATAAAAATTTGTGGAAAATTATGTGATCAAAATGTTATGGCCAATATATAGAGTCTTGCCAGTAATGTACTAAATAAACTGATGTGATTATTTTTATAAGTAATTATACCATGTAAGGCAGATCAGACATTTTAAGAAAATTGTAGCTGACATACATCTCAGCTCAGAAGAAGGCTGGATCAGTAAAAGTTATTTATGATTAATTAAAACTTTTTGAATCATACAGATTTAAAATGAGCTGATAGTGTTGTTTCCTATCCTGTTTATGCACAGAATAGCTGTCTTACTCTGTGAATTGTCTGTATGGCGACAGTGAATGATGTTTTCAATGTTTATAATTGTTTTTACTCCATAGTAGTTCCTACTTGGCAAGAAGGAAGACCTTAATATGTTACGGAGATAAACAACAAGGGAAACATTTATCATGTTAATATGCTAATTACTATGCACATACAATTTATCACAATATAGGTAATTGACAACAGACTACTTTTACAGGAAAGGATAAATGAGTATAAATGAAATATTCTAATACATTTTTTTTTTACTTTACACTTTTTTTGGAATTTTACAAACTATTAGAATATAGTGCTAGGTACGTATGATTATAATACAATGAATAGTACACCATGCAACTAATATTGCTTAGAAACCAATCACACAAATACAGCATACATTCCACAACAAAAATATTAATTAAAAACAGTACAACATCCAAAACTTTACACAACAGCTATTAAAATGCATGCAACATCTATTAAAAACAGCAATACCCCCATATATATAACACCCAAATACTACCAAACGTTAGTTATGAGAACCTTAAATTGAATTTAAAGCTTCCAGAGTTTTCGGATTAGCAATAGTCATTTTTGCAGCTGCTAAGAATAAAGCAATAATTTCCCCCTGAACCATTGGAACAGAATAATCCAGCCATAAATTAAAAAAAAATACATCTGGCGTCAATGGTACATTAATTCCAGTAATCAAAAACACCTCATTTAGTACCTGTCACCAGAACTTTCTGATTCTTACTTTCTGATTTCTGATTCTTCAACCAGTTTACGTGGGAGACGGAGGTCTCTATTAGAAAAGCATTAATGTTGATAGACAATGAGAGGCTCTGGCACTTGTTCCAGGTTCTGTGCTTTTGATAAAGCTGCAAGCGATATGTGACTATGAAGCCAGCAAATGAGTGAAGCTAATTGGAAACCGGTTCATACTTATATTGGGTTTGGAGGTGTTGTCCCGCTGAATGTTTTGGATTCCTTTCATCACTCTTTTGTTTCATTTACTGGATTTATCTTTTTGGACATTGTTTTGCAATAACATTTGGAGGTTTAACAAGTTGTTACATTAATTGGACTTACTTTTTTGGAAATTGTTTTTCAACAATAGTCAGAGTTGGTGGTGTATTTTGGTTATATATTGTGTGACATATTATACTGAGTTCTTTTGATTATAGCATTTACAGGTTCTTTGATGTGGTGGCATTTTGTTACACAGTAGTTTTTGTTTCTGTTGTGCCACTTCTGGTAAGACAGAGATGATCTGTATTCCATACCCAATATAACTGGATATATTTTGAAGTAAGATGGCAATTAGAATTCATACTGCATTACATTATAAACTCAAACTCTGTCAAGGGGCAGAAAGGACTATTGTTGCAAATACTTTTTACCAGAGGTTGAGCAACATTAACTCTAATCTCAATGGGACTGTGTAACCAGTAATATGAAAAATTTGTTTTTGTACCTGTTCCCCAAATGGTTGAATATCTTTACACTCCCACCAGCAGTGCTTGTAAGTGTCTCCAAATCACAACCCCTCCAACAAAATTAAGAACTGTTTGGGCAAATACAAAGAAATTTTTGTGGAGTAGGATACCAACAGGAATTGATGAGGCCTGTACCACCCACAATCATCAGAGCCCTGTGTCAGAAAATTTGGGAAACAAACACATGACCAAGTGAATGGAAATGATCAGTGTTCATTCCACTACCAAAAGAGAGTGACTCCAGAGACTGCTCCAATTATTGCACAATCTCTCTTATCCCTCATATTAGCTTGAAATTATACAACAAAGCCTTGCACCAACCTTTGAAAGGGAATTAACAGATGTCCAAGCAGCTTTCAAAGGGGGCATGACACTCCTGGCCTGTCGCGCTGATGCTGCACCCCTGCTGGTGCTCCTCCCATTGCCGTGGCATGGACAACCTAAAAGGGGGGGGGGCGGCCCTGGTGCGACGGCTGGCACAAGGTCGGGTGGTTTGAGCTGGCCTCAGAAATGACAGTGGGCCAGGTTAACCTCACCTGCAAGGCCTTCCTGTCTTGAGCTCGGAGCTTGGCTGCCTCATGTCTCTGCATCAGCATGCCCTGGTCCGTGGCTCGTACTTCCTCCCCGGCCATCTCGTTTCCCTCCTTCCTTATATCCCCAGCCCTGCACCCGGCACCGCCTTTCCTCCTCGCTGTTCTCCTCCCCCGCCCAGCCCCGCCCCTCCCCTCTTCATAACCGGGGATGCCGTCCAGTGGGTGTGGGAGGGGCTGTTGTCAGGCCGGCAGCATCCTTTGCGGCTGGATGGCTGTGCCGCCGCTGCTGCTCCAGAGGATTCCTAGGGGCTGGCAACAGCACTGGTGTCCAGCGGCTCCCACGGGGCATGGTGTTGGGGCCTTGCCTGCCCCATCAGCATGTCACTCCCTCAGCCTGCTGGGGGAGGTCCATCACGGGGGTTTCGCCGAGCCTGCCCCTCCACTGCCGGGGGCTTTCCGGCCTCTCCCCAGTCTCCCGTCGTCCTGTTGGTAAGCTTTCCCCAGGAGTGCAGGGGTGGGGAGTGGGTGTCGCGGCCTGGAGCCCCAGAACTGGGACATGACCATATAGCAAATCTGTGCTGGATCATGGAGAAATCTCATGAATATCAGCCAGTTTGGCGTAGTGGTTAAGTGTGCGGACTCTAATCTGGGAGAACCGGGTTTGATTCCCCATTCCTCCACTTGCACCTGCTGATGTGACCTTGGGTCAGTCACAAACTCTGGCACAACTGTTCCTGAAAGAGCAGTTTGTGTTAGAGTTCTCTCAGCCCCACCTACCTCACAGGGTGTCTGTTGTGTGGAGGGGAAGGGAAAGGATTTTGTAAGCCGCTCTGAGACTCCAAGTGAAGGATGGGGTATAAATCCAATCTCTTCTTCTTCTTCTTCATCAAAAGATTATCTACTTATGCTTCATCAATTACAAGAAAGCCTATGACTGTGTCGATCATGACAAACTGTGGAGAGCCCTACAAGACCTGGAGGTGCCAGCGCATCTGGTCAAGTTAATATAATCATTGTACACAAAACAGGAAGCCACTGTGCAAATACCATACAGAGATACTGATTGGTTCAAGATAGAGAAAGGAGTACAACAAGGTTGCATTCTTTCACCTTTCCTATTCAACATATATGCTGAAATAATACTGAGACATTAGTTGCTGTAGATTTTCCAGGCTGTTATGGCCATGGTCTTGGCATTGTAGTACCATATGTTTCACCAGCAGCTGTGACTGGCACAGCTGCTGGTGAAATGTCAGGTACTACAATGCCAAGACCACAGCCATACAGTCTGGAAAATCTATAACAACTAATGAACTCCGGCCGTGAAAGCCTTTGACAACATAATAATGAGACAGAGCTGGAAGAGTCAAAGATTGGGGTAAAGATTGGAGGAAGGAATATCAGCAGTCTTCGATTTGCTAATGACACAACTCTCCTCTTGGAAACGAAAGAAGGCCTGGAATACCTGATCAAGAAAATCAAAGAAGAAAGTGAGAAGTTTGGCCTCTTCCTAAACATCAAAAAGACTTTGTTCATGATCACCGAGAAGAATAGAAATGTCAAAACAGTTGGCATTAAAGAGATCAAATGCGGGTTAGAATTCACTTTCTTAGGTTCACAGATCAACCAAAACAGCGAACGTACTCCAGAAATAAAATGTCAAATTACACTAGGTTGCACAGCAATGGTGAGCATGAATTGAATGTGGAAGAGTAAGGACATCAGCCTAGCAATCAAATGCAGATTATTCTGTGATTATGTGTTTCCCATAGCAACCTATGGCGGCAAAAGTTGGACCATGAAGAAGCAAGAAAGGAGGAAAATCGACTTATTTGAGCTGGGGTGCTGGAGAAGCCTCCTGCGCATTCCTTGGACAGCAAAAGTGACAAACAAGTATTGGAGTGCATAAAACCAGACATGCCATTGGAAGGAAGAATCACAAAACTGTGACTGACTTATTTTAGCCATGTCATGCAGAAGAACTCACTAGAACAAAATAATTATGCTTGGATAGGTTAGCAGCAAAAGGTAACCTGTCCACCAAAGAATACAGTGGCTAGACACCATAAAAGTCGACATCAGCCTGAGCATGGAACAACTCAAAGAAACAGTACAAGATCGGAAAACGTGGAGAGAGCTGGCCCATAGAATCACCAAGAGTTGAGCACGACAGAATGGCTAACAACAACAGGATGTCATCTTGTCAGTGTCTTAAGAAATTACATTTTTATCACTATTGGTTTTGATTGGAAAGGCTGTGACTGCTAAATCTTACACCATTCTTCCATGCTGATATTTCTCTGAAACTCATTGCACCACTAAATGGTATAAGTCAGTGATTTGTCACTTTGTGAAGTGATTAGTATGCTATAAAGGTTGGAGATTAGACCTTTGAATTTTGATTGCTGATGCACCAAGGGATTTTCAAAATTTGTTAGCTTTCTTATGAGGCATCATTTAATGTCTGGCTGTTCTGAGAGATGTTTCAGGTGAAAATATTGAAATCAGTTCATTGTTTGCCCTAATTTTAATGCTAAGGTAGTTTTATCAAGAACTAGACCTTCTTTTGTTGTATCAATCAAACTCATTTTGAAATGTTCTTTCCAGCTAGTAAAAGAGCTAAAATGATAGGCTCGTTTGAACCATGAGTGGCCTATATATGTAGATAGTGGGGAAATAAAAGGGGCTAATTTATTTCTATTCCTGCTCCAAGACTTTAAAGTGTGTAATAAAAATTGATTGTTCAGTGAGGGGTTCAATTTTTCTGCAGTCTTATTCCAAATTAGATCAATCAGAGATCTAGGAAGGACTGAAGCTTGCTCAAAATAAATCCAGTCTTCAGCCTCACCCCTTTGGAGCATCTGAATGAGATCTGACAATTGGGATGCTTCATAATACAAGAACACTCTGGGATAAGCAGTTTGCCCCAACTTCAAAGGTTTGGACATAACCCAAAAGCTGACTCTTACCAAAAACTAACAAAGTTCTTTATCATGTTTAGCCAAGAATTAAACAATACTTCCAGTATTTGAATTGGTATGGTTCTAAAGTAATATATGAATTTTGGTAAACTAAAAGATTTGACCAGGCCTAATTTCTCCAGCCAGGAAAAATTAAGCATTAACCATTGTTTAAATAGACATTTTACAGACTTATGTAGTTCTTCCAGGTTGTTGCCTAACAGATTTTTTAGATCGAAAGGTATACTGACCCCAAGGTATTTCTGTGATTTAGTAATCCAATTATATGCATATCTCAATTTGACATTATGTTTTAATTTATTCCCAATATTTATCGGGTATATTCCTGATTTTGACTGGTTTATGAGTAAACCCGATACTTGGCCAAAGTTGTTTAATAATTAATGTATCTCTTGTAGAGAGTTGATGGGGTTACATATACGTAGTACCACATCATCTGAGAATGAACTAATTTTAAAATGTTTTTTTGTTAATCATTATACCCTGAATGTTTATGTTGTTAATGTATTGCCTGAGCAAGTGGCTCAATTGCAAGAGCAAACAGTAATGGGGAGGGGACAACCCCATGGCAAGGAGAAGCTCTCTGAACATATATTATTATTTTTTATTTGAGCCTTACGGTTGTCATTAAAAGTTTGAATTATTCTCATAAAATGTTCCCCAAATCCCATAAAAGATGGTATTTTAAAAAAAAATAATACTTAGTTTCTAATGAGTCAAATGCCTTTTGTATGTCCAGTGATAATATCATTGATGTAATGTTTTCTCTTCAACAATAATCGATTATGTTAGGTGATTTTTGAATACTATCGGCTACATGTTTTGGTTTTTTCCTTCAGTTTTCATTATTCCAGTATTGGCAAGAGCCCGCTATGTGGGGAGGGCGGGGTATAAGTCTAATAAATAAATAAATAAATAAATAAATAAATAAGATTAATGTGCTTTGGACTTTGGGAGGAGGGCGGGGTATAAGTCTAATAAATAAATAAATAAGATTAAGGTGCTTTGGACTTTGGGAGGAGTGATTAATTTTAGGTAAAGATCAACAGTAGTCTGATTAAATGTATTTGCCCATTCACAATGTGTAAATTCATGACCAGATTCATGTCTATAGGAATTCTTGAAATTGTTAAAATCAGGATGTTTTTCATCTGAAGGGTGTTTGCTAAGAAGTGCTATATGTCTAGAAAGAAGATGCAATGTTTTTAATCTACAAAGGGACCTGATATACTTACTACATCAGGACCATTTTGGAGAGAGAAACATACAGAGAGAAACTTTGGGAAACAAAAACTTTTATCAGTTTCTCCATAAAATTTGTCTTTTAAAAATATGGATTTCACTTTTTTCAAATGTTTTTAAATGAAAATGAATGGATTAGAGTTTAAATATGCTACAATTGAAAAGCAATCCTCTGTCTAGAGAAATTAAATTATTTGACTGTTCTGCTGCTGATTTGCTGAGGAACAGTTTGTCTGAGGGCCAAACTAGACATGACCATGTTCTTGTAGTTGCCACAAGAATGCTCTCACCACCATTTTTTAAGGCCTTATCATGATTAGGCCTGCAGTGGGCGGGGGGCTGAGGTGCTCTTGTCACCTGTCCATCTCATCAAGTGACAAAATGACTGCACCACCCCCACTCTTTCAGCACTTGAAAGGAGGATAGAGGGGGAGGGACAAGAACACAATGCAACCGGCCCAATAAAGATTGGGTCTTGTGGCCTTTTAAAATCACTTCAAAATAGCAACAGCATCCTTGAGGTTGCCATGAAGATGCTGGCATGTCTAATATAGCCCTTACTAATAGGGAAATTAAGGTCTACCACAAGATCCACAAATGAATTGTTTGATGGGATGTTCCCTGGTAATTGCTTTAGTAAATCTTGGAATTACAATTCTACATCATACAGTCATATCAGCTGAACATTTTCTCCAGATTTGGTTTAATCACTGTGCAATGTTCAATGTTCAATATAAAGATAATGAGTTCATTCTTGCTAACACAAAGTTTTTATCCTCAATAATATCAGAATGTATCTTAGATGATGATTTCAGTGCTGTTCTAAATAAATAAACACACACGCACATATATATCTATATGTATTTGAAAGTGTCTTCTATCTCAGGCTATATATACTTGATGATGATCAGGGCTTTTTTTGTAGAAGAAGTCCAGCAGGAACTCATCAGCATAATAGGCCACATTCAATGGCAGAAACTCATTAGCATAGTAGGCAACACCCCTGACAACACAGCTTATTAGCATATTAGGCCACACCCCATGTTACCAGAAGTGTGGTCATCCAGCCACACCCAACTTTTGCTTCTTATTCTGTTTACCTTGTTTGTTGTCAACACCCAGGGCTTTTTTTGTAGCAGGAACTCCTTTGCATGTTAGGCCACACACCCCTAATGTAGCCAATCCTAATGAGTTTCTGCTGTTGGCTGTAGCCTATTATGCTAATGAGTTCCTGCTGGGTGTGGCCAACTGAGGAGCCAGCTGAAACTCCGTTCCTGTGCGTTCCTGCCCAAAAATAGCCCTGATGATGATGATGATATTTCAGATTATTAGATTTCTGATTTGTGTGCAAACCTGAGGTTTGTTCAGGTTTCTAGACAGATCTGTCTTGTCTGCTTATTTATTTATTTATTATTGTATTTCTACCCCGCCCTCCCCGTGAACGGGTTTATGGGCTTTTCCACTTTCTTTGAGAGGATTTTAAAAAAGAAAATTACTATTATATTGTAGCTTAAGTAGGTTTTGATATGATTTTTTTTAATTGCCCCCCCGAAGAGGATTTTATTGATTTTACTTTACTACGGGATATGGGGAAAGGTTACTGATCTCTACCTCTAAAAATGTATGGGACATGGGTAGGGAAAACTAATACAAAAAACTCTACCAGGATGGGGGAAGGAAACTAAGCCCTACTTCTAAGAAAAAACCCTACTGGACATGGGGGAGGAAAGACTAACAAGGTGACACGATCTGGTTACATTTATATCATTTGTCACCTGGTGTTACAGAGCCTTATTGCTTATAAAAAAGTTAACAAAAAATTATAAAAGTAAAAAGCTGTAAAAACCGATTCATTAATCAAAAACTGCATCTTCCATGATTATCTTGGTCTTAGGATCTCTTCTTCTTGTATTTCTTCTTTCCTCGGGGTTTGGGAGCGGCTGCTCCTTTCTCTGATTCCGATGTGCCTGAAGAACTAAGGAATATTGGACTACTGCTTTCTGAATCCTGTGAGTAGGATTCCTCTTCTTCCTCCTCAACTTTTCTCGGTTTCTTATCTTTGTTGTGCTGCTTTGGATTCAAGTGTTGCTCCACAAATTTTTTAGCCTTAGGAACAGAGTCAATATTATATTTTCTGTCTCCATATTTAAAACTCAGTCCTTCAGGAAACAGCCATCTGTACGGGACCCCCTTCTTCTGTAGAGAGAGAGTAAGCTCCTTGTAGTTTCCTCCCCTTTCTAACTTCGAAGGGGATATCCTTCAAGATTCTTATTTCTTCATTCTTAATTTTTAGAGGGATCCCCTGCGTGGCTTTTAGCACTCGATCTCTGGTAGATCTTCTCGTGAATTTCAAACATATTTCTCCAGGGAGTTTATTCTTTTTGATGAAATCTGGATAAGCCCTATAGGCCCAGTCCATCTCCTTCAGTAAGTCTTCCTGTTTGTAATCCATTATTGGAGCCAAAGTCTCTGATAAAATGTTCTTCAAATCCTCGTTCTTTTCTTCTGGAACCCCTTGAAATTGTAGAATGTGCATAGATCTTTCCAGTCTGTTTTTCCATTTTTTTTTAAGTCTTTTCCATTGTTGAGGTCCTTCTGTCCATTTGAGTCATCTGCTTTTGCAAATTATCTATTTTCGGGTTGAAATTAGTCATCTGCTCCATTAGAGGGTGCAGTGCATTCGCCAGCAATGTAGACATCTCTGCAGCTACTTCCTGGTTGTGGGAGGGAGTTGTTGGTATGCCATTTCCGGTTGATGTTTTTTTTCTCCAGACCCGGCTTCCGCCCTCTCCCAGCCATAATATCAATAAGAAGTAAGTTTCCCAAAACAAAGTAAAAGTTAGCAGAAATTAATCCACTTTTCTTTATTATGCAGCTTTTGTTTTCGCTAATCCTCTTATGCGCATAGCTTGATTCAAAGTTGTTCTTAAAGTTCGCTTTAAAACCACGTTGTTTCAAACGGGGGGGGGTGAACTCTTGAGCGTCTCCCTCCCCCCTGCCGCTTTGCCCTTAGATGCTTCTAATTACTACCAAGGCTTTTGTTCACTTAAATCACCTGAGCAGTGCTTGACTCACGCTTTGCAGCCTTGGAGATCTTGTAGAAGCTTTTCAGCAGCTGTTGATCGTGTCCGCTGGTCCGGTAGTCGTCTCTCAGCACCATGTTGGCTTTTCGGCGATGGAACCTTTCAGAGATAAAGGTGAGCCTCAATTCCTTGGCTGTTGCCTTGGAAGAGGCTCTCCTCAGCTCTCCAGGCTGGGGGTCTCCTACAGAGACCCCGGGAGGGTCCGGGACCTGCTCGGACCCTTCCCATCAGCCGAGTCTCGGCGCAACCCCCTCGGAGCGAGACGGGGATGCGACCGAGCAGCAAAACGCTTAAACCGGAAGTCTTGATATGATTTTTCTGAGAGGACATTAGATGGCAACTGAAGTTGCTCATTTAAATCCATACTTCCTTAGTCTTTAGTTTTTAATTTTTGTTGTAACACGCATGGGAAATAACATCTCTCAGAAAGACCTTTGCGTAATCCCATATAGTTAAATTGTTAACTTCTAATGTAGCATTTATTTTTAGAAGATTTTATTTGGACAGATAAAAACAGGATTATGTACTATAAATATTTAAATGATTTTAGTGATATACGCTGTAATGTACATATTATGAATGAATAATCAAATTAAAATAATTATGAGTCCAAGAGAACCTGGCACTGACATTTTGACATTGATCAATACATACCTAAAATTGTTGAGATGGAGACATGAAAATAGAATCTCAGCCCTCTGATTTAAGACTATTTAAAGTAAATAATGTCTTTGTAAAATGCTTTCCTTAAAAAAAAAGAAACATTTTATGTGGTATTTTCAAATACTTAGGGGAAAAAGTGCTATATTAGAAAAGAAACTGTAGAATCAGCATGACATTAACAACAGGGCTGTCTATGAAATTTTAAGTATGAAAGGCAATTTGTCTTTTTCCCTCTCTTTTGGAATTACTGAAAGCAAAAAAAAATCTAAAAGGAAACAATAAAGAATTAAGAATTATGCAAATCTTAATCAAAATGTCAGTACTAGGCCCAAGTTTAGTTCATGATAAGTGATTCTAAAATATGCATTATTGTGGAATTTCTGATAGGGTGTTCCAAAAATAAAAGTTGTATTTTAAATCACTGGAAGCTTTAATAGCAAGCTATAAGTAATGAGTATGCTTTTCCCCTCTTGCTGTTGAGAAATCCCCTTTGGCAAAACTATTTTACTGCATCATAACTTCAAGGCTGTGCATTTGAGAGAGATGGGTCAATGAACAAGGTTACAGCTAAGGCGGGGGGGGGGATTATAGATGTTGACAAGTCCTCCTCCCCCAATAACCAGAGCCAGGGCCTTTTCAGTGGCGGCTCCATACTGGTGGAACGAATTCCTGGAAGATCTTAAGTCCCTGTGGGACCTTTTACAGTTCCACAGGGCCTGTAAAATGGAGATCTTCCACCAGGCTTTCGATTAGGGGCTGCCACTGACGAAAGAGGCACTGAAAAAGGAACATCTTATGGACCTGGTTACGGCACGGGATTGCTGCCTGCAGGACAGGGAGTGTGATACGTGACTTGCTGCCTACCTGATTGGGAGGAGGATATAGTAATCACCTTTGTGATACTAGCACTTTATGTAACCTTTGTTACTGAATTTTATTGTATAAATTGTATTTTTTTTTTTATGATATTTTAACTACTGTACGCTGCCTTGAGCCAGTTTCTGCCTAGGCGGGATATAAATTGAAAAGTAATAAATAAATAAATATTATCAACAGGTCCCTCTCTGAGAGCCTATTCCCAGGGGCTCTCAAGGAAGCGATGGTCTGCCCTCTCTTAAAAAAAAAACATCTCTGGACCCGGCCGAATTGGTCAACTATTGGCCGGTCTCCAATTTGCCCTATTTGGGCAAATTAATAGAGAGGGCGGTAGCGATACAGTTGCAGAGCTTTCTGGATGACACTTCCACGCCGGATCCCTACCAGTCCAGCTTCCGCTCTGGTCACGGGAGGGAGACAGTACTGGTCACCCTCACAGATGACCTCTGGAGGCATCTGGATCAGGGCAGGATGGTGGTGCTGCTGTTGTTAGATCTGTCGGCGGCATTCACCATGGTTGATCATCAGCTGCTCACCCACCGCCTCACCGACGTGGGGATTTAGGGACTGGCCTTGCAATGGCTTGTCTCCTTTCTCCAGGGTCGGGGACAAAGGGTGGCACTTGGGGAGGTGATGTCCCAAAGGCATCAACTAGTTTGTGGAGTGCCCCAAAGGGCAGTGCTCTCCCCAATGCTATTTAACATCTATATGCACCCCCTTGCCCAGATTGCCTGGAGGCACGGGCTTGGGTGTCATCAATATGCTGATGACACCCAGCTCTATCTGTTGTTGGGAGGTCAGTCTGGCTCTACCCCAGAAGATCTGGACCAGGCATTGCAGGATGTGGTGGGATGGCTTAAGCTGAGTCGACTGAAATTGCATCCGACAAAGACAGAGGTCCTTTGCCTGAATTGGAGTGGCTTGAGGTTAAGGGGGCCCTCTTCTAGCCTTCGGTGGGGTGCTGTTGGTGCCAGTGCTGAGGGTCAGGAGTTTGGGAGTGCTCCTGGATGCTTCCTTGTCAGTGGAGGCCCAGGTAGCAACCACTGTCAAGGCAGCCTTTTACCATCTTCGGCTGATAGGCAGTTGGTCCCCCACCTCAAACTCTATGATCTGGCTTCAGTGATCCACGCTATGGTCACCTCGAGGTTAGACTACTGTAATGCCCTCTACATGGGGCTGCCCTTGGGGCAACTCTGGAAGCTGCATCTGGTGCAAAACGCGGTAGCTGGGCTGTTGATGGGCCTCCCCAGGTGGGAGCACATCCAGCCTGTGCTGAAGTCGTTGCACTGGCTTCCAATAGCATTCCAGATTCTCTTCAAGGTGCTGTTTTCGACCTTTAAAGCCCTTAATGGTCAGGGGCCTGCCTACCTGAGGGACTGCCTTTCCCCATATGTTCCCCCGAGAGCATTGCAGTTTGGAACACAACACTGCCTGGCCCCCCCTTGGCCTAGGGATGCCAGGCTGGTGATAACTAGGACCAGGGTGTTCTCCCTGGTGGTGCCAACACTGTGGAATGAGCTCTCTAATGAGATCAGAGCTCTACGGGACCTCCAACAGTTCCATATAGCCATGAAAATGGAGCTGTTTCCCCAAGCGTTCCAATTAGAACTGAATGCACTGGTTGGGTCGCACTAGCACTTTATTGCAGGATGCTGCTGCATTTATTTAGTTCACTGTATTTATTGGAATTGTATGGAATTGTATTTTATATCGTGTAATTGCTGATTTAAATTGTATGTTGGTTTTAAATTGTTTGTAAGATGCCCTGAGCTGCTTCGGCAGGAGGGCGGGGTAGAAATTTAATAAATAAATAAATAATGTTCATGGAAAGTTCGTGCTGGTTGACCTGCCACGAACTTCACTTCATGAACCGCAAACTGGCCAAAATTCATCAGGAACTTTTCTTTATGAGCGAGTTCATGCCCATCCCTACTCTTGAACTTTGTGATAACATGATACCTTACTCTGGGTAGGTGTAAAAAACCCCACTGCTTTGCAAGGTGAATGTTGGATTTGCACTTTGTACACTCAGGGACTAACATTTATTTATTTATTTCAATTTATATCCCGCCTTGCCTGCACAAGCAGGCTCAAGGCAGTGAACAACAAGTTAAAATCCAATAAAACACAGATGCACCATACAGTGCAAAAATTATAATAAAATACTTCATATAGGTAATATTAATGAAAAATACAATTTCATACAGATGGCACTCACTATTTGATAGTCCAGTGTAGCAGTATCCAGTAACATGAGGGCCATGATGTTCAGCTATAAATAGCTGATTCATCAGTGGCGGCTCCTAATTGAAAGCCTGGTGGAAGAGCTCCATTTTACAGGCTCTGCAGAACTGTAAAAGGTCCCGCAGGGCCCTGATGTCTTCCGGGAGCTCATTCCACCAGTGTGGCGCCGCCACTGAGAAGGCCCTGGTTCTGGTAATGGCCAATTTGGCGTCTTTCAGACCGGGGAGAGTCAGGCAATGTTGCGACCCTGACCTCAGTGCTCTCTGGGGAACATATGGGGAAAGGTGGTCCCTCAGGTAGGCATATAAGGCTTTAAAGGTCAAAAACAGCATATTGAAGCAAATCCAGTATGCTATAGGCAGCCACTGCAATGCCTTCAGCACAGGTGGTCATAAATTTCTTCTAAATTCTAGGCTGCAGAAGGTATCAGGATTAGCATTCATATACTGATGTAACTGGCCAGGACAGAAGACTTTGGTGAGCTACAACCAAAGGTTGTACACCAGCAACTGAGATTGCTAGAATTTGGAAGTCCCCCCCCCTTTTACTACTAATTTTTCATTACATAACTATGTCTCGTAGATATCCTTAGAAGAGACACATAAGCAGAGTATATGGTGGAAATCTCCGGTAGAGGATAGATGTATTTTAATTGGTTTTAATTTGCATATTTATGTGATTGTTGACTTAGTATGATGGAACTCACCCTGAGCCTGCTATCCAGGTAGGATGAGATATAAATCAAATAAAAATAAATAAAATAAATAAAAATATGTGTGGCTGCAAGGAAAAAACCAATAAAATAGTGGAGAAAAAAGCCATGAACAGATCCTGAACAAGAAATCTGGAAACTTTAAGAGTATCCTGCCTACCTCTAACATCATAGAGACAAGTACATGAGATCTAGTGAGAAAGGATTGGGTTAAATATCCATTGTATGTTTTTCTTTGCATCTCTATATAAAGCCTAACTTGGCTGATGCTTACCAAGATACAAAGAAGAGACAGGGAAGTGTTTGCTTAGCTCTCCATAGTACTAACTAGGATATTTCCCCCTCTATCCGTGGTGGTCTGGAGTAGGAGGTTGATTCTAAATGTGGAGAAAAGTCTCTTTAGGAAGAGAGCATGCAAGCCACCAGGGTAGCTAGTGACTTGGGGATGGCAAGAAAAAATAACTCAGATATTCATCATTGAGGTCTAGTAGCTTGAGACTGGGGCTGGCTGAATTAATTCCATATTCCCTATGGAAGAAAGAAGTTCTTGTGAGGCCTGTTTTACCACAGACTCCTAATGATAGGTTCAGTTTGTCATGTGAAATGGTGGACACATGTCTAATGTGTGTCACTTAGTAAGCCTCGGTTCTACCTCGTGGTGTTGGCCCCCTTACCAAAGGCTGTGGGAAAGATACAGAACTAAGGCTAGGGGGTCCCGCTAAAGGAGCGGGCCTCTAGCTAAAGACACTCTCACCCACACAAAAAAATTCTTAAACACTGCTGCTTTTATTTTAGAGTTAGTACAAGGCTGAATATGGAGAGCCGCGGCCAGCCAGGCACTTGGAAACCAAAAGCCCACAACGCAAATCATTATTTTCTAAAGGCAGGCAAGCACATATATCAAAATAACAATGGGAACAAAGTATCGACACGCACACAAAGAAGACAGAGGCCTCTGGGCTACCCTAGATCTTTCCCTGTATCTTCCCTGTACTCTCCCTGTATCAACACCACAAGGTAGAACCGAGGCTTACTAAGTGACATGCATTAAACACGTGTCCACTATTTTGCACGACAAGTAGCTTCTTCCACATATTCAAAACCAAGTAATGATGTCCAACTTGGCAGTCATCACATAAGACTTCTCCATAAATGACATGCTTTACTGCTTAATTGTGGGTTCCAGGGGCAGCTCTGCTTGCATGTGAGCTGTTCCTGTGGTCAGACATCAGATGGTAACTTAGGGCTCATAACAGACAACTAGCTTCATTGTCATAAAACTATCTGCAATATAGGATGAATTGGTAAGGAAACAGAAGAGCAAAGATTCAAGTGGCTTTAGCAATGTATATGTATTACATAAGTTTTGATTAAATTTTGTAATACAGTATGCAAGAAAATGACTGATTCACTGAAGTGCGGGACAATTTGTATATGTCCTAGAAGGCCTGAGTGGTTCATGGCTCCCTTAGGAATATATTTTTTAAAAAATAATCTGGTACTACAAATATGAACACATTTTCTAAGGGTTTTTTTGGGAGGGGCTTATCTCTAGATTATCAAACAGGGATGAAGAAGCCCAAGAAACTATGTACAAGGGAACCACCTGCCAATTATTAGTTCCACTTTATTCCAGATATCCCAACCCAAATATTTCCCACAAACCATATCTGGCAGAATATTTTAACTTTTTAAAATGAATGCAGGGATATGTTCATTAAATTTACATACAGTCATAAAGCAAGATAATTCTATAATCCAATGAAAGATTTATGAAAATCATATTTTAAGATTATTCCTTATTACATGGCCTTTCTTTCAATAGCTGGAGCTTCTATGTTCCTGTGCCTTATATGAACTTGGATACATCAGTTTTTAAATAGTTTACAATTTTGCTGATCTCTTGTGGAATATAAAACTATTTAAAGGAAATTGGATCAAGCAGGAAAAGTGACTGGAGGAAAAAAATAACATTTTCTACATGCTGTGATCACTCTGATTCACTTAGTTGAACTGAAAATGCACAATGTAATTTGAAAGTATAAATTATAAAGTACTTGCTAAAATATAAAAAATAAATACAAGAAGACAGAAGATGTTGGAATATCAAAGATCATTTTACTGTCCTTTCTAAAACACGACAGCATGCAAAATGTCCAGGAAATATCAAGGGCAACTTTTTATTGACAACAGAAAGCTGAAGAATGAAGCAGCCCTCTGCGAATTTAGATTGACATTGAATTGGACACAAAAAGAGCAGAACATTTTTGTTTTCAGATCTCTGACAATGAAATGATTTGGTTGAGTTCTAAGAATACCTTGTACAGTTTTGTGTGCTGTCAAACTTTGCTGTACAATTTTGTCTGTCGTCAAATTTATGATGAGTGATACTAAAAAAATAAAGGTAGGGTTATAGGATGAGGCACACTATAATGGAATCATTTGAAAAAAATTGCTAAGTTTGGTTCAAACTATAGAAGTACCCATAGAAGAGAGTCCTGTTTCAGCAGTGCACAACAAAATCACTGCAGTGTAGTCACTTTTTCCCTTCTTCTTTGAAATATTCACAAACATACTTTATCCGTCAAGGCTACTGTTGTCATCTCCCTTTCCTTACTATATGAAAAGCCTGACACATCTTCATTTTTAAGTAAATCCTTCTAACATCAATAGCATTTACTTATGTGGCTGCAATATTAGGAAAAGAGCCCTATGGATTAAAGATATATGTTTTCAATAGTGGACTAGAAACTATCACATACAAGTGACTGGTCTCAGATCATCCAGTTGACTTCTAAAAATATTTATTTTTGGAGTCCATCAGCAGCTATTTGCTAGAATATGCTAGACATAACTATTAAAGAATGACCAATAAATCCACCCATACAGAGCTTGTATTTCTGTTTCCTTACTACTTTAACCATGGGATTAAATTAAATAAATACAAAGGTTTTACTAATAAATTGTTCATGCAATCCAGACAGAGTTACAACTAGGGATGTCACAAAAAAATAGGTATGTTGGGGTTCAGGTGTATTGAACCCTCCAGATATCAGTATTTCCTGATATTCAGTATGATATTGGGATTTGGGAAATAATTAGGATTGCAGAAATAATGAGGATTGCAGAATTTTTCAGCCTGGCAGTTAAAGGGATTTTGGCTTGGCATTTAAATACACTTTCCAAGCCATGGCATGAATGGAACCAGAAGGTTCACCCTTTAGGGTTCACTCATGCCATGGCTTGCAAATCGCATTTGAAGGGACTGCCCCTCCAAGTGGTATGCAAATTGGCTTGAGGGGGACGATCCTAGGGTCAGTTCAATGTGCAAAAGGGGAGGGTGTCAGACACCCCTCCACCCTCCAAGTTGTGCGCAGATTGGCTTTGTGGGGGAAGATCCTAGGGTACCTGTGCAAAAGGGGAGGGAGAGTGTTGAACAGTCCCCCTACAAGCTAGAGACATCAAACTGGCAGCAGAGCTCCCTGGGATGCCCTTCTATCTGCCCTCCAAGTTATGTGCAGATTGACTTTGGGGGAAAGATGCAGGAGACCTGTGGGGAAGAGCTGACAGTTCCCACTACCCCAGCTGATGTTGGGCTGGCTCCTCTTGCAGCTTGGTTTAAACAGTTCTGTGCTACTTCGGCTGAGTCTGGCTTGCTGGAATAAAAGCAAAAAAAATTGGGGATGGGCTGAGCCATTATAAATACCCAAAAAGTACCAATAAGGTATTTTGCAGGCATTTCTTTGGTTCAGTTTATACTGAACACAGACCTCAAGTTACAGCAGTCTAAGTCTTCTGACTACAATGGATTTAGAAAGGTGTAATTCTGTTTAGTATTCCACCATATAAAGGGTGGAAAATTTAGGTAAACAGTTCTTTAATTAGCTAAGTAATGCACTTGTGATGAAAAATAAAAATCAGAAGAGGAAGAAAGGAAGATTGGCTGGATCTATGGAGCCATGAAGTCTTTATTATGTAGGCTGAGGTTTGTGGAATAAACCTTGATGCCATTAACATTCAGTGCTTCAGTTGCCTGCCATAGTAAAATAAATAGAATGATATTTGATTACAGTATAATTTATTTTGTAGGCCTCACAGTCAATTTTTTCAGAGAAAAGGATTGCAATGCAAGAAGTCAAGCCTGTCTTATAAAATTAATTATATTATTTCCCTATATTCACTAAAAAACTATAAATGTTTCTCTTGTTATATATAGTAAGGAAAATCCTCTTAGTCTTGCATTTTTTTTTGGGGGGGGGGAAGCACCAAAGTTGGCAGAGTTTCAAGGTAATCTGTTACCTGTCTGCTTTGCAGCAATCTGGTTCCAACATCTCTGAATAAATATAAAATTGTAATTTGAACAAAACTAAATAGCTCAACCAAAGGCAATACTATACAGCTAAGACTTTCCCTAAACACAGTTATGGATGTCAGGCAAACACAAGGGGGAGAATATTCCATAAATGTAGTGCCACCTCTGAAAAAGCCTTATCTCTGATCACCACAAACTTCACTTCAAAAGATAGAACTACCTGAAGGGAAACCTCTCCAGAAGAGTTCAGTGATCAGCAGTGTTAATATGGATGGAGATGGTGTTTCGTAGACCTAGACAGATGTTGAGATCAGCTTGCAAGATATAAAACACATGAAATGTGTTGTTGAGAAAATTTTATCCATGGTTACTCATAATATCTCCCAGTGTTCAGTTACAAGTGAGTGCAGCGGCCTATAGTTTTTTTGGGGGAAAGATTTATACTCAGCAGCCTATAGTTTTTATAGCTAGTATTGGTCACTGGGGGGTAGTCTTGTATATTTCTGTCTGTAAGGATAACTGGCTAACCCTGATATGTGAATTGCCCTTACAGCTCCTCCCTGGCAAAGTTAATCAGTTATTTATCTAGGTTTTGAGGTCATTTCCTGTGCCCTATACTTGTACCAATCTTACATGTTTTGTGGGTATGGATGGACAATCCATATACTGTCCAGCTATCTACAAGTGTCCTGAAGACTGCTGCATCTTAAAAGGATGTTCCTAAGCAGTGCTAAGTTGATTCTTTTTTATACCACTAACTGTGAGGGAAATTTTCTTTCCCTTAACAAATAACAAATGTAAGTCAAAGTAGCATAAAATTAAATTACTTCCACTAAGATGGAATTCTTAAATCTCAATCTTCTTTTGATATGCATGTGCTGTTGGGAAGTGCTGTAAAGACCCCCCTTTAGCTCTAGACATATCTTTGCAAGGTTAGCTACCATATATATAGAAGTTCCTTAAATGTTTGTTCATTATTGTAAGAATTTTGGCTATATTCTAAAACAATAGTTCACTGAGTCCTTCTGGCTATATATCACTATATTCTTTTTATTACTTGGGTTTCATACTACCTTTATTTTATTTTAACAGTCTCTCTCTTTCCCACATTGCTGTTTTGCCAAATCATTCCTGTTACTGCTCCAAAGAAGAAACTAATCTACAGGGTGTATACAGCTTCCCAGGGAGCCTTCAGATTTAGGGTTTTTATTGCTCATAGTAGAGCTAATCTATTCTGTGTATTTTTATTTTTCAGGACATTGAAGCAGCCGTGAAAGCTAAACAGCCGGATGTGGAAGGGATTTTGTCTAAAGGGCATCATTTGTACAGGGAAAAACCAGTCACTCAACCAGTAACGGTAATGAAGTAACCTTGGTAATATCCATTAGTGCATAATAGGCTATGCTTCCCCTGTTGTACACTTGTCCTTGATGCGATCTATCTGAAATCTATGCAAGAACATGGAGTTTTTCTGTGATACCACAGGGACACAAATGTTATGCTTTCAGCTGAAACTCTTCATACATTACTTGAAACTCTGACCGTTGTATTCTTCCCCCTACTCAAAACATCCTGACTGCAACAAGATCCACAGTTATGTCACCAGAAAGGACATGTGAGAGCCAATTTGGTGTAGTGGTTAAGTGTGCGGGCTCTAATCTGGAAGAACTGGGTTTGATTCCCCACTCCTCCACATTCAACTGCTGGTGTGACCTTGGGTCAGTCATAAGATCTGGCACAGCTGTTCTTGAAAAAAAGCAGGTTCTGTCAGAGCTCTCTCAGCTCCACCTACCTCACAGGGTGTCTGTTGTGGGGAGGGGAAGGGAAAGGCATTTGTAAGCCATTCTGAGACTCCCTTGGGTAATGAAGGGTGGGGTATAAATCCAATCTCTTCTTCTTCTTCTTCTTCTTCTTCTTCTTCTTCTTCTTCTTCTTCTTCTTCTTCTTCTTCTTCTTCTTCTTCTTCTTCTTCTTCTTCTTCTTCTTCTTCTTCTTCTTCTTCTTCTTCTACACACAGTGTATAAGGGGGATAAGAAGGGAATAAAAGCATTTTGTTTTGAGGGTTATTCATGAAAGAAAATATTAAAATAATGTAACCTAGGCTTTATTACAATGGCTATGGTGTGTGTGTTCATTGTTGTGAGGAGTGACATAATGTTTATAATTTTGACTGAAGCATAGGAGGTGGAAATATAAAAAGAAGAAATTGATTTGTTTATTATGTCTTTGGTAGCATTTAACTCTTGTGTTTCAAATAACTGTTGGTTGATTGGTACTCATGTTTTCTTTCTCAGAGAACCAAATCACTTCAGAGTTTAGAGCCACCTCCAACTCTGAATGACAGCTGCTTCAGTTAAACCCCATGTGACAGAACCCACTTTAAGAGCTAATCAGACCTGCCAGAAAGTTCAGTCAAAATAATACCAGAATAAATAAACTACCGTATTTTTCGCTCCATAAGACGCACCTGACCATAAGACGCACCTAGTTTTTACAGGAGGAAAACAGGAAAAAAACTATTCTGCCCGTTTACCATCTCCCCTGCTCTGTCCCTGTTTACCCTCTCCCCAGCTCCCATTGGGTCTCCTGCCCGCCCCTCAGGCGTCGCTGCCCCCAATTGGGTCCACCCTTCCTTCGGCTCCTTCTGGGGCGGAACCCAGCCGCAGCTCTGATGGCGTTCTCCTGAGGCATGGCTTGCTTCTGGGACACCATTGATCTGTTCCTTCGGGCCCTCGGCCGGCGCTGCGGCTGCAGCCATCGGCCTTCTTTTGTCCCTCGTTGCGCCGCTCGTTCGGCTCCAGGGCTCCCGCGGTTTTCCCCTGGCCTGCCCGGCCCTGCCAGGCCCTTCAGGGCGTTCTGAGGCTATCTCCGGGTCGCCGCGTCGGGTCCCGGCACGAATGGTGGGTCCAGGTGGGGCTGTGGGCTCCTTTGTGGGGGAGGGGCGTCTTCGGCTGCTGGCATTTGTAGTATTCGCTCCATAAGACTCACACACTTTCCCCCCACTTTTTTTTGGGGGGGAAGTGAGTCTTATGGAGCAAAAAATACGGTATTTCTTGTAGAATGAACTCCCTCTCAATTGAGATCACTTTTCTATAGTAATCTCAGTGGTCATGTCTTTTCTTTCTCTGAACAGCACCTACTGGAGTTGACAGCTCCCAGTTTTTCTCTCCTTCCTCTTTAGCATTCTAACATTCTGACCCTCCTGATTGGTTATTACTAAGATTCTGCCCATTCAGAGCTTAGTGACAGGGGATGGTTGCTTTCCACCCAAAACAATGAGATTTCTGGGATTTCATTTCATATACAGATGTAAGGAAATATTTTGACTGGGTAGTACATTATGTCTCAAATGTCTGAAATAATTCTTTCCATTATGCATGCAGAAGCTTGTTTCAATAACTACAGATGTTTCTAGACATCTGTACTTGTGTTCTCTTGTCATAATTACTGTCCCTTTTAGAAGTATTAGAAATGCTCATGGTGCAGTATTTTATAGTTTTAAATAATTATACCTTGATGGAGGGTAATAATTCATAAGCATTCCATTTAATGTAAATTATGAAAAAAATTGTTAATTGAATTTTTGAAATATTAGAAATTCATTTTCTGCTGTGTTATATTTTTAATTACATACTGCTGTTTGTTTAATTACCACCCTGTGAAGCTAATTTTTGTTTCAGTGACTGTTGCAGAGACAGCATCATAACAGTGTACACATGATGTTCTTCAAGTGGAATTACTTTCTTGATGCTTGAAATTTACACATTCAGATTGCTTAGGGCCTTTCAGAGATTGATGTTGTATTGTTTACCATGCACTTTCCCTTCCTGTGCAAATTATCTTTTTCGTGACATTCTTTAAATGTGAAGGACTGAGAAAACTTTACTAAAGCCCAATGGACTATATCCAGTTATTCCCTTTATCTGTGTAGGGATTCTTCTTTTGTTGGAAGACTCCTCTCTTTGAAAAATCTTTGCCAATAAAACATTCCTTGCTTGTCAGAAGGGAACTATTGATATAACCCATACACTGAAGAGACTTTATGAATATTCATAGTTTTTGTTATTTGCATGCACTCAGTCAAAGCTCTGTAAGCTAAACATTTTAAGTATGAAGTAGGATTGAGTCAGTAGGGATAATACTTTTACAAAAAGTTTTTTATGGAGCTTCAGAGTTTGCTCCAAAAGTGATAAAAATGTTTGTCTATTCCAAGTGAAAGCAGTGCTGATTCAGAAAGTATTGTCTTCACACTCAAGTGGCTTCATGGCATCATTACACAGCCAGATCTGATTAGCTATGTAGTGTCATGAAGTCATTGAACTCATAATGTAATTCCCAGTTGGCTGTGATGACTTTTCTCAGGAAAGAAATGTAATTTAAAACCATGGCATTGAAGCAGCAGTGAATCAGAGAAACAGTAGCAATGGAAAAGACTCTGAGCACGGTAAACAGGGTGGTGTGGGAGACCATTCAATAAAAAATGAAATATTCGCTCCCTGGTAGTGGTGGCAACCCTGTAGGGTTTTCAAAGCAAGAGACGTTCAGAGGTGGTTTGCCATTGCCTGCCTCTCAATATAGCCCTATTATTACACCCAGTATTAGTGATACTGCCAGGCTTATTAGTGATTTGAGACAGAAGTTTAAGAAGAGAAGAAGAGATGATATTTATACCCTGCCCTTCACTACCCAAAGGAGTCTCAGAGCAGCTTATAATCTCCTTTCCCTTCCCCTCCCCACAACAGACACTCTGTGAGGTAGGTGGGTCTGAGAAAGCTCTCTTGAGAACTGCCCTTGAGAGAACAGCTCTGAGAAAACTTGTGACTGACCCAAGGTCACACCAGCAGCTGTATGAGATAATTATTAGTGTGTGTTTGTTTTTATTATATGTTTTGGGGTTAAGGCAATGCAGGTTTCCTTGCTGTGACCCAGATAACTTGGAACTGTCCTTGCCTGGAATAAATTTTAGCCTTTGGGGTTTTAAATTTCTGCTGCTAAATTCTTCTGAAAAAGTTATATTTTCATTTATTACAATGAAATGGGCTGAACCTACCATTGACCCCACACGAGATGTTAAACTCTATTGAGCTGGCACTTCTCTGCAGCCCCCCTTTCTCTTTCTCTTTCTTTCTTTCTTTCTTTCTTTCTTTCTTTCTTTCTTTCTTTCTTTCTTTCTTTCTTTCTTTCTTTCTTTCTTTTTGAAATAATTTTTATTTGTTTTCATCTGCAGCTTTCTTTCTGACAGAAATATTACTTTTCCCTGTGTGTGTTTGTGTATTTCCCCACAACTGAAGCATGCTTATAGAAGTATATTATTGACTGATGGTTACCTCCCACCCCCTATTTTTATTCATTTGTACTGTGAAAAGAAACCAACAAAATACATGGGCAATTAGGACTCCTATTTAGGACTCCTGTTTAAGTAGTTGACAAACCTTAATTTAGCTTCATCACAGTTTTTGCATCACATGTTTGACAAGTCTTTCTTCCTCAATACATCAGTTTTGATATAATAAAAGGAGAAAAAGCATAGCATTAACTCACATGCAAGACAAAAATGTTTGCATCTTGTTGACACAAAGTTTTCCTGAGGGCAAATACAAACAAGAGGGCAGTTACAATCTGCCAGCCATCGTTTCCTCAAATAAATATTGTAAATGGAAAACACTGTGTGTGTGAGTGAGTGTTTAAGCTATATGTAGTCACACTTGAACTGCATATTTTCCTGGGAACTTTTTGATTTTTTTTTCTAAATTAGAAACACAGTAGCTGCTGGAATCCATGTCAATATACCAACTTTTTTTTTGTAGTAGATTTCTGAAATGTCAAACAGTATTAAAAAGATTATATATTACAGCCAAGGTATAAGCATTAACTATTGTAAATCGCTTCTGGGAAATGATGTGTCTCATGAAAGAATCTATCTGAATATTGTTTTCCCCTCTTGACTTTGGTCCTTGTAATTGGTATGGAATGTAAAAATATACAGTATGACTGGTGAACCCTATAAACTGGTCAAATCTGCTATACAACCAGCTCTGGATTCTTTTTCAATTGAGGGTCTCTCAAAAGACATGTGAAACTCATTGCCAAGTCATTTTGGCATAAAAGGAAAACATTCTAATTCCATGTGGATTCTTCTTAATCAGTGTGGGTCGTGTCACCCTTTTAATGTTTCTCTTTAAAATACCAGCATTTCAACCCCTAAATGAGTGTCACTTTCCCCAAGGCTCATTCCAGAACATTAGGAAACTGCCTAACTAATGTCCCAAATACCACTCAGACCATATATTAGATAATGAGACATATCTGGGAATGTTGGGTTTTGAACCTGGTCTAAGCCTGAACCTGGATCAAATCTGTCCAAATGGACTCTGTTAGAAAACAGTTTCTCTTGAGAATAAGCTTTAGTAAGAGCTATTCCCTTATGCACACATAGCTCACCAAAGCTATGGTCCTTTTATTGATAACATGAAGATTCAACAAATGTATAAGGAATATATTTATTATAGGCCAGAAATGTGTATTTATGGGTAATATGACCACATAGCAAGAGAATTTAAATGAATAGGAAGAGGGTAGTGTATGACTTTAGACATTCCTGGTTATTTCAGGAAATTAAGTTCATTGTCCCCCAAGCTGAAATAGCGAGGCAGACACAAATGTTGGGTTTAACTATAGGGCCACTTTATTAATTGACAATCGTAACTGGAACCAAAGGCAAGGGTAGCACAGCATTGCGGTATGGTCAAGGCCAGAGGTTGAGGACCCCTCCCTTACCTCTTCAATACGGCGAGCCATCCTGTCCCAGATGTGAGCCCACTGCAGGGGCTCCCATCTGGCCGGCTATCCATTGCAGGACAACCCTGTAGCCCCATCCCCCGAGCTGTAAGGTTCAAAGAGAGGACCTAAACAGGGCCGTCCCGAAGGCAGTCTGTTTTCCCACCCCATGCCACAAGGCACAGAGACTGTACTCACAGGACTCCTTCAACCCCAAATGAGTGGTGTCAGCTGGTGCTCACCAGACTGCAATCTGTATACCGCATACCAGCCTGCCAGAACAAAAGTGACCGGCCTAACTAACCGACATACCCTCATAAACACCTGCGTCACTGCTGCAAAACAGGGTAAGCAAAAAACACCCCTCCCAAGTACCAATCAGGAAGGGGTGAAAAATTCCTACCTGGTCCCCGAAAACTGGGCAAATGCCTGCACTACAAACAGGGCGGGAGGGTAGGCCGACGACTGCGCGGGACTGCTGAAGGGGATAGGCAGGGCCTGGCTTTAAGCCTTCTTGGCCCCGCCACCTCTTAATGTCCGTATGTGGCGCTTTTGGCGCCAAAATCCCAGCCTGCCTCATTCTGGCTGGGAGGCAAAGTTGCCGCCCAGCCCAGTGGCTGGAACGGCCGTGGGCTGTTGAATCATGCTCTCACAGCCTATAACAGCCTTATGGACTCATATGGCTATATAAAATCCTGTGTGTTAAACCCATCATCAATCTTCTTTTATGTCTCTCAATTCCTAACCCCCTGACTTGACTTGACTTAGTTATATCACAGTTCTTTAATTATCAATTGTCAGACCTAATAGTAATTCAAGTGAGATTTTCCCTCTGGAAGGCAGAATGCTTCATTTTCTTTCTTAAAAATCATAACCCAATGTGTCATGTCTCATCCAGTGTTCCCTCTAAACTGAGTTAGTGTGAGCTAGCTCACAGTTTTTTAGCCTCCAGTTCACACATTTTTATCTTTGCTCAGGAAGGATGGCTCCAGAGCAAACTAATTTATGCAGTATCCAAATTGCTCACTCACAACTTCAGTGCCAGTAGCTCACAAAGTAGAATTTTTGCTCACAAGACTCCACAGCTTAGAGGGAGCATTGGTCTCATCCGTGCTTTTCCCACCCTTTTCCTGGTCCATTTGCACCTCTTTTCAGCTGCTCTAAGTTCTGACCTTCTTCAGTGTCGGCAATATTTCAGGGATCCCTGCCCTGAGTTACTACAAACAGAATAAGCTTTGGCCAGGTTAGATACAGAGCAAACTTTGAAGCCTGAAGATCAATAGAAACCATATCAGCATTTTTTTTTTCAAATGAACAGATATTAGGGTTGTCATCTCCCTAATGGGGGCAGGGTTTTCCCCAGTTTTGGGGGTCCCAATCTTCCACCAGCCAACTGGCCTGCAGGGGGAATCCCACCCCCAAAGAGTGCTGGCGCACTGGGCATGTTGTTCAGGGGACACTATATAGCATTCGGGTAAAAACTCTGGTGACCATAGAATTTTTGCCTGAATATTAGTGCATCCCTAAATAACATGCCCAATTCAATGACGTCACTTCCGGGTGATTCATTGTGGTGCATGTGCTCCACATGCATGCCAGAAGAGTCCCAGAGCCAGCCTGGAGCCCCTTGCCAGGATGAAGGTAAGATTTGACAACCCTCATAGAAATATTTCTTTACTAGGCCTGAGATCTAAATTTTAGTTCTGTCAGCCTCTGAGTCTGTAGGTTGTTAAATACGTCAGGCTTGCTGGAATCCATAAATCTAATAAGGCATCCTGACTGTTCAGCTGGATGCATACCACTTTCTCCTCACCAAGCAAGTCACATGAGGAACAGGCATGTGCTGCTTCCCCTCACTGTGTGAATCCCAGGTGGGACTGCCTCTCCCTCACCAAGTGAGTGCTGCATGAGGGTCAGGCCGGTGCCATCTCCTAGTGTGCTGTGCAATAGCTGGGGGTGGCTCTTCTACTACTGGACTTTCTCAGTTAGCTGGGATGTCAAACCATGCCTGTAAGTGGATATATGTATTGAATTGATGTTTTAACCAAATGACACATAAAACATAAACATGAGGGCTTTTTTAAAAAAATCCTAGCTGTTCTTGAAATGTTTTTTATACTTGTATTCCAATTTTAGAGAAAACTAGAAGATCTGAATACTGACTGGAACACAGTAAACCATTTAATAGAATTGCTGAAAGGAAAACCAGTTTCAGGAGCCACAGGAATTGTATCTTCTGCTGTTGGTATGTATTTTAAAGATTCAATGATCATTTCAAAATGTATCGCAAATGTTAAAATTTTAGGTCCTACAATAGTGAGGATGATATGTGGAAAACGAGATGTTTATCATGTCCATGGCTGTGCTCCACAGCTAGGTAAGCAGACCTACCACCTGCTTGTATGACCATTCCCTTCCTTGTTACTTAAATCTGCCAGTGGTGGGCTGGCTGGCTGGATCAGTTAGTTAATGCTTCATTAAGAAAGGGGGTGGCTGCCCCAGGCTTGAAACAGGCTGTGGTGCATCCACTTTTTAAGAAGCCTACCTACCTTATACCCAGGAGATCTCAGTAATTCTTGACCAGTCTCAAATATTCTGTTCTTGAGCAAGGTGATTGAAAGGATGGTGGCTGGACAACTTCAAACTTTTCTGGATGAGACAAATTGTTTTGATCCTTTCCAATCTGGGGGTAGGCCTGGTTGTGGGACTCAAATAGCCATGGTCACCTTGGTGAATGACCAGCACCAGAAAATGGAAAAGGGAGTGCATCTTTTGTTGATTCTCCTGGACCTCTCAGCAGCTTTCTATACTATCAATCATGATTACTCTTCTGGACCACCTATCTGGGCTGGGGTAAGGATGCACAATTCTGTGGTGGTCCTGGTCCTACTGTGGGGGGGGTAGGTTTCAGAAGGTGGCGCTGGGGTATTCCTGCTCAGCCTCTTGGCCCATAGAATCCCATCAGGTTCCATCTTGTCCCCTACACTCTTCAGGATCTACATGAAACTGCAGGATGAGGTCTGTATTTCCTTTAATCGGTCCTGAAATTATTGTCTATCTACTTCATTTGGTGCCCTCAAATACTAGTAATATGGGAATAGGACAAAAAAATTACCCACTTTCTCTACCCCATACATAATTTTATGAACTCTATTAAAAGTATTTACTCAGATGTAAGACTAGGTTTTGTTCCCCAAGTATGGCATTAAATAAAAGAGTGGGTCTCTTAGGGTGTGGTCAGACGCATGAGATAAACCAGGGGGAGAATCGAAACTATTCCCTCCAGAGGAATTTGACCCGCAGTTGCACAATCACACAGTCCTTTGAAGCTGTGGGGGCAGCCCGCCACTGCGTGATCAGACGCAACCGCAGGTGAGTTGAGGTTTTTGTTTTTTTTGCTGTTTGTGTCCTATTAGCTTAAACGGGGAATCAATGAATCGCATCTCAGCACTGAGGGCTCCCTATGGAGTGTGATGATGATGTGCAAACTGAGAAGGCGGAAAAAAACAACAGCACGGAGTTGGGATGGCCTGATCAGACCATCCTGACACCATGAGAGGGTGCTGGAGCGATCAGACAGGGGAAAGTCCGTCTTTGGCTTGTAGCAACCCATTTGCTACCAGACTTTCTCCGGTGTCTTTTTTCTCTAATTCTATGTTGGAGAAAACAGGTTGCTGACGGGTGCAGGGTGCTTCCCAGATGTTTGTGTCTGATTGTGCCCTTTAAATCCTCCCAGCATTTGCACCTATGGCACGGCTAATTGTGTGTGATCGCGTCCTTACACTTACATAAAAGGTACATTTATGTCCAGTGATACTTTTATGCATCACATTTTTATGGGGGTTGTCTTTCATTCAGGGTCATCTTCCTTTTGAATGAATACAGGAGGTTCCCCCTCAGTTGTCTTTTTTCTAAAGTGAAAAGTCCTAGACTCTCTAATCTTTCCTCATAGGAAAGGCACTCCCATCCCTTGGTTGTCCTCTTCTGTATTTTCCCAGTTCTGCAATATCTTTTTTGAGGTATAGTGAACAGAACTGTACATAGCACTCCAAATAAGTCCTCATTATGGATATATAGAAGGATGTTACAATACTGGCCACGTTATTTTCAGTTCTTTTCCTGATGATCTCCAGCATGGAGTTTGCCTTTTTGACCACTGCTGCATATTAAGTCAATATTTTTTTTTCTTTTTCACTACAACATCCAGTGTGTATCACCTTACAATTACCTACACAGAACTTCATTTGCCAAGTTATTGCCCACTCATCCAACAGTATTGGTGCTAGAAGGCAACATCAAGGGAAGGCCTTGGCCTGTGTGCCCCATTTGTTGGCTGTCAAGGGTAACTGGTTCGTTCCTGTTTAAAACAGGTTGTTGGATTAGATCTGTTTAGAATTCCTGCAAGTATTCCCACAGACCCTTTTCAAACTGCCTTTGTAACATTTTAGTAACTGCTTGCTAATTGATTTTTTTCTGTTGTTTCTGACAGACCTGTTTTAGTAAATGGCTGCTAGTAGAATTTATTTACCTGTTCATACAAACCCGCTTGTGTTGGGTTAGCAAAGCATGGTTGAACTGCTTTTGATGGAAACTGTTTTTTTCTGTTTTCATCCCCTTTGTTCCACTTCTGAATCAGCCTTTTGGCCAGAAAAAAAATTGGTGGGGGCATGGGGGTGCGTGCCCCTGACATTGTGACATCACTTGTAACATCACTAGGAAGTGATTGGCCAGCAGGTGGGCTCTCCTTCTCCATCCCCATTTGTGGAGGCTCAGAAGGAGAAGGAGAGCCAAGGAGGCAGGTTGGCAAGGCAAGGGGTGGCAAGCAGAAAAAGGCATTGTGTCTCCTCTTTCTGCTTGCCACCTACTTCCCTGCCTGCCTGTCTCTTCAGCAAAGATATGCACCTGCCTGCCTCCTCGGCTCTCCCTCATCATCAGCATGGTTGCTGGGCTGGCTGGCGCAGGTACAGTGAGGCACCAGGTGGGCCATTCTCTACTGGCCAGCCTCAGCACCTCACTGTGCCTGCACCAGCCAACCCAGCCACCTCACTGTGCCTGCACTAGCCAGCCCAGCCACCATGCTGCTACTGAGGAAGAGCCGAGAAGGCAGGCAGGTGCATATCTTTGCTGATGGGGTGCCCAGAAGTTGGGGGAGGAAGGGGGTCTGGCATCTTCCCAGGGAGTGCTGGGGGTCATCTTTGGGGGCACTGCCCCCCAATCCCCACAGTGGCTGTGGGCCTGTTCTGAATCATTGTGTGCTGTTGAAATGTCCATAGCACTTTCTACAATGCCAGTTTTTCCCCTGCCCTTTTTGGTTGTCCAATCTTCCAGTTTGGTGTAGTGGTTAAGTGCGCGGACTCTAATCTGGGAGAACCGGGTTTGATTCCCCACTCCTCCACTTGTATCTGGCTGAATGACCTTGGGCAAGCCATAGTTCTGATAAGAGCTGTTCTTGAAAAAAGAGCAGTTTCTGTCAAGAGCTCTCTCAGCCCCACCTACCTCACAGGGTGTCTGTTGAGGGGAGGGGAAGGGAAAGGAGTTTGTAAGCTGCTCTGAGACACCTTTGGGTAGTGAAGGGCAGGATATAAATCCAATCTCTCCCTTTTCTTCTTCTCTGACTTTTTTAATATTCTAAGATGAGTGCTATAGAGCTAAACCACTATAGCACTGAAGTTTAGTACAGATTTAGTGCTATAGCACTCACCTTAGAACGTTTTTAAAAGTCCAGGGAAGATTGTGTGGTGAAAAAGAGTGTGGGGGGGGGAGTTGTACTGTTTTAAATTACCATAGCACTTCAGAGATGGCTCATTAACAGAAGTAAATTTGCTGTATGAAACCCCGTCCCTGTATCACTTTACTCAAAATCAGGACAATAACAAATAACATCTGGTTTAGAATGGTAATGTGAAAAGGACCACGTTGTCTTTGCTAGAGGTACTTTCTGTTGGAAACTTAACTAAGTGCATATTGCCCTCCTGGTGATTGTGTCAACTCTGGCCTTTAGAATTCATTGTTCTTTCGATTCTGGGCTGAAACTAAAGATTCAGATCTCTGGAATGGTTGCACCATGGTGGCAGAGGCTTTCTTCTTTGTGGTAGGCAATGCACCCTCTAAGCTGTGGAGTCTTGTGAGCAAAAATTCTACTTTGTGAGCTACTGGCACTGAAGTTGTGATTTGGCTACTGCATAAATTAGTTTGCTCTGGAGCCATCCTTCCTGAGCGAAGACAAAAATGTGTGAGCTGGAGGCTAAAAAACTGTGAGCTAGCTCACACTAACTCAGCTTAGAGGGAACACTGATGGTCTTCTCATGTGGAGTTGGGACCTAACAAGTCCTGCATAAAGACCAGATCATTATTACAGTATATCTTTGTGAACACTAAAGAAAAAAATGTGCACACTAGGTAGCATTAGCCATCAGGCACCCATAAAGTACCATGCCTGCTAAAATCCAGAAAAACTCCTCAGTACAGAACAGCAGTGTTGCTAAAACAAGTCATATTCTGGAACAATGAAGCAAGTAGCCCGTGATCATCCAGAAAAACTGTACATTAGTTCTGAAGACAAAGGCTGTCACTTAGAGGAGGGCAGGGAGCTGTTCCTGTTGGCAGCAGAGGACAGAACTCAAAATAATGGGTTTAAATTATGGGTCAACAGGTACTGGCTGGATATTAAGATTCCCCCCCCCCCCCCCAGTAAGGGTAGTTCAGTAGTGGAATCAGCTGCCTAGAATGGTGGTGAGCTTTTCATCACCGGCAGTCTTCAAGCAGCAGCTGGACAAACATTTGTTGGGGATGCTTAGGCTGATCCTGCATTGAGCAGGGGTTGGACTAGATGGCCCATATGGCCCCTTCCAACTCTTATGATTCTAGGAAACTAATAGGGTTAGTCTTCCTCTAGTGACATTTGTGTAGAAAATTTATCTTGTGTATAACATTCCCGACTGTCTTTGAGATGGTAACATTCTAGGAGAGAGAATTTTCTAATAAAGGGAAAGACCATGGAAAGACCACAGCATTTTTACAACATGCATCCTGTTTAACGCATAGCACATCGGCACAAAACTGATTTAGTAGTTTGATTTAGAGAATTTCAAGGTCAGGACCCAATTTCAAAAGAAGTTTTATTTTCAGCTCCATTGACATCAGACACAAGCTGAAAGACAAACTCGGCTAATAAAAAGACAAAGAGTTCAGACTAACATGGCTACTCTTTTGGAATTCATCTAATAAAGCTTTCGGATTCAATTTACTTTCTACATATAGCTTGAGGAATCTCTGGAGGTCATTCACAGCATGTGCTTCAGTACCAACAGGGAGAAATAATGAAAAGAACCTGGATAAAAAGCTGACAGTATGCCTTCAAAACTGCATGAATAAGAGCATAATAAGCTAGTTCATGTTCTAAATATTCTGTGTTTTGTGAGGTTTCCTGTCTTGATCTCTGACTATAGAGTATCATGGTGCATGGATTTGTTGTAAAACTTGCTTAGTGAATAAACACAAAAACCAAGTATGAAAGCCAGAGTTCTGACTTAAATCAGCAAGAAGTGTGTTGCTACTTCATAGTTAACTTAACCTACTGATAGTTGCTCAAATCTCTTTTGAATAATTTCTGCAATACATAAACATGAGTGAGATATTTGTAGCTTTTTGCTGGTGACACCAACCATTCTTAACTATACTTATCTGAACATTCATAGCCACAAACAAGAGATTGTTAGGTATAGCAAGGTATTGTATAGAAGTAGCATATGTAAAACAATATGATGGAGGAACCTCCCCAAGTTAAGCTTATGAAAGTTCTGTTAATTATGGGCTTTTCCAAGAAATTAAAAAAATATATATCTAAGGCTGAATTGTTTCTAAATGGCCTCATTGTGGGCTTTTTGCACATGTGGCTCTTTTACCTACCTGACTGTGTACCATGAACTTTTTGCCCAGGCATCCTTCAAATAAGGACAGGAGACAATGGGTTAGCTAGTTTATTTAAATGACTGATCTACATTATAATGTATTAAGATATGCTAACATATTTCAAGGGCAGGATGTGCTAGGCAGCTTGCCAATGGATGCTTTTGTATGGCAGATCCACCCTCGCTTAAAACTTGGTCATCTATTTTGCCAGCCTTGTTTATCTTTGTCTGTACATGCAATGTGCCAAGAGATGCCAACCCTCACTGCCCTCCCTAGAGGCCACTATCAGGTTTGTATCAATGTTGCTTAGCACCAAGTGTTCTCCATCCTAACCCACACGCTTGTGATGGGCTTTTCAGGACATGATCCTCCATCACACCTGATTTGTCTAGTTTCCTTCCAATCATCCCTACCTATCATGAGCAACTCACCGTACTCCTGCCAACTAGTTATGGCCTAACAAGTCAGAGCCCAGGTCTAATTATTTTTAACACCCCCTTTAGGGACGTCACAAACAAGGCAGAAAAAAAGTTCCCCCAACAGCTAATATGGGGGAACCCTCAAAATCCCTGCTTGACCCTTTATAAGAAACTGGCTAATCCCACAATATCCCATGTGAGAGTGGGTGGTTCAGCAGCATACAGGGACATCATCTGTTTAACTTGGATCCCTGCTATCCCTCCCCCTTGGCTGGAACATTTCCAGCCTTGCCCCATGTCTCATTTGACAAAAGGATCCAGGGCAAATGAATCCATAGGTGGTAATGTTATGAATGCCCCTTTTCTCCGAAATCATACATTATAATGCCTGCTGCCATGAGTTGCTGGCTATTTGTGTATGTAGAGATGGGGTTACCCATTCAATACTCAGTCAACAAGCTGTTAGACATGTTTGAAAGGGATCCTCACATGTTTACTTAATTGCTATAATAAACAGAATCTCAGAAAACATCTGCTAGAGCTCACCAAGACTTGAAAAGGGCCCTGTATTCACCATTATTTTAATAATGACAACTTTTTTATGGTAACAACAGACCCTGACCTGGGTAGCCTAGGCTAGCCCCATCTCAACAGATCTCAGCTCCTAAGCAGGGCTAAGCAGGGTCAGCCCCAGTTAGTACTTGGATGGGAGTCCCCCAAGGAAGTCTAGGATTGCTATGCAGAGGCAGGCAATGGAAAACTGCCTCTAAATCTCTCTTGACTTGAAAACCCTATAGCGTTACTATAAATCAGTTGTGTCATGATGGCAAAAAAGTAAAAAGAAAAAGAATGATCCTATGAACACTTCATTGTAAATGAAATTCATAATAACAATTTTATTTATTTATTTATTTAATTTTTTGTTTAAAACAGTTCTATCCTGCCTTAGCTCCTTGGACTTAAAGCAGCAAATGATGCAGCAACCAAGTTGCAAGGATATATATTATAATAATCCAATTAACTAATTTAGAACTGATTGAAATACACAAATTACAATTTTAAAAGCACTAAAAATGTAAAGCTCATGCCCAACAATCTCATAGCCAGACCTTCTGAAAAATTTACCCACCAGCAAATGTTCTCTGTTACAAGACTGCCTTTTTTGCCCTCAAGTCACAGCTGATTTATGATGACCCCATAAGGTGCAAGAGACATTCAGAGGTGGTTTGACATTGCCCATCTCTGTGTGGTAATCCTGGACTTCCTAGGGGGTCTCCCCTCCAAATTCTAACCAGGGCTGACCCTGCTTAACTTCTGAAATATGACAAGATTTGACTAACCTGAGCTATCCAGACTTATAAGCCTTATATGACTGCCTTATAACCTTTTCTAAATATATCAAGTGAAGGCACTGTCCTCACTCTCTGGCAGGATATTTCAAAGGACTGGCCCACCATGGGAAAAGGACTAGCCTTAGGGTTGCCAGGTCTTACCTGTCCACCGACAGGTGGCTCTTGGCTTACTTCTGGGGTCCAGGAGATGCTCTACCATTTGGCTAAAAACTCTATGGCCACCATATATTTTTTAGCTGAATGCTAGAGCATCTCCCACGTGACATGCCCAGAGTGATGATGTCACTTCCAGGTGACATCATCACACCAGGCATGGCGGGCACAGCAGGGCTGTTCAGGAGCGGGGTGCCCCCCACTGGCCAGCTGGCTGGTGGCAGATCGGGGCCCTCAAAATCCAGGAAAATCCCCCATCAGGGGGTTGGCAATCTTAACTAGCCTACTTGAGAAAATTCTGTAATGTTGCTATAGTAGTACACTTTTCTGATGTCAGTTAATATTACTGGGATGAAGAACAAAACATTAATCAATTACTTCAGTGACAAATGGGAACCCCAGAGAAACCTAAGACTCAAAGATTCATTTGTTAACATAAACTGCTAAAGAGTAGAGCAATGTGAACTTCAGAAAAAAAAAATGGGTTTGAAGTGTGAGCCAGATCACAGGAGAAGGAGGGAATAAGTGATTGGAGCACAAATTAATAAAAGGTTGACATAGATCTTAATAAAAAGGTAAATTAGCAAAGAAAGCATTACATATAATACCTAAAATTGGAGAGATCAAGGAATTCAGTCCTGGTAACTTTTCACCTTTGAGTTCTAGTTCACTTATGACCGCAAAATTTAGAAATAAGAAATTACTGTTAATTGGGTCACAAAAGAGAGCATAACATTTTAGAAAATCTAGTGTGGCTTTCTTCAAGTCCTCTACACAGCATTACATGTGAAAGAGCATAAATTGGAAGCAGGCATGAGCACACTGGTCTGTGTGCACCAATACACAATTGCTGGCTCATGACTGCAGACTTGTAGGTTCCTTCCACATGATCACAAATAGTTAAAAAAGCAGCTTCTCCAACCATAATATATTTGCTACTAATGTATACTTCATACTCATGAGCCAGAAATCATGTATAAGTGGGAGTGGGGGCAGGGCCACACAGTCATGTTCACTCACCCTTCTACATGTGTTGATCTTAGGGCTTGGCTCTTCCTTCTTCTGTGCTGTATTTCCAGAGGAAATAGCACCAGCTTGGATACAAATCATATGGTTGGATTTAAAGGCGTCATTCCAACCTGGACAGTGGTTTCCACTCAAAGAGTTGAGGATTCCTTCTGTAGAATCATCATATCACAGAGTTTGAAGGGGTCATACAGGCCATCTAGTCCAATCCCCTGCTCAATGAAGGATCAGCCTACAGTATCCCTGACAAGTGTTTGTCCATCTGCTGCTTAAGGATTGCCAGTGAGGGGGAGCTCACCACCTCCCTAGGCAACTGATTCCACTGCTGCACAACTCTGACTGTCAAAAAGTTTTTCCTAATATCCAGCTGGTACCTTCCTGCCCTTAATTTAAACCCATTATTGTGAGTCCTATCCTCTGCTGCCAACAGGGACAACAGCTCCCTGCCCTCCTCTAAGTGACAGCCCTTCAAATACGTAAAGAGAGCGATCATGCCCCCCCCACCTCCTCTTCTCCAGACTAAACATTCCCAAATCCCTCAGCCTTTCCTCATAAGGCTTGGTCTCCAGGCTCCCAATCATCCTCGTCACTCTCCTCTGCATCCGCTCCATTCTGTCCACATCCTTTTTGAAGCGAGGCCTCCAGAACTGCACACAATACTTCAGGTGTGGCCTGACCAATGCAGTGTACAGCGGGCCCATGACATCTTCTGATTTGGATGTTATGCCTCTGTTGATATACCCCAAGATCGCATTAGCCTTTTTTGTCACTGCATCACACTGGCTGCTCATATTTAACTTTCGGTCCACCCTTATCCCAAGATCGTGTTCACTCATACTGCAACTCAGAAGTGTATTCCCCATCCAGTATGCATGTTCCACATTTTTGTTACCCAGATGTAGTCCTCTTCACTTATCCTTGTTAAATTGCATCTGTGAACATCTGCCCACTTTTCCAGCGTGTTCAGATCTCATTGAATTCTATCTCTATCTTCTAGTGTGTTCACTGCTCCTCTCAATTTATTGAGTAGCCCCTCCACACAAAAATATTGAAAAGTACCGGGTCCAGAACCAAGCCCTGGGGCACTATACTGGATACCTCCCTCCATTCAGATGAAATGCCATTGACAACTACTCTCCAAGTATGGTTCTCTAACCAGTTCTCTATCCACCTATCCTACAGTCCAGTCCACAGTCCTTTAGTTGACCCATCAGAACGTCATGGGGAGCCCTGTCAAATGCAAATAGAATCAACAGTCCAACATGATAAGTTTAGAAAATTTTAAAACCATAATAACCCTATATTGAGCCAACTAAATTCTTATCTTCCAGTGGACAATATTATCATCAAACAACACTTTTCAGTTTTTTGTTGGGTGACTGATCGATCTTCTGGAATATGGTCCATAAGATAGATTCATAGGGAACATCACAGTAACGTATTATAGGTGACTGAAATTTAAGGCAGTTTATCTTCCCTTAAATATTTTATTATAGCAATAATTCCATGCAGATGGAACTTTATTAATGATACCTCAAAATAGAGGGAGTGATGATAATATTTTATCAATGCAGACCTTCCAGCCTCCACCAAAGATTTGTGAACATCACAGGTAGAGCAACCAACTAGACTTGTATCAAGCTATTTCTTCAGCTATTTCTGCAACATTTTATCTTTGAAACTTCTTCCATTAGCATTTTACAATGAATATGAATCACATATTCAAGATAACTTTGCTATTATTCCTCTTGTAGAACTTTCAGCTATTGAAATCAAGATTATGCCTTTTAAAGTTCACATACGTTTTATGTGTTCAGCACACTTTCAAGCTGCACTGTAAAAGAATGGAGTGCAAATAGTCCCATGTGGGGAAATTGCTTTATTCTTCTTCCTCTGAACAACAGACCCTGAGTTTTGGACAAGACTATTTTTTTCCTTCCCAGCACCCCTTAATTCATACAGGATCATATCCAACAGAGTGATTTGTACTCAGGCACCTGGTTCTGTGCAAAGGTGAACTGGCGTGAAAGAGTATTTATGCCATTAGCAGCTTTAAGAACCACTAAGCTGAAATTGGTAAGAAGACAGAAAGGAAAAAGAGAGTATTAAGTCTGTTCAAAGCTTTTGATATGCATGCAGAATTTGTCCTTGAATTTATGAAGCTCCTACCATAGTTTGACTCCTGGGATTGAAGTTTACAGTACTGGAAGTACAAACTCACTTGTGTTTCCTAGGCATGGTGCTATTTTATAGTCCAGTACATCTCAATTACTTTCGTTTGTTCTTTTGTTCATATTTTTCATCATATCATACATGCATTTGTTTCTTCTCTAACCACTTTAAAATATACAAGTAAGAACAAATATTCTAGGAAAATACTACTGCATGTTGCCTGAAGTAGACAAAAGAATCAGATTTCCATTAGAGAGCTGTTGATAATAGAAGAAATCTCAAATAATGGTCCAGTCTAGATCAAAAGGTAGGATAAAAATTGAGTAAATAATAGAATTATCTTTCTATTATGTGAATTGCTCATGCAGAGGAAATGGCAAAGTAGATTGTTTAATTGGTATGTAATGGGGGAGAATTTTTGGTCATTCTGCTCATTTACAGCTGTGAATTAAAAAGATTGTATTGCTTAGCAGTGAGTGTAAGTATCCCGCATATTTCCCATCTCGTCCTTCCTGTAGAAGCCATGTATGCAAGAAGACAGCATGGCTAGTTTAACTAGAATTAGCTGCTGTAAAAACAAATTAATTAATTTTAACATCTGACATAACATTAAATCATAGCTGGTTTGTTGGTTGTGCCCCCTCCTCCAGGAACATTTTAGATATAATAATTTACTCAGCTATTCTTAATTCAGCCTGATTACTGTTCTTACTTGCAATTGCTGAGGCTTCCAGGCTTTCCCTTTATCTGGGATTGTTCTCTGTGGAGTTAATAGTTGTGTTGTGCTGGGAAACAGTAGTCAGATGCTATCCCTATAACTGTGTATGGATATTGGGCAATGAAGTTGGATGATGAATTTACATAGATTATTTATTTATTTTTTAGAAAATGAAATCTAACACCAACATATTCTAAATCACCTAATACATTTATCAGATCCTCCATTTTAGTCAGTACAATGGCATGGAAGGCTCTAAATTTTCTCTTCTTACTGACCTAATTTAAATTAACACTGTACACCTATAGCTTTTATTCAGATGCTTCTTGTGTAACAAAGAAAGGTTAACAGATTTGTGTTACCCATAAGACAGGTGTTTTAAGTTTCACAAAAGTTGTGTGTATGAAAACGATGTATATAAAATTGATTTTGGCTAATTCCATGTATCATAAAAATATTAAGGAATTGCTCATCTTTTATTTGCTTTATGTAAATCAAAGCACTGGAGGAAGATCATTTACAGTTAACAAAGGAAATTCATCCCTGCTGTTATTGTTAGAACTGTCAGCTCCCTTTGACAAAACGAATCACTCCATTCTCATCCTTCATTTGGAACATGAAGATGTTATAGAACTAATCCTAGGGTGATCTTGGTCTTTTCTGTGTGAACACAAAGAACTTCTACTGGCAGTAAAGTCAGCTGTTTGGGACCTGATATGTAGAGTAAGTGCCAGAAGGGTCAATTTTGAGTGTCATGACTCTCTGTTGGCATTCAGTTCTGTCTTTCCTTATCTACACTATTAGATTAAGCTATTTAAAAGAATGGACCCTGTCCTTTTAGGGGATACGAAACTTAACCGATCAGATAAAGAGGATAGGGAAATTTATGGACTCAGCTTTGCTATTTGAAAAGCATGTTGTCCAATGGACAGCTTCATTATCAGCTACATTAAATCGCCAACTCTGTCCATTGTTACATTCAGCTGATCCAGCCACCCTGATCAATGCTTTTGTAACCTTGCAGTGGGATTACTCCAACATACTGTGCAAGTGGTTGCTCTTGAAGGCAACTCAGAAACTAACTGGTTCAAAATGTAGCTGCCTGATTATCAGTGGAGACTGAAAAGCAGAACACATCTTGTCTGCCTTAAAATGAGCTACCAGTCTGTGGCCAATTTAAATTTAAAGTGCTGATTATTAGCTCTAAAGTCCTGGGATCCACATACCTAATGGATTATGTCTCTCCTGTGTCCCTGTGGCATTTATCAGGCCAGCTTCTGTTTGCCATTCCACCACTCAGGCTTCCCATCTAGCAGCCGCCACAGCCCATTCCTTTTGAATGGTTGCTTTATAGAATGGGCTCCCACAAGATGTATGGAGAGTTCCTATGCTGCAGAACTGTTGGATGTTCTACAGGGCACTGATGCTTAACAGGATAATTAAGGGTGTGTGAAGACAATTTATAATGTGTGGTTGCAGCTTTATGTGACAGTGCTGTAGCTTCTGCTTTCTTTAAGTATTATTAAATAAAATGGTATTTACAACATTTACAGAGCAATTCTATGCAGAGCAATTCTCACTTCTGAAGAAGCAAGCAGTGACTCACAAAAGCTCATAGCCTGCCACATATTTTTGTTAGTCTTTAAGGTGCTACTGGACTCTTGCTCTTTTCTACAGATACCAACATCGTTGAAAAGATTTTTACTTTGTTTATCATACTTTTCTCCCCAAGAGGAACCCAACACAGCTTATAAGATCATTCTTTCTGTCTTTATCTACAGAACAACCCTATTCAACATTCCTTGAATGGCTCTGTTCAATTAGAAATCATTCAGAAATAGTAGAAATAATTGAATGGCACCAATATTTTGCAATGAGTAGTTTCACAGCAGAATAATATATACTTTGAGTAATATATCCAATTGGATCAAGAAAAATATTTCATAAAAATGAAGACCATCCCATTTTACAATTAATTCTTGCTGTCATCATCCATTATTTCCTAGGTAATGAGAAAATCCTATCATATACATGAAAAGTAAAGTTTCCAGTAACAAATATAATTAGTGTTATAGATTTACTAATATGAAGATGATAGTTTCAGTTTATTTCTATTACAATCTCTAGACCAGATATGTTTACAGATATTTATATATATATAAATTACAGATGAAGCATTCCAGAAAATTTAAAAACTAATATAAAATTTTAAATATGAAATAAAACGCTTCCAAGTAAAATGCATCCAAAACTAGCATAAAAGTTACACTTACAACCAATGCTCCCTCTAAGCTGTGGAGTCTTGTGAGCAAAAATTCTACTTTGTGAGCTACTGGCATTAAAGTTGTGAGTATAAACTAGTTTGCTCTGGAGCCATCCTTCCTGAGTTAAGACAAAAATTTGTGAGCTGGAGGCTAAAAAAATGTGAGCTAGCTCACTCTAACTCAGCTTAGAAGGAACACTGCCTACAACTAACTGCTAAACAATTTCTGTGACCTAAGTATTACCTTACAAAACCTGGCTACTTGATGAGTAATCTTGGGATGTTTGTCAATTAAAAGAAATTCAAGTTTAGTTTTTTCTGGCAGACCTGAGTTTTTTCCTATCAGTGGAGTGATAATTTCTCTACGTGCCACCTCATAGTATGGGCATTTAAAGAACATATGTTCTAAAGTCTCTATCTCCTTGAGTGGTCAGGTGCAAAGCCTTTCCGCATAAGGAATGTTCTTATATTTCCCACCAAGTACAGTGGAAGGGAGGGCAGAGCATCTAGCTAAGGAAAAGGCTCTTCGGAGCTCTTTTGCTTCCAGTGATATTAGGTAATCTGCTGGTTCAACTGTATTTTTAGTACTTGCCCTCATACTATTTTGTATGCTGGCAATATCAGTTTGATGATTGATGTCCTTAATTCTTTGTTTCACTATTTTTTTTGCTTGTTCCATTCCACATATCAGAAGCATCTGAGGGGAAAGGCCAGTCCTGACAAGGTAGCTTTGAACCACTTTGCACCAGTTTGATTGAAAATTATCAATGTAAATCAAAGGGGGTAGACCTTGTCGGCTAAGCTGTCCCTTTAGCTATATGTAGATAGACCGGATACTAAACCATGCCTCAACTTTTAAAAATCCTGTCTCTAATCTTACCTTGGTATTTGATACACATTTAGGGACCTGTAGAATAGTTCTTAAAAATTTAGATTGAACTCTTTCTTGGGGGTTAAAATGTGACCTGGGTGGCCCCAAAAATGAGCCATATAACAATTGTGCCAGCATCTTAGCTTAATATAATTTCAAAGCGGCGGGAACGTATGATCCCCCTTGTGAATGATAGAATTTTACAATACCATTTGCAGATCTTTCATCTTGCTCCACAGCATAATTTCTGTGTTGGAATCTAGAACATGTTGCCTGTAGAACCACCCCAAGATATTTAAAGTTGGTCACCTGCTCAATGTGCTGGCCATTGATCATCCAAGTCCGATTCCTCTGTCTAGGCCCAAAAGCAACAATCTTGGTTTTCTGATAGTTAATTATAAGAGATTCTACTTCACAGTATGAGGAGAGCGTCCTGAGGGCTCTCCTTAACTCTACAGGTGTTCTGGAGAGTAGCACTGTGTCATCTGCATATAGCAACACTGCAACCATTCTGTTGGCGAGCCTAGGGGGATGAAGTTCAGAAGAGTTGAGCCATCTGGGTAGGTTATTTATATAATAAATAAATAGAGCCGGTGCTAGGAGACAGCCTTGCCTGACCCCTCTAAAGGTTTGGATAGGTTTGGTAAGATGTCCTTGTCTACTGCATCTGACCTTCAAAAAAGTTTGTTCATGTAAGGCCCTTATAAGATATAGAAGTCTTCTGTCAATTGGTGAATTTGATAATTTATCCCACAGTCGCACTATGGAAATAGAGTCAGATGCGGATTTAAAAGCCACATAGAGAGAAGTTGCTTCTTTAGAAGCATACTTCTCAATGAGGTGCTGAATAATCAGACATTGATCTATTGTGGCTCTCCCTGACCTGAAACCTGCCTGTTCTGGTGCCAGAAAGTTCTCTTGCTCAAACCAGTCCAATTGTTTGTCCAAAAGATGCCTTGCATACAGTTTGCTTATAATATTTAGCAAGCTAATTGGCCTATAGTTTGACGGGTCCTCCCTTTCACCTTTTTTATAGAATGGTACTATTATAGCCAATCCCCATGATTTTGGAATACAGGCTGTGTCATCAATATATGTAAAGGGGGGGCCAAAAAAGAGGCCCAGAAATCCTTATTTTATTTCAGTAATTCAGGGGGGACACCATCATAGCCAGGGACTTTACTATTTTTCAACTTATCTATATGAGATTTAATCTCATTATGAGTTACAGGAGACCATTTAGGAGTATTTTCTAATACTGTTCTAATACTGTTGGGGAAAGAGGCTGATTTGCATCCTTATACAATTCTTTTTAAAAAAGAGAAACCCGTTTGTCTGGTGGTATACATGAGGGCCCGAGAGTCTACCTGAGATTAATTTCCAGGAAAGGGATGAGTTTTTATCTTTAGCTGCTTCAATCAGTTTTTTTCAAAGTTCCCTAGAATGCTCTTTCTTGCTACTTTGTATCAGCAACTTATACTCTTTTTTCTGCTATAGCAATTTTGAAAGGGCTTCGCCTTTATTGTGACCTTCTGATGTCAGATATTGTTGGTATCTCCAGTTTAATATTTTCTTTGCCATCCTACAGTTCTGATTGAACCATGGTTTGGAATGATTACCAAAATTTTGGAATTTGCCATCAGACGGGCTAGATCTGGATTTAGCTTTTGAATCAGCTTTTTATAAGTGGATATAGGATCAATATCTGCCATATGACTTCCTAGGGAATTATATGGGTCCCTTAGGTTCTCCTGTGATAAAATATCTTTTAGGCTTTGTGCCAACTTAGAGGACCCCTCTCTAGGGATGCAATTTCAGTAGGGTATCTATTTTCCAGTTGTACATTCCCAGGATCCCATTGCAAATTCAGAAATAGGGGGAAATTATCACTCTCCAAATATGGCATCACTTTAAAAATCCCAATCATGGAGAGAAGGGCTTCATCAACCAAAATATAGTTGATGGTGCTGGCTCTCGCCCCTACCATAAATGTAAATTCGCCTGGGATGTCCATGGGGTTGAGCCATTTAAAATATAAAGGCTCAATCTGTGGGCGAGTTTGCTCAGGAGAGCCCCTGCATAATTTGCTTTTTGGTCTTTTGATATCCTTTCTTGTTTAAAGAACTCAGATGTCTCTTTCACAGTATTTAAAGTCATCTTAAATTTAGAAGCCAAAAATGTATCCCCCAGGCCCATACAGGCATTCATATCACCCCCTAGCAGAATCAAGGTGTCCAGATGTTCTAGGGTAAGGGCCCTAACATAGCCTTCCAGAGACACCCAGTTCTTCTGTGATATAATAATTTGAAAATGTTTTTCTTCAAATTATCATTATCAGATACATGTATATGATTGGTCAGAAATCCCTGTGACACTCCACAGTTCCTGACATTCAGAGTGCCAGGTCTAGGTTTGCCCTGAGGCAGTGAACCAGATCCTTAAGCTGTTTATGGCTTCAAATACCTTTGATATTTGTGTGGTTTGAAAATTCACCCAGTTATTCAGATTTCCAGATAAAACTGAATTACGGTTAGCTTAAATCTATCCAACTCCTCCTCTTGCTTACTCCTTGACATCCAGGTACAGAACCTCATTTTTAGTTATAAGATTTCATTCAAAACAATCTGACCTCTATCTTTTAGGGAGTTAATGTGGTGGTGAAATGAAATGAGATGACATTTTGGAATTGCTGCCAGAAATTGTGACTGATGTGTGAAATTTAAAAAAAGAAAAAAAATCTCGGTTATAGAAAAGGAAGGGCAATCTTTCTGCAGACAATCTTATCTCTTTTTCTTTCACTACATGTACAGAGACAAAAATTCTCTACAGGTAACTCATCTTGGGCAAAATATAAAATAACAAGCTCCTCAAGTATGTTTTGTCTTTATTTAATGATGAAACTTAGGAACCTCTGGAAATTTAAGAATTAAAAAGAAGCATTTCCAAACCACCTATATCATTTATTTGTTGACATAAATCCAACTCATTTGCATAACTTTTAAAAGAATGGAAGAACCAGCCCAGTAAACATAGAAAATTATCGTGTCACAGTTATTTATATTTATTCAGTTTTCAGCCAAAGCTTTAGATAAGACTTCTATTTATATTATGGATAAATTTGTGTGAATTTAAAGGGTGCAAATTGTTGATACTATGATGTAAATGTAAAAGAGATTTTAGTTAACTTACCTAGACCCAATATAGTTTACTATAGCCAATTCTAGTTTGGGAATTGGTTTATCTATATATATATATAACAGAAAGTCCCCTCACCGTAAAATCAATGCCTAGTCCAAGCCCCTGGACCTCGAAACACGAAATTTTGGGACAGCACTCCTATCGTGACGTAGATGCTCACTAAAAAGGGATTTTTAGAAATTCAACTCCTAAGGGGTTCAAAAGGGGTAAAATGTGCTCTCCCCATTGCTTCCTATGTGACTGCCAGGCTGCTGCCTCCTTGCACCCCCCACTCTCTGATTGGTCAGCTGCAGAGCTCAGTGTTCTGAAGTAAAAAAACCAACAATATCAGTTACAGGAGATTGCAGAGAGCTAATGACAGTTGAAGAAATCAGGAATGGCCAGCTACCTGTGAGGTGCAGTAATGCTGCTGGCCCAGCCTCCCCATGGCTTCAAACATGCCCCCCACCTCCTACACCTGACAGGTGGCTGTCTGTCAGGTGCAGCAGGGGGTGCAGGGTGCTTAAAGCCATCAGGGAGCCTGCCCCAGCAGTAACACCTTAGTGATCCTGCCAGCCAAGCCTCCACAGTGCCAGCCAAGCCTCCTCACCCCCCCTCCCCCTCCTATACTGGACAGTCAGCTGCCTGTCAGGTGTAGGAGACAGGGCTGGTCTGAGGCTTTTTTGGGCTCTAGGTGAGGCTAGCTTGTGGCACCCCACCAGGTGAGGCTGCCCTGTGGTGCCCCCCTCCTGCTCATGGGCCCACTCCTGCCTCGTCACCACTGCCGCCTCTTCCTCATTGTCCCCCAGCCAATTGAACCCCCCAGTCCTTCCTAGCTCACCTGTCTCACCGGGCCAGCCTGGAAGGGGCTAGGAAGGGGTAGCTCTGTCGGGCTTCTCTGGCTGGCCTGCTTCAGCGCGCTAGCCGCAGAAGCCCTGGGAGGGATTGAAATGCTCCCCCAGTCCTTCCTAGCTCGCCTGTCTCAGTGGGCCAGCCTGGAAGGGGCCGAGGGCAGCTCTATCAGGCTTCTCCAACTGGCCTGCTTCAGCGCGCCAGCCACAGACGCTCCAGGAGGGATTGAAATGCCCCCCCCAGTCCTTCCTAGCTTGCCTGTCTCAGCAGGCCAGCTAGGAAGGGGCCGGGGGTGGCTCTGTCAGGTTTCTCTGGCTGGCCTGCTTCAGTGTGCCAGCCCCAGAAGCCCCGGGAGGGATTGAAACACCCCCCCCGGTCCTTCCTAGCTTGCCTGTCTTGGTGGGCCAGCTAGGAAGGGGCAAGGGGTGGTTCTGTCAGACTTCTCTGGCTGGCCTGCTTCAGCGTGCCAGCCACAGAAGCCCCGGGAGGGATTGAAACACCCCCTCGCGCCATCCCGTGTCCAGTTCAGGTGGTGGAAGGGGTGCTTGTGCCCAGGCGCCAATGGGCTCAGGTGAAGAAAGAGAGGGATTCACTGGGGGGTGCAAAGGGCTTGGTCTGGAGGGGACTGTCCAGTGCCTCCTGTCATTTCCTCACCCCCACCCTGTCCACCCACTCACTGGCTCCTCCCGGCCAGCAGGAGGGTGACTCCTCCTAACAGCAGCCGCAGACCACCCTGGGCTGCACTCATCACCAGAGCCTCTCCATGCCTTCAGTGCACCCAGGCCCCTGGGGGTGGGGGGGCTTTTGGTGGGGGGGCCGGGTGCAGTTTGGTTTCCTAAGGGCCTTCCCGCCCTAGGCAAATGCCTAGTTTGCCTAGTGAATGAACCGGCCCTGGTAGGAGAGTTGTCAGGGAAGTTTGCACAGCAGGATTGCCTTAGGACTACTCCTGGCCGAGCCTCCCTGATGCATTCAAACACAATCCCCCCTTGCACAACATAGGCAGGTGTTTGTCAGATATAGGAGTAGGGCCAGGGCACTTTAATCCATCAGGGACGCTGCCCCAGCAAGATCACCTTAACGATGCTGCTGGCCCAGCCTCACCAATGGCTTTAGCCACACTCCCACCCACTATGGAAATGTACCCCAAATTTGTAGAAAAGTGGTTTCCTTTATTAGGCTATTTAACTTCTCACAATGAGGGTTCTAGAAAATTCATTCATATGAACTTGCTTAATATCTGATTGCTTGGATGGTGCTTTGAATATGTAGTTATGTCCCACTTCTTAAATGTAACATAAATGAGAGACAATTTTGTAAAAAAAAAGGGGGGGGATATGCCCTCCCCCCCAGTTCAATGCCAGGCCATACCACTGCACCAAGAAACCCAAAATAAGGGGAGTGCATTCCTACCATGACTTCAGCCACCCTCACAAAAAGATTTCTGAGAATCAAAACCCCTAAGGGGTAAAAAAAAGGACAAAATTTGTTTCCCCAATTGTTTTCTATGTGTCTGGCAGGCTGCTGCCCCCCCCCGATTGGCCAATTGTGTAGCTCAGAGTTCTGAGGTAAAACCTGCTTGCTTGCACCCACCTCCCTCTGATTGCTCAGCCGTGGATCTCAATGTTCTGAGGTAAAACACAGAAGAGACTGCAGACAGTTGAGGACAGTTACAGAAATCAGCTGTACTCAAAGATTCAAGACTTCTGAATAGACATTTTTCAAAAAAGCCAGCAGGACACTTGAGTTATTGAATGCTCATGGGGAGATAGAAAAGGACCTTTCTAGGAGCCATTTTGATGCGTGCCACCCTCATGAACCTGAAGAAATGTCCACCACATCACCACTCCCTCACACCAACTCCCACTCACACCTCTTACCTCTTACTGCCCCCAAGAAAGCTCCTGGCAAATGTTGAGCCAGAAACACCGCTACGAGGAGGAGGCAACTTAGGAATGCAGCAAAGACATTTGCACATAGTACTCCTGCAGAGCATTGAGCTGCGCAGGCCAAGTACCAGCAAGATCACCCTGAGGTGCTCAGAACAACACAGTCTCCATATGAACAAAACAATCCAGGAACACAAGTAGAGAGGCCATCACTTTCGTGGAAGGTGGCAGGAGTTGACTTAAGAAGAAGATAAGAGAATGGATTTATACCCCACCCCTCACTACACAAAGGAGTCTCAGAGCGGCTTACTAACTCCTTTCCCTTCCCCTCCCCACAACAGACACCCTGTGAGGTAGGTGGGGCTGAGAGAACTCTGACAGAAACTGCTCTTTTTCAAGAATGGCTGTGCCAGAACTATAGCTTGCCCAAGGTCATCCAGCAGGTGAAAGTGGAGGAGTGGGGAATCAAACCTGGTTCTCCCAGATTAGAGTCCGTGCACTTAACCACTACACCAAACACAACTGCTTCTTAAATCGGCAGTTCTATGTTGCCTGCTCCTAAGTGAGCTCACCAAGGAGTCTGGTGAACCTAGCACCTGAGGGCAGAACCACCAATGTGGTCTACAGAGATGTTTTTCAGTAGAGGGGGGGAAAGTACATATGTTTTTTTACACTACAGTCTTCTCCATTAGAATTCCTACAACAGAGGTTACATTTCAAACTTCACATCATCCATATTATAACTGGATTAATGAAACTTAAATACCATAGTGAAGCACGGGTATTAGGCTAGTTTAATATAAAGTAACTTACAGAATTTTCAGCTTGGGGCTATTTTTGAATGGTGGTCAGGGAAATCAATAGAAATCAGACAGGGGAAATCAGGGAAATAGAAAATAAAAATTTAATAGCAAAACTACTGTTTTGATTACTAACTTCTAAGTATTTATTATTTATTTGCAAAATGTATACCCTGCCTCTTGCCTTATCAGGGCCATGGAGGAAGCTGACAAATTAAAAACATTCACAATAAAAGCATATCTCAAAAACAATTAAAAACAACAAAACACACATAATTAAAGCAATTAAAACTACATGAACTATATGTGCTAAAATGTATGTATAAAAACAGCGATGGAAACATTGGGTAGGAAGGAGGGATTACCTAGGGAACACCAAATGAAACAAAAAAAGTCTTCACCCACAGGCAGAGGATGGCAACAGAAGGGGACAGACTCATCTCCCTGGGAGAGAGTTCCAGAGTTTTGGTGCCATGACTGAGAAGGCTGTCTCCTGGGTTGCCACCTGCCTAATCTCAAAAGATGGGGGATACCTGAAGCAGGCCCTTAGAAATGACTGTTGTGGTTAGGTAGGTTCATAAAGGAGTAGATAGTTCTTCAGCTAAAGCCCTATATAGTCCCATGTAGGGTTTTAAAGGTCAACACCAAGGCCTTGAATTGTGCCCAGAAACAGATTGGAGCCAGTAGAGGTAGGTCAAGACTGGAATCATATGGTCCCTATGATCCACTGTCAACATATTGGCTGCAACGTTCTGTATCAATTCAAGTTTCTGAACAATTGTCAAGGGCAGCCCCACATAAAGTGCATTGCAGTAATCTAATCTAGATGCACCCAGGGCCTGTGCCACAGTGTCCAGATCTTTTCTGTCCAGAAATGGCTGCAGTTGACTACCCAGTCAAAGCTGATAAAAGGCTCTTCTGGTGACAGCTACCACCTACTTATCCAGCAGTAGCCCTGGGTCCAAGAGCTGTCCCAGACTATATGCTGTTCCTTCAAGGGAAGTGTAATTTCATCCAGAAAGTATTCTCCCATTCCAGCACTGACCACCAACTCTGTATTACGGTATCTGGGGAAAAAATAGCTGTTCTTTTTCTCAAAGGAATAAATAGTCAGCTGTTCCTGAAGAAATTAGGACACCATACTCTCTTCCATGGCTTGCAGAGGAAACCAAGGTCTCTTTAAAGATCTCTCAAATAGAATGATGCTAGCTGTGTTAATGAGACTTCACTGGATGTGCCAGGGATTGAATTTGGGATCTCATGTCCATTTATGTAGCTACCTAAGACTGATCCAGTTACTGAAGGACAGAAACCATTTATACCAGTAGGTGCATATTGCTTAAACTGTTGCTATTGCTCCACGTGAAAGTGTGGCAGAGAGCGCCAGTTTGGTGTAGTGGTTAAGAGTGCAGACTCTAATCAGGGAGAACCAGATTCCCACTCTTCCACATACAGCTGCTGGTGTGACCTTGGGTCAGTCGTAAGTTCTTTCAGAGCTGTTCTCTCAAGGGCAGTTCTCAAGTGAGCTCTCTCAGCCCCACCTACCTCACAAAGTGTCTGCTATGGGGAGAGGAAAAGAAAGGGATTGTAAGCCAGTCTGAGATCCCTTCAGGTAGTGATGGGCAGGATATAAATCCAATCTCTTCTCTTTTTCTTCATCAGTTAGAATGCATCTGAGAAAGTAAAAGAGGATATTCTACAGAAATGGTGAGGTAAAATAAGGAAAAGAAGTAGGTCTAATGGTATATTTTAAAAAGTCTAATACTTCTGCCATCTTGTCATGCCAATTCTTAAGGTGTAAATATGTAAGGCAAATCTGTACTAGTTACTGTAAGCATTCACAGAGTAGTTAATATGGCAAGAAATTATTTATTTAATTTATTCATTTTGTAATCCACTTTTCTCCCCAATGGGACCCTTCACTTTATCCTCAAAACAACCCTGTGAGGTAGGTAAGGCTGAGAGAGCATGATTGGCCCAAGGTCACCCAGTGGGCTTCCATGGCATGTGGGGATTTCAACATTCTTAACTAGTCCAACATTCTTAACCACCACACCACACATATGAATTATAACACTTACAGGGTTCACCAGAGTTTTTGAGGCTATACAGTCATGAAAAATCTTGCAACTTTCTTCCAAACATTTTTTAAAAATGCCTGCCATTTCATATGAAACTGAGCTACCAAACTACAGATTTTCCCCTCCCGTGGTGTATTTTCAGATACGTTTTCATGTAGTCTATATAATACAAATTAGTTGTTTACAAACCTCACATCATTACGAACATCAGTTCACTGAAGTAATTTCCACTATAGTGAGGACATTAGATCACTGAATTGACTGATTTATCATTGCCTCTCTGTCCAATAATGACATTTTTCTCCTTTCAGTAACTTCTCCTGGTCAAACTGTTACTGTGGTTACACAAACTGCAGTAACCAAGGAAACCACCATCTCCAAACAAGAAATGCCATCTTCTTTGCTTCTAGAGGTGCCAGCACTGGCTGAATTCAATAAGGCCTGGGCAGATCTCACGGACTGGCTTTCCCTACTGGATCGAGTGATAAAATCCCAAATAGTGACTGTGGGTGATCTTGATGAAATCAATGACATGATCCTCAAACAAAAGGTATGTAAATATTGATTCTTCTGTCTGGAAGAAATAATTGCTACAAATGCAACAATTTTCAGAGCAAACATGATAGAATTATGTTAAGATCTGTAGCACACATGTTCCTCCTTATCAAATTTATTTAAAACAGGAATGTCATGTGAGTTATTTTATGTATGTAATTTGTATTCCATTTCATATTTTTAAACAAATGTAGCAATAATATTGGTAGATTTTTTTAAGGTAAATGAAAACAAATGGCATCATTGTATATATTGCCTTTGCAGGAACCAATTACTATGATAGTTTCATGTAATTTGACATTTTTTAAAAAAAGCAGTGATAAGCTGAGAGATCCATGATGCAGGCAGAATTATCTCCACAGCTCCTTACCTTTTGATGCTGGTGTGTTTCTCTTAAGAACTTTCTGAAAGGCTTGTATCCTACTGTCATCCTACTATGAAGAGCTTCTCAATCCCCTTTAAAAAAGAGCAGCTTGTTAATGCAAGTGTTTTGTCAGCACACTGTTTAAGTGTTACTTATCTTTGAAACCCCACAAAAATATGGAAATATATAGGGATGGACAAAAACAAAACTTTAACTTCAGCAGCTCTTGAGCAATAAAAGTAATTTGTTTATTATATAGTCTGAAAGTAATTACCTGCCTCCCAGATTTACCAGTGTTCAATATAAAAGATCTAGCTTGCATAGCAAAACTTTAAGTGCTACACTTCCATTCCACTGAGCCTTTGTGGACTAAACTGAGCTCCTTTTTTTTCCAAACAACATTGTTCTTATCTCTTTCCAAAACCTAATTTATTTAATTTAAAATGTATTAATTGTTTTCCAGGTTTAATTTTATGCCTAATAAACATAAAGCAGGTGGCTACAACAAATTAATTTTAATTTAGAGGTAAAACATCATGATCATTTTAGCTTGTTCCCTGACTGAGGATCACAAGTGATACCCAAGTAGTAGCTAGTGTGCTATCAGTTGTATTATTTCTGCTAAATGAAACAACTGCCTATGTTAAAAATAACTTAAATGTGGGAAAAAATAAAATTCTACAAGTGTAACAAGCTACCATTTTATCTGGCACAAGTACATTTAATCCTTGTGGCAAAAGATCATACCAAACCTGCTATATTTGAGATAGAAAAGTTTCATATTATCATTATCTTTTATGTGACCTTTATTTGAAAGTTCTGTTAGAGAAATAGGATTCTTTAAATAGTGAGAGGGAAAGTATCTGTTTTTTCTCCCTAAAAGTGAGATCATATGATCTGATACAGTGTAGAGATAAGGCTGCTGATCTGTTAACCATGACTAATGGTAATCAGGGTTCTACTTAGCCAAAGATTGCAGGTATAGCTGGAATCATGGCACATGTGACAACAAGGCATTTTTAAATAAAAACAGATACCCAGTTATAGCTTTTTGGCACACATAGGATGCAATTGAACACAGAACTTAATTAATGAACCAAGAGCTCAAATGTAGTTTGGAAGCTACTGAGATACTCAAGATAGGGAATTGTAGTGAAATTGAATAGAAACATAGGGGCACATCACACAATTATTCTTATGGTGCTTACAAACTATCAATATTTCTGAAAAAGTCTTCACAGAATCTCTTTCTCTGTACACAGTGATATTTTGTTCTCTATATCTTTGTTCTTCTTTTTTGTAAGAATTTAGCTACAACAGGGTGCAGACCATAAGTAGCAGTCCCTTGCCATTTAGCATAACAATCTTCCTCCATAGATTCTTCTACCAAGGACTCATGGTGATCATAATGAGAAACTACTCCTCTATTGCCACAGAGTGGGGGGATGATAATGAAATCAAAGCAAGTAATATCTGTAGTAAACCTAAAGTGTGAACAACTAGCTTCTGTAGCTTATTTTGTGCCATGTTTCTGGGGTGTCTATTTCTGGTATTTCTTGACTGGCTGGACAATTATTGCAGACACTTGAAAAAATTTCTGCTACAGCTCCTTTACCAAAATGAACTCAATCTGGGGATGGCGCACATCAGTCATTTATTTAGTGGTCAATGCTGTCAAAAAAAGAAGACATATGAGCAATAGTATTGTTGTCTTCTACATGTCATCCAATGTTGAGAAAGTTTATGAATGATATCACAACCTCTATAAACAGACTTCAGATATTTCCCAGTAGTAACATATCAATGCTTACTGCTACTGCTACTATGCTTACTACTACACCAGTGCTTTTCTTGTTCTTTAAGGGAATATTCACATCTCTTCCTCACCACCTCCACACTCAGAGTCAGTGAACTTCTCAATTACAGTGCCAGGAGGAAACATCAGGGAAAGGCCTTGGGCTTTATGCCCTTTGTTGGCCCTCTATAGTAACTGGTTGGCTGTTGTATGAGACACGGTAATGGACTTGATGGATCACTGGTCTGATTTAGCTGGGCTCTTCTTATGTTCTTATGTTCATCTGGCGCAGAACCATTACTAATGATATCAAGTTTTTGAAGGGCATTTTCTCTCACAGTCAGCATACTAGGTAGTAACAAGTTGGTCCTCTGCAACACCTTTTTTTCCATTCTTGGAGTAAAAGTGTTATGTTTGCCATCAGACCTGTTAACTTGCTGTGATTTAGAGTCCATGACTTCATATTCCAATATCATAATATTTTTCACTTTGTTCTTTAGAATCACACAGGTACCTTCAGAGACTTTTGCATCCTGGAAGATTATGTAGGACTACAACAATGAGATTTCTTTTGTGTTCTGCAAAACATACTTCAGTATTTGGAGGGAATGTATGACATTCAGGAGAAAGCTGGTGTTACAGTTTTAATTAGGTGCTATTCCAGTATATGGTGCCAGGCTAGTAAGATGCCTTATGATATTTGCAGTTCTTGCATTGTTTCAAGGACCCATTCTATTGCCAGATTTGATTGATGATAACAGCACAATAGTGTCATCAATCCATTTCCAGATTGCAGCCCTTTGACCCATATTGCAGCTCCACCAGACATATTTCAAAGGAGACACCCTACCATAACTTTCAGCAAATTTGTTCTTTTAAGGCCAATCATTCCAGATAAGGCACAGAGAATCACAGCCAGGTTACCTTTCAGGATGCACAACCAATTGATTACCTTTATTTTTTCTGCATATATCAACTTGATCTTTTGTCATCTTGAAGAGACAGAGAAATAGATGTTCCAAGGTGCTGAGCATCTTTCTTAATTTCTAATTCATCAATTATCTGTATAATCCCATTGTACATAAGTGGATCTCTGTAATGTAGAGTTGAACCACGGGGCTGAAAATTATCATGCCAAACATCCTAGTTGTTGATACTAGGGTTGGACATGAACCAGGAAAATGTGGTTCACTTCAGTTTGTAGTTCATGGTTTGCCTGGTTCATGAACTGTGAACTGTCACAAACTTTTAAGAGCCAAACAAACTAGGGTAAGTACTAAGGTAAGCTCCCTAGTACTTGTGGAGAAGCATAATGGTCAGTTGCACATATGCTTAGACCCCAAAGACTTCAATAAAGCAATCAAAATGGAGCACTTTAAATTACCGACTAGGGAGGAGATAATGACCCAGTTTGCAAATTAACATTTTTTTGTAGCAAGCTGAATGCATTCTCGGGATTTTGGCAGTTAAAATTAATTGAAGAGGGATCAAAAGTCTGTACATTTAACACTCCACTATAGATTTCTCCATCTCTCCTTCAGTATTGCTTCTACCCCAGAGGCTTATCATAAGAAAATGCATAAGATTTATGACCACATCAGTGAGGTGGACCCTTCTATAGATGAAATCATTGTCTGGGGTTCAACTAAAACAGATTATGATCAGTGCCTTCAGGAGGTTCTGAATGCTACCACAGCAGCAAACCTAAAGCTAAACAGAGAGTTTTAACTTAATTTTTGTAGGTGATGCTATTTTTGCTGCAGGAGTGAAACCAGATAAAAAGGAAGCGCTAGCTATAGACATGATGCCACATGGTTCTTGGGGATGGTGAAATACCTGGAAAAATTCATCCCTCTACAATAGCAGCATCTCTTCAGGGACTTTTAGGACAGAAAAATGAGCAGTGCTGGGATGCAGCAGAAGAGGAATCCTGGACAGTTTTAAAGAACCCCCTGATTCAACAACCAGTGTTAAAGTTGTACAACCCACATAAACCTGTGAAAATTTTAGAACAAGCTTCCCATACCAGTTTGGGTGTGGTCTTCTTACAAAAGCATGAGTGCTCATAACCTGCGGCATATGCATCCAAGTCTCTCACTGATGCAGAAACTAGGTAATGTGCAAATTGAGAAGGAGCTCATTAGTATTCTGTTTGCTTGTGAAAGTTACAGACAGCCACTGACTATGGAAACAGAGCATAAGCTTCTCATAGGTTTATTCAGCAAACCTCTGAATAACTGTACATTGCAGATCCAGTGAAGGATGATCAAACTACAGAAATATGACTTGGCCATGACTTATACACCAGGTAAACTTTTGTTTGCTGTTGTTATGCTTTCATGGGCCATTCCTTCTGTGGGAGTCAAGGAAAATCTACAGAGCACAAACTAAAAGCATATGTGAACATGATTATTACTTCCCTTCCAGTGTCTACCAAAGCATTGCACCATGTAGAAGATGCAACTGCTAAAGATTCATCTTTACAGACTCTCATTCGAGCTATGTCTGGTCAATGGCCTGATACTCAAGATAATTGTGACCTGCCTATCCAGGATTATTGGAATGGCAGACATGAACTCACAGTGGTTGATGGAATGATCTTTAAAGGGAGCAAAGTAGTGATATCTGCTAGCCTCTGCAGAGAAATACTACAGAAATCTATAAGGACCATTTAGGCATTGAAAAGTGTCAACAACAAGTTCAATAGGTGTTATATTGGCCTAGGATTAATCAGGACATAGCCAATATGGTAGAAGGTTGTTCAATCTGCCTCAAGTACAAGCCATGGAAACAAACACAGTCACTGCATCCACATCCAGTTCCCATCTGGGCATGCCAAAAAGTGGATACTTATCTGTTCATGTGGCAATCCAAGGCTTATTTAATACACCAACTAATATTCACTTTACCTGGAATTGTGCTTGCTGTCAAGTATCACCAGTAAATTGGTGATTTCATGCCTGAAGGGAATATTTGCATGGCATGGCATTCTCAAAGAGCTTTTCAGTGATAATGGCCTGCATTTTTCCTGCACAAAATTTAGGTGAGTGGGGGTAGCGTGGCACCCTAAATAGCCATCAGGTGCCCCTGCCCCCAAATACCCCTTGGGCAGGCTTCAGCTTCCTGTGCTTGATTCTGGCCTGCCCCCTCTGCCTGGGGGGGGAACCATGGCTGCTCCCTGCTCGCACCCTTTCCCATGGATCCGTAAACAGGACCTGGTTGGGTCCGGGTCCTGGCTTACTAAAGACTGGGATTTTCAGCATGCCACATATACCTCGAACTTTCCTCAATCAAATTGATTTATAGAAAGGTATGTTCAGACTATCAAAAACTTTATGAAGAAAGCTTTGATGGTGGTGGTGACTTACATAAATTACTTTTGATCTACAGAAGTACTCCTTTAGATATAGGTTGATCCTGTTCTCAGCTTTTAATGGGAAGACTATTCCTTAATTTACCCATAGCTGATAATTTACTACAACCTACTGCCAGTTTCCTGAAAATGAAAGGCATTCAGAAGCTAAAACAAAAGCTACACTTTGATAAGACAACTCACAATCTTCCCAAGCTTAAACCAGGTAATAAAGTTTGCATTAAAAATTCTTCAACATGCACATGGAATCAAAGAGGAACACTTACGGACCAACCCTATCCCAGATCTTACATAATCCAAACTGCTAATGATAACTTATTGTGTCATAATTACTGTGACATCAGACCATTCTCCTGGAGTTCTTCAGAAATGGCAGAGGTTAGTAGGTTCACCCACACTCCAGAGGCATCAGAAGGCAGTAATTATGGTGGCAGTTCATTGACAGATGCTACAGATGAGCATCAGATGCATCAACAGAAAGTTCCATTAGATATAGTTGGTGAACCACCGCTGGAGTATTCAGTGAGGACCATAAAACCTCCAGAGTGACTTATTGAGACATGTTAATCAGAACTGTAAATATGTTTGATTTGTTTCCATTCCAATAGTTGTTATAGTGTTGTTAATTATTTTTGAAAGGGAAGATGTTGTCATAGAACTTTTGGTTTTAAAACATTCCCTTATATTAGTTTAGTGTATTAATTTGAAGACCTTTCCTAAGATTACATGTTCATGTAGGCAGTTCAGTTAGTTGAAAGTGCTTGCATAAACCTGTTGGAATTGCTCCTTACTTGTAAAACATTTTGAACTACTTGTTCTTCTGGTCTCTGTTTTTGAAACCCACAAACACTACACAGACTAGAGGCACAAGCTCCCCTTGTGTTGTGCAATAGTACAAAGCACCATGTTTGAGTCAATAGGAAACCACTCAGGGAACAAAAAAACCCTTAGAACTTGTCTGGTGAGCAACAGCAGATCACACTTAAAATTCTCTTTCAAAATCTTTATGGTAAGGCAATGGGTGATTTTGTACAGATGGCTGTCTTTCTGCTGCGACTGGGGGAAGGTTCTGCAGCTCTGTAGGCTGTGTCTCTCGCTCCCGGGCCTTGGGCAGATTTGCTTCTGTGTGCCAAGATGGCGGTTCTTCTCCTTGTAGAGGCAACATGCGCCATCTCAGCTGGTCGACATGTTTGCGGAGGACTTAGCCACACTTGGTTGACACCTCGTAAGACACCGGGCCGGTGGGGCGGATGATGCAGCTGGCGAGCCACTCGGGGCCCTTCCCATAGTTCTGGACGTACACGGTGTCATCCGGGAAGAACCCTCATGGTGCTTCTCATTGCTCCATTAGGCTGCATGATTCTGGGGCCCTGTCGGGGTGCAGGCAGTCAAGCAGGATCACGGGTCGCCAGCCCATAAGCAGTTCTACAAGACATTGGCTGCTCACCGGGTTTGGTGTGGTCCATTGAGCCAGGAGGAAAGGGATGGGGCGGAACTCCCAGTCTCCCTCTGTCAGACAGCTGAGTGCCTCCTTTGCGGTGCACACCATTTGTTCTGCTTCGCCGTTGGTGGCTGGGTGGAATGGCGCGGACCTCACATGCCAGATGAGATTGCTGCAAAGGAATGTCTGGAACTCATCGGAGGTGAACACTATTCCATTGACTGACACTATGGTGTCGGGCAAGCTGTGCATGGCAAAGATCTTGCGGAGGGCATGGATGGTTGCCTTTGAGGAGGTGGCGGAAATGGGGCTTATTTCCAACCACTTGGAATACGAATCCACAGTCACCAGGAATAACAGTCTGTGGAATGGCCCGGCGAAATCTACATGGAGCCGGTACCATGGAGTCCATGTTGATTCCCAGGACTGGGTGGGTGCGCTCGGTGGACTGGGTCAGATGGCCCGGCAGGTAGGGCAACGTTTCACCCAGGCTTCTGCTTCTACGTCAATCCCTGGCCACCAAACATAGCTCCGGGCGAAGGCCTTCATCCTTACGATGCCTGGGTGTGCCTCGTGCAGGGCCTGGAGACCCTGGTGGTGGAGAGCGCTGGGGACGACAACCCAGTCTCCCCATAGCAGGCAGCCCTTGTAAGCTGACAGTTCATCCTGGCAGGTCTTGAAGGCAGTGAATTCTGGCCCCTCAGTTTCTGCGGGCCACCCCCTCACCATCCAGCCCAGAACCCAGGATATAATGGGGCCGAGCAGCGGGTGATGTCCACCACCTGGAGGGGCACATCGGGAAGCTCCGCCATCTGTAAAACGTGGTGCACCGGGGCCAGGTCCTCTTCCACATCTGGTAGGGGGAGTGACTCAGGGCATCAGCATGGCCCACAGCCTTTCCGGGGCGATGCTGCAATGTGTAGTCATAGCTGGAAAGGAACATGGTCCATTGCAAGACCCGCGGGGAGATGACTTGGGGTGTCCAGTGGTCCACGGCAAAGAGGCCGAGGAGGGGTTTGTGATCAGTGGCGATGGTGAAGGTCTGTCCATAGACAGTCGTGGAATTTCCATACCCCCACGACAACCGCCAGCCCTTCCCGATCTATCTGGGCATAATTCCTTTCCACTGCAGATAAGGCGGGGCTTCTATGATCACCCTCACCTTGTCCTGGGCCGGGTGCAGGTCATCGGCGCCTATGGTGAAGCCCAGGAAGTCCACCGATGGCTCCCCAAGAATACATTTCTCCCACTTGACTTTCAGGCTGGCATCCCGGAAATGGCAGAGGACAGTACGGAGGTGGAAGGTGAACTCTGCCGGTGATGCTGTGGTGATCAGCACATCGTCAAAGAAAGAGAGAGTCCATCAGATTCTGAAACAACCCCGGGGCCACATTCACCCCAAACTGCAGCGGCTTCACCCTGAATGCCCCCCAGTTGGTAACTATGGTCTGCGCCTCAGCGGTGGCCTTGTCTACAGTCAGCTGCTGGTAGGCTTGGGCAAGATCGAACTTTCTGAAGACCCTTGCTCCTGCCAAAGTGGCCAATACATGGCTGACTATGTGGACCAAGTAGGCATGGTCTTGTAGCTGCAGACTGACCCATTAGGCTTCATGACTGTGACAATGGGGGTCTCCCACGCCATGTGAGAGACTGGCTCCAGGACGCCCTGTGCCACTAGGTGGTCTAGTTCCACGTCAATCTTGGGCTTTACCACCAGCAGAACCGTCCTGAAGCACAGCTGTATCGGGGCCACTTTGGGATCCAGTTGCAGCGATACCGGGGGGCCTGTGTAGCGAACTAGGGTGTTGTCGAAGACAGATGGGAATTCCCCACAGATGGCCTGGAAATCATGTGTGGCACAGTGCTGTACCCCCGTGATGGATATTCCCAAGGGCTTGAACCACGAGCGGCCCAACAGGCTGACGAGGTCTCTCTCAACCATGAGTAAGTCCAATAGTCCATTAAAGCCCTTGTATCAGACTCTGAAACTCCCAACCCCCTTGTTAGGCACGCTATTGTGCTGAAAGTCCACGAGCGTGACAGGTGATGGGTGTAAGCAGGCCCCCCCCCTTGGGACACTGTCTTTTGAGGGTGGCCTTGGATATGATGGAGGCCATGGAGCCGGAGTTGAGCTCCATGATGCAGGGGACCCCTCAATTTTAACCCAAACTTGGATCTTAGGGGTGGGGGAGTAGCCAGGGAGTCACAGTACCTGTTCAGTCGATGCACTGGTGAGGAGGTAGAGGTTCTCATTGGTCGCGTCCTCTTCGTAGTGGGCATCGGCCCTGTGGCAAGGTTATGGTTGGGTGCAGGCACCTTTGGAGCAGCATACCTTGACGATGTGGCTTGTGCATCTGCAGCCGCGACGTGTGGTGTCCCAAAACCTGCAGGTTTTCCATTTGTGCTGCTCCCCGCAGCTAGCACACCCTTGGGTGGCGGAGTTGCTGGTGTGGTTCCCTGGCCTGCGGCACCTGGACGGTGCTTGGGTGTGGTGGACCTCCTTGTCCTCACGGTCACCTGGAAAGGTGGTGGCCTTGTGCGCAGAGGTGGCTGCCAGGTGGGACCTTTCCCATGTAGTCGCTGTGGCAATGGCCAACATGAGGGTAACCGTCTCACCCTCCATGATGTGCCTCCTCAGCTTCTCTTCCTGGTGACCCATGACAAAGTGGTCCCAGAGCGCCGTGTCCAAGTGTGCTCCAAACTTGCACTTGGATGCAAGGCGGCGGAGCTCTGTGAGGAACTCCACTACGGTTTTGTGGCCCTGTTGGTTCCGCTGGTGGAAAACCAGCTAAATTCCTGCTTAGAATCGTATCTTCAAAGGAAGTAATTATAATTAATTATGATTAACATTTAATGTTTACAAGAGTTGTTTCAAGGCTATGCAACTTCTTTTTTAATGAAGTAGATCTTATATGTTGGATTAATAATTAATATTTGCTGTCCAAATCAACCTACAAACAGCTAGTTAAAAAACAGAACAACAATCAGCACTAAACAATCTAAAACATGTCCAGATGTCTCCACTGAGAAGGCCTTATACTTTAATGTCACCCTAAGGAAATGTCACCATTTAGCAGCCCTGTTCTGAAATTATAGAGTAGGGGTTCACAAACCTGTTGAGCCTGTGGGCACTTTTGGAATTTTGAGAGCACACAGTGGGCACTACCACCACAAAATGGCTGCCGTGTTTTCAGTATATACAAAGATCATTCTCTTGTGCTCTTCTGAAGTACATCCTGACACAATAAGATAAAAGACAGCCAAGACTGGCTCATTGCTTTGGGGGAAAATGGATGTTAGCACCAGCGATCATATTGGCAGAGGCTATGACACCTAAAGGCAATATGTTGGGACCACTGCCATGGAACATGTGGAATTATACAAAATATAGTTCCCTGATCCTAGCCTACTTAGGTAAAATCTGGGCTTTGAATGTTGTCTAAAAACTGACTGAAAGTCAGTGTATTTCATTAAGGAGAACTTAAGTCTTCTCTCTATAGCCAGTTTCAGTTAATAACCTGTCTCCCATATTCTCAACCAGCTGAAGGTCTTCAATACTCTTCAAAGGCAGTCTTTAAAAATGTTTTATACTAGTCCAATCTAGAAGTTAGCAAAACAGTGGAAATGTCTGTCCAAGAGAAGTGAAGTTGATGAAGCACATTATTCTTCATGAATGCTATATATAAGAGAAACATTAGAAGCTACATGTTCAAAGAGAAAATGGGCGGTATTTATTCCCAGGTACAAACCAGAGAGGATTTCTGTGCCTTCAAGAAATCATGGAAGTGGTCTTGTGTAGAGTGGGAAATAGGTTCATTCTGTGTAGCAAGATTCATATTTAGTCTATGCAAGTGGGGAAAAATATCACTACAGGGAATATTCATGACTCTCCCAACCACAGCTCTTTGTCTAATAGCTAGAACCATGGAGGAAGACTTCCTATCTTTGTTTCTGTGTGTAGTGTGAAACAGTGTAGAGATTATGTTAATTTGTAGTTACAGATTAAACACTTGGGGAGATACTGCATTCTTTGAGGTTGTATTTTGTCTAACTCTGCAGATCATTTTACTACTAGAATTCTTTTTCTGTCTAGGATTCTCCCTTAATTAGATCACAGACAGCAAATGTGGGATTTTGCTGAGCTTTTTCTTCTTTTCAGCAGGCAATCACTTATGTGTTTTTTCATTTTATTTGATATTGTCTAAACAAGTAATTTACTTTAGCACATTAACATATTTTATTCTACTTCTCTATAGTATAATATTTGTGCAATAAAAACACGATATAATGTGTTTATATTTGTGCAGATAAAAGATTTAGCTTCTGAAATAATATATAGCTTGCAGAAATGTATTTTAAAATTTAGCTTAAATAGCAGAAAATGGAATCTTTATCTGTTTTCTAAGGCAGGATTATTTCTAAATCCGTAAGTAGATACAGATAATAAAACTAGAAGAACCCCCAAGGTGAAAACATAGATGAACTGATGCTTTACTCTGGAGAGAAAAGTAAGAAATTTGTTTAAAGTTTACCCTTTTCTCCCCACAAAAGAATGGGTTATAACAAAGCTATAAATAATACAGTTTTTTGAAGCATGGATGCTAAGCTTTCCTCTAATGTCAGCTCCTATAAAATCATTTTAAAATCTGTCAGACACATAATCAGAAATGCCCTTTGATCTAGTTTACTGCTTCATGCCTGTTCCCGTTTGATATAAAAATGCACAAAGTGCAATAAGTGTAAAACAGAAAAGACTGTATTTCAGAATAATTGCTGAAAGCTCACAGTTTCATTTTATACCTTTGAAAATCAGTCCAGCGCCTCTTCTGATTTTCCTGTAATTACTGAAGATAAAGAACAGTAGGACCTTCAAGTTAGTGTTAATTTTTCGTACTGACATCTGTGCTGATCACGTTACTAGTTTTTAAACTCTCATTTTAATTAAAATTACAATAACTATTCCTTTAACTATAAGACCAGAGAAAGATCAAAAGAGTATGGAACTGATTCCCCTATTGCTATTTTGAATGTATTTCAGCTTTCTTGATTTTGCTTGAATTTTTTTGGTTTAGTACTGAATAAACAAATCTCATCCACCATCTTTTCCCTGTTGTCTTTCCTCCATACCATTTGCTCCCATTTAGCTTTGTTCCCCTTCTCCTAAGAACAAACAAACAAAAACACAGGGCAGAGAAAAAGTGATGGATGGCTCCATGGTTGCTTCCCTTTGCATTCAAAAATACAGGGCACTGGCTTCTGTAATGATGGTAGGAACTAAATTCATAGAGAATGGAGGGAAGCATTTCCAAGGACAACAGCAGAGAATTGAAAATGGAAAAGCAGAGCTGTTGATTTCAGTTGCAGTTAAGAGTTCTGCAGTTGTAGTTAAGAGTTCTGACCTGTTGTGAAACCATTTTATAAATAAGCAAATATTGTAATGTCTCTGATATCAGTCAAAGAATTGGCTTTCCTGGTTCACCCTAAACCAGGGGTCCCCCAATGTGGTACCCGTGGGTGCCATGGTGCCTGTCAACATCATTTCTGTAACCTGTGAAGTGGTTTTATGAAATTGATAGGGTTAGGTAGGGCTTTTGCCCATCAATGAGATTTGATTGACTATGCAGATTATTTTTAAATGTAGCTTTGGCAGCAGCTGACACCATAGCACAAAGTTAAGCCATAGAAATCATTTTGTGGCTGGCTCCACCTCCTGTGGCAGCCATTTTGGCAGCCATTTTGTTGCTGCTGCCATATCAAAATTCCAGATGTGCCCACAGGCTCAAAAAGGTTGGGGACCCCTGCCCTAAATAATGCAGCTGAATTAACTGCATATAAAAACCCAGCTACTGGTGCAATTTATTGTGTCTAGCTACCTAACAATAACTAGGTAATTGCTGACAGCTCTCCTGCTGTTTCAGTAACCTTTGTCCTTAATCCTGTTCTTTGCCCTGTTGGATAGTTTATATCCATGCCAGTTTATGGGAAATCTGAGCTATTTAGCTCTAGTATTGGTTGGATGAAATACTAAAACATGAAATGTGAACAGAGTTTAACAGTGAGAATCAGTCCATTAGGTAGATTCATTCAAGAGAGAAATACTCTAATGTGCAAGTACATCCCTCATTGGTAAAGATGTAATGAAGCATAGGATATACTGACATAACAGTAGTTTAGTGAAAGAGAGAGAAGATAGGTGGCTTTTCCACAATTTGGTTTAATGAAAACTTTGTGGCAATGTAAATGTAATTTAGCATCTTGTCCTTATGCAAATAATCTCAGATTCTTTATGTTCTCATTTAGTAGATTGTAATAAGAGAGCAATTTTGGGAAAGGGCAGAGAAAGTCAATTGGTGACAGTGGGAGGGGAAGTAGCCAAAAATGTAGGAGGAGGAAGAGGTGGAGAAACCATAGATAAAAGAAAGAGAAAGGAGAAAGAAAGTAGAGCAACAGAAAGTAAGGGCTGAACTACAGTGATAATCAGATCCCCAACATGCTGATTAGCCTAATAATGGCTGAGTTCAGACTGGCAATTTGCCCCAGTAGGGATCCGTTTCAGTGATGCTTCAAACCCACAGTAAACAGGGCGTTCACACAGGCACATCTGCCTGGCGTCCCCCACCCATAGCCAAGTCGCACTCTTCCACTTCACTGCCACATTAAAAAGATACCTGAAGAAACTGGTAGCAAATCCCTAAAGTGCGCGTGTGTCACACATTTCTCTGCTTCCGGGAAGTCTAAATGCACAGCTGAAAAGCCAGGAGAAACCCACGTTGGGCAGAAGACAGCAGCGGTATGATTGGCCGTGCTCCGCTCTACTGCCCAATGTGGTGCTGGCACTGCGGGGTCCTCCCCCAATCGGCAAAATGCGCTTATGAACATGAGCGCTCATGCGCACATACACCCATACACTCACAGCCGAATTAATGGGGAAACACTGCGCCTCCGGGGCAGCAGTCTGAACGCTCCGGCACACCTCCTCCCGGTATGCTCCCGCAGCAGTCCGGGCTGTGTGAACGGGAAACCCTGGAACGGTTTGTTCCGGGGCTTTTTTGCTGCGACTGGCTCCCGCAGCAAATTGCCAGTCTGTCCTCAGCCAATGTATTTACAAGATGGGAGACATGATGTGAACTGAGGCTGTGGTTCTGGTGCTCCCTGATTCTCCCTGGTGCTTTCCCTAATTGAAACACCCTGGTGTTCTCCCTGAGCTGTCTTTAGCTCCTACTGGGTAAAAAGGCACTGTCAGGTAGCCCTGCCATGATGGATGGAGGGGAGGGGAGGATGGCTCTGGGCGCCTTAGTGGCGTGACAGGCGGGAGGTTGGAATCTGGGAGTTGTTGATTTACGCTTAGGGTGTGAGAATGGAATGTAGCTCTGGTTACCCCCTATCTTCCGCAGACTGGACATTCTGACCTTGAAGAGTCAAGCTGCGAGCTTTACTATCGCTTTCAAAGCTGCAGCTTTGCTGTGAATAATGGGGGCGTTGGGAACTTCATTAGCATAGTAACTTTCGATTCCCAATCGCATGTTATTCCTTGATTGGTAGAAGGGGGGGTCCCCATTCACCCCCTTCCCTGTATAACCGCTTGCTTTTTGTAACCAAGTCATTCTGAACAATGTACCTGCCTCAGTGACCTTTTCTATTGCAGCTCTATAATAAATGCTATCCTTGCTTGCATTACAAGGCCTGGTGTTTTGCTGACTAAGTTAGGACTCCTGACAGTTTGTTCAGAATCTTCATCAACTTTCGGGACTGGTCGTAAACCCGCAGCTCCACAATGAGTGGCGGTGAAGAAGACACTCTCCCGATTGAAGAAGAAAAGGAGAAGAAGCCTCCTGGGAAAGACGTACCCAAAGAGACCCCTGACACACATGTGCCGGGACAATGGGGTTTGGAGTACGACTTTGGAGGGCCTTACGGAGACCCGTATGGGGCAGCCTATGGAGGGGTGACCACCCGGGTTGGACGTAGACGAGACTGGGTGAAACCCCTGGCTGAAACCCACGAGACGTGGTTCGGGACCCCGAGAGCATCCATGGGGCAAGCCACCCCGAGAGGTCGGTCCGAAAGCTGATCACGGCGGAAGCCCTAGAGGACACCGGCCGAGACTCCGAGAACCTGGAGGGTGCCGTGGTGAGGAGGAGGTGGAGTGGGGAGCCGAGCCAAGACCGCCTGATGCGCTTTCTGGACGAATCCCTCGCCCGCATCCCACAGATGATCGCGGAGGGCATCCGGGAAGAGCGCGAGTGGCAGAGGCGCGAGGAACCACCAGCCCGTGTTCCTCCAGACCAGCGCCCGGCGCCGGACCAGGACCAGGGGAACGTGCCGGCCGGCCCGCCGGACCAACCAGCGGGGCCAGGACCGCAGGGGCCGCCTGGGCAACCACCCCCTCGCCCTTGGGGGTTCTTGCCACCTAAACCTGCAGAACTCCTGGATGCCGATTTTGATGGAGATCCCGAAGAATTCCCATTCTTCCTGGTACGAGCTGAGAGGTTTATCGAAACCTGGGGCCACCTGTTCCAGCGAGAAGAGCGCATGGTCGATGTCATAGCAGCCCACCTGAAGGGAGCGGCCGCTGACTGGTACATGGGACTCCACCAAGCTGATGGGCGTGAGCTGAGGGAGATCGATTCTTTCATGTGGGCCATGAAAGAGCAATTCGAAGATGCGCACTCTACAAAGGCAGCAAAAGCAACGATCCGAAGCCTCAAACAAGGCGCGAGGTCGGTGAGAGACTACACCTCGGAGTTCCGCAGATGTGCAGCCAAACTCCGAGGGGAAGGGAACCTCGTAGACTTCTACAAGTGGGGGCTCAATGCGGAGATCCGCCGAGAAGTCACCAGGAACCAAGACCCGAACACCCTCACTGGATGGATTCAAGCCGCCATCACGATGGAGAACCGGCTGAAGACCATCAAACTGGATGACGCCGCAGCGATGGCTAATAGGGGCCCCGCGCCGGCAGCGAGGGGGAAGACCCCTGCCCCGAGGCCGAAGCCGAGAGACGGTACAAGGGAACTCCGGATGAAGCAAGGTCTTTGCCTCAAATGCGGAGAAGGGGGCCATTTCGCCGCGAACTGCCCGACATCGTCTGCATCGCCCGGGGCGCCAAAAGGAGTCAAAAAGAAGTTTGACACATCCACACCAAAACAGGTGGCGAAATCGAAGGGGGCGAGAGCTTTGCAAGCTAAACCGCTCAGCGAGGCATCCGACTCGTCCGATGGCGAGACCGTGCCGCAGGGAAACGAGACGGACCTGCTGTAAACAGCGCTGAACAGCAGGTCCCACACTCCCAGGCGCAAATCCCGGTGAGCAAACCCCCCTTTCTTTTCTTTCTCACAGTGACTCTAATGGACCCGGGTCTATTGACCCATGTGAGAGTACGAGCTCTCATTGACTCTGGGTGTGGGAGAGACCTCATCAACCCCACACTAATAACGGGACTTGGGGCAAAAGTTGTTAAACTAAATGAACCCCTGGTTTTTACTCAAATGGACGGGTCCACCATGAAAGAACCCTGTAAATACGAGACTGTTCCCTTGAGGGTGGGACTAGGGCAACACTGGGAAGAAAGGCCTTTCGTGGTTACCCCATCAGCCCGCTTTCCCCTGGTTCTAGGGAGCCCGTGGTTCTTTGATCACGATCCTCACGTACTATGGGGGAGGGGAAGGTAAACTTCATCTCCGAAAAATGCCGGCCCCACTTATGGAGAAAAGAGTGGGGACCCATGACAGGGGGGCAACTCCTAGTGACGGCGGGGGTGGCGGCCGCGGAGCTGGAAGACATCCCCCCGAGTACCACGACCTGGCTCCTGTTTTTGGGGAGGAGGAGGCCGATGAATTGCCCCCCACAGGAACTCTGACTGTGCAATTGAAATTTTACCCAACCAAAAGTTACCGAAGGGAAAACTGTATTCTATGAGCCCCTCGGAAAAAGTGGAACTGAGAAAATTCATTGACAAGAACCTCAGTAGGGGTTTTATACGGCCAGCATCATCCCCGTTTGCGGCTCCCGTGCTTTTCCGGAAAAAAAAGGACGGGGGGTTGCGGCTATGCACCGATTATCGTGGTTTGAATGCAGTGTTCAACACAAACGCTTACCCCATGCCCCTCATAAAAGACTTGTTAGCGGCGGTGGCTGGGGGGAAAATTTTCTCGAAGCTAGACCTCCGAGATGCCTATTTCAGAGTCCGAATTCGGGAGGGGGACGAGTTTAAAATGGCGTTTAACACCCCTCTGGGCCAGTTCGAATACTTGGTCATGCCATTCGGGCTCCAAGGGGCCCCGGGGGTCTTCATGAACTTGATTAACGAGGTGTTGCACAAGTATTTGTTCAAGGGGGTCCTTGTTTACCTTGATGACATTCTTTTCTATTCCCCCGACCTGAAATCTCATGTGAAACTGGTGCGGGAAGTGTTACAGACGTTGCACAAGCATAAACTGTTTGCTAAACTATCCAAGTGTGAATTTCACAAAACGGAGATCCCTTTTCTGGGCTACCGCATATCCCAAAAGGGAATTGAAATGGACCCTGACAAAATTAAGGATGTAGTAGGGTGGGAGCCTCCCAAAACGCGGAGGCAACTCCAGGGGTTCCTCGGATTCGCGAACTTTTATAGATCATTCCTATCGAACTTTGCCAAGGTGGCCCTTCCCTTGACTGACCTATTGAAAACCAAAGGGAAACCACCCGAATGCACTCGACCCGGGGCCAAACTAGAGTGGTCACCAGAGTGCCAGAGGGCTTTTGACAAATTAAAAGCCCTTTTACGTCGGAACCTGTCTTAGCCCACCCGAATGAACTTAAGAAATTCATTGTCCAAGTTGACGCCTCAGACGTTGCTATGGGGGGTGATCCTCCAAGAGGGGGAGGATGGTAAATTGCACCCCCTTGCTTATGTTTCCAGGAAATTTAACGATACTGAACGGAATTGGTCGGTGTGGGAAAAAGAAGCGGGATCGATCCGCTTAGCGTTGGCTACCTGGCGCCATTGGCTAGAGGGGGCGCGAGTCCCGTTCGAGGTCTGGACTGATCACAAAAACCTCGAGCTGCTCCGCTCCCCCTGTTCCCTGAACGCCAAACAGCTACGTTGGGCTGATTTCTTCTCCAAGTTTAATTTCACACTGCACCACTTCCCGGGGACATCTAACTCGCTGGCCGATGCACTGTCACGCCTCCCTCAACACGACAGCAAGAGGGAGGAGATTCATGACTCCGTTTTCACGCCTTCCCAGTTGGGAGGGGCGGTAACCACCCGGAGGCAGGCCAAACTTTCCCCCCCGTCGCCAGTCCCTCCTCCCAATGACTGGGCGGTGAAATTCTCTACAGCTCTGTCGTACGCGGATAGGGAGGAGATGAAGGGGGAAGAAGGAATCTCCCAAGATGAGCATGGCTGCTGGACTAAAAATAACAAACTCTTTGTCCCATGGTCCCTCAGGGGGGAGGTGATGGGCTGGGCGCACGGGTCAAAGCTGGCTGGACACACGGGGTTTGTGAAATCTCTCCAGCTCCTACAAAGACAATTTTGGTGGCCGGGGCTACGAAAAGACATTTCACTCTTCACGTCAGCTTGCCAAACGTGCTTGATGAGTAAACCTCGGCCCGGTAAACCCCCGGGTGCTCTGCAACCCCTCCCCACGCCGGCTCGCCCGTGGGAAGTGATCTCTATGGACTTTATTACGGACCTACCCCCTAGCGGGGGAAAGACTGTCATATGGGTTATAGTGGACCTGTTTACCAAACAGGCTCATTTCGTTCCGTTTGCCTCCATCCCCTCTGCCAAGAAACTAGCCTCTGCGTTCTTGCAACACGTAGTGAGGCTCCACACTTTACCTGCTAAGGTGATCTCGGATAGGGGGTTTCAATTCGTTTCACGGTTCTGGAGCGAACTTATGTCACTGCTTGGGGTGGAGAGGGGGGTTAGCAGTGCATACCATCCAGAATCCGATGGGCAGACCGAACGTGTGAATCAGACTTTGGAACAATACTTGCGGTGTTTTTCCAACTTTCAGCAGGACAATTGGCATTCTCTTTTGCCTTTAGCTGAGTTCTGTTACAATAATACTCAGCACTCGTCGACAGGGATGTCCCCGTTTAAAGCGGTACATGGATATGACGCCCCGCCTCTGCCATTTTTGAATTCTCCCGACCTCCCGGCGGGAGACGCTGGAGACTGGTGCAAACACTTACAGATGGCGTGGGTCTCGTTAGCCAAGACTCTAGAGGAGGCTAAGAATGCTTACAAAGTCCAGGCCGACAAGAAACGTAACCTTGCCTGGATTCCAAAGTGTGGAGAGTTTGCTTATTTGTCCACGCAACACTTGCGTCGCATTCAGCCGAGTCGCAAGCTCGGTTGGAAATATATTGGTCCCTTTGAGATTGTGAGAGTGATTAACAATGTAACTGTTGAACTTGATTTGCCCAAATCTCTAAAGTCTGTTCATCCTGTTTTTCATGTAAGGCTTCTACGCCGGGCGCCTGAAGAGAACAAATGGCGACCACAACGGCCGACCCCACCTCCGCTGCTGGTGGGGGGGGAACCTCACTACGAAGTATCGCAAATCTTGGACTCTAAGATCTCTCGCAATCGCTTGTTTTATCTGGTTGAATGGATTGACTTTGGGCCGGAGCAGAGGGAGTGGGTGCGGGCGGAAAATGTTCTGGCCCCCGGCTTATCCGGGCGTTTCACAAGTTGTAACCCCATAAACCAAAGGGGTAGGCTTATTTTCGAGGGGGCTGCATGTCAGGTAGCCCTGCCATGATGGATGGAGGGGAGGGGAGGATGGCTCTGGGCGCAATGAACAATGTACCTGCCTCAGTGACCTTTTCTATTGCAGCTCTATAATAAATGCTATCCTTGCTTGCATTACAAGGCCTGGTGTTTTGCTGACTAAGTTAGGACTCCTGACAGGCACATACTCATGAGTGTGCCATTTTTTATACTGTGCCTAAAAAAAGCCAGGGGTACCATTTCAGTCACAGAAATGATTCAAGGAGAGAGTTAACCCCTTCCTCTTTCTCACTTCCACAACCCAAGCCCATATTGTGCCCCCCACAATTGTTGTTTTTTAAGTCAGATACACATCATGTGTACTTGGGCTCCCATTAAAAGGACCCTTCACAATAGAAACCTAACTACTTTCCAACTTGTGATTGATAATTAACTATTATGCATGTTTGTGCTTCTTGTGTTTAGTACGACTAACTTATTTTAGTGTTTTGATCTTATATATTTTTCACAATTTTGTACCTGATTGAACTAAATTTGAATGTATTGGTATACAGCAGGGAAGAAAGTTAAGAAATTTAATTAGGCTTTATATGGAGATTGATAGAGGAGATAAATTTTAAACCGTACTTGCAAGAAAATTCTTGTTGAAATCTTGCCTTAGTAACTTTTAACATTCAGAAAGAATCATAGAGTCACAGAGTTGGCCATCTAGTCCAACCCCCTGCTCAATGCAAGATCAACCTAGAGCATCCTTGACAGGTGTTTGTCCATCCGCTGCTTAAAAACTGCCAGTGAGGGGGAGCTCACCACCTCCCTAGGCAGCTGATTCCACTGCTGCACAACTCTGACTGTCAAAAAGTTTTTCCTAATATCCAGCTGGTACCTTCCCGCCCTTAATTTAAACCCATTATTATGAGTCCTGTCCTCTGCTGCCAACAGGAACAACAGCTCCCTGCCCTCCTCTAAGTGACAGCCCTTCAAATACTTAAAGAGAGCAATCATGTCCCCCCTCAGACTTCTCTTCTCCAGACTGAACATCCCCAAGTCCCTCAGCCTTTCCTCCTAGGGTTTTATCCCCAGGCCCCCTATCATCTTCGTAGCTCTCCTCTGCATCTGCTCCATTCTGTCCACATCCTTTTTGAAGCGAGGCCTCCAGAACTGGACACAATACTTCAGGTGTGGCCTGACCAATGCAGTGTACAGCAGGACTATGACATCTTGCAATTTGAATGTTATGTCTCTATTGATACAGCCCAAGATTGCATTAGCCTTTTTTGTCACCGCATCACACTGGCTGCTCATATTTAACTTTCACTCCACCCTTATCCCAAGATCTTGTTCATGCACACCACGACTCAGAAGTATATCCCCCAGCCAGTATCCATCCAGTATCCACTCCTGCTTCACTATGCCAAGGACTGAGACATCTTTGCTGTCCCACCAGCTTTCTTTCTTTTCCGCAGCAGTGGATGGAAGATCATGAGAGCTTGCATTTCTTTATTTTTAAAAGGATTTTAAATGTTTCATCTTTAAAACAAGTTTTCAGATGTATTTTTTGCAAACCTGTGGGCTGTCTCAGTTGTAGAAAAATTTCCCCTCTCTGAACTTGCCCTCATTTTCTGGGTTTTGTAAAGAAATTTGTTTTTCTTGGGAGGTTCGAGTTGGGCAAAACCTCCCACACACATTTTAAAAGTCCCCCCCTCCGGGCAGAGAACCGGGGGGAGGGGGAGTCAGTACAATTGCTTTCCAGCTTACCCTCATACAAATGCTAAATAGATCTAGCAGGAGAGATAATGGGTGGAAACAGAGAGTTGGAGGTGTTAAATGCTAGAGAGTTTTCAGGAAGGTGATTCCTGGAGATTGCCAGGAAAAACCTCTTTGTCCTAGTGTGACTGGGTCAGTGGATGGAGAAACAGATATGATTAAAAACTCCTTGCAGGAGGAAGGAGGTCTCTGTTCCTTGGGTATTGAGTCCATGAGAGGACACAGACCTCTCCATGGGGAAGGCAGCCATTGGCCATGTGGTCACCTAAAGAGCTGGAGCAAGCTTCAAAGTAATGGTAACTCTGTAGAGATTTGTAATATCCTAAGCTTAAGGAGCCTGTCCTATTTTAACATCTGATAGGGCATGTATAGAGAGAGGGACATAAGATTTGCATTTTACCAATTTCCTTTGGATCTCTTGCTCAGTCTGGTGCTGTGCTAAAAGTATGCTTATTAACATTTTCTTTTTAATTATATTTTTTGATGTTGTCAGTGGTTCTCTGTACCACATAGACCTCCACCATCTTGGACATGCTATTTTAAAAGGAGCATGGGGGGAAGGCAGGCAGTTGGCAAGTGGTTATTTTTTGGAAGGGTGTGCAAGGCAGTAAACTGTCCCTATGGTAACCAGGTGCTGGGCAGCAGGAGACACAGAGGCAAGGCCTCAGAACTAGAAAGGGAAGCTGGGAGCCTGACCCTCCCAGGAAAGGTCAGTTGTTGGTGGTAGGCTACTGGAGAGAAAGAAAAGCTCCTTTAGGCATTGAGAAAACTTTGGAAGGCAGAGTAGAATAAGGCCTGCAGGACTGAACAGCCCCTTTCCACCACAGATGTATTGATTTTTTTTTGCTATGTTCAATTTTTTTATAGATATTATATATATTTGTCAAAGAGAGAACACTTCCCATTCCAGCTGTCATTCAAAAAAATTTATAAGCATCAATTTTGCAATTATCCAGTATTCAAGGTATAAAGAAATGTCTGTCACTGCCTAACAACATGCTACTTTTTGCCTGGGCATCTAATTAATTCTTTAAAATGTACTACATTTTAAAATATTGTTTTTCACCTCCCAACAGGCCTCATTTCGGGCCAGAGCAATGTTCCGACAGTAAACAGACCCAACCCGCCCCCTGCCCCCTCCCGTCCCTGGTCATCAGCATAGTAGTAAAAAACCCACCAGTTACATGTGGCTCCTGCAGGCTGGCTAGCCCATGAGGTGAGGCACACCCAACTGACCAGCCTGGCCACAGGTGCTGCCAGACCAGCCGGGCAGCTTCCCTCCCCATGGCTTGGCAGTGCACTCTGCCACCACCTCCCCCACCATACTTGTCTCCACCTCCGGCTGGGCTGCAGCTGCTCGAGGGGGTGGAGCAGGCCAGGCCACATGGCAACTTTGGGTGATGGATAGCTCTTGGAGCTGGTGGATGGGACTGCATGCTGCAGCAGGCCCAGAGCCAGCATGGCGTCAGGGGTAGCCATGGCCAGAGCCTGGCTCGGGGTAGCCTTGCTGGATAAAGGAGGGTGCTGGCCAGCTGGTCTGGCCGGTCGGCTGCAGCGGCGTCTGCAGGGAGAGGCTGAGCAGGAAGGCAGGTGCAGGGATCAGGCCATCAAGGCGGAGTGCCTCCAGGGTAGCCAGCAGTGGGTTTCCTGGTGAGGGGCATCCAAGAGGCACCCCTCTGGGCAGTCTCACTCTCCCCCCCCCAGATGGCCTTCCCATCCCTCCAGCCAGCCGCAGGCTCTCGGTTAAAAAGTTAAGTTTTAACTTAAAAACATGTTTAAAACATTTTGGATTGCAAAGTGCTTTCTGAGGCACGTGGGAGTCGGAGGGGGTGGGTTTCACACTCTTCTTCACCTGCCTCTTCTTTTTTCCTCTTGGGAGTGCTGAGAAAGAGCTCCCCCTGCCAGCCCAGCATGGGCTTTTCTTCATGGTGGGCAAACGGCGTGGAACTTGTAAGGGGGGGAGGGAACGGGGAGATGAAGGGCGCCTACACGGGGTATGTGTGGAAAGGAAAACATGTGTGGGGGAAAGAATATTTGAAGTAGTGGCTGGTCCTTTGCTTGTGCTGCGCTGCTCTGTGGGCAAGAGCCCAGATGGGTGTGGGGAGTGTATAGCAAACCATCTCCGCGAAGGGTATAAAGGACTCATGTCTTTTGCAGCCAGAGCTCTCCAGCCTTGCAAAGTCAAGAGAGCCCTTGCCGCTCTGGCAGTGCCTCAGCCCTCCCCTTCCCGGTGTCTCAGGTCTGTCTTTCTTCTGAAAATTTCAGGACTCAAGGTGGGTAATTGGAACTCATGACCACTCTGGAAATGGGGTGCTGCCCGGTCGCATGAAAAAGAGATCCCCTTCCATGAAGCTCAGTGAAGGACCTTGGGCCAGTCACTTTCTCTCAGTCTAATCTGCTTTACAGGGTTGTTGTGTGCATAAAATTAAGGAGACTGGAGAACCATCATAGTCACCCTGAGCTTGTTGGAAGAAGGGCAAGCTAAAAGTGCAGTCAATAAACTGGATTCCCTCCTGTGCTCAGATGGAGATTTGATGCTATCCTTTCCGTTCTAAGGTGTGCCACCTATGCTGATCTGTTAGTCCACACAGTGGGATAATTGGGAAGCTCTCTTACTTGACTGGAAGGGTGTGTGTATGTGTGTGTGTACCTCCTACACTGGCTTTGGTTTATAGGAGGCAATATACCAATAGAAATGTTAGCTCACTAAACAGCAAACTGTTCTTTAGAGCAGGGTGCTGGAATAGAGGAAACTTCTGGATCCAATCCAGATCTACTGCTTCTGTGCTCTTATGTATGGTTGTTCTGTTTGCTCCATTCTTCTGATATCTTGCTTTCCCTCCCCCTCTTTCTGAGGCTCAAACCAACCTGAAGAGGGGTTGTTTCTGACTTGGGGGGGGATATTCCTCTCCTCCCTTTCTCTCTTTTTGCAGATCAGTTATCAGTACTGAGCTCTGTAGTAGCTCTGTGCTGGCATGTACCTCTTTTTTAAAAAACAAACAAACCAGGGGTATTGTGATCTTTAATCCAGTGCTGGTGAACTATGCAAAAAGGGTTTGTGTAAGACAGAAGGTCTGTGAATTGGTTGGGCATTCTTCACTGTGAAAGAAAAGCCATGTACGTCATCCTAAGTGTGTGTCACAAAAAGGAGGAGAATCAGTCAGCTTGAAGATAATGACAAGAAGGTTGAGGCTGGGACAGGACAATGCTCATTGCTTGTGGTGGCACAGACACTAGCCAATGGATGCCTGTGCTGGTAGTGTGGCTGCATTCCTCACAAAGTAGTGATGGTAGCAATGAGTTTGGTCACTCAGGGGAAAGAGTTAGACTAGATGCTGGGATATGTGTTCCACTTCCCTGAATGAGAAGCCCTAAGAACTAGGCGCAGGTGATTTACCAAGTTTGTGTAGTATTTATTTTATGTACAGGTTGACTGCTTGTTTTGGATCGTGGATCCATGGAGAGAGATGGGGGGGGGCACCAGAAGGTAGCCTCACCTAGTGTGCAAAAAAACCTGGCACCAGCCCTAGGGTCAGGGCAGGGGGCTCAGTCTGCCCTGAGGGGTGGTGGCCTGCATTCGGCATTCCTTAAAACACTTTCCTGTAAGCCCCAATGAATAGACCTTAGTAGGATTTTGAGTACACCTCCTTTGGATTGCTCTCTTAGGATAGAAATATTCCAAATTCTAGTAAGCTATTGTTGGGGCTTGTAGTCTTTAATGCAATACTATTTTTTTTAAGAATGCATTGAGGGAAATGTCTGGTTGGCTAAATGCTTTATAGAAATAGGGACAATTTGGGAAGCAGTGTTTGTTGTGTTGTGTGCTGTGGTCACAGCATAAGTTGCTAGAAGAATCAGTAGCTGCCCAGAGCACTGATACCACTGTTGCCTTTAAAAATGTACTCTAACTACTTTCCTGTTTATAATCTTAAAAGATACCAGATGGTGATCCCTCCCTGCTGCTTTGTGGTTATTAATCCCAATCCCAAGTGGAGGTTGTCAATCTGAAAGCATCTAACTCCTCTTTCTGAATTTATCTCCTCTTCCCCTTCCCCTGCCTTGGTGGAGGTTGCTGTGCTGTCAGTTTGATCAGCATTGATTTCCCCCTCCTTGCCAGTGATCACCAGCATCCATGTACATACCTAGACTGCTGGATATTCTATTCTTTGGGGTTTTAATGGCTAGTTTTTATTATTTTATCTTGTTTTATTTTGTGAGCTACCTGAAGAGATGGCATATAAATGTTTAAAATAACTCTCAAATTTAGGATTGGAAATGGAAGGCACAAAGAGGACAAATCTTCTCTTTCCTCGTCTTCCTCTCCTTCCCCTCAGCATTTCTTCACAAACTTCTACAATTAAGCCAGAAGATGGGGACACCCACAGCAGGGAGATGACTGTACTGGTCAAGTGAGTTTGTAAGGGAGTAGACAGTCCTTTTAGAGGTAAAGAAATAAATGATAACTTGATTTTCTCTGGTTAGGGAATAACATTTTGTTCTATTGCCTTTCTCGGTCTTGATATGTGAATATAGAACCAGTTTAGTTGATTCCAGGTTAAGGGTAATGATGGTCACATTAAAAGGAAGCCAGATCTTGCTTTGTATGATACCTGACAATACATTTTGTTGTCAGTAATTCTCAAAACAGTCCTGTAAAGTAGTTTAATATTGTCCTGTTCCCCATTGCAGTTTCAGGGCTGAGGCCAAATGCCCCTAGCTTGTCAGAGGACACATACTCAATTCATTGCAAGCCAAAACCCATCTTCTGGGTGTGGAACAGCGATCACTTGGGGTGTGCATAACTCATGCAGTCCCAGCTGCTTGCTACTGCTCAACAGCTGCTGCTCCATGAAGTGTTGTGTAAGTGGTTAGTGTTCCAGACAAGGATTTGAGAGACACAGGTTTGAATCTAAGTTGGGAAATACCTGGAGATTTTTGGGGTGGAGCCTGAGCAGTGGGTGTTGCCTTCTGACACACTTCCAGTGATGTCAGGGGACGTGGCATATGGAAATAAGTTATGCTAATAAGCTCCTGCACCTCTTTTTCTACGAAATGACCCACCTCCTAATATGGTTTACTTAATTGAGCTGATTTTATTACTCTTAAAAACAAAGAGTCCAAATATAGCTTCTCTAGCCTTGCTTTTAATATAAGCCTCTCTGTTAAGTAGCCTTTAATGGTGTTTAATATGTCTTTCACAAAGTAGAAGAGATAACCGTTCCTTCCATTTTTTTCTATTTACTCTGGGAGTAAAAAAGATAAATTTTGTATGTACTTTAAAAGGGAACCACATTGCATATATCTTTTTGAGACTCTTATTTCTTTGTAACTACAAGGAAGAGTTGAAATCATATTAGCTTACCTGCAAGGAGTTATTGCAGTTAATTGAAAAAATGTCAGTGAAAGTCTTTTAATATAATGGTCTACCAACAGCTAGTGTTTAAGCTTTTGAATTTAAAAGCTGAGGTCACTGAGGTTACTTTTATTTTAAAGGAATTGCTTAAAAGGAGAAGGCAACATAGTACTCAGCCACAGAGATCCTGGAAATAAAGTACCCTAGATCACAGTAGATGTGTGCTCTGCATGTAGAACCTCTGGTATGTCTGATGAAAAAGATCTCAAGTAGCAAAGTTGAAAAAGACTTCTGCTGGAGAGCAAGAGTAGTCCGATTATTAATCTTACTAGGGCAACTCCTGGTGGGCCTCTGCCATGGAGGGATGGTGGCAGCCCACCCTAACCCTTTGCCCCTAACGAGATGCCATACACACCAAAGGGACCATTAGTCACAGCAGCCAGCAAACCTGAAAGAGACAGAATGCAAGGAGAGAGAAAAAGGCCAGTCAAGGGGAATGGGATGGAAGATGTGGCCCTGCCAAGGGCAAGTGCTGCCCAAGACTCCCTTTCATGCAGATCCCCCCCCACACACCGTGTTTTCTAGGCTTCTCTAGCAACCAGTAGGAGTTGGGAAGGACAGGAATATGGGAGGCAACTTCAGAAGACCCAGATGTGACATCATACCTCTTTAGGAATTGTCAGAATCTCTATGGGTTTTGCCTAGAAATGATGTAACACCATCATGCTGACAGCATTTTTTAACTTTAATTTTTTCTAGTGGCAGTGGGCAACAAGAGCTGAGGGCAAGAAATCTCCACCCTAAGCAGGTAACTGGTAATGCTATCCCCAGCCAAGCCCAAATTGCAAAGGTGTGACTTCCTTATGAGTATGCTATTTTTGCCTCCCAGTCCATCTCTGCCAGAGAGTGTAAATAGCACATATTGCTGGGATGAACAGCTCCATGGTCTGACATATCATATATAAAGGCACTTCTTATTTAAGTATTTTTATTTGTTTGTTTTTTGTGTGTGGGGAGTTAATGAAAAGCAGCTACGGGAAACTAAAATCATGAATGCAAAACTGGAGAAGGGTGGAGGGCTGCTTGATAATTTATTCTTGCTGTTTATCCACTCAGAGTCATCCTCTCCCCTGTCTATTTTATAGTGTCACCCATGAGAAAATGTGGGATCCCATATCATTTCTCTTGTCAGTGAGAAAAGCAGGGTTGAGGCTGATTTTGACTGGTCAAGCAGCAAGGAAGAGGATAAAGCAGCCCCTGCATCATAGCTCTGTGCTTACGTTATCAGCATATCAGTCTACTTTTGTTTTGTTGAAGATATAAGGAAGTTGGAACAGCTCGTTGCATGATATTTGTCTTTAGAATAATTGTGTTTGCTAAAAAGGGGGCTACTATTTCTGCTTATTACTTAATTGCTAGTCACACTGCTCATTTTTAGTATTAATAAAAAAAATTAACAGTGAAATTAAAGATCTTTACATAATACCAATTTTAAATTCACTTTTAAAAATGCCAAACAGGAAATCAATGTAGCTACAGGAAAATAACCTTCTTTAATATACAGTACAAACTTATGACAGGTCATAATTAGTACTATAAGCCCTGACCTGGATAGCTCAGGCAAGCCCAGTCTCGTCGGATCTTGGAAGGTAAGCAGGGCCAACCCTGGCAAGTAGTTGGAAGGGAGACCTCCAAGGAACACCAGGACTTGGGACACAGAGGCAGGCTATCAAATGACCTCTCTGAAAAAACATCCAGGCCCCCAGTAGGGGGGTTGCCAGAAGTCACCATGACTTCCAGGCATGCAAGCGCACATGCACACACATGCACACACACACAAATAATTAGTACCATAAAGTAATATTTTCCTCTGGTCCAATATTGTATATTAATATTCAGACATTTCATGTTTCTTTCATTAAACCTTAGCTTATACCTCAGTTTCAAAATAATATCCTTGACTTAGTGTTCACCAATAGGCAGCTGGAATTTAGGACTTGTATGTTTGATGAAAAAGGCAAACTGGAGACCCAGCATTTTGGCTCAAGAAAACTTGAGATAGAAGGCTCGGAGTTCTTCTCTGCCCGTGCTGTGGTCCCATACTGTGACATATACTGACTAGTGAAACAAAACACAGTATGGGGCACTGGGCATGGAACTGCCTGTGTCTTGTGTGATTCACGGAGGTTTTATGAATGAATGTGTGTTCAAGCATCTTCTTCTCTGCTATCTGCCTCCTCATGTGACTGTTGAGCGATCACTTGTTTTGAACATCATGGGCCTCTTTCTGCTTCTCTTTTGCTACCTGATTGAGCATAACTGAGCAGCAGTAGGAAAGGTAGATATGTTGCATGCTATGCTGCTTGTTTTTCAACGGCAGCAGCATCTCATCCAACAACTGCCTGCCTGAGATGCCAAGCTTGGCAGGGGGATGGAGAAGTGCACTAATGTTCTGGAAGAACCACATATAATGTAATATACTGCTTCCCTGAGCCTCATCTTGGCTCATGAAGAAGCCAACCCTGCTGTCATATATGAATGAGTCATCACACAACATACATTACAAGGTGAACAATTCATTGGTCCATATTCAAATTGTTGTTTTGTTTAATGTTATATTTAAGTGCTACATGTTGCTGTAGCCATTTTGCTACTGCTTGCACAGGTGGAATTCTACTAAGTACATTTTGCTTTACGCTCATGTATTTTTGGATCCAACCCAGTGCTTTTCACTAGCATCACTTCACACATTCTGTTGCAAGCTATTAAGTATTAAATAATGAAATGATACATGTTCATATGCAAACAAACCAATTATCTTTAAATTAACTGGAAATAAGATTGTTGACAAAGTAGCATCATTACAGCATCATTAGTAATGCTTGTGGCACATGGTCCTGATACTACCTTTGGCCATGCTTTTTTATCTTTTATAAGGCTATAGGACTTTCATTTATTTTTTCCTGAAATTCCTAGTTCAAGTTTCTCGTCAATGAAATTATTCACTTTTAACTGTTTCATGTCTGCAAGAAGTATCATTTTTGTCCTTTTCTTTTCTTCATATCTTTTCTTAGCTAGCAGAATCCATCATAACATCTGATTTTCAACGGGTAAGCTGCTGTCAACATGACCCCATTAGTTGACCCCGTTAGTTGACATTTTACCATATGCTCACAAATAGAGTGAATGTTACCCTTTCCTTTTTTGTGTTCTTCCGTTTGTGTTCCACTAGATAGTGACAAAGGTGACTTCTAAGATTAATCAGGTTGATGCAGCTTATATATATTATCTGCAAGTGCCAACCTGCAACTGGACAAAATTGAGAACTGCCCATGCATGTACCTTCTCCGTTGTGGGCCCCACTTAATGGAATGGTCTGCCTGAGGAGGTCAGGAAGACTTCCACTCTCCAGGCTTTCTGAAAACTAAGCAAAATTGAATATTCAAGAGGGTTTGTGTGCAAGCAACAGAGTTGCACTGTACTAAATGATCCACAGAGTTACTTGGATAAATTATTAGGGACTGTGGTCTATATTGCTGTGTGTAGCTTGCCAAAACTACAACCCTAATCCTATTGTATTGTTTATTGAACATCCCATCCTATCAATTGTATTGACTCTTTATGTGTGATCTACCTTGAATCCAAGTTAGAAAAGCAGACTATAAATAATGGAAATTTAAAAAGAAAATAAGAGGGAACTTTGAGATGAAGGGCCAAGAGCAACTCAGCACGGTGTTAGAATTTTTCCCAAACAGCAACTAATTCTAACAGTGGCTAATAACTCTAAATAACCAATTAACTTTACAATTTTAAAAAAACATTGGGATCTAAAATGGATAGATTCAGTAACCATATTTCATGGACTTAGTTTGCTAAGAACCAAAAGTTCTGTTTAGACCTTCTGTATTACTGGTTCCAGAAAACTGGAAAATAGCTGACAGCTAAACATCTCTCCTTATAAATAATTATCTTTTGGTTTCACAAGATTCCATGTGCTCCCATTGGCTGTAAAATGCCCTCCCTCAGCCATTGGCCCATCAGCCGCCATTCAAGAGTACTCACGTGCCATTGGCCGGGTGCTGGGTCTGCTCCTCTTCCCCACCCACTCCCCCTTCAGACAGATTTTGCATGTCAGATTTACTGGCTGACAGCTCTCTTTCCTGAGGAAGACTGTTCTCTTGACTCCTGTGAGGGACTGTTCCCTCAGTGGCTGTCGGTAGGCAACCAAGCTTGGTTCTGTGAGTAAAAAAACAAAGGACTTTCAGCATAACCCCCTCCCCAACGGCCACTTTCCTGTCAGAATAAATGGAAAAAGGCTCTTTCTCCTGCTTAGCTTCAGCATGGCTGGCTGGCTAACGAGGTGGGCCAGCAACCATCAGACCATTTTCTTCAACTCCCCGCTATGCGGCTGACTTTCCCCTAGGGTTGCCAATCTCCAGGTGGGACCTGGAGATTTCCCACTGTTGCAATTGACCTCCAGATGACAGAGATCAGTTCCCCGGGAGAAAATGGTTGCTTTGGAGGGTAGACTCTAAGGCATTATACCCTACTGAGTCCTTCCACACACACCCCTAATGCTGCCCTCCACAGGATCCACCCTCCCCCAAATCTCCAGGTATTTCCCTAATCAAAGTTGGCACCTGTACTTTCTCCTCTGTCAGTAAAAGGCCCTTTCCACATCTATGTTGGACTTCGGGAGAAAACTCATTGGGCCCAGTCCTGATCAGGTTGCCAACTCCAGGTGGGCAATTCCTGGAGATTTGAGGGATGGAGCCTGGAGAGGGTGAGGTTTGAGGAGGGGTGGGACCTCAGACAGATACGATGCCATAGACTCCACCCTCCAATCCAGCCATTCCCTGATGGGGAACCATTGTTGCCAATCTCCAGGTGGGGGCTGGAGATCACTCAAAATTACAACTGCTGTCTAGGAGGGAGGGGGGAGGAGATGGAAAACTAAAGGTAGGTTGATGGTTGGCTGGGAGGGAGATAGGGTTGTCAACTCCAGGTTGGGAAATTCCTGGAGATTTGAGGGGTTGAACCTGGAGAGGGTGAGTGTTGAGGAGGGGTGGGACCTCAGACAGGTACAATGCCATAGACTCCACCCTCCAAACCAGCCACTCCCTCCTGGGGAACCACTGTTACCAATCTTGGGGGTGGGCTGGAGGTCACTCAAAATTACTACTGCTCTTCAGGTAGCAAAGATCAGTTCCTCTGGCGAAAATGGTGAACTCTGTCATTATACCCTGCTGAGATTGCCACAGCAAATTGTCACTGAGTGCCCAAAGCCGGGGCACTCTCCCAGAGCCTCTTTCTAGAGCCCGTTGTATTTATTTCCACAACAGGCCTTATTCCTAGTAGTGCTATAAATGCACAAATGTTGCTTAAGAAGAATAATACCTTACCTATCATAGTTTTTAATAGTCCTGTCGTTTTCCTTCATAGTTTCACAGCATAAATTACAGCATTAATGACAAGAAGATTGCCATTAACAGTAGTGATAACTTTAAATGTACTTGGATTAAGGTAACAACATTTTCTGTAATTTAGTGGCACTTTTAAAGTTAACTTGATATTATTCCTTCATAAGATTTTGTGGGCTTGAGACCATTTTGTCAGATGCAATATAATCGATCTCACTAAGCATACATTTATATATGAAATTAATAAATAAGAAATAAGAAGCAGCAGGGCAAATATCCTACTAGAAGAGTAGTCCAAAAGAGGATTAGGTGAGTCTCATAAGGAAAATGGGATTAGGGAAGGAAGAAGAATCAGACAAGCTGTCTATTATTACAGGAAAGGGAAGGGAATTTTACACAACTCCCTGTCTTCACTACCACCTTCCATGCCATTTGTCATTTGTCCATGAGAGTCCTCTACTCTTCACCATTGTTTAGAGAGGTCACAGGGTCTGTCGAAAAGAAGATCCTTGTTCTGTTAGTTTTAAAATCCAATTCATCAGAATATGCCAAAGGTTTATTTCTAACATGATTTGCAGTCCATGTGACTGAGAATCATAAAACATGGTTTGACGTGAACTTGCAAACTGTGGTTTCTGCTAACTGTTGTATGGCATAGTGAAAAACTATGTCAAAGGCAGCTACACCATAGAAACCATAGAACTGCTGAGCAGATGGAAAATGGCATTACAAGTGTATTGGGTTCTTGTTTTGTTGTTTCAGTGTGGGTTTGTTTGTTTGTAATAATTTATATTGGTTTAATGGAATTGTAAAAGTTTATGTTGCGTAGTGCTTTGAGAACAATTTTACTAGAACAGATCATTTTATGAAATTAATACACGAGAAACTCATTGCATCTGGTATGCATTTGACTGCTGACTTTATTACATTTGTGCTCCTTTGTCCACAGCTGTTACTATTTTTGGATTTGCATTGGCTAAGTTGTATATAAGACAGTCGCCACCATACTATCACAGTATGCAAAAAGTCAGTTGATTTTGCCCTTCTCTTTTTTTCATGCAGATGTTCTGAATCAAGTCTATAGGAACCTTCTGTAAGTTTGCATACTGTGTATTCTGTTCACTCTCTAGAATGATGAAAATCCTGATGGAAGACAGGTTATCTTAGTTTCCATTGTCACTAGGAATCACACAAACATTTAACTTCATTAACATAAGAAACATATGTTGTCGAAGGCTTTCACTGCTGGAGTTCATTAGTTGCTATAGATTTTCTGGGTTGTGTGGACGTGGTCTTGGCATTGTAGGACCTGACGTAATTTATGCCTACCATTTTTCTGCTCACCTTGACACAGAGAGTACCACGTCTTTCTGTGTTATACCTATGAGGATGCCAGTCACAGCTACTGGCAAAACGTCAGGTCCTACAATGCCAAGACCATGGCCACACAACCTGGAAGATCTACAGCAACTAATAAGAAACATAATTCTCCAACACATCTGGAAGTTCAAGAACCTGATCAGTTCTTACAAAGTGATGGAATCAGAATGTGACCCAGTGGCCTCTAGATTCTGCAGAAGGTGTTTTTGAACCACGTAAGAAAAAAGTGAGATCATAGAATGTCATTATTGTGCAAGCATTTTCTGCTTAACAGGCTCTTGTCATTCCCCACTGTCAATCTCTTATTTGAATTCCAAAACTGAACTGTTAGTTGAAGTGATGCTTTGAAAGAACCACCCACAAATAGCATGGATGTCATATTGGAATAATAGATTTGCTTCCTCATTTTGTTTCCAAGTTGTCCCCATTTTGCTGAAAAAGAGTAAACTTGGCTGCCTCATATCATTACATAATCACTACTGTGGGTGGAAGCTGATATTTCTGCTAGATCGCTTGTAGGGCCAGATACTGCTATAAGTGGATACAGCTGTAAATCAGTAATATTTTCTTGTAAGAAATGACTGAAGTTTAGGAAGGAAAAGTGTGTTTCCTCTTACTATTTTGGTACTACATTTAGTAGTGCTACTGGATAACTAATTGATCTGGCTTTTTCAATTTTGTTAAAGGATAGTGTTTCTATTTATAATTATGATTAACTGGAAGGAGAATCAGAAGCACAGCTAATAAAATGGAACTGTATGATGACTACAACAAAATAGATCCCTCATGAAAAGGAAACAGTAAAATACAGTGTTTTGTAATCTATTTCATGTATAAATGAAGGTTTCTTCCCTCAAATTTTGTTCAGTGTACAGGAAACAAATACAATTGACGGTTTGGTAGACTAGTCTAACCTTGCATATTGTTATGCAGATGCACTGGAGGTGTGAAATATTTGCATTTCATAATATTGTGTGAATATGCTCCATAAACACCTGATTACAATCTTCAGAGATGCCTGCATATGATCTGCCAGATTTAAATGATTAACCAACATCTAAGAATCTTTGTAAAACCTATTTTCTGGAAGGAAGGAAGGAAGGAAGGAAGGAAGGAAGGAAGGAAGGAAGGAAGGAAGGAAGGAAGGAAGGAAGGAAGGAAGGTCGGTCTGGATAGGTCAAGAACCCCAAGAACCTCAACTGGGCACTTTCTACCTCCTGCCAAAGATACATAAACCTGGCAACCCTGCTATGTCCCATTGTCTTGAGCATAGGTACCATCACTGTAGGAATATCAGGATACATGGACTCCATCCTGAGACCATACATTATTAATACCCCCAGCTATGTCCATGATACCATGACTTCCTCAAGAAACTGCAGTCTATCAACCATCTCTGAGAAAACAGCATTCTAGCCATCATGGATATTGAGTCTCTGTATACCAACATCCCCCATAAAGTTGGACTACAAACCATTAGAAACATCATCCATAACAACACCGCAACAGATCTTGCCGCTGAATTTTGCATGTTCTCACCCACAACTACTTCAGGTTTGGTGAGAACTTATACCTTCAAATCAATGGCACAGCCATGGGCACCCACATAGCTCCACAGAATACCAGCATTTTCATGGCAGATCTAGCAGTTTCCAAACTCCTACCCATTGACACCTCTCCTTTACTTGAGCTTCACTGATGATATTTGCATTTACTGGACCCATGGCAAAGAAGCCCTTGAGAAATTCCACCAAACTTATCACAATGTCCAGCCCAGCATCAAGCCCACTAAAAATTACTCTACACAAGCAATAAACTTTCTGTACACCACAGTATGGCTACATGAGGGACACATAAGTGCCAAATTATACTGGAAACTGACAGACTGTCTATGTGCCTCCAGCTACCACCTCAAACAATCCGTTGTGTATAGCCAAGCCCTCTGCTATAGTCGCATCTGCTCTAACCCCTTAGACAGAGATACGCACTTGAAGGACCTATAGCAGACATTTTTGCAACTACAATATCCTTCTAATATGGTGACAAAGATGATCGAAAAGGCCAGAATGATACCCATGGACAAGCCCAAAGAAAATTACAAACAGAACACCATTGGTGGTCACCTACAACTCACAGCTCAAGCCAGTTCAATGTATTAACAACAACCTACCACCCATGCTGGGTAGTGACACTTCCTTCACACAGAGACTGGGGGGCCGACCTTTACTTGATTACAGACAGCCTGCTACCTTAAAACAACTTCTCACCCACAATGATAAACTACTTAACAGTAACATGAAATGGTACCAAGGTCTGCAACAAATCAAGATGCCAACTTTGTTCTCATATACATCCTACCAACACCATCAATGGACCCAGCAACATCAGCCATGCCATCTCAGGTTCATAATTCTGTTCAATCACGTGCCAGAAATGCCCTTCCACTCTCTGCATTGGACAAACAAGCCAGTCCCTATGACAAAAAATAAATGGCCATAAGCCTGACATTAGAAACCACAACATTCAAAAACCAGTGGGGAAATATTTTAACCTTCCAGGACATTCAGCTGCTGACCCAAGAGTAGCAGTTCTCTTACAGAGGAATTTCAAAGGGAAATTAGAAAGAAAGACTGCTGTATTACAATTGATAATGAAGCTCAAGACAATGCATCCTCGTGGACTGAATTGAGACCTAGTTTTTCTGTCTCATTATCAATGCTGATTTCTCTACACGTACTACACCTCTGCATATCACACCTATTCCAACCATGCCTGCTAGTATCATTCAGCATCTGAAATCACTCTACTCTCCAATTATAAGGACAGATGGACTCATATTCTAGTTGTATCTGAAGAATTGATTAGTGACTCATGAAAGCTCATTTTTTGTTGTTTAGTCGCACAGTCAAGTCTGACTCTTTGCGACCCCATGGACCACATCACGCCAGGCCCTCCTGTCTTTTGTCATCCTCCAAAGTTTCCTCAATTTCATGTTCATTGCATTGATGGCACTGTCTAACCATCTCATCCTTTGCCATCCCCTTCTTCTTTGACCTTCAACCTTTCCCAGCATCAGGGACTTCTCCAGTGAATGCTCCCTTCTCATTTGGTGGCCAAAGTATTTGAGCTTCAGCTTCAATATCTGGCCTTCTGGGGAACAGTCAGGGTTGATTTCTTTTAGGATTGACTGATTTGATCTCCTTGCAGTCCAAGGGACTTTCAAGAGTCTTCTCCAGTGCCATAATTCGAAAGCATCTATTCTTCAGTGCTCAGCCTTCCTTATGGTCCAACTCTCGTAGTCGTACGTTACTACTGGGAATACCATTGCTTTGACCATATGCACTTTTGTTGGTGGGATGATGTCTCTACTTTTTATTATGCTGTCTAGGTTTGCCATCGCTTTCCTCCCAAGGAGCAGACTTCTTTTAATTTCATGGCTGCAGTCGCCATCTGTAGTGATCTTGGATCCCAGGAACATGAAGTTTGCCACAAATTTTGCTGGTCTTTAATGTGCTACTGGACTCTTGCTCTTTTTTACAGTCTAGATGGGTGTGATTGGTGAGAATATTCCTATAGTACATCACATTCTCATGAGTAATGAGTAGGATGTGGGAGATTCTGCACCTGCCACCCCTTAAAAGAAAAGAGACACAGCTGAAAGTCACAGCTTTTATCAGATTGCATCAGCATTACAGTTAGTTCTGAATACGACCTAGAACAATGGGTTGTTAATCTAGTTCTAGCTGGACTCCCATGCTTTTGAAAACTGCAGGACAGAGGTACACCTTCCCCACCACATATTCCCATGCTGGGCATAGCTGCTTTTGTTTTATTTTTACTTATTTGTTTTTTGCCATTAGGTTGCAGCTGACTTATGGCAACCTGGTAGGGTTTTCAAAGCAAGAGACTTTCAGAGGGTTTGCCATGGCCTGCCTTGGCATAGAGACCCTGTTATTCCTTGGTGGATTCCCAACTCAATACTAACCAGGGCCAACCCTGCTTAGCTTTCGAGTTCTGAAAGAGTTCAAGCTAGTCTGAGCTTCCAGGTCAGTTTTAGCAGTTGCTGTTCTGGTTGTCTGTGATGAAAAGAGTAGGCAATTCCTGTGATTACATGCTAAGTCAGTAGTTGACTAAGTGATTGAAAAAAAGGGGGTAATATCATTTGGATGCTTTCCATTCGCCATCCCTTAGACTTAGCTCCTCATTTTCCATTATGTGGGGAAATTTTACTTAGCTCCTCATTTTTCCATTATGTGGGAATTCACTCAGCTTCTACACCGGTGGTAGACATAATGTAGGTGAACATAATATGTTGAAAGAAAGGAGTTGTAGTAGAATGCTGTCAGCCATTTTTATTTGTTCTGTTTTGGGAACTCTGCAAAGAAAAATGAATCACAAGTGTTTGGGCAGCAAAGGCAATGGGTGAATCAGAGCATTTTGAATTTACAAACTTCAAGGAAATGGAGGGGGGATAGTATGCAGTTGATCAAAGCAATTTCTTTAAAGTCCGAAAATAATGTTTTAACTTGGCAAGTATAACGTTCTTTGCAGCATTTGCAAGTATAATGCTACAACAGTATTTGGACCAGGAATGATCTCTGAGTGAGCATAGGATCCTATTCTGCTTTCCCCTGATATGCTTTCAACCATTTTTGCCTCTTGTGCTGACAGAGTGTTCCACTGGCATTGTGATTGCAGCAAAACAGAATTTAGTAGCAAGCCTATCTCAATCCAATAGGGTTAACATGAGGAAAGGAATATTTGAACACCCTAGAAAGAAAGATCTAAACTCAAGAAAGGGGTGAAATTAGGGCTGCATTAATGGTTAATCTGCTACAGCAATTTATTTAACTTGTTCCTTTCTCCTTTTCAATGAGAATTTACCCTTTGGGTAGTCTTGGGGACAAACCCACCCTGGCCCAAATCACAGCACTTTAGTACTGCTATGCCTCAAGTTTCATTGCATGTACACCAAAATCTAGACTGAAAGGGCCCTGGCTTCATCACAGTCCTTCTCTACTGGTCAGCACTGCGGTCCAGTGATATTGCCCTACCCCAAGGGAGTCTCATCAGAAATCCTCTCATGAAGGTCAGTTTTGAACAATAAGATTTGGTAAGCCTCTGTTTATTCTTCAGTATAGACTGTTCCCTAATGTACCTTATATTTTTATCTGTGCTTCCAGCTGACCATAATAAGGACTTCACCAGCGACTAGTTGGCCAGGTCTAATTTAAATAACCTTACTCTTTTGCTTTACTTGGTTCTTACCCCCCCAATCCTCTTTGTCCCTGATCAACCAACTAATCCCTCATTACCTTCCTATAAAAGGGAGAAAGGAAGATCTGACACAGTGGCAAGTACTTACTAAGTGGATATGGAGACTACTTAATTGTACTTCACAAAGCCTTCCCATGGTACCTGGTTTTGCTCTTGCACATGGAGACTTGTTCTGAAAAGGGGCAAAAGTGCTACCTGTGCCATACAGGGGCAGGAAATAAGTTTGCTCTTTCATAGAATTAAAAATCCTATTTAAACTGCATAAAATGACAAAATCCTCTTGTGGGCCCTGTATCTAGGTGAGCAGAAGATGAGGTGCAACCCACAACAACAGGCATGAAAGAAAGACAGCTTACATGATGCTGGAGGAAAATGGCTATGCTTTTATTAGTTACAGCTGACAGAGCCTCAGAGCAGCATAGGGGCAAAGGATCTGGGCATTGACAAGCCCACCTGCTGACCAATGGCAGACTGCCTTCCTCCAGCTTGTATGCTGGGGAAGTACCATGGGACAGCAGCATGTGGGACTCCACATGGGCCTAAGCCACTGCGTGGTTATTCCTGTGACTTGGGGTAAGAAATGCCCTGACAGCCTTTGAGCTGGACTTGTCCCCTGTGAGTCCTCACCCCAAAATCCCTTAAAGAGATCCCCAAATGTGGAGGAAAAGGGCAAACAGGCCAGTTTCACCTCCAAATGGATCTGCCCCCCATGCTGACAATGTCAACAAGTTGTGACAAGCAAAAAGTGGGGGGGGAGTTAACATAACACAAACCCGAAACAACACAATGAAGGGCAGGATGAGTGGGTGAAGAGACAAGGCAACTGCACTCAGCAGTGCGGAGGGGCCCTTTTTTTGCTGAGCCAGCAGACCTGAAGGAGAGCTCCCTCACTGCAGTCCACTGTCCTGTGACCTGTGCCCTGCTTTTGCACTTTCTGCTTTTACTTTTATTAGTAGTCATTTCAGGTCTTTACTATTTTCTGCCAATAATATGGTGTCTCCTGCATATCTCAAATTGTTAATGTTCCGTCCACCATTCTGGAGTGATTGCTTCACCTCTTGCCTCAGCCTGATATGAGAAGAAACCTTGTTTTGTGTTTTCTTTTTTTGCCTACCTTAGATCATAAGGGAAATCTATCATGTCTTCTGGGCTCATTGCAAGTGATTCACAGTGCCATCCTAAGAAAGTTAACACCCTTCTAAATCTATTGAACTCTGCTTAGGATTTACTTAATTACTTTATTTATAGCCTGCTTTTCTTGCTGAGACTCAAGGCAGACTACTAATTATAAAACCATGCAATCAGACATAGGGGTGTCAGAGGCATGATAAGAGTAATTTCATGGGCAAGGCTGCTGGAAGGGAAAGGAGTAGGTGAAGGGTGGGCTCTCCTAAAACAAGAGCTCTTGCAAGCTCAAGCCATCACTTTTTCAACAAGAAAGAAACATGGTAGGGAGAAGAAGGAGGAGGAGGCCAGTGTTGGATCAGGCCAATGGCCCATCCAGTCCAACATTCTGTCACACAGTGGCCAAAAATACCAGGTGCCATCAGGAGGTCCACCAGTGGGGCCAAGACACTAGAAGCCCTCGCACTGTTCCTCCCCCCCAGCACCAAGAATACAGAGCATCCCTTGCCCCAGACTGAGAGCTTCTATCTATACCTTGTGGCTAATAGCCACTGATGGATCTCTGCTCCATATGTTTATCTAATTCCCTCTTGAAGCCGTCCATGCTTGTAGCCGTCACCACCTCCTGTGGCAGTGAAGAAGAGGAGGAGGAGGAGAAGAAGATTGGATTTATACCCCGCCCTTCACTCGGAGTCTCAGAGTGGCTTACAAACTCCTTTCCCTTCCCCTCCCAACAGACACCTTGGGAGGTAAGTGGGGCTGAGAGAGCTCTCTCCAGAACTGTCCTTGAGAGAACAGCTCTGACAATACTATGGCTTGCCCATAGTCATCCAGCAGCTGCAAGTGGAGGTGTGGGGAAACAAACCCGGTTCTCCCAGTCCACGCACATAACCACTGCACCATGCACTTAACCACTACACCACATACTTAACCACTATACCACTACACCAATGTAGCTGAACAGAGAACTCCATGATGTGCTAAGGGAGAAAAAAGAAATGTTCAAGAAATGGAAACAAGGACATAACTCTAAAAAAGAGTACCTGAGAGTTGCTAGGCACTGTAGGTCAGCTGTCAAAAAGGCCAAAGCTCACAGTGAGTTAAAAGCAGGCCAAGGAGGCTTGCCACAACAAGAACATCTTCATTAATGTGAGGAGCAAATGCAAGATAAAAGAGGTGTTATGCCCACTGTTGACTGAAAATGGAGAAACTTTGACAGAAGACAGTGAGAAAGCAGAAAGGCTTAATGCCTATTTTGCCTCAGTTTTTTTTCCCCTGAAGAAGAGAACAGGCTCATCTAGACATGATAGTAGGCAAGGCACAGCATCCAGGCTGCTGGTTGATATGGACAGAGAGGCAGTCGAGAAATATCTGGCTGCACTGAATGAACACCCACCCACCCCGGGCCAGATGGTATGCACCTAGGAGTGCACAAAGAACTTTCTAGAGAGCTTGCAGAGCCTTTGTCCGTCATCTTCCAGTCCTTTTGGAGGATGGGAGATGTGCCACAAGACTAGAAGAGGGCAAATGTTATCCCAGTTTTCAAAAAAAGGGAGAAGGGATCGTGGGGTGTATCAACAAAAGTATAACATCCAGATCGTAAGATGTCATAGTCCTGCTGTACACTGCATTGGCCGTGCCACACCTAGAGTACTGTGTACAGTTCTGGAGGCCTCACTTCAAAAATGATGTGGACAGAATGGAGTGGTGCAGAGGAGAGTGATGAGGATGATCGGGGACAGGGACCAAGCCCTATGAGGAAAGGTTGAGGGACTTGGTAATGTTCAGTATGGAGAAGAGGAGGTTGAAAGGGGACATGATTGCTCTCTTTAAGTATTTGAAGGGCTGTCACTTAGAGGAGGGCAGGGAGCTGTTCCTGTTGGCAGCAGAGGATAGGACTTGCAATAATGGGTTTAAATTAAGGGCAGGAAGGTACTGGCTGGATTTTAGGAAAACCTTTTTTTACAGTAAGAGTTGTGCAACAGTAGAATAAGCTGCCTAGGGAGGTGGTGAGCTCTCTCACACTGGCAGTCTTTAAGCAGTGGATGGACAAACACTTGTCAGGGATGTTCTAGGCTGATCCTGCACTAAGCAGGGTGTTGGACTAGATGGCTTGTATGGCCCCTTCCAACTCTATGATTCTATTAATGTATACCCGTCTTTTGGTGGGCAAACCCCCAACAAAGCACCCCCATTCCCCACTGATGCTCTAATGAGTATGGTTTGTGTGTGAGGAATCTCTGGTACATTGACATGACTTCTAGCTAGGGATGTGTGTTCGGATATTTCCAAGTTGAAAATATATCCAGAAATATATATTCAGGTCTCCCAGATATATTCTGGATTTTTCAGGATATTGAAAATGGGACCCCAAAAATTCCAGAAATATTCAGAATTAACCAAGAACACTAGCAGCCAGCCTTTGCAGGCTCCTAGGACTGTCCCCCGTATTGTCTTTTTGCCCTGTGTTTCTGTGTCTCCCAGGGCTTGTTAATGGCTTGCCAGACTGCTTTAAGTAAGATTCTGTGATTCAAGTGTTTTTGTTATTTTTTTTAAAAAAAACATTCTTTGCTGAAGTCAGTTTGTATCAGGTTTGGGTGTGTGTGTGTGTGTATTCTTGGATTTTCCATTGCGATGCTCTCATTTTGTGTGGTTTCAGATTCTCATGCTTTAAATTGGTGAGGCTTAGCAATAGCTTCCAATAGTATTCCCATGGGGAGGTAGATTCTCAGGTTTTAAATTATTCACTTCCCCCTCTTCATAGGTAACAGTGGAGGATGGCTGGGGGCACCTTGTTCAGGGATTTATAGACCTGGACTCCTTGGTCTAATTGACTTGAGATCTGGGGGTTATTGAAAGGACAGGCACCAGCAGTTCCCCTGCAATTTGGGTTTGAACAACAAACTGCCTAAAGCAAGGCATACAAGAAACAATGAAGAAAGTTCAATTACAATTGTAGAAGACAATGCAATAAAAGCAAGATGATATGTACTTCTTGTTCATCTTTTGAGGAATCTTTTCCTGATTATAGTCCATTGGGGGTCATGACAAAGTAGATTACAAGCCTATTCCATTATAAAAGTACCCTCCTTGTCTGTTCCATTCTACTACATCTCTAATACTTTTTATACAAATGCCTTCTGAACATTTCTGTTTTGCACATTCTGTGGAATAATAGAAGGCACCCTCCTTACCTCCTCAATCCGTCCATTCCACAAGGTGGGAGGCATCATAAGGAATGCACATTAACAAGGAGTTGCTAATCTTACTCCTTTGCAAGGTGGCATGTTCAGAAAGCTTTTTTTCAGATGAGCAAAGCTGTAATGGTAAAGCATAGCAAGTGAGGTATGCTGCACCTAAAGCCATTAAAGGCTCTGTAGGTGATAACCAGTAACTTGAATTGAACCTGATAACTGATTGGTAATGAGTGACATGACTGCAGAATGGGTGTGACTTGCATGCTCTGCCTAGCACCTGATAGTAATTGGGCTGCAGTATTCTGTACCAGCTGGAGTCTCCAAATGGTCTTTAAAGTCAGACTCACATAGAGTACATTACAATAGCCTAGCCTTGAGGTAATCATAGTATGGATCCGTGTGGCCAGATCAGTCAAGTCAAGGTAGGAGAGCATCTTCTGGGACAAATGAAGATGTAAGAAATCATTTTTGCAGCTGCCTTTACTTGCTTCTCTTACAGTAGTGCTGGATCCAGTATAACCTCTAAGCTCTCAACTGGATCAGCAAGAGGCAGCTGGATACCACCAAAAGTGGGAAGCACAATGTCTTTCAAGACCTCTGTCTTCCCAACCAGTATCTCCATCTTGTCGGGATTTTGTTTCAATTCGTTCATCCTGAGCCATTTTACAGCAGTTCAGGGCTTCTACAACATCGCTGGGTAATTTGGGAAAAGCAACATAGAGCTGGATGTCATCAGCATATTGGTGGGACCCTAGTCCAAAACCATGAATGATTTCTCCTAAGGGCTTTTCATAGAGGAATGAGGAATAAGACCAAGCATTGTGGAGCCCTACAAGACAATTCCCACACTGAAGACAACTGATCTACCACAGCAATTCTCTTGAGTCCTGCCCATAAGGAACTTTTAAAATTAATCCAAAGCCCATCACTTAATCCCTATGTGCCCCAGTACCCCCAAAATGAAGACATGAGACACAAAGCATGGGTTCAGCTACTTTATTTAACTGTATTCAACTTAAGTAAATGGCTGGTCTGCATCAGTGCTTTTTTTCAATAAGCAGATGACTTTGAGGGAAAGCTGCAAGGCACAGTATTTGCCTACATTTAAACAGACATCATGGACAAACCTCATCAGTGCTATTGTTTTTTTTAGCCTAGGCTGAAAGGGATCTAGAGCAGATTTGTCATCTAAGAAGATCTGGATTTGTTTTGCAACTGTTCTATCATCTTGCCCCAAAAGGGCAAATTACACTCCTGGCAATAACTGGTCACATAATTCTTCTGTATCACTGTGTATTTTTTTAAGTAGTAGATGGATGACCACCTGTTTTAGTGACCAAGGAATGGCACATGAGCCAGTGATTGATTTATGATGGATAACAGGGATTCATCAATGTGGTGTTTACAGATCCTTCACAGATCCCAGGATCTTGTCAGTATTCAGAGATCCCAGGATCTTGTCAGTATTCAATGTGGTAACTGGATCAAATGTACTGGACATTTCTAGCTGATTACAACCAACTAATCTTCAGTTCCTGAAAATTTAAAGGCTCAGACTCTGGAGTCAACAAGTGTCAAAATACACTAAAATCTTTTAATTTTGCATTTGCCCACATCAACTAGGATTCTGTTCAGAGGTTTAAGGATTCATAGAAACAATTCATATCAATGCCTCATTCCATGTGTACAAGTCCACTTTGATTTGGAATTTTGTTCATTGTTACATGATCCATATTCAGTTGCTGATTCCAGTAGTTTGTTCCATATCTCAGCCACACTTTTATGTAAAGAAACAATAAAAGTTAGGAATCTGAAAACCAGATTTTTCCTGAGCAATCAATATTCACAATATTCATACAGGTGAAAAACATGTTGTAAATAAGTGGCATTGCACTTGCATTAAAAGAAGATATTTGCTAGGGGGTCACAACTTTTAAATGATTTTGGCACTTACTAAGGCGATTATGCTTGAACATAAGACTGTCCAGCAACTTTGATGACATAGCAGAAATGCTAGATGTAGAACAGATGAATATGATACTGATGGAAAACCTTCTGTAGTCTGAAAGCTTGCAGAACGTACTTGTTTAACTAAAATTGTTCTATAGAAATTTATCATTTTAACTTAAGTTGAGTGCCTCTTTTAGAACTCATGGCTATTTGATTTCATGTTAATTTATACTGAAGCTAATTCACAATGTAATCCATTGAAATAGCTAACAGACTGGCTTCTTGACTTATTGGCAGAATATTGCTCAAAAGGATTTCCCACCTAATTATTTCACAGTGCTGGGCTTAATTATACATCAGCTTGCACAAGAAACCACATTTTATTTGGTTTTTGTTTTGTTTTGTTTGTGGATCCATGATACATGTTCAGAAACAGTGCTATATTTGGGAAAGTTATTTAGAATTTTTTACTTCCCCAAATACAAATCTTGGTTATTCACTACAATCATAATGCATGTGACCTATTACATCACTTACTCCTTGAAATTGTTGGGACAACATTAAATACCAAGTTAGAATAGAGGTGTGTGGTTGTATAAACTTCATGTGCCATTTTCTACCACAGCACACAGATGGGCTTATTATTGAAAATAACGTCCTAGTCCATTAGTTGGAAGAAACTGGTAATACATATATATTTGAAGAAACTGATGTATACAAAACACTTTTGTACTTTTAGGCAACACTACAGGACTTGGAACAAAGGCGGCCACAGCTGGAGGAATTAATAACAGCAGCACAGAATCTGAAAAATAAAACTAGCAATCAAGAGGCTCGAACAGTCATTACTGATCGGAGTAAGTAGTGAATTTTCTGTGCCCAGCCTTTTCAGCCTGTAAAAATATTGGATCAGCCTTTGTAATATATGGAACACTTTTAAACTATAATCTGGTAAAGAGTTAGGTGCACTTAAGGCTGTAGAAATCAGTGGGCTTAAATAATGTGAATTATAGCTATAAAGTATAGCTTTATCGACTGATGTGTTTTAAAGATCTGACTTTGTTACTATAATATATAGCACATATATTGGTGTAACACTTGGATTATTCTTCTGTATACTATAATACACAAAGCTTGATCAGATAAAGGAATTTTTTAAAAACAGTTAAAGAGAATAAAGCTTTTGAAACAAAGCACTTTAAACCCTTTTTCTCTAGAAGACTTACACATTTTTTCTTTGATTCTAAAATGTTTCCTTTTGGTATCATCTAGCTATTTTCATTAGTTCTCCATGTTTTGTTTCATTTGTTTTTTGTTTGTCCCCCATCTCTCTGTGTGCCTAGGTAACTTCCTTGAGCGTCCCAGTCCTTTAAAGGTGCTTTATGTGCTGCAATACAAACAGTCATTGTTGTAACCGTTAACAGTGGAGCTATCACTGCTTTGCATGTAGGCCACTTATGCATAACAGGCTCTGAAAAATATAATACAATACTTTAAAAACATAGGCTGAGTTGGTATTCAAGGTTTCAGAGTACAAGGGAAACTGCTGAAGAATAACTAAAATGACACCTTTGGTAAGCTTACTGATTGCCTGGTGGTTGAATATTGCTAAACTTCAGTTGATGAATTGATGTTCTTTCTATATTTTTAATCTCATCATATATAGCATATCCTTGCATATTATATTAGCTAATATGGTTACTTTTTACTTTATGCAGATCATGTAGATGCAGGCCCATACCCAGAAATTTTTGTTGGGGGCATTTTTTCTTAATTAAGAGGCCAGTTTAGCACAGTGGAGAACAGCCCATTATGTGTCTATACAGAACTGCCATAAAACAGGAGACAAGATGTATTTAGGGACTGGCTCTGTGCAGGATCAAATGACATTTGCCACATTTGAAACATTAGAAATAAAAATGTCCCAATGTGGTGCCCAATGTGCTCCATGGTACCTAAAGGAAGGAAGAATCAGTGGAAATTACCCCTCCCACCCAATTCTTATGGGAACAGAAATGTCTTTCCTTTAATGCTGTGGTCCCCAACTTTTAAAAAGCCTCTTTAGCATTCTGATTTTTAACCTACTGCTCCAGTGGAGGGTTGCCAAATGATCAGGAAAAACAGGTTGTGGTCTGCTCTTCTGCCTTTAACATCAGTAGGTGGTTCTTCAGGTGGCATGGGAATAAGCCATATTGCTCATAAATGCCTAAACATCAAGTTGCTGTTAAACAGAAGCAGGATAAAGATCTATTTGTATGGGAGGCACTTCCGGGTTGGCAGGCTGATGGCAGCTGTTTCTCCCAGCTCCTGGGGACACGGTCTGCAAACCAGCAGATAGAGAGGGGGTGCGATTGTACGCATCTCCCCAGGGCTCGAGGGATGAGCCCTGAGTCAGGGGGCGCTGAGGTTCGCCACCCTCCCGGCTTTTAGCCTGGGGGTGGGGACATCCTTTTGCCCCAATGGTCTCTCCGCTGTGTTCCAGTACTGGTTGAGGCTTTGCGTACCGGAAAACCAAGCGGGTGGTGATCAAGCTTTAATTAAGCGACTGGCTGAATCAATGGAAGTAACTGAAGAAGTGTGAGTACAAGTTAATGAAGCATTAGAGGGACGAGTTTATCCCTGCAAGCATGGGGGGGAGGTAATTGCAGACCCCCCCAGATGATCAGATAAAGGAAATTACAAGTGGATAAATGGATCTTGAAGGGACTGTGATGGAGGAACGCTGAAAATGCACTGTATGACTAGCTAGAAATGGCGAGAAGGAAGAATTAGAACTTTCTCTTTTAAAGACTATTAACACCACAGTAAGAGCAGGGCCGGCCCCAGGTGTCTGGGCGCCCTAGGCAAGACAGCCTGGGGCGCCCACTCCACGGGGATGCCAATCTCCCGGTGGGGCCTGGAGACCGGGGGGGTGGAGCGCCGGCTTTCCTGAGCACGCCGCACTAGCGGCGTGCTCAGGAAAGCTAGGGAAGGGGCGGCCGTTTGAACGGCCGCCCCTTCCCAGCCCCAGGGCCGGCTGGAGACGGGGGGGGTGGAGCGCCGGCTTTGAACGGGCGCCCCTTCCCCCCCAGCCCCCGCCCCGGCGGAAGACGGGGGGGGAGCGCCGGCTTTCCTGAGCACGCCGCAGTAGCGTTCGAACGGGCGCCCCTTCCGCCGGCTGGAGACGGGGGGGGAGCCAGGGAAGGGGCGCTCGTTTGAACGGGCGCTCCTTCCCTCCCAGCCCCAGCGCCGGCTGAAGATGGGGGGGAGCGCCGGCTTTCCTGAGCACGCCGCAGTAGCGGCGTGCTCAGGAAAGCCAGGAAAGGGGCGCCCGTTTGAACGGGCGCCCCTTCCGCCGGCTGGAGACGGGGGGAAGCCAGGGAAGGAGCGCCCGTTTGAACGGGTGCCCCTTCCCTCCCAGCCCCAGCGCCAGATGAAGACGGGGGGAGCGCCGGCTTTCTGAGCACGCCGCAGTAGCGGCGTGCTCAGGAAAGCCAGGAAAGGGGTGCCCGTTTGAAGGGGCGCCCCTTCCCTCCCAGCGCCGGCTCACGGGGGGCGGGGCGGGGGCGCTTTGGCGCCCCTGTGGACCCCAGCGCCCTAGGCGAGCGCCTAGCTCGCCTAGTGGGCGAGCCGGCAGTGAGTAAGAGACAGAGTGGAGCAAAGTCTACCCCCCTAAAAAAAGAAGTAGGGGGAAGGGAATTCCCTCCCCCCATATAACAATATAAAAATAAAACTCTTAGGGGGTAGGCGGAGCGAAGAGAATGCCAGAAAAGAGAGAAAGTATTGAATGGGAAAACTTACGAGAGTTGAAGTGCTTCCTGAATATTGGCTGGAAATGCTGCAGAACCTTCCTCTAGCAGACAGAGGGTGAGAAATCTCCCCTCTCGAAAGACAAAGTGACTGTGTAAACATTTGAAAATAACCTTTTTGGGCACTGGAAAGTGTTCTTTTTCTTCTTAAAGAGACTCTAAACATCTCTGTGAGTGGTGGCTGTGAAGTCTTGTATGGGGGGGAAGTCCCCCGTTTTAAAAATAAAATACTTTGGAATTAACTGGAAATAAGATGGATAGACCTAGAGAATCATTGGAGGTGGCAGAACGATTTGATGGATTTATGGGACCCTGGCAATCTGGCAACAAAAAGAAGATAAACAGACTCCTGGCATTGGAAATGGCACCTCTGGAAATGGCACCTGTTGCGTCGAAAGAATTAAAATGAAATTGAGTCTCCTTCAGGAAGGCGAAAGTTTAACTGAACAATAAATTCTACTGAGAATGATTGGCGGGGTAGTAAAGCAGCTATGTTCTCCTACAACAAGCAGGGGGGAGGGGAAACTCTCCTCCTAAAAATAAACTTAGTATATATTTTGATGGGGGGACATAGCTAATGAAATTTTGGGTGAAAGGTGATTACGTGGATTAAAGGTTCAGGTGATAACAGAGTTCCAGAAGATATTAACAATATGGACTGTGAGCTGAAGAAGATTGAGGGGGGAAGATTCTCCATTGAAGATCCTTTTTAGAGATAAGACTTTTGGCTGAGGGGGGATGTTTGGATAAAATAGAGGGGAAGGGTTTACACAGAAAAGATGGATGTTTGAGGATGAGTGCTCAAATGAAATTTAAATGCATCTTTTTAACTTTGACTAGTATCATAAAAGGAAAAGGGGAAGGGGATGTTATCTGATGCCTACTTAGGTTCTTTCTTTTCTGTCTTTCCTCCTTCTTAATAAGAGGATGAATGGAGAGTTTTCAGGAGAAGCATATTCAAGCCTAATTTGGATGTATTTAATAATCTTACTTAAATAGTTTTGGATTCCAGGGAATGGTTAGTTAAAAAATTTTAAATAGTCAGATGAGCAGAAAGCAATAGCCAGATAGGCAGAAATTATTGTAACCAGATGATGAGGATGCCTGATGTTTGCATAAAAGAAATTTAAGTGTATTTTAGAAGTATACTCCGAACAGTCAGTATGAGCTAGTGCTTCTATAAGTGATGTATTCAACTGTCACCTTCAGGGTTTACAACTGAAAGGTGTTTTTTTTGTTAATGCCATATTTGTAAGCATTGTAAACGATCATCACACCTTGGATTTTCTTTCCTATCATCCCTTTCTTGTAGTTGTTTATGTTAGTATCCTTCCCCTTTTCTGTAGATATTTAGAAAATGCAATAAATAATCCCCTTTGGGGGGCCAAAAAAAAAATCTATTTGTATGCACCTCTGGGAAAACTATTTAATGGCATTTTAACTTAATCCAGGTTGGAGCAGATAGAATTGGACATATTTAGAGGTTTGACCGAATTAACAGGTACTAGCTTGCTTCTTTTTCCCTATTGTGCAGCTGCTTGTCCTTCATGCAAGTATTCTAAGACAGGAGGCAGAGCTGTTTGCTCACAGCCAAGCATCTGCAGGTGTCATTCCCGCATCTGCTTGCGAGTTACTTATATGTATTACTTCAGAATCCAGGAGCAGTTTTGCATGCATACAGTTGACTAGAGAGAGAGAAAGAGATCAAGCCTCAAACAGCAGAGCAGGGTGATCTCAATGTCAATTGTGCTTGTCTGAAGAATTCCCCCCTCCCTCTGAAGAATAAAACTTTGGCGTAAAACTTTTTTGATCTTAAAGGTGCCATGGGACTCTGACTTTGTTCTCTCTTGCACATGGGCACTCTCTGGGTGCGGTCACATGGTCCGTTTGATTGGGTTTCACTGCTGTTCCCTCCCGCATTTAAATTTGCTGACTAGATAGGGCGATCCACGTCCCGTGGCGAAGCCGACTAGCTGGCTCAATGTTCGCGGTTTTTCCTGCCCCTTGGAAAATCAGGTGTTTTTCCTGTACTCGCGCTTTGAACATGTGATTTTGCCTATCTGGATAGCCATCTATCACAATGGTTGCGATTAGGGCCATCTGACCATTTTTCCCCATGATGCAATTTTTTTTATTTCAGGCTTCTGCCTTTGAGCGCATGGGCAATTCACCATTTAAACATTCAGGCACATGGGCCGGGTGGATGAACAAAGTCCTCTGTAAGGTGCTCCGGGTGACAACGGTGGCTGCTGCTGCCGCCGCCGGCTTCGGAAAGGAAGGAAGGTGGAAGAGGAGGTGGTGGCGGCACAGGGAGCGCGAGGCAGCAGCAGTTTTTTTGTGCGCCCTTGGGTTTGGCAGCGGCCTCAGCTGGGGGAGGGCTTCTGTGGAGTGGACCCTGCTGGGATCTCAGGGCTGTTGGTCTTCGCCGGGCTTTTCCCCTGCTGAGGGAGATTTAGGAAGTGCTGCTGAGCCCTCAAGCTGTCTCCTGACCCGCCCGGGTGGGCTGGCAGGCGGCGGAGAGAGGGGAATTTCAGGCGAGCGGGTGGTAGAAGAGAGGGGCTGGCTGCATCTAATCAGCCCAACCTGAAGAAAAATATTCCCGGATTAAATTAAAGCGGGAACATAGCGGAATTACCTTCCTGTGTGACCACAGCCTCTCTTTCCCTTCCTTTCTCCTCCAAAGAGGAGGAGGGGGAGGATACCTCAGCCAATGGAGGGAATTGAGGCTTGGCTAAAATTTCATTGGTCTTAAAGGTGCAATGTTCTTTCTATTCCATGGGTGCTCTCTCTCTTCCCCCTCCCCCTCCCTTCCTCCCCAGAGAGGAAGAGACCACAGCCAGTGGAGTGAAGGGAGTCTTGCCTTTGTATCTCTTCCACACAATTGAGGGAGCCGGGTGAAAGCAAGCTACAATGAGTTGGTTGGGGGAGGAGAGGAGTACAACAAAAAGAAGAGGCAGCTAGCAAATCTTTTTTTTAAAAAAAACAACAATTTATTATTGGATATATTTAACATGTTCCATATTATATAGAAAACAAAAGAGAATACATATCCTTTTCGTTATACCCCTCCCTCCCCAATACAAGGCTTCCTGCAATGCTCTTACCCCCCTTATAATCTCTATTAAGCATTTACTTTACTAATCCTTTTTTAACCTTCATTATCAAATAACGGTAACATTTTAACAATAAAGTCATATTAAAATTTCTTCTTAATAACTGTCAAAACAAATCCAGTTATTCTTAACATCCCAGTTTTTCACCAAATAGTCTTGAAAGTCTTTCCATTCTTCAAAAAACTTTTCATCTCCTTCGTTGTTCAGCTTCCTTGTCAGTTTGTCCATTTCAACCATAAACATCTTCTTAATCCATTCCCATGTTTCAGGTACCTTTTCTTGCTTCCAAAATTGTGCATAAGTCATTCTGGCTGTTGTAACCAAATACCACAACAATGTTCTCTTGGTTACATTTACTTCTTCTAATTTAAGACCTAACAATAACATTTGTGGGTCTTTCTTGAAAGTACATTTCAAAATTTTTTGTATCTCACTATGTATCTGAGTCCAATAACTTATAGCTTTATCGCAAGTCCACCACATATGGTAAAATGACCCTTCTTTCTTTTTACATTTCCAACATTTGTTAGACATACTTTCATTTATAATAGCATTTTTTTTCGGAGTCATATACCATCTGTACATCATTTTATAACAATTTTCTTTAACATTAACACATGTTGAAATTTTCAACGATTTTTTCCACAGATACTCCCATGATGACATAGTTATTTCACTGTTTATATTAACAGCCCACTTTATCATTTGTTCTTTCACTGTTTCTTCCTCAGTATACCATTTCAATAAAACCTTATACATTTTTGAAATAATTTTTTTACCATTTTCAACCCATATAGTTTCAATTTCATTATTTTTCTCCCTAAAACCATACTTTTTCTTATCGGTCTTAAATAAATCAAAAATCTGTCTATAATTCAACCAATCATAATCAAATTCAACATCATCTCTATTTTTTATCACATAACTTCTCCCTTCCACTTTCAAAAGACTCTTGTAAGGTAACCAATCTGAACCTTGATGTCTGGAAAACGGTTTAATCACTTCTGCCGGCACTATCCAAAGTGGTCTTTCTTCTGGGAAGAATTTTTTATATTTCATCCAAGTTTTGAACAGTGATCGTCTTATATAGTGGTGTTTGAAGAATTTATCAATTTTTGACTTTTCATACCACATATATGCATGCCATCCAAATTTATTATCATGACCTTCTAATGCTAACAATTTCATGTTGTCAAGGTTAGTCCATTGTTCTAACCACGTTAAACAGACGGCATCATAGTAAAGTCTTAAATTTGGTAATTGTAGTCCTCCTCTTTCCTTTGCGTCACATAATATTTTCATTTTAATCCTCGGTTTTCTTCCTGCCCACACAAATTTTGATAGTTCTCTCTGCCAAGTGTCCAGTATTTTACTCTGTCGTAGTATTGGGATCGTTTGAAATAGGAACATTAAACGAGGCAAAATATTCATTTTTACTGTTGCAATTCTTCCCATTAATGATAAATTCAGGGTGTCCCATTTTTTCATATCTTGTTGGATTTTATACCAAACTTTTTCATAATTATTTTTAAATAAATCAATGTTTTTCATAGTCAATTCAATTCCTAAATATTTAATTTTTGACACTACTTCACATTGAATCTTTTCCTGAAGCTCTATTTGCCTTTGTTTCATCATATTTTTACACATTACTTTCGTTTTATTTTTGTTGACATAAAAACCAGCTATCTCTCCAAATTCTTCAATTTTCTGCATCAATTGTGGTATATTCTCAATTGGATCTTGCACCATGAACATTACATCATCTGCAAACGCCCTGTATTTATATGAAAAGCCTTTCACTGTAAGTCCTTTGATATTATTGTCTTTTCTTATGTCTCCCAATAATACTTCCAGTATCCAAATAAACAGTAATGGTGATAATGGGCAGCCTTGCCGTGTTCCTTTCTGAACCTTAAAATATTCCGTTCTCTCTTTGTTTATATTCAAAGCCGCTTTTTGATCTGAATAAATTGCAGCAATCATATTTAAAAAGGATTGGCCTATATCCATTTTTTCTACCACCTGCAGCATGAAGTCCCAATTCAAATTATCAAAGGCTTTTTCTGCATCCAAAAAGAGGAATCCAACTTCTTTCTCTGGATATTTATCACAATACTCAATTGCATCAATCACCACTCTTAAATTGTCTCTTATTAGAGGCAGCTAGCAAATCTAAGTGGTGTTTGTGTTAGTCTTTGGTGGGGCAGGGCACACTTGGGGTGGGGTGTCACTCTTGTCAGCTCCCCCCCCATGGCTACAGGCCTGTGTAGATGGCTGTTGCTTGTTCTATATTAAATATGTTCATTTTTTGAGTGTTACAGGATTTCTTGTTTAGAAACAGATTCTGGCTCAGGCTGATAATGGTAGTATCCTACCTTAGAATACTACAAAAATTTCTACAGGTTAAAAATATTGTCTCCACCTTAAGTGGCTCTTCCTTTGGTGGCGGGGATGCCTAGCCTACCACTTCATTGCCTGCTGGTGCCAGAAGGGGGAATGCAGGGGGGGAGGAATATGTGCCATGGAGTTTTTTGCAAAATGCTTGGCATCTGCCATGTCACTTCTGGTTTTTACTGAAAGTGACATGAGTATGTCAAGGCAATGCCCCATTTCCTCTCAGAGGTTGCCAGCTGTGTCCTAGCAATCCTGGCTTCAGGCTTTGTTTAGTGGAGTGGTAGTGTGCAGGCCAGTGGTTTTGATGCAGAGCATCAGGTATTCTATATTGTCTCCTTTTGACACTAAGTCAATTCTTTATACACAGAATTGCTGAGATTGAAAGTAAATGGTTAAATAGCAAAACAAATACCAGAAAGGAGTCAGTCTGTGTTGAATTTAGGCATCTATGTCATGTAACAAGTCAGTTGTGTGAATTCAGACAGGAGGGGGGGAAATCAATGCAGATTAGCTTTTTCATAAGGCCTTGAGACAATGTCCTAATAATTAATAATTATCATATGGCATTGTGTGTGGAATCGCCAGGATTTCCCAGAAGAATGTTTAGCTGCTGAAGCTTTAGGTCTTTTTTTGCACCACTAGGCTGAGAGTGCTGTGACTTGCCTAACGTCACCCAGCTAACTTTAAATGGAAAAGTGGGGAATAGAACCTGGTACTCCAGGTTAGGCTCTGCTGCTTTTAACCACTACACCAAACTGGCTCTCTGTCCTATTACTTTATTTATTTTAAATGTTTATTCACTGTCTTTTCTTGTTTCCTATTTTCCTAGTGTTACTGTCTTTTCCAGTGAGTTGTATTCCCATAATGTGACCAAAGTATGATAGCCTCAGGGGGCGGTCACATGTGTGGCCCATCACAACTCATTTTCTACTGGATTTTCCCCGGTGTCTTTTTACTCCACTTCTGCAGCGGAGCAAAACGGGTTGCTGATGGGTGCGGCTCCTAACCCAGATTTTCCAACAATATTTAATTCTACTTTGTTTTCTACTTTTGCATTCCAGTTACCTACGATTATCAGCACTTCTTGCTTAGGTGTATGATCTATTTCTTTTTGGACATTTGCATAAAAACTTTCAGTTTTGTTTGTCATCAGCATATGTAGGTGGGACGCAGACTTGAATGACAGTTATGTTGATAGGCTTTCCATGAAGTTTGATTGATATTGTTCAATCAGACTTTGCATTATAACCCCTGATTGCCTGTGCTACATCTCACCTCACTATTAGAGCAACTCCGTTTCTACCATGTTTGTCATTTCTGCTGACGTGGCCATTGATTCTTGAATGGATGCATCTTAGTCTGGTGTCTCAGCTGTGACCATTCTGCCTTGAGTGACTCTGCTAGGAGTTTAGTCTCTTGACAGAGTCTAAACTCCTTACAGTAATCCTCTCAGCAGACAACCCCCCTCACCCATTAAGGTAAATGTCCAAAAGGGGGAAATTAGTTCACTGAAAATGGCAAATATTTATACAGACTCTGAAAGTTCTCCCAATGCAAGTGATATGGTGTGGTGATTGGCATAAAATGAATTGTGCTGCATAGAAACTGTTTGAATTTATTTTGTTTGGCAGGAGGATCTGCTAATAGTTCTGGTTCCAGGAATGATAAATCTGCTAGGATATGTCTTTCCTTGTTGCCTGTCCATTCCTGCTGCCTAACTCAATGAAAAGAGATAGCAAGGCATCAAAATGAATGATCAGCCAAAGGCTTCCAACCTTGCTGAATATTGGAATTCTGTTTGGATTTGGAATATAATTTTATTTTGTAAATACGAGTGTGAATTAGGTCAGATCTTGTTCAGCAGATTTTTTTTCAGCTTTACATTCCTGACAGAGAGATACTATGATATTGTGCTTCATGAATTCTTCACTTGGTATGGTGAAGCTGTGATGTTTTAAAGGATTTATTTGTTTGGAATGATGGCCTGAACATCTCCTCCTCATTTATTCGGGTGGATGCAATCCCAACTAGATGAATTGCTGTGGAATATATAATCAGTTCCCTGGTGGCTTTGTTTTTAAAGTTGCAATACAGCCAAGTGAGTGTGTGAATATGTGAGTGTGTTAATGTGATCAAAGTGTGGAGCAAAGAGTACTTTATCAGTTTTCTCAGATGGTTTTTCTGTTCAAATTGCCCCCAAGCTGCTTTCCCAGCCAGAGGGGGAAACTTCATATTTCCCCCCACAGGTGGGAAAACAGCTGGTGCCAATTTTAATTGGAAAACCTGCCCAAGGGAAAATGATTAAGTACCATCTCCCTCTATCACCACTTGATAACCCCCTTCCCCATGCCATTGTATTTCACTTTAAAAAATAAGGTGACTGATCATGCATCTATTGGAATCTCATAGGTCCTCAGATCAGTACAATGTTATATAAAACAATATTAAAGATTATAAAAAGTGCAATAATAGATTTTTTTATTTTTTAATATGGCTGATTCATTTGCAGGTAATATGGTTTATCAAAAATACCCCCACAGAAGAAGTTAATGAGAGTATTTTGCTTATAATTGGAAATCCATAATGTTGTGACTCTCTGCCTCTCAGTTTAATGAAATACTCCCAAAGCATTTGATCTTTTGATGACTCAGCTCGTGAAAGCCCTATTAGGTTTACCTATTTTTTGTGATGCATTAATTTCCAAGCAACATTCATAAGAAGAAGAGATTGGATTTATACCCTGCCCTTTACTTGGAGTCCCAGAGCAGCTTGCAAACTCATTTCCCTTCCTCTCTCTACAGCAGACACCCTGTGAGATAGGTGGGGCTGAGAGAGCTCTGAGAGAACTACTCTTTCAAGGACAGCTCTGACAGAACTATGGCTTGCCTAAGGTCATCCAGCAGCTGCAAGTGGAGGAGTGGGGAATCAAACCTGGTTCTCCCAGATTAGAGTCTGCACACTTAACCACTACACCAATCTGCTTTGGAAGCTTAATGAAATTATATGATAACTATGTTTTTAGGGGGAAGTTACTATGTTTTTAGGGGGAAGTTACTATATTTTTATAGTATATTATAATTTAGATTTGTTCATTTATCTTTCCTAACTTTTACAAAAAATTGCTGCTATAACTATTTATTAAAATGGCAACTAGGAAAATAGATGAAATAACTATACATAATTCACAATACAGTGCAGTACAGCATTCCCTGTATGTAAATTTTTGCTCCCAAATCTTAAAATTCTCATACTTACTGTCAGGGCTCTTTTTGTAGAAAAAGCCCAGCAGGAACTCATTAGCATAATAGGCCACACCCAACAGCAGAAACTCATTAGCATATTAGGCCACATCTCTGATAGCACAGTTCATTAGCCTATTAGGTCACACCCCCATGTTACCAGAAGTGTGGTCATCCAGCCACACCCACCTTATGCTTCTTATTCCATTTACCTTGTTTGTTGTAAAAACCCAGGGCTTTTTTATTTGTAGCAGGGACTCCTTTGCATGTTAGGCCACGCACCCCTAATGCAGCCAATCCTAATGAGTTTCTGCTATTGGATGTGGCCTATTATGCTAATGAGTTCCTGCTGGGCGTGGCCAACTCAGGAGCCAGCCAGAACTCCATTCCTGCACGTTCCTGCACCAAAATAGCCCTGCTTACTGTATGAGGACTTTGTATAGGAACTCTAAGGTCTGGAAGGAAATTGAGAAATTCTAGATTATGCTATTAGAAAACAGGATGTAGCCATGTTTACTTTGTTATAACATATACCATAAGAAGCAAAAAAAGACATTTTTATCAGTTATTTCTCCCCAAAGACTCAATGCTCAGTTCAGTTATAGGGTTGCCAACTCCAGTTTGTGAAATTCCTAGAAATGTTTGTGTCAAGCCTGTGAAGAGTGGGTTTTGAGGAGGGGATGAACCTTAACAGGGTATAATGTTCTTCCTTGTGTTGACTCTAGGGATGCTGTCCAGCAGTTGGCAACTGTTAGGAGTCCAGGAAGGTGGAAACATGGGGGGGGGTGCCATTAGGCAACAGCATTACATCACTTCAGGGTTTTCCCTGAAAATGACACAACAGCATCACCCGATAATGATTGTTTCCCCCACCAGCCACCGTAGAGCCGACAGGCAGGAGGCAGATGCCAAGCCTTCTTGATTCCTTGTAGACATGACAGCAATATTTTCTGCCATTACACACACAGAAATCTGTGGCTGTATTACATTTGATTGCATCCCTAGGGTTGCTGTAAGTATTATCTGTTTGATCAGCTCTCATAGCACAACCCCCCCCCCAATTCCATACTGCAGATGAAGCAGGATCTGCCTTCTACTGCTTCATCTCCACTGACCCAACATGACAAAATTGTCTTTACATGCACTATTTTACATAAACTTGAAGTGAAGAGCATGGCCATGCCTTGGAACTCTGAAAACCAAGCTTACCTATGATGGCAGGAGAACATTGAGTCATAGGATAGGGTCATTAGTGGAAAGAAATAGCTAGTATCTTATATGAAATGTCATGTAAAGACATAAAATGGCAGATATTTTTGATTACTGATCATGCCATTCTGACTATTAGTTTGTATGGACCTTTAGACCCTCACAACAAGGTTTACTCCCTCTTGCTTCCTTAGTGAGCTTTCTGACTGCCAGAGCAGAAATATTTTATGTGGGGGTCCTAATACTTATGGAATGGGCTGCCCATTGAAGTAAGGGCTGCCTCTTTACTCATCCCATTTAAGCAGCAGTGCAAAGCTATATTGTTCGGTGGGCTTTCTTCTGACAATTTTAATGGTGTTAAATAATGTTAACAATATTATATGCCTGATCTCTGGTCAGTGTTAATTTGTCCGTTTTGTTGTATTTTTTTTGGAAACTGCCCCCAAAGGCAGATTTTTTTATTAATTTTATAACAAACTACAACAAACATACAATACAGTACAACAAATATACAATACAGTACAATACATTATCATACAATACAAAATCACAATAGACATAACACACACACACACAAACCCCTACACCACAAACATAAAACGTACACGGGGGGTTGTCTATCTTATTTTAAAAAATGCATCATTCGAAATTATGTTACCCTTTATGTGAGTATCTCTTATTACTAATCATCTATAACATCTCTGATTTTATCTTTTCTTTAGCTAGTTCTTTACCCTCTCAGCCATTTAATTTGTACCAGTCATAAAACCATTGCCAAGTGTTCTGGAAAGTGGAATCTACATGTCCCTCCATAGTCAAAGTCAACTTATCCATCTCTGCCGCCTTGAATTTCGTCGCAATAAATTCTTGTCTTGATGGTGTCTGGGTGGTTCTCCAATATTTTGCATACAATATTCTAGCAGCAGTTGCCAAATATATTAACAGATAGCGGTCATCTCTATTTACCTCCTTAGGTAAAATACCTAACAGTAATATCTCTGGCTTAAAGGGAACTGTACTCCCTGTAATTTTCTGTATCAATCTGTGCATCCGTATCCAATATCTTTTGGTAATGTTACACGACCACCACATGTGATAGAATGAGCCCAATTTGTTCTCACATTTCCAGCACTTATTAGAACATTTAGCATCATATTTAGCAATTCTTTCTGGTGTAACATACCATCTATAAACTATTTTATACATATTTTCTCTATAAGAAATTGCTTTAGTTATTTTAACATTTTTATTCCATATCTGATCCCACTGCTCCAGTTCTATATTATACCCCAAATTCTGGGCCCATTGGATCATATTTTATTTCACTATTTCATCTGCCATCATATCTTTTAAAAGTACTGTGTACATTTTTTTTATAAACTTCCCCTCCGGTGCACTCAATATTTTCTCCAACTCTGTTATTGGTTCAATAAACCCCATCTTCTTATCCTTAGCGTATCTCGATTCCATCTGGGCTCTCTGCCGCCATGTTAAGTCTTCTTGTAATTTAAGCTTATTTCTTGAGTTCAATATATTTATATATCTTCTTGGTGGGTTTTCATCATATAATCTAGGTAAACACCTCCAATGGTAGGGCCAGTTTAGAAATTTTCACAAACCATCTCCTTTGTATGATTTCCCATACTTTTAGAAGTGCAGCCCGTATCCAGTGTTGTTTAAAATACTTATGCACTGATGCTTTTTGATACCACAGAAATGCATGCCAACCCAGTTGCAGATCGTAACCTTCTAGTTTTAATATCCTTCTATCATCTAACATAATCCATTCCTTGATCCATGCCAGTGCTGCAGCCCTATAATATAATGTCCAGTTAGGCAGCTCAGAACCGCCTCTTTCCTTTGAATCTTGCAGGGCCTTCAATCTAATTCTAGGTTTTTCCCCCAGCCAAATAAACTTTGTTATTCGCTGATCCAATTCTTTAAAAATTGAAAAAATTTGCAATATTGGAATCATCTGAAAAAGAAATATCCACCTCGGTAAAATATTCATTTTAACCAGGGCTATTCGCCCCATCAACGAGAGTTGCAGGTTTTTCCATCTTTCTAAATCTTGTTTTGTTGCTTTTAATGACTCCCTGTAATTATTTTCCTGTAACGCACTACATTTATTAATTAAATTGATTCCCAAGTATTTCACTTTGTCACACATTTGATAACCTTGACTCTCTTTGTAAAGTATCTTTTTGTTCTGTTTTCATATTCTTAGTCAAAATCTTCATTTTTTAATATTAATTCTTAGTCCCGCCATCTGGCCATATTCCCTTAAAGTCTTCTTTAATTCAGGGATTGAGGGGAGGGGATCCTCTAATATAAAAACTAAATCATCAGCAAATGCGAGACGCTTAAATTCCTCCCCTTGCACCTTCAGCTCTCTTATTTTCTCATTACGCCATATTGCTTCATTAAGTATCTTCAATGCATAGATATACAACAGTGGTGACAAAGGACAACCTTGTCTTGTACCTTTTGGATTTCAAAGTTTTCAGTTCTATCACCATTAATCATCACTGAGGCAGTTTGCTTTGTGAATATCGCCTGCAACATCTGAATAAATTCCATTCCTGCCTCTGCCATCCTCAATGTCTCCAGTACAAAGTTCCAATTCAGATTATCAAATGCCTTCTCTGCATCTACAAAGATCAGGGCCATTCCTTTTTCTGGGTGCGCATCATAGTATTCTATTACATCCAGGTTACATCTCAAATTATTTTAGGCAAAAAGCTTGCTTGGTCCTTATGACTAGTATTAGCCAGTATCCTCTTTAATCTTTCTGCAATAATCGAAGCAAACATCTTATCATCAGCATTTAATAATGAAATTGGTCTATAATTCTTGATTTCTTTTTTGTCCATCTTTGGTTTATATATTAATGATATTGTTGCTTCCTGCCACGACTCCGGAATCTCTTCTCCTTCTATAATTCTCTTACATACCTCTTTCAATTGCGGAAGGAGCTGTTCTTCAAAAGTCACATAAAACTCTATTGGCAATCTGTCTGGGCCCGGTGCTTTACCCTTATTCTGTCTTTTTAGGGCTTCTACCATTTCCATCATTGCAATTGGCTGATTAAGTATCTTTCATTGTTCTTCAGTAAATTTTTGAATTTGCTGCTTTTCCAAGTATTCGACTACTTGTTCTGGCCTTGTATCATTCCTTCTATATAAATCTTTATAAAAGGTCTCCACAGTAGTCTTTAGTTCTTGAATCTTATTCACTTCTTCGCCGCTCTTCTTCCTTAAAGTTGTTATATATGTTTTTTCTTTTTGTTGTCTGACTCGATAGGCTAACAACCTTGTTGGTTTATTAGCATTCTCAAAAAAGTTCGGTTTAGCAAATACCAATTTCTTAGCTAGTTCATATGATAACAGACAGTTAATTTTATGCAGCAATAGTTTAATCTTACTCCGCCTATCAGATTCCATTACCTTCTCCATTATCTTCTTCTCTTGTTCTTGAATTTCCTTTTTCAGATTTATATAATCTTTATTTCTCTTCTTGCTTACACAGGCTGCTTCTTTTATCAAGTGTCCTCTGGCATATGCTTTAAATGCGTCCCAAATGGTTCTTAAAGACATATCCGGTTGAATATTTTCTTTAAAGAAAAAATGAAACTCCTTCTGCAGATATTTTACTATTTCTCTATCCTTCAGTATCGATAAATTTAAAGTCCATCTACTTCTGGGTCTCGTTCCTTGTAGCTCCAATGTAATTGGATTGTGATCTGCATAGGTTCCTGCTTCTATTTCCACTTCCAAGAGGTCTTTGATCGTTGTGGTTGAGATTCAGCACATATCTAATCTTGACCACAAATTGTGTCTAGCCGAGAAAAAAATGTATATTGCTGCTTTTTCGGATTCCTTACCCTCCATACATCCATCAGTTGCCATTCTTCTATTATCTGGCACAATACTTCCGGGAACACATTGCCTCCTGTTTTCCCCCCAAAAATATCAGCTTTTCTATCCTCCTTCTTGTCAAAAACCGCATTATAATCTCCGATTATACACAACTCTAGATATTCTTGTTTCAAAATAAGTCTTTGAAGTTTTCTGTAGAATTTCTCTTGATTTTGGTTTGGAGCGTAGATGTTAACAATCATTGTCCTTTTAGTTTGTCTCTGAATGGCCGCCATCAAGATCCTTCCATCCTATGAAGCAAATATTAATTCCGGTTGTAGATATTCTTTAACATATGTAGCTACTCCTCTTTTCTTTTTCCCTTCATCTGAGGCTGCAAAGAGTTTTCCTAATCCTTTAACATTTAGACGCTTTTCATCTCCTTTCCTTATATGTGTTTCTCGGATACAAATGACATCTGCATTTTGTTTTTTGAGCTGATGGAATATTCTTCTACGTTTTTGTGGTCCATTTAATCCATTTACGTTAACCAATGTGAACTTTATTTTATTTCTATCCATCCTGTTTTTGGTTCTGTTGCCGTTTTTCTTTTGTCCATTGTCTCATGTCAATTGGGGATCTAAATCTGAATTTCCTTTTCTGCCTTGGAGGTTTTGGAATCGATATAGGTAGTGCCGTCACCCCTTGAACTGCTCCTCCATCTTCTTTTTCCACTTCTCCTTCTTCCCTTTCATCTTATTGGTCCTCTGACATCTCTTCCTCATATGTCCTCAGAAAGTCCATTGCCTTGAAAACTGAAGTTATTCTAAATCTTTTCTCTCCATAGATAAAAAACACTCCTTCGGGTAAAATCCATCTGTAACTTATATTGTTACTCCTCAACAGTGTCGTCAACTCTGAATATTCCTTCCTTTTTTCTCAGACTCTCCATGGAATTTCTTTCAAAACATTTATCTCCACTTCGTTCATCTTCAACGGAGACACATTCACTTCTCTCAATATTTTACCTCTCACCGCTCTCTTATGGAATCGTTTTTGAACTTCCCTCAGGAGCTTAAACCGTCTTGCATAAGCCGAGTTCATTCTGAAAGCTGTATCTATCTCTTGTTCCACCTTACTCACATCTTCCATCTGCAAATGGTCGGCTAATAGCTTTGCCATCTTAATAGGTAGATCTTCATCCTTTTCTTCTGGAACGTTCTGAAATCTCAAAATAAAGGCTGCTCTTTCCACTTGCAATCTCATAACATACTCTTCTAAGGTGTTTTGTTTCTCTTCATTGTCTTGGGTTTTCCTTTACATTTCTTTACCTCTTCCTTCCATGTTCTCCACTGCTGTATTTAAGACCATAATTTTTGTAGTATTTTCTGCTATCTGGTTCTGTAGAGTTTGTAGGTTTTGTGCAAATTGAGTGGTAATGTCCCTCATGGCATTCTGGATAGGCTCAGCCGCTTGAGGGATCATGCCCTTAATTTCTTGGATGGCCCCTTTAATAGGCTTAATCGCCTGAGGAACTGAGTTTCTAATTTCTTCCATAGCAACTTTGATGGGCTCAACTACATCCGTAATAGTATTGAGGATGGTTGCTTGCACCAATGCTTGCATTTCCTTCTGCATCTCGTTTTGCATTTCCTTCTGTGCCGGGGTTCCAAGTTTTGTTTGCACAGAGCTAGGCACTCCTGGAGAAGGCCCTGGGACTTTCTTCCCTTGTAAATTCGACATAGTTATTGCCTAATCACACTTTACCCTCAGTTTTAATTCCAAAGCCAATATTTTATAATTGTAGGCCGCTTTCCCTCAATGATTAGTATACTACTTTCACTTTCCCTTTATAATTTATTTTATTTATTCAGCTCTACTTATTGTTTGGGAACAGCTACGACCATCTGGCTTGCTGCCCAAACCTTCTAGCTCCTGGAAAACCCTTGTTTGGGTTAATTACTTTGTTTCTTCCCCCTTCTGGCAATATGCCCAGAAATTTAGTCACTCTGCTCACCTATTGTTTAATAAACCTCTACAGATTGGCAAATAGCCCAGACAGTGTTTTCTGTTCTCTTCCCTCTTTATCACAACAATTTCACAGAGGACTCAACATCAGTTTGTTACATGCAATGGTCTCAAAAGGAGTACAGTAAAGAGAAAGGAACTGAAAGTTTAAATCCATCAGTGACCTCAGATCAACATTTATCTCACGCTGACAGAATTCAAAGTTCTAACTTTATTCCAGTCTTCTACCCTGCCCCCAGAGGGTTAAAAAATTTTGTGCGTTGAAAAGGGGCTCAAGATAGCACCAGGTCTTCCACCCTCCCCTGAAGGGTTAAAAATTAGGGTACGCTGCAAAGGGGCTCCCTCCCAAATAATGTTCTTCCACCCTACCCCCTGTTAGGGTTAAAATTTGACATTGCTGCAAGGGGTTAAATTTGACATCGCTTCTCCACTTTCTCTCTCTGGCGTCGGCTTCACTTTCAGTTCCCCCCCCCTTTCGCCTGCACAGGGTTGGGATCAAGCAGTAAGAGAAAGTAACTAAAAAGAAAGAACAACTGGGAGCCTCCTCCTTCTCAGCATTAACACAGGGTCAGAGTCTATATTTTTCACTGATTTTTCCACAACTTAGTTGTAGGTATTCATGTTGTTTCAATTCACAAATGAGGGTACTTTCATCATTGAACTTGCCCTGCTCCGTTTCAACGATCTGCCATTAGTAGCCAGTTTTGCTTAATGGCCGCTTTCTTTCCATGCGTAAGCACCCACCCTTCTCTTGCTACTCCCTCAGGGCCAAAGATCATCCTTTTTAAATTGGCTCAGTTCCCAGCAGAATACTCACAGGAGCACTTTGCCGGTTGGCTTGCTTTCCCCCCCACAGTGCTGGAGCATCAGCTTTGCTCATGAAGGTGAGCTCCAACTCCATTTCTGCGATGGAGGTGATCCTGGTCTCCCTGCGAGAAACCATGCTCACAGGGACCTGGATCAAGCCTCTTGGAGCCACCAGCTCCAAAACCTGAAGCGGCAGGGGATCTTTATGTTGACAAAAGACCCCTTTGAAAAACAAAAGCAGCTGGGGCGAATGACAAAGGCTCTGTTGTGCTGGCCATGCCTGCACACTCTGTTTTGTATACTGCTTTGAGCAACAAGAAGCAGCAAGTAAATATTTTCATATAGTAGCTGTAGTGTGAAAAGAGATTTGATTGAAGCATATTGCAAACCATTTGAGAGTCTGTCTTTTGATCTAACAACACAGTAATAAAAACACTTATTGAAAAGTTTGCTGTGTCTGACAGCTTTATAGCAAAGTCTTTCACCTATCAGTTGCTTACACAAATTGATATATAAAGCTTCCACTATGAATTAAAACAGTGATTGCAATGTCTTAGTAAGTATTTCCACTGACACAATTTCATTCATATGTCATTCTCAAAGCTTATGAAATCAAGCTGTTTGGAAAAGTTAAATATGTAAACATATATGACTGAGACACAAAGGCAGTTCTATCATAATTTTATTACTGAAATGGTAATTCTAATAAAGTCACAGTTAATATAGTCTGATACAACTGAATACATATCCATGAATTTTGCTCATTTAAAAAGTATTTTTGTTCCTCTACACAAAATTAAGGCACAGGTTCTCAAACCAATCCCATATACCTCATAGCTAAAATAATTCAGTTATGATACAGGTGTTACAGTGGAGGAAAGATAAATATTTCTGAGTCATGTGGTCAAATTCCCCACACTTATTAGGAGAAAAATACATTCTGACCAATGTTGTCTTTTAAGTTGTGGAGTCTTGTGAGCAAAAATTCTACTTTGTGAGCTACTGGCTTTAAAGTTATGAGTGAGTGATTTGGCTGCTGCATAAATTAGTTTGCTCTGGAGCCACCCTTCCTGAGCTAAGACAAAAATGTGTGAGCTGGAGGCTAAAAAACTGTGAGCTAGTTCGCACTAACTCAGCTTAGAGGGAACACTGATTCTGACAAAGGGTAGTAGTCAGATAATGATCTAACTTCCACTTTCAAAAAGGTGAGCCACTCCAGATTATTCAAAATATTGCAGAGCAGAATTAATAGACTTTCCAGGTTTAAAAGGGTTAACAAAATGTCAACGTGTAAGCTGAGTTTAAAGATGCTTTCAGATATTGTCACATCACTTTATCATTTGATTTCTTATCATTTCAGCTAACAGTTCTATACTTACTACAAAAAGTAAAGCAGAGAGTAAGCATCCCTACCTTATACTTGGATATAACAATATAAGAACAACGACCGGCCCATTAACTAGTAGATAAGCTCTTGGTTGTTTATAGACTGCTTTTGCTTTATTTTTAAAGACATCACGAATAGTAAGAAATGGTAAGATATGAAATAAAAATTCATTTACTACACAATCAAATACCTTTTTTGCATCAACAGACATCAGTACAAGTTCTAATTCAAATTCTTCTTCTTGTACTATCTATGAGATATCTTCCTCTGATACACCCAGTTTGTCTGCATGCATAATGTATGTGTATTGTGCCATCAAGTAACTACCGATCTATGGCAACCCTATGAATCAATGACCTCCAAAGTGTCCTATCATTAACAGCCTTGGACAGGTCTTACGAACTGAGGGCTATAGCTTCCTTGATTGAGTAAATCCATTTCACATTATGTCTTCCTCTTTTCCTGTTGCCTTCAACTTTTCTTAGTCTTTTCCAGTGATTCTTGTCAGGCTTGATTTGATCTGGAACCCACTAAAATGTCTTTCTTGGTGGTCCATGGTATCCGTAAACCCTCCTCCAACATCACACTTCAAAATAATCAACTTTCTTCCTTGTCCAACTTTCACACCCATACATAGTAACTGGGAATACTATGGTATGAACTATCTTGCCAGTGATGAATCCTTACATTTAATAATCTTCTCTATCTCCTTCATGACTGCTAGATCCTCTTGATTGTGAAAATGATATGAATCTTGTACAGCAGGATGTTGGAGTACCTTCTTTCTGAAAGCTGAATCAGGTTGGATGCAGGGTTGCTCTGTCTGTTGCACTGTTTGGTGCTGGGTATCCTGGCTTGGTGCAGTGGCTTTTTATCTAATATTCGTTCAACAGCCTCTGTAACTGCTTCATAAATCAGAGATCAGAACTCCTCCCAAGACATTTGCAGGATACCATTTTCTGCGTAGGTTTCCATTTCTACCTCACCTGGCGTGCTCTTCTATGGTATTTGAAGACTGTCAAATTTTACAGAGCTTTGCATGCTTTTATGAGGGCACCTATCATTCATTTCAATATAATAACAAAAGTGACAGTTCAGCCTTGCAAAACCCAGTGTTTTTACAAGTTACTTATCAGCTGTCTCTTTCAAGCTGCTTGCCTCTACCAGATAATGCTTCTCTCCACAGTCAGCAGTCTCTTACAGAAGCTAGATATTTCACAGCTTTATGGTAAAAAACAGTATGGGCTTCTATTTTGTTCTCAGCAGCAAAGTATGACATCGCAAAGAGATGTCGCAAGATGGTAAGTTTCACTTTGTCTTTCTTTCTCTCTTTCTCTCTTTCTCTCTTTCTTTCTTTCTTTCTTTCTTTCTTTCTTTCTTTCTTTCTTTCTTTCTTTCTTTCTTTCTTTCTTTCTCTCTCTCTCTCTCTCTCTCTCTCTCTCTCTCTTTCTCTCTCTCTCTCTCTCTCTCTCTCTCTCTCTCTCTCTTTCTCTCTCTCTCTCTCTCTCTCTCTCTCTTTCTTTCTTTCTTTCTTTCTTTCTTTCTTTCTTTCTTTCTTTCTTTCTTTCTTTCTTTCTTTCTTTCTTTCTTTCTTTCTTTCTTTTTCAAGATTGTTTAGGAAGAAAGTTTATAGTTCTTATGTAGACATTCAAGTCCCGCTTTGCCCCAAAAAGTGTTTATCTCAACATTCCTTTCATAGTTTTTCTCTCATTTCAACTGCATCGCACAGAAAAGGGGAGGGGATTCCACCTCTCCTTTCTGTACCGGTTTTGGAGATTTAAAGGGGCTTATTTAAAGAAATCATCAACCTCTTCAATGTTACTGTTGCAATTGCAGGTACTTAAAGGTAAATATCTTCATCGGTGTTTTAGACGAGGCTCAAAATAACTCTCTTGCTTTGGGAGCTTTCACATCTGGTGCTGCTATGGCTGCCATTACTCCTCTTCTCTGTTCCCTGCTTCTGGGATGATCCAGAGTTTCCTCCTGCTTGTTACCTCAGTCGAGGGGCTTGAATCAAGTCTCTTGCCCTAGATCTCACCCTAAAAGGAATGAAGAATCAGTCGTAACTGGGAGCTGTTCCCAATGTTTGACTGTGTTGATGTGCCAAAGCCCCGCCTCCCCCCCCCTGGTGTCTGTTTTAATGCTCCGTTCCCTCAGCTTATTTTGTGCTTCATGTTCCAAGCGTGTCAGCCCTCCACACCAAGCGTTGATACCCCACCCCAAAATAACCTTCCTTGTTGCATGCAGCCTCCCAGTTTGGGGTTAGAGTCTCTTGCTTTTTTGTATGATATATATAAATGAATCTCCTGACATTTTAAACAAACCTCTTTTGTGTTTCTTTTTGTTTTTGGCAACACAAAATGTAATGAAGCCACATCCATCTATCCTCTCTCCCTGCCCCCTTCCTCAACCCCCTATTTCCTTCCCTCTTTTGTGCACCCTTCTTTCTGGATCTGTGTCTCCACAGCAAGAGATTTTTTTTAGTAAAACATGAGTTTTTTTAGTAAAACACATATTAGTGAAATGAGGCCAGGGATCATAAAGATAAAAGTCAAAATTATTGTTTCCTTATCTCTACTTCTGTTCACTTATTGCAGAACATATTCAGATTCAGATTAAGACACCTTTAATGGCATAATAGTATATAGTAAATACATTTAAGAAGATACATTTAATTCTAGTAAGTAAATTTAGACAATAAAATATGCTTATTATATAAAAAAATCTGTATCTAAGTGCGGCTGATTCTGCTAAGAATTTTGCAACCATAATTGTAGTATCAATATTAGCATCCAAGGCCAGCTCGAGGTGTTTCTACACTCTAGGCAGGCACAGATGCCAACCTCCTGGTGGGGCCTGAAGATGCCGCCATGCTGCCCCTACCTCCTCCCCCTGTGCCACTGCCTCCTGCGCCCTGACTGGGCGCTCAGTACTGGCAGCAGTGGTGGGGAGCCCCCACTGGCCACCACCACGCCGCCCCCGCTGGCCACCACCACGCCGCCCCCGCCTCCTCCCCCCAAGGGGGAGGGCGGGTGGGCAAGCTGTGCTGCCGCCTCCTGCACCCCAGCCGGGTGCTCTGTACTGAGGGAGGTGGTGGGGAGGCAGCGGCAGGGGGCTTTTCGAGGGGCGGGGTGCCGTTCAACACCCCTGAGGGCCAGCACGCCCTAGGCAAGCACCTAGTTCACCTAGTGAGCGATCCAGCGCTGTTAGCATAATTAAAAACATATTGAACAGTTTTAAGATTATTAGTAAGTGAGCGTGGCTGAAGGGGTAAGAGTTTCATATGTGAGAATGTGTGTAGCTGGCAGTCCAGAATAACATGGAAGATTGAATCTGGGGCCATGCTGGAACATTTGCAGAGTCTTTCCTGAGGGGTGATATTGTTAAATTGACCCCACAACATGTTTGAGGGAAAGACATTCAGCTGGGCCAGCGTGAAGGCTCTACGATGAAAAGGAAGGCTGAGATTGTATAAATAATGGACCATTTGGCCTGCTGGGTTGAAAGGTTAAGATGAGCTTGTGAATATTGCAGAACACATGTAAGATGAAGAAACAATGCCAAAAGAAAAGCTATTATTATGAGGGTTTTTTGTTTGTTTTTGCTGACTTACAGTGACCCCGCAGGATTTTCAAGGCAATATATGTTTGGAGGCAGTTTTCCATTGCCTGCCTCCACATCAGGACCCTGGTATTCCTTGGGGGTCTCCCACCCAAATTCTAGCCGGGGTCTACCCTGCTTAGCTTCTAAGATCTGATGAGACTGGGCTAGTCTGGGCTATCCAGGTCAGGGCAATTATGAGTTATACAAGATATTATTACATGCTACTATGGGAGTCAAATCAATTTCCGTTCCATCATATTACCTAACGATGGAAAAATCCCATGGTGCACTCTGAGAACACTTTTTCATCTCTCATACCTGTATACAGAATTGATATCACTCATAATTCTTCATGTTTTAAAATCCCTATTTGGAAGGATGGCAAAGATTAATACCTACCACAGCTCTCTATGGTTCTCTACGTCTGCATTAGTAATGGCCAAACTAAAAGTAACGGTGTCCATGGGTTCAATCCATGGATGCCACTGCCATTTTAAAGCTATTAAAAATGCCATGAGAGTTCGGTCCTGATTGGGTCTGCAGTATGGTTGGCTGCAGTGCTCTTGCTTCACCTACCCACCCACCCACGAGTCAGATGCCATCATGTCCAGTTTGGCTGTAAGACATCACTAAGTCAGAGAACAGTTGCTTTGTCTACTTAAAGTGTGTTTGGGTCCTTGTTCTGTTTTGTTTTAAACCATTACCAATATATTGGGTCAAAATAACAGGTCCCTGTTTATGTATATTATGGCTACAGTTCTAGGCACACACTCCTTGGAGTAAGTCCTAGTATATAAGATGGAGATTTCAAGTAGATATGATGAACATTGCTTATTAGAGATTGGATTGATGTCCTCAGTTTCATATTGAGCTCACTGTGTACTGGAGTGTATTTGATTGCTGTAAATTGGCTCTTAATAGCAAAAAACATCCCCTCCTGTTTTTGCTGTGTTTATTACAAAGGGACAAAGTAAGGCAGTTCTTTATATGATAAAATTTGTTCTGCCAAAGACATCTGTCTTGTAATACAAATATTTCACTGTTGTGAGTGATTAATAGTGTCAGTTGCCATCTCTGACATGTCCTTCATCAGTTTACTCTCAAAGGCATAAAGATTCCAAAGTGTTGAATATGATGTTTTTGTATGTGAATTGTTGTATGTGTTAAAGGTACTTAATAAAACATAATATGTATAAAATAAAATTACTCTTCCATAGTTTAAATCCTAAACACCCTGACAGATCTTACACCTACAGATTTTGTAAAACTGTTGTGATTCCAAGTGTTGACTTCAAAGGAAATTATGCCTACAAGGAAGTTATTCTGTTAGTGGTCACTTTCTGCATGAGTGAGAAATCTTAAGGTTACAAAATAATTAAACCAAAGCAAACTGAAGGAGCATGACAAAATAATGTACAAATTCAAAGTAAACAAAATTAATAGGTAAAGTTATTGCTTTACTTTATACTGTTGGAAGGTTGTTATGAGGGAACCATTTTCTGTGATGACTCTTATAGAGGCTTTTCTAAGAGCTTTTACAATTCTGCAACATACTGTGGTGACTCAAGTGTAAAGACGCTGAACTGCAGACCGGAAGGTTGGTAGCCCAGCAGTTCGAAACTCGAGTGCTGCATGACAGAGTGAGTGCCTGTCTGTGGCCTCAGCTCCTGCCAACCTAGCATTTCAAAAGCAAGAAACTGCAAGTAGATAAATAGGTACCGCTTCAGTGGGAAGGTAACAGTGTTCCATGCACCTCGGCCACATGTCTTTGGACAGCACTGGATCTTTGGCTTGGAAACGGAGATGAGCACTGCATCCCTAGAGTCAGATTTGACTGACTTTCGACCTAATATGTGCTGCAAATAAACTCTTCCTCCCCTATCCATTTGCCCCACTGCTGGCCACTGTATGATAGGGTGTTGGACTAGATGGGCCATTGGCCTGATTCAACATTGGCTTCTCTTGTTTTCTTATGTTCTTAATACTGTAGAAACTGTGACCACCTATAGCATATTTATCTATAACTATATGAAAATGCCCATAATAAGAGTGATGTATAGAACCTAGAATTACTTGCCAGCTTAGGAAATCAAAAAGAAAGAAAAAAATGTCCATAGGGTATTTTCAGACTGCACTTAAGGATTGCTTCAAATATGACACCCTCTGTACATTATGTAGAAAAGAGTGAGCAACTTTGGTGCAGATTTCTAAATGCAATGATCATACATGCTTGTATTTCATTTTGTGTTTAAATTATTAAATGGCCTTATTTCTCAGTTACTTAAAATATGTAAGTGTTCAGAATTGCGAACTAGGTATCCTATTGATCTGGTAGAATAAAGCATCTCCTGCTGCTTAAGTAGACTGTCTGTAGGAAGAAGTAACAGACAATAGGTATTCTTCCTCTCTGGAAAGGGCAGGGCTAGCCAACTCTTCAGCTGAGTTCGTGAAGTACAGAGTCTAAATGTGATGTGACAAACAGGCAGTTTTCTTTTCTTGATGCCTGTTCCACATCATTTGCCTCATTTGATATTAAAACATTCTCATTTTCAGTTTGGTGGTGGGTTAAGGAATGTTCAGTAGTGAGTTCAATGCCCAGTATGGAAATTATGACTCCTCCTTCCAAGGATATCAGTTTTTAAAAATAAAGTGAAACATAAACCAGATGACCATGGTGCAATCATAAAGCATTTCCCCCTCCATGCAGGTGTGATGGATCAATTTGATGTAAAATTTTTGAAGATGTTTGTGTAAGAATTTTGTCACATTTAAAGTAATCCTATGATATTCTTCTTATATTTGATCCAAGTTATAAGGAAAATATGTTTAATAACAAGGGCAAAATACATGAAACATGGCAATAAAGCTATATTCAGCCCTATTTCTAGCTATGCTGCTGGAGCGATCAACATAAATATGGATGTGTCACAGGTAGCAATAAGTGATGTAACTGTGGAAAATCCTAAATTCATTGGTTGGATACTTCATTAGTTAGATAATGAATTTCACACATTTTTGTCCTTAAACTGCCAGACTGACCATAATACTTTGCATCAGTAAGCATAAAAGTGTTTAAGTGTCTCAACAGAGCTGCTTTATTTTAATAATGGCAATAACATTCTGTTTATGTTCAAAGAAAATGGAGCAACATTTCATTATTTCAATGTCCCATTTCTAAATGCATTACTGGAGAAAGATTCCTTTTAAATATGTTTTTTTGTTCAAGTGGTTATTGAAGGTGCCTTCATCCATGAACAGCAAGTAAATTCCTAATTAGAAATTCTGTTCCCTCAAACGACTTGTTTAACAATATTGTCAAAGTTCAAGTATGACTATGAGGAGAATACTTGGACTAAGAATAAATGATTAGATACATCATCACCCACAAGTTAATAAGTAGTTTATAGAAAGCAGGCAAAAATAGTTTTTTCCTATAGCAGTTTTCAATATTAAAAATTGTTTTCTTAGTTATTAAGATAACTTTATTATTTTATTCAACTACAGTTGTTTATCTGAAATTCTAGACAGTTGTGGACCAAACAATCCAGCATGCATCCCAAGAGCTTCTTTAGAAATATTCTAGGGCATATGTAGGACCCATATAATTTGATTTTTTTGTTGTTTAAAAATTTCCTCATAAAAAAAGAAAAAAAATAGCAGGTCCAGTAAACATAGAAAACAAGAACTAAGATGATTTCACCCAGTGCTTAATAATGACAAAGCGATTCTAAACAGATCTACTCAGAAGTGTATTCTGTGTTAGTCAGTGGGACTTATTCTTGGGAGAGTGCTTTAGAATTGCTGCCAAATTCAAGGCCAAGTTCTATGCTTGGTTGGTACGCTATATATAAGCTGTGAGGAAGCTTAGTTTATGTCATGATTGGCATAATAGCCAAAGGATAAGATGTTAACTCTGTGTGTGATGAGATCCTTACAAGGATTGACTCCTTTGGGAAATAGCCCCACCAGAGAAATAAGATAGGCATCCAGTCTTTGCCTTCCCAATTTTGGGGTATTGCATGAGTGGTTACCCCTCTCCCATTAAACAGTGCAATGTGCCTGATCTAAATGCCACCATCCCCATGCATAGTATGTAGTTTGTTCCATAGTGTAGTGTGTAATTTGATCTTCTTTGTGGTCTCTGTGCATCACACCCATGGGATTCAGTGCGCCTGTGCTGACCTGGTCGGTGTCTGTACAAAGCTCACAATGGGATTTTCGCGTTGTGGGAATCCGCACTTGCTCCTCCAGCTTCCACTATGGAGCCCGACCAGTCGGTATCGAAACCAACTGCCTCGACATCGAAGCCATCTGCCTCGGTACAGAGGGATCCCCTGACACCGAAGCCTCCCAAGGTAGGGAAATCTTCCTCGGATACCGGAGGGGCCCCTAAGAAGAAGTCTGGTTCGAAGACGGCCTCGTCTGTGTCGACCCCAATCAAGAAGCCCAAGAAGGATAAAACGAAGAGCCTGGGTCCAAAGACGACGGGAGGCACACATAAGTCTCACGGTGTGAGCAGTGTTGTATCTCCTAGGGGCTCTGCTTACCATGCGGACCCACCTCAGCAACCCCCGCAGCTATCCCATCCGACATCGGAGCTGACGAAGATTCTCGTGGAGTCCCCGATACAGATACTAGATTCTCCACCCCGTCAGCCTGAACCCCCAAAGTCGGATGTTCACCGTCGTCATAAAGCTTTCCAGTCGATGTCGCCTCCTCCTACCGACCTCGACCTGGTTTCTAATGTCCAGGCAGTGGGATCTCGATCTCCCTTGGTGACTTCTTGGGCTAGTGACCGTTTGGATCGCTCTCGACAGCATCCTCGAGACCGCTCCAGATCTCCGTATTGTCCTGACCATCGTGAGCAGGAGGGATATGACTCGCGGTACGACAGGTACCACGCACCTTATCCATACGGGCCTCCAAAATTCCCCTATGACCATAGGCGTGAGATGCCATATTGGTTCTCCTCTGGGCCGTGGAATTTCCCCGGATGTCCCGAATCTTGGGAACACCGCTGATACTGATCCCGCTCACCTCGCCAACCGCCCTCCACCACAGTGTCGAAACCCCCATCGTCCCCGCCTCGTCCTCCTGCCCGCTCCGACCAAGCCACTGCTCCACCAATGCTGATGGCAGAGCCACTGCTACTGAGACCTCAAGATTTGAGCTCTGATTCCGCCTCCTCTCAGGGTGACTCCGATGTCAACGATGCAGAGAATGCTCTCTCCCCTGTTGAACCACCTCCCAAACAACTGATCTTCGGGGGCAGCCCAATTTCCCCTTCGGAGGACATGTCCTCATACGGGGACTTAGTAAAACATATGGCACACTCTCTTGCCCTACTGATTATCCAACCCCAACCATCCGCAGCTGACGAGGTGTATGACATCATCGAGATCGATGCCTCTACGCCGATAGCCTTACCAATGTCTAAACACCTCTTAAAAGCAGTCAAGTCCCCGTGGGCTAAACCATCGTCGGCACCGGTCTCCACCGAGCAGTTAGACCACATGTACCAGATCCAAGAAGAGGGAGCTTCCTTCCTCTATCTGCACCCTCGCCCAAATTCTTTGGTCGTTTCTACATCTTCTAAAAACAAGAGCTCTAACTCCACTCCATCGGATAAAGAGAGCAAAAAAATCGATGCCTACGGCCGTAGGATATACTCCTCTGCATCCCAGGGGATAAAATCCTCCAATTATTTAGCCTGCTTCAGGAGATACCAGTATGCCTTGTGGCAGAGAATGTCAGTGCTCCTCCCCTCCATGCCGGAGGATAAGCTTGCTGAGGCAAGATCGATTCAGAAGGAGGGTCTTCTGGTGGCCAAACAACTTTTGAACACCATGAAACACTCCCTGGATGCCTTCTCGACGTCGATGGCTTCCTCAGTGTTGCTCTGCTGCCATGCATGGCTTTGCACTACATCCCTTCCACAGGACACTGGGTCCTATATCGAGGATCTCCCTTTCGATGGGGACGGATTATTCCACTCCTCCACCGAATGCCGCCTTGCAGGAGCTGAATGAGAATATCAAAGCTTCGAAATCCCTGAGAGTCTTGGCACTGCAAAGGTCTTATCGACATCGGTCGTGGTCCAGATACACCCCACTACGCACATATCCAACAAAGCCATCCCCAGACACCGCCTGGAGGCCCCGTCCATCTCCGAACCATAGCAGGCAACCCTACCAGTCCAAACCAAGGCCGGGGTCGCAACATCCACAGGCAAGACCCAAATCCAACCGTGGACCAAAGCAGAGTCTTTGACTCCGTCCTCTCGACATCGACAGAACCGACTCGTCTCCATCCCTTCCTTCCTGTGTGGAAAACCATAACCACGGATGCCTGGGTCTTATCCATCGTAGCCGATGGTTATTTCATCGAATTCCTCGACCTCCCACCTTTACCGACCTTCCGTTCCACCCCTCCTTCCTCCATACTTCTTCAGGAAGCCGACTCCTTACTGAAGAAAAGGGCGATAGAACCTGTCCCAAAAACTTCCAAATGGATGGGATTCTATTCCTGGTACTTCGCTGTACCGAAATGCGATGGAGGGCTACGTCCCATCTTGGATCTTCGGGATCTCAATATCCACATTCGATATCGAAAATTCAAGATGACGACCTTGCAAGCTATCCTTCCCTTGATCCCACAGGGTGCCTGGATGGCTACCATCGACCTCCAGGATGCCTACCATCGACCTCCAGGATGCCTATTTTCACCCATCCCACAGGAAGTACCTCCGTTTTGCGATAGGGGAAGGTCATTATCAATACAGATGCCTCCCATTCGGGATCTCTACTGCGCCGAGGGTCTTCACCAAGACCATGGTAGTTGTTGCAGCCCACCTCCATCTCCAGGGGATCACCATCTTTCCCTATATCGACAATTGGCTTCTGGTGGCCGATTCCCCGACCTCTCTGCGCAAGGACATTGTGTTCACACTACACCTTCTCTCCTCGCTCGAACCGTCCCAAAGAGTGCAATTCATCGGGGCCCTACTCGACACCGTGGCCAGCAGAGCCTTCCTGCTGATGGACAGAGCTCAAACCCTGTCCACCCTAGCAACCTCTGTTCGCGACTCTCCATCCTCAACGGCGTACGACATCCAACACCTCCTGGGGCACATGTCCGCCACGACTTCAGTCCTTCCCTTGGCAAAACTCCACATCAGGCCCCTCCAACTTTGGTTTCTAAAGAGTTTTTGTCCAACCCGAATGTCTCAATTAAAGGTCCTGACCCCTACTCGGAACGTGCGGAACTCTCTGACCTGGTGGACTGTCGTCCCAAATATCACCGAGGGTGCTCCGTTTACCCCTCCCTCTCCTCGTTACACCCTGACAACAGATGCCTCCTTATGGGGATGGGGGGCCCACCTCAATGGCATCAGCATGGGATACCGGTGGGATGCTGCTACTGCAAACAGGCACATCAACTACCTGGAACTACTGGCCATCTCACTAGCTCTCCGAGCTTTTCAGCGCCTCTTACAATGACACTGTGTTGCCATCCTCACCGACAACACCATGGACCTCAGCTACCTGAACCGTCAGGGAGGAACCATCTCCAGGAGCCTTTGTGGGCTCGTGATCGACCTTTGGGACTGGTGCGTTTCCAACCAAATCATCCCCATGGCCACCCACACCCCTGGCGTCCAAAACGTGGAAGTGGATCTGATAAGCAGAGGCCACACTCACCATCACAAGTGGGAACTAAATTCGGTCTACCTTCAACCTCTCTTCGACAGTTGGGGGACTCCAGCAATCGACGTGTTTGCCTCATGGGAGAACACGAAATGCAAGCAATTCTGCACCCAAGGAGGCAAGGACCTTCTCTCCTTAGGGGACGGCCTTCTAATGCCTTGGACTGGTCCTTTCCTCTACATTTTCCCTCCACTGCCCCTACTCTTGAGAATGGTGCACAAGGTGGCCAAATTTTGACCGGATTGCATTCTCGTGACTCCGTGGTGGCCCAGGCAACCCTGGTTCCCCATCCTATTGCGTCTAGCAGGAGGCAAGTTCCATCACTTCCCCAAAGTGCAAGATCTCCTCACCACCGAAAGAGGCAAGGTGCTCCACCCACAGGTGGACAACCTAAAGCTGACTGCCTGGAGGCTTCAACCATGAGTTTCTCTGCCAGGGTCTCAGAGGTCCTGTGTAATGCAAGAAAAGAATCTACCCACTTATCCTATCGTAGGAAGTGGCACAAGTTCCTCTCATATCTTGACAAGTCTACGAACACCCCAACTTCTGTTGGCCTGGACAGAATTCTGGACTTTCTTTTGTCCCTCAGGGACCAGGGTCTCTCCCACTCATCCGTTAAGCTCTACTTGGTGGCTATCTCCACTTACCACCAAGGCCTGGATGGTCACACAATTTTCTCCCATCCGACCTCAAAGCAGTTCATGAAGGGCCTCATTAGACTGTACCCTCCAATAGTCACGCCTACAGACCTATGGGACTTACCACTGGTACTACGGCAACTTACCAGACGACCGCTTGAACCGATGGCTACTTGTGACCTCCAGTATGCAACATGGAAAACGGCCTTCCTAATGGCTATCACCTCAGCCAGGAGGGTTAGTGAACTCATGGCAGTGCGATATGACCCACCCTACCTGGTTTTCCTTCCAAATGGCGTGTGTCTGGTACCGGACCTGACCTTCATTCCGAAAATTGTTTTAGAGTTCCATCTCAATACTGAAATATTCTTACCAGATTTTTTCCCACATCCAGAAGATGACGGACAATGCTTGCTCCATACTCTGGATGTCAAGAGGGCACTCCTCTTCTACCTAAATTGGACTCATTCAACCAGACGTGACAACTCACTGTTTCTGTCATACAGCTTGCCCTCCCTGGGGCTCCGCATCACGTCTCAACGACTCTCTAAATGGATTGTCGAGATGATTCGATTGTGCTACGCTCTAGCGAAGCAGTTGCCTCCCTCTCATCTGAGAGCGCACTCTACCAGATCTATGGCGACTTCAACGGCCTTTCTGAAGGGCGCATCTCTTTCGTCCATCTGCAAAGCAGCTACGTGGTCCACGCCAACCACGTTCATCAAGCACTACGCTCTGGACGTTCGTGCGCAGCAGAAGGGTGACTTGGGTTGTCTGGTCCTTTCCTCTGTGGCTCCCTGAGTCTGCCAGCACCCACCCCCAGGTGAGCCACTGCTTTTTAATCTCCCATGGGTGTGATGCACAGAGACCACGAAGAAGATAAACAGGTTGCTTACCTGTAACTGATGAACTTCGAGTGGTCATCTGTGCATTCACAATGCCCGCCCGTCCTTCCCCACTGCTGTCATCCTCAGCTGTTCTCATACATGGCTAGGTTTGATAGCAGTCAGAAAGAACCGGAGGGCTGTCCGTGCCCCCGCCCCTTGGGCATGCGTGGTGGGGTTCCTGCACATGCCCGGGGGCGAAGGGTGCGAAAATCCCATTGTGAGCTTTGTACAGACACCGACCAGGTCAGCACAGGGGCACTGAATCCCATGGGTGTGAATGCACAGATGACCACTCGAAGATCATCAGTTACAGGTAAGCAACCTGTTTTTCCATAGTTTCAGAAACACAAAATGCAGTATTGTTTTGTCCCAAGGTTGAATAAATTAAATTGCCCTTGGAGAGTTGTTTTTTTTTTTTTTTTAACTCCTGATGTGGTGGTCTTTCTTCTCATCCTGAAATTTAACTTCTCCTGGAAACTCTGGTAAGAAGACCAAACTCTGAAACCTGTCAGCCCTGTAAGACACTGTATACATAGTCATTGACAATATCTTTACCTGTGCATACTTTCAGAACTTGCAACCTGCTAACTTTTAGAAGGTTTTTAGAACATCCTGAAATACTCTATTTTAAATCAGAGAGTCGGACTCGACTGTGCGACTGAACAACAAAAATTAACAAATCAGTTTTAGCTGGCAATCCGTTTTTCATCAGTAGAGCAGTGAACAGTAAGCAGTGAGGTCTGCTTCATGCAACTCATATTTGCATATGTGGTTTCTATGCATTGGTTCACCTCTTAAGATGCTCCGTACATTTTTAATGTAGTTACGTGATTATATGGAGAAAGCTTACTGTGAACTAGTAATGTGATCTGAGCAGTATCTTCATAACTGTTACTGTGCTTTTTCCTGCAGCAAAACACACTAAGGATGCGATCATATGCACAATTAGATATTGGTACGGATTTAAAGGGCGTGATCAGGCAACATCTGGGAAGCGCCCCAGTAGTAAACAAATTGTGATGGGCCATGGATGGCCTTTCCCGTGTCTGATCACTCCAGTGCGCTTTCATGGCACCAGGATGGTCTGATCAGGCCATCCTGACTCCTTGTGGTTGTTTTTCCCCCCCTTCACAGTATGCACATCATCGCAAACTCCTTAGGGAGCCCTCAGTGCAGAGCTGCAATTCATCAATCCCTCAGTTAACTGCATGGGGGGAGGAGGCACAAAAAAACCCCAATTCACCTGCAGTAGAATCTGATCACACACTGATGGACTGTGTGATCTTCAAAGGGAGGTGTGATAGTGCAACTGCGGGTCAAATTCCTCTGGAGGAAATAGCCTTGTTTCCCCTCCGTTTTTTCTGGCACGTGCGACTGCAACCTAAGTTTTCTCCACAAGATCATGTATCTTTGTATTTGTTCCCTTAGAGAAATCAAGAACTGTGAACCACTTTAACAAATTTCAATAAGAGCCTTTCTACCAGTGGAATGAGCTGTTCCACATTGTTGCAATAGAACACACATTTACCAGGCATACTGAGCTGACATAAAAAGCAGAAAGACATTATTTAATTTGATAGATACCTTTATTACATATATTTCCTTGGTTCTTTTAATGCTGATCATTTCAAAATATGTAGGACTTTAAGAAATGACAGGTTTAATAATGCTTCCATATGGGTGCGAGGGAGGGAAATGAGAGCTTTTGTGGAAGGTCTTTGTTAGCTGTTGCCTAGCAACAGGGGAATAGAAAACTGGGTGGGGGGAGTGAGGTCTTGCAAAAGACAGCTAAGATGGTTTCCTGAGGGAGCTGAGCAGATGTCACTGTCTCCTGATGTGCTGAATCTGAGAAGCTGAAATGTGGCTGTCTGAAAAGAAGCTACTTCTGTCAGTGGATAACATGTGAGATAGTACCTTTGGAGAAGCTGTCAGACTTCTCGTATATGTACTTTCCCCTCTGTATATCACTGAAACCAATATGCTGGGAAGCAAAACTCCTGATGGGATAAAAATGTACATGTGCATGACCAAGCAGGATTAATTTTACTGGGACAACATGTTTTATAGCCTCAGATGGGGAAAGTATTTTGGCACCTCATGGAGCTTTGAATAGAGCCCAAGCAACAGTTTGAAAGCAAGAAATTGCAAGTAGATAAATGGGTACTGCTTTGGTGGGAAGGTAACAGTGTTCCATGAGCCTCCTCATTTAGTCATGCTGGCCACATGACCATGGAAACATCTTTGGACAGTGCTGGCTCTTCGGCTTGGAAACAGAGATGAGCACTACCCCCTAGAGTCAGATTCGACTAGCTTTCGAGCAAGGGAAACCTTTACCTTTACCTTCATATCTTGAATTTGAGAAATCACTAACATTTAGCCCTATGTGTTATTTCACCATAAAAATCAGGTAACTGTACAAGTTATTAACACTTCCTTTCCCATGTTTAAAGTAAAGACTTTTGAAATTGCAGTCCATGCTTGCAAGTGGAGAAGGAACTACTTTGTTATCAGCAATGACACTAAGACTATGTTTCCTTTAAATGGCTTTTGCAAGTGGCGCTGTGTGCTAGTGAAGTTCTGATGCCAGCAATCAAACAGAAATATTTCATATGATAAGTACACTATTTACTGAGAGGGAAACTGATAGTATAGTCAAGAAAACATTTGTCCACTGAGTAGCCCGATTTTATTTTCATTATATGTTGTTGTGATACATACCACTCAACAGAGTATTCTACAGAGTAATTCAGCATGGTGTAGTGGTTAGGGTGTTGGACTAGGATCTTGGACTAGGATCTGTGACTAGTGCAGGGTCACCCAGGGTCACAAGCTTGCTGGGTGACCCTGGGCCAATCACAAACATTCATCCCAACCTACCTCACAGGGTTGTTGTGAGAGTGAAATGGAGGGGGGGAGAATGGTATAGGCCACTGTGAATCCTCATTAGGGAGAAAGGTGGGGTTTAAATGAAGTAGGCAAATAAATAGGCACGTTATTTGAGGTAAATCTCATTGAGTTCAATGGTTCTTATTTTCAGAGCTGCTTAATATTACACTTTGGTTTTTATCCATCAGTAAAAATGTACCAACTTTTTGTATGGGCTAATTCTATATTTAGTGGTGGTGGAAAGTGCTGACAAGTCACAGCTGACATATGGTAACCCCAAGGCAAGAGGTGGTTTGCCAGAGGTGGTTTGCCATTGCTGGCTTCCACATCATGGCCCTGGTATTCCTTGGAGGTCTTCCGTCCAAATACTAGCCAATACCAATCCTGCTTACCTTCAGAGATCTGATGAGACTGGTCTAACTTGGCCTATCCAAGTTAGGGCTCTGTATTTAGTATTTATATTAAACTTGTGAGAAGAAAACATGTTTTGTTTAAAAATATATTGACAAAAAGATACATTTTTGTGAATAGGTTGTAAAAAATGTATATAGTTTTTGGTTTCTAAGATGACAATGAGAAAATGTTTCCTCTTCAGAATTAAAATATATTTAATATTTGTAAAAATAATTTGAAAATTGAAAAAAAACTAGAGTTGGGAGAAATATTGAGGGCAAGAATCACATTTAAAGCTTTAATTCTGACAAATATGAAACAGAATTCTTGTACTTCTGGTGAATGCCTGCAGCCTATGCACCATGAACTTCCTCTACATCTTTTTTAATTGTTCAACAATGTGGTAGATACTAGGGATGGGCAGGAACCAGGAAAATGGAGGTTGTGGGGACACATGAACCATGAACCTTCACAAACCCCCCCCGTTCATTTTGTGAGGTTCGTGATGTGGTGGTGGGGGTCTTCTTTTGCTTCTTTCTGCTGGGGGGCCTCTCCAAGGCCAGCAGAATGGAAGGGGGAAGATCTCCCTTCCTGGGAGATCTTCCCTCCCTCCTTTCAGCTGGTAGCAGCTCCTTGAGGCCAGCAGAATGGAAGGGGGGGGGAGATCTGAGATCTTCCCTCCCTCCTTTCTGTGAGCAGCAGCTCCCCAAGGCCAAAAGAATGGAATTTGGGGAGATCTTGCAACAGCCATTTAAAAGAACATTCTTTTAAAATGTTTTTGCAAGCATCATCACACACAAGTGAAATCCAAGTGGTGAGTTCAGCACTTCCTGATAAATTCGCCACTTGAACATCACTTGTGCACAGTGCTCACTTACAAAAAGCTATTTAAAGGGCATGTTCCCTTTAAATGGCTTTTGCAAGTGGCACCGCGTGTGAGTGAAGGCCAAGCAGTGAGTTCCCCATTTCTTGATGAACTTGATGCTTGGACTTCACTTGTGAGCAGCTTGCAAAAGCCATTTAAAGGGAATGCTTGGAAGAGGGAGAAGTGAAAGGGATGGCTGAAATAGTTTTTGCAAGTGGTCTCACAAGCGAGTGAAGTCCAAGTGGCAAGTCTACCACTTCAGCATGAACTCACCACTTGAACTTCACTCAAGCATTTCAGCCTAACAGCTGTTGGGTACACCAGCCCAAAAAACAAATGAACCCCACTTCCCACCACAGACCTCCAAAAACCATGGGTCGTGGATACTGATGGGCATGAACCTCAGTTTGTAAACTGTGAACTGGCTATACTCATCATGAAATTAGGTTCATTACAAGGTTTATGCCCATCCCTAATAGACACTGTAAAGTATATGCATATAGCAAACTATAAAAAATATATACATAGCAACCAGTTTAGAGCTGACTGTCCCCAGGTCTTCAGTAGGTTTCAGTGATCTCACAGGGAAACAGAGAGGGAGCAGAAATCTTGTATGTAGCAGGGAAGCTGTAGAGCAGGGGTGTCAAACATGCGGCCTGGGGGCTGCATCAGGCCCCCGGAGGGCTTCTATCAGGCCCGCAGTGGAACTGTCTGTCTTCTGCTTCTTCTTCCAGTTCTGTTGCTGCTGCGTCATTGTAGGGTTGCAGCTTACAGATACACACCTGAACAGCATACTCAAGATTGCAAGAGCACAGGCATTTTGATGCAATAATTCAGAGCAAGAGGTGTCAGTTAGACGCTGTTAAATAAACAAAATATTGCAAGAGTGCTAATGTTTTAAGCATGTTTTTATTTTAAGTAAAAAAAACCCTTTGTGTTTGTGTCCTTTATAAAGTTTATATCTTCACTGCCTGGCATTACATTTTATGACACACATGGCCCGGCCCAACAAGGTCTCACTTATGTCCGATCCAGCTGTCATAACAAATGAGTTCAGCACCACTGCTGTAGAGTCTATGAGGACATGGCAAGGATCAAGCAGGTTCCTCATTGGTGAGGCAGGAGCCAGGAACAAGAATCTCCACAAAAACACAATGCTAGAGGCTGGAGTGGAAGGCCAACTCTTTCAAGGCTAGGCACAAGTGGCTGGTGGGAACTGTAGAACCAGCAAGTTATCTATCAATCTGCAGGTTTATATTGGAGATTGGAATCCCTGCCCTTCCTGATAGCCTCAGTAAGTTCCTGATTCTTGCCAAGACTCACAACAGCCCTTCTGCCTCCTGATAAAGGCTGGAATGAGGTAGGCCCCAAACTGTCCATTGTGTATTCCTTCATGAAATCTGTGTCTCTGCCATGGTCCTGTCCCATCTCCATTCCCAGTGGTCTGGGGGAGAACTTGGAGTGTGCAGGGTCCTTGCTGTGCTCCTGGAGGTTCTGGTGGAGTGCAGGTCTTCTCGAGAGGTTTATGGTTAGTTGAATCGCTGGGGATAGGGACTGGCCCTGGTTGCTATGCAAGGACCACAGGGTACACCGATGAAGTATTCAGAGGAGCCTGTGCCATGGACATCTCAGGGACTGCAAGGGCCCCTGCTTCATCTAAGGTGTCAGTATCAGCAGAGCTGGAGTGAATAATGTCATCCAGAGATTAGAGATATGGCCAGAAGACCATCCTGGGGGAGGAGTTATTTAATCTTGGCATTAAACCTATCAGAAATACATCCTGCTGGACTTCAGATAATGATGGAACATGTAGTATTGCTTCTCTAGCTGCCCTTGGTGTCTAAATAGGTTCGTACTGAAGAAGATCATTGAGATACCTGGTACTGTCAAACCTTGTAGAACATATGCAAAAAGCAAACAAAACAAACAAACAAACAAACTCTGTAGGAGTCACACGTTAAAAAAATGTTACATTTTACACCCTATGATCTATAACAGGTTCTCTGACTTCTACAAAAAGTAGTAAAATAGATAGCCTACTTCAGTCAAAAATGGGATCTTGTTAGAAATAATTTAGCTCATTCTGTTGCAAAACATTGGTAATCTTGGCAAGTCCTCAGAGAGGCAACGCTCACCATGAAACAAGGAACAATCTCTAAGCAGAAGGTAATTCTTGGACAGATCATGGTGTACATATAGAAATACTAATGGTGGAAAATTCCCTCAAGTCACATGGCAACCCCATGGGAATTTTAAGGTAAGGGACATTCAGATGTGGTTTGCCCATTGTTTGCCTCTACTTAGCAACTCTGCACTTCCATGATGGACTCCCATCAAAGTATTAACTAGGACCAACCCTGCTTAGCTTCATGAGGTCTGGCAAAATCAGGTTAGCCTGGCCCATTCAGATCAGGGCATAGGAATATTAGTGCTTTACATTACCAAGCAACAGACACTACCCTAGTTCATGATACCGCAAGAACTTTAGCAGCTGTATGATGATACCTTCTTGCCATCTTTGTTGTACTCAACCAAGTACTTAAGAAAGAAGCCACCAAAATAAAGGTTAGAGCAAAGTGACATGTGATGGTGTTCATTAAGCTGTTAGAAGAGTTCAGGTGGTTTTGTCTGCTTTTATTCATTTACTCTTTGTATCATTTCTATTAGAAATGTTTATTGACTTTTTCTCATAAATCTTTTTTCTTGGGAAAGATTAATTGAGATAGTTGACATGTGCTTGCTTTGCACCAGTGAAGAGAAATGTATTTAGTTTATCAATAAATGAAGTATGGCTGAACAAAAACATGATCTAATAAGTCTCAAGTTAGGAGGTTTCCTTGCTGATCTTTTCCTTTTCTGACTCCTGAATCAATGGTAACCATATTACAACTCAGTTATCCAATGTTTAGTTTTAAATGTAATTTGTTCCAGTGTCAGTACTTCCTTACTAAACTGATGAGGCATCTCAGGAGGATGTAAAATAAATTGAATGGTGACTTTGATGTTGGCAAACTTCCCTTACTAAAGAAATCTGAACTAGCCAGTTGCAATGTTCCATTGCAAGGACTGTAGTCTAAAACCAAAAATTCAGCTATAGAACTATTTCTAAAACAGCATATTTATATGGTACTTACATCAGAGATGTTAATCCCTGAATGCATATTTATTTCAAGATTTCTTGTCTTATCTTGATATTATTTGGGGTATGAGCATTAAGTTTAATTTATGAAATGATAGGATATCAAATTCTACCACATCCTGGTATTATTTTGTTGTGCTATCATGATAGTACCTATTGGATTGATTATTAATTGCATTTAGAATGAGTATTGTGTACTGGAAAAAAAAATCCTCATTAGTTTTAGAGTGGTTTAATCAAATTTTGAAAACTTCTTTCTTGATTAAATTAACATATTTCATAAAAAGTCAGAGAGGTTTGCATGTATATGTAGGCAAGTATTTTGAATGGTGGGCTATAGTCATTATGTTTTGAACCAATCTTTCAATATGGAAACTGATTGCATTTTTAATGTATTTTAATGGAATGTAATTAGTATATAGCAAGGTATCTGTGCAGGACAACAGACAAACATATATTGTCAACAATCACAGCCCACCAGGCTATAAAATCTTACCACTAAATGCTGTGCCAGTCACAGGAAAAACAGCAGCCATCCAGAGCAAGTTGACCTGGCCTATATCACTGAGATTTGGTCAGGCAAAGAGTTAACCTCTCCCAACTGTGTACCCCAGGGTACTCGGTGATACATCATCATAGGTCTGGTAGGGAGGGAAGGTGGTATCACTGTAGTCTATGGAGAATCTACCCCTCCAGAATAGTGCCTAAGGTTGCCAGATTTCATGTGTGGTTTGGAGATCACCTGGAATACTATTGAACTCCAGACAACAGAGATCAGTTTCCTTGGAGAAAATGGCTGCTTTAGGGAGTGACCTCTATACGTGGCTTAGGTCCCTACCTTTCCAAACCCTGCCATCCTCAAGGCTCCACTCACAAATCTCCAGGAATTTCCCACCCTGAAGTTGGCAAACCTAATGTTGCCCCATCCAGGACATTTCTGGTTTTGAGGCTGCATATCTAATGCTGGGATTGAGAGAATTGGTTTTCTGTTGGTGTATCTCTGACCCCCGTGCCTAGCAGTCTCCCTGTCTGAGCTGACAAATGACTTCTCAGGAGTGGTGTTGAGAACACCTAGGCTGGTTGGCCTGGGGGGACATCAGCATTCATGCAGAGGTTGTCTTGGCAGGAGTGGCTCAAGATTTCATTGTCTCTGTGACGATCATGGGCCTGTCTCAGGTAACAAAAGGTCCTATATATTGTGCAGGTCCTTGATCTGGTATTTTTACCTGGGAGGGATGAATGTGATCTGAGGATGGAGGAACTGGTGACACTTCTTTTATCAGGGACAGATCACTATTTGCTTGGGTTTAAATTTACAGGAATACCAAGACTCTGTAGGGTTGGGAAATCTTTTAAAATATGTCCCTGAAGCCAGATGGATCCAAATGGCTTTATGACAGCTCTAAGGGATTTTCCTGTTGATATGCTGTTGCTTTGGTCAATGCCCTGGTTGACCTCTGGAAAGAGGAAATGACTGAGAAATTGAGAAAACAATTCCCAGATACCCTCTCTCAAGTATTAGGACTCAGGTAGTCCCTTGGTTTACTGAAGGATTGCAGGCAATAAAAAGATGAGGGAAATGCCTAGAGTGACAGTGGAGGAAGACTCAAACAGATCCAGTAAAACACAGATGAAAGCTCATTTTAAAGCATGCTCTGTGGTGGTTATGGCAGCAAAGAAACAATATTTTTCTGCCACCATTGCATCTGTGCAGTTTAGCCTAGAAGAGCTGTTCTGGGTGATCAGAGGCCTGCTGGGATCTGTCCTCCAGGAGGAGGCAGACTGTTCATGGTCCACTGTGAATGTTCTGTGCAACACTTTGCAAGCTGGCCGACTGGTTCCAAAAGGGTAGTTAATGATTCTTCGAGAGAAAGGGTGGCTGCCCCTGTCTTGAAGGTACAACCAAGTGTGTTTAAGTCATAGAACAGTAGTTTTCTTTGGTGAGCTTATTTTATTTTCCCATTGTATTCACACTGGAGCTTGTCTTGTTTTTGATCCTGCCTTGAAACAGGCTGTAATATATCCACTTCTAAAGAAGCCTACCTTGTTCCCAACAGGGCTCAATAACTGTCAACCAGTCAAAATTGTTCCATGCTTTAGCAAAGTGATTGAACAGGTGAGGGTTGGACAACTTCATGCTTTCCTGGATGAAGTGGATTGTTTCAATCCCTTCAGCTCTGAGTTTAGGCCTGGTTATGGGACTGAACTGACTGCGGTGGCTCAAGTGGTTAAGACGCTGAACTGCAGGCTGTGGAAGCTCAGTAGTTCAGCAGTTCAAGACCTTGGTGCCGCAAGACGGAGTGAGCTCCCGTCTCTAGTTCCAGCTCCTGCCAACCTAGCAGTTCGAAAGCAAGAAATTGCAAGTACATAAATAGGTACCACTTCAGTGGGAAGGTAACAGCGTTCCGTGCGCCTTGGTGTTTAGTCATGCCGGCCACATGACCACGGAAACGTCGTCGGACAGCGTTGGCTCTTCGGCTTTGAAACGGAGATGAGCACCACAACCCTAGAGTCGGATTCGACTGGCTTTTGAGCAAGGGAACCTTTACCTTATGGGACTGAAACAGCCTAGGCCGCCCTGGTGGATTACCTGCACCAGGAACTGGACAGAGGGAGTGCAACTCTGTTGATTCTCCTGGACTTCTCAGTGGATTTTGATGATCATGGTATCCTTCTGGACCACCTTTCTGAGTTGAGATTGGGACACACTGTTTTGTGATGGTTCTGGTCCTCCTGGTCAGAAGATGCTGCTAGGGACTCTGGCTCATCTTCTTAGCCTATGGTCTGTGGACTCCTGCAAAGCACCATCTTGTCCCCATGTTCTTTAACATCTACTTAAAATCCTGAGTGAGGTCATCTAGAGATTTGGGCTGGGTTGTCACCCAAGACTCTTGAGAGTCCCTTGGACTGCAAGGAGATCAAATCATTCAATCCTAAAAGAAATCAACCCTGACTGTTCCCTGGAAGGCCAGATCCTGAAGTTGAAGCTCAAATACTTTGGCCACCAAATGAGAAGGGAGCATTCACTGGAGAAGACCCTGATGCTGGGAAACATTGAAGGTCAAAGAAGTGGGGGACAGCAAAGAATGAGATGGTTAGACAGTGTTATCGAGGCAACAAACATGAAATTAAGCAAACTCCGGAGCACAATGGAAGACAGGAGGGCCTGGCGTGATCTGGTCCATGGGGTCACGAAGAGTCGGACTCGACTGTGCAACTGAACAACAACAACAACACGTTTTGATAAATCATCTTGTTTTATCTTATCTTAATTTTTATGTAAGCTGCCCTGAGCCTGCTTCGGTGGGGAGGGTTGGGTATAAATAAAATGAATGAATAAATAAAATAAATAAATATATGTGATGAACCTCAGATATATCTGGTATTTCCAGCCAATCCCAGGGAGGCTGTAGAAACCCTGTGGAAGCAGGTAACAAACTGAAGCTTAATCCTGACAAGACAGAAGTGCTATTGGTGAGGGATAATATCACACTAGCCTTGACTTATCTACACTGGTTCCTAGTCTCTTTCTGGGTGCAATTCAAGGTGCTGGTGTTAACATTCACAGCTCTATATGGTTGGAAACTGACATATCTGAAGGATTATCAACTCCCTTTTGAACCTACCTGACCACTGTGGCCATCTGAGGTCTGAATTTGGGTAGCCCTGCCTTCCGTGATTATGTGCCTGGCAACCTGAGAGAGGGGCTTTTAGTCATAGCACCAAAACTCTGGAACTCTCTCCCCAGAAATACTAATCTTTACCTTTCAGTTGTGATCTTTCACCAGCAGGTAAAGACTTTTTTGTTTTGCTTGATTTTCCTTCAGTGATCCCTCTTTCCTGCCCAATGTTTTAATTGTTGTTTTTATGCTTTTGTATGTGCATTTTAGCTGCAATTTCAATTATTTCAATGAAGTGTTTTTGTTAGTTTTACTCAGGGATGGGCAGAAACTGCATTTTTGTGGTTTGGTCCATGGTTTATGGCTGAACCACAAACCTATACAAACTAGGAGCTTGGTTCTTGATCTCTGATTTCTGCTCCCTGCTGCTTCTGGTGAGGAACAGAAAACTGGTTTAAATGGCTAGGAGCCATTTAAATTAAACAACAACTCAGGTTTGGAGTGCCACTCAGCTGTTTGGTTTAAGTGGCTTGGAGCTGAACCCAAGAAAGCCCCTTTAAACAGCTGAGATGAGTGGAACAAACTGCTTCATGTGGATCAGCTAAATAAAGATGCTTTCTTAAAGGTGCCAGCACTACCCAGAAAAGCCACTTTAAACAGTTGAACTGAGTGTAGCAAATTCCTCCCACAGCTCAGCTGTTTAAAGGGGCTTTCTTGGGCAGCTAGCCTCAGGGGCTGGCTGCCCAAGAAAGCCCTTTAAACAGTTGAGCCATGAGGTGCAAACTGCTCCTGTGGCTCAGCTGTTTAAAGGGGCTTTCTTGGGCATCCAGCCCCAGGCTCCAAGCCATTTAAACCCCTGCTTTCTGCTCCCCTGAGGCTTTTCACAGGGAGCAGAAAGTAGTAGTTTAAATAGCTCCCATCCATTTAAACCAAACAGCTGAGCAGCTCCCTGCAGCTCAGTTGTTTTTCATGGAGAGCCATGACCCACCACAAACTGTATAAAAATTTGTGAAACTTTATGGTGGTTCTTCAGTTCACAAACATTACTTTACAAACCATGAACCAACCAAAATTCATGATGAACCTAGGTTGTCAGCCAGTTCATGTACATCCCTAGTTTTAATGCTTTTAAAGATATATATGGTGGCCCTTATGAGGGGCAGAAAGGTAAGTATAAATTTTGATAAATAAATACAGATGTTATTGCTAATGCTAAGAGGAAGTAAAATATAGAAGTGATTGTTTTATCGATATGATAACCATACACTTGTTCTCAATAATTTACACATGTAGGGTTTTTGAGGGGTTTTTTTTTGGGGGGGGGTGTATGAAAAAGAGAGTTCTTAAAGTTGTGGCTCAAATATCTTATTTACCCTAGTGGACAACACTATATTTCTGTCTTTGTGAGAAGTTTTGTGACTTTTTATTTGACAAAGCATCATAGAAGCTCTTTCAAAGACCTTTATTTTTCTAAAGCTAGAAAAACTTTATTGAGCAGTGAGTATGCACTGTAGTGACAAATTTTATTTTTCAGTTTTTTGCCAGTTCTGTATAACATCATCAGGAATGAACTCTTCATGCTCCTATATAAGGGTCACTGGACAAGGAAAGAACTCATTTTTCCCTCCACTGAATACCATATGTTCATTGTAATGTCTGAGATTTTATGAGGCTAAGTCACATCCCTAGCCAGGTCTACAAAAAATCTCTTCTACTATATTCCTGCTATTCTAGAGTGCAAAGGGTTGCCTGGAAACAGAAATCTTTTATAAACTGATAAATCCCTTCACACAAAACTATTTTTGGTATGATGCCCAGAATGCTTAAATACTCATCTACAAAGCACCCCTCACATTTCCCCCCTAATATGGTGAAGAAAGTTCTGAAAATCTTATCCTGTGAGTCTACACTGAAGAGGGCAATATACTAGATCTCAGTAGCTTATAGGCACTAAAAGTAGAGCATTTGGGGGAAAAAAGCTTAATGGGTTGAATCCTTCCAGCACTTTCACTGGGGAAAGAGTAAGACGGTCCCCTTCTAGTCAACAAAATGGTGATCCTTAGGATCATGGAACTCAGATGTACAAAATGCACATGAAATTTATACTTCACCGAAGAGGGAAAGTCAGGTGAAATTGGGTTAAAAACTGTTAGGATATAACCCACTTATTACCAACTGATTTCAAAGGGGGGGGATCTCTTCATTCAAGGTAACATTTACTGTAAAGGACTATGTCAGCCAGTAGTTCTCAATTTTAAAAAATGGGACCCACTTCTAAGCTTGTTCCACATTGAAAACCATGCCTACAGGCTCCTGGAAGTGTGGGTCAAGAAGGCAATGACTGTAGGCTATGCCCATTGCTTACAAGCGGATGACAGGGAACAAGCCAGTTATGTGAAAAAGAATGGGCCACATTAGCACAACTGGATGGTGGGAGAGTCTCAGAGTTAATTCAGTTTAGGAGTTAGAACCTCATGACCTATCTGAGACAGGATTATGACCCACAGTTCAAGAATCACTGATATAAACAAACTTTCAGATTCCTTGAAGTAGACTTTCTAATGCTAAAACTGTTTGCAAAAACCAGGAGGAATTCTTTTATAGTACCTTATAATCAATGTTACCTCTAAATAAATACATTAACTGAACAGGGCAAAATGAAGAAAAGATGGAAACAAAACACTTAAGAACTTCATAGAATAAATGAAGGGATGACAGGTTCCTTCAAAGAAGAATATTTTGATGCAGAACCTGCAATTTTAGAAAGTGAAGTGAAAGCTGCATTCAAAGAAAATGGGAGAAAAAAATCACCAGGAGTAGATGGTATATCAATAGAGCTATTTCAAGCTAGAGAAACTGAATCCATCAAAATCTTAAGAATATGTCAACAAATATGAAAAACAAAACAATGGTCCAATTGATTGTTTGAACTACATTCCAGTTCTGAAAAATGAGATGTAAAAGATTGCAGCTACTGTCAGACCATGGCATTTATTTCCAAAGCAAGTAAAGTGATGTTCAAAAATTTACAAAAATGACTCTTACTATATATGGAACAAGAAATACTAGATGCTCAAGCTGGATTCAGGAAAGAAAGAGACACTAAAGATCAGATTTCAAATTTATGATGGACACTGGAGCATACCCGGAGAATTTCAGGAGAAAATCAGTTTGTTTCATAGATTATACCAAAGCTTTCGACTGTGCGGATCATAAAAACTAGCTATGGTTGGTTTTAAAAGAAATAAGTGTACCAGAATATCTGATTATTTTGAGGTGCAATCTGTAATCTGGACAAGAGGCTAATGTTAGAGTGGAATATGGAGAAACAGAATGGTTTCCAATTGTCAAAGGTGTCAGTCGGGGATGTATATTATCTCCCTGTCTATTCAATCTATATGCAGGAAAGGTGGATTGGATTTAGATGAAGGCACAGTGAAAATCGGTGGAAGGAACATTAACAATTTGAGATATGCAGATGACACCACATTACTGGCAGAAAGTAGTGAAGACTTGAAACCACTCCTGATGATGGTTTAACTAGAAATTGTCACAGCAAGATTGCAGCTGAATATGAAAAATAATGATTATTGAGGAATTACATGATTTTAAGGTTGACAATCAAGAAACTGAAATTGTTAAAGACTTTTCCCCCCTTAGCTCAATCATCAACCAAAAGGGAGACTGGAATCAAGAAATCAAAAGGAGATTGAGACTGGGAAGGGCAGCCAGGAAGGAGTTAGAAAGGATTCTTAAGTGTGATGTATCACTGGGAACCAAGATCAAGATAACTGATACCATTACTATGTATGGGTGTGAAAACTGGACAACGAAAAAAGCAGTCAAGAAGAAAACTGATTCATTTTAAATGTGATTTGGATAAAAGCTTTATTTAGTTGTTCAAGCTTTATTCTACTCTCACTTTTCTCCCTTGATTGAAGAGTTTAATTGATCTTACTAGGGCTTATTTTACAGTTAGTATAGTAGCTGGACTTATTTTATAGCTAGTATAATAGTTTATTAGTTTATATAGCTTTAATTTGTTCTCTATTTTTCTTGGCATTGTTTTCATTGCTTTTGTTTGTTTAGGATTTGTTTGGGGTGTTTTTTTTGTTTTGCATCATGGGGGGTGGTCTTTGAAACATTCATGATAGGTTTTTCAAGAGCCAGAGGGAGAAGATTTAAAAACAACCTTAAGTGGAACAATAGCTTCAATCTTGGACCTAAACCAAGAGGATCTCCATAGTGACATGGACTTGGCATACCGTACATACTCTGACTTTATAAGAAAAAACAAACTATCTGGCAAAATTTATGTCAAAATTTCTAAGAGAACAATGAGAGACAACGTTTTAAAAGCTACAACAGGAAAAACATTAAAAGTCAATGAGGAAGAAATTAAAGTCTTAAAAGACATTCCATTTGAGATCCGGAAAGGAAGACATCAATATAAAGACTTAATTCTTTTCCTCCAAAATCAACAAATCTTCTACAGATGGAGATTTCCAGAAGAACTTGTGTTCAAATATAATGATAAGAAAATTAAAATTGACTCTGTCCAAAAGGCCAAAAATTTTGTGAAGCAGCAATTGGGCGTGGATAAAGACGAAGATCCAAATTTGGAGGAAGGAGAGGAACCCAGCGAGGAAGAGTTGGATAATACTTCAAGTGACTCCAGCAGCTCCACTTCAGAGTCTGAGAAAGGAGCAGCAGCACCCAAAATATCAAAAGTGAAGAAGAAGCAGCAGAAGAAATAAACCATCTATTCTGGATTACAAAATATTTGACTTTAGCATAACTAAATTCTACTTGACAGGGGCTTGGACTCTCTGTTTTTATATTCTTCACTATATCATTGTTATTGCAGGAGTGATCTACTTATCTGTAACCTAATGTAAAATTCTTGTCTTGGTAGTGGTAGTGTTCCCCTGTACCCTTACCTTTAGGTTTTAGGGGGGGGAAAGAGCCAGAGTTGTAATAGTATTTGTGGGAGGGGGCATAAAGTTTCCATAGCTGTGCTATGGCTAAGAAAAGGTCTCACTCTTCCCCAGTTGATGAGACCCCAAAAGTAAAGCAGGCTAAGATGGATCATTTTATAAATCCCTTTGAGTCTATAGAATCTTACTGGCATCCTAATAATTTTAGTCTTTCAAGAGGAAGAACCACCTCTATACAACATATACAACCTCTTAAGGAGACAGTAATGTAGACTGATTTGTTGTTGTTCAGTAACACATTCGAGTCCAACTCTTTGAGACCCCATGGACCACATCATGCCAGGCCATCCTGTCTTCTGCCATTCTCTGGAGTTTGCTCAATTTCATGTTCATTGCATTGGTAACACTGTCTAACCATCTCATCCTTTTCCATCCCCTTCTTCTTTTACCTTCTGTCTTTCCCAGCATCAGGGAGTGCTCCCTTCTCATTTGGTGGCCAAAGTATTTGAGTTTCAGCTTTAGTATCTGGTCTTCCAGGGAACAGTTAGGGTTGATTTCTTTTAGGATTGACTGATTTGATCTCCTTGCAGTCCAAGGGACTCTCAAGAGTCTTCTCCAGCACATATTCTTTGGTGCTCGGCCTTCCTTATGGTCCAACTCTCACAGCCATACATTACAACTGGGAATACCATCTCTTTGACTATGCAGACTTTTTGTTGGCAGGGTGATGTCCCTACTTTTTATTATGCTGTCTACGTTTGCCATCGCTTTCCTCCCAAGGAGTAGGCATCTCTTAATTCCATGGCTGCAGTCACTGTCTGCAGTGATCTTGGATCCCAGGAACGTGAATTCTGTCACTGCTTCCCTGACTTCCCCTTCTATTTGCCAAGGAGTTATGGGGCTGGATGCCATGATCTTAGTTTTTTGGATGTTGAGTTTCAAGCCAACTTTTGCACTCTCCTCTTTCATCCTCAGCAAGGGGATCTTTTGGTCCTCTTCACTTTCTGCCATTAGAGTGGTATCGTCTGCATATCTGAGGTTGTTGATGTTTTTCCCGGCAATCTTAATTCCAGCTTGTGGTTCATCCAGGCTGGCATTTTGCATGATGTACTCTGCATATAAATTAAATAAGCAGGGTGACAATATGCATCTTTGCCGTACTACTTTTCCTATTCTAAACCAATCAGTTGTTCCATGTCCAGTTCTAATTTATTTATTTGTTTGTTTGTTTGTTTCATTTCTATCCCGCCCTCCTGCCTAAGCAGCTCAGGGCGGCTTACAGCATCATAATATCCATATACATTAAAATATACACATCTCAATTAAAACAACTGGTTAAAATGCAATAAATAACAAGATTCCCATACTGTCGCTTCTTGACCCTTATACAGGTTTCTCAGGAGACATGTGAAGTTGTCTGGTACTCCCATCTCTTTAAGGACTTGCCAGCCACTCAATCAAAGGCTTTAGTGTAGTTCTTTTTTGTTATATTGCTGTCTTTTTCTGGTTGAACAGCCTGTTGGCTAGCTAAAATGACCACGCTGAGACTATTGTACTTTGGTCACATTATGAGAAGACAAGAGTCAGTGGAAAAGACTAGGAAAAGTTGAAGGCAGCAGAAAGCAGGTGGCATGGTATAGCCCAATCTCATTAGATATTGGAAGTTAAGCAGGGTCACTACTTGGAAGGGAGATCACCAAAAGATTCTGCAAAGGAAGACAATAACAAACCATCTCTGCTTCTCACTTGCCTTGAAAGCCCCTTGCTGGAATCGCCATGTTGGTTTCAATTTGATGGCACTTTATACACACAAGTGTTATTCTTTTGCGCTCTTTACATTGGTGCTCTCCTCCTTATTCCCCCCTTTTTATGGACAAAGTCACGGGTGCCAGATGTGAGTTGGGCAATCATTTTATTTGCATAATCATTCTACTCTATTTTATGCAAGCTCACCCAACTTACATGTAATATCATTCATATGATGCTGAACATGTGCAAGTTCAGTCCTGGCTGCACTACATGAAGGACTGGAAGAGGAGGTCTCTGTAATATCCTCTTTCTTCCTATTTTTTTCTTGAATGTCATTGACAAATCAGAATAATATCCTCCTCAAATGACCCTAACAGTGTTTTTGATCCAGTGCTCTCTGTTCATGTAATTTGAACATGCCTTGATACATCTATATTTGGAAACGATTAATAACATTTTTCAAAGGACTTCTTGTTTAGTACATCACTCACAGAAGCATAACAAAGCATTCATTTTTTCCTTTGCTTTTTACAGAACAGTCAAGTAGAGAAGATGAAGAGATGAGGGTAACAAATTCTGATCTGGCATAAGGAATAACCTAATTTCTAGTGCACTGAGTAATAGAGAAGCATATTAATCTTTCAGTGCTTAGTGAAATGTTATTTTCAATGTCCGTATTAAAAGGGAAGCATCAATTATCATGTGTAAAAATATTGTGAGGAATAGATGTTTTATGTGTTATGGTTTTGGTTACTTGGTTATAAATCAGCTATGCCTGAAAATGTGTAAAGGTCTCCTTAACTCTTCTCTAATGAACTTCCTCTGACTGCCAGTATTTTATTTGTCATACATAGTATTTAATTAGTGTAAAACTATGTCAGAATGGGCAGATGAAATTATCTTCAAATCATCTGGTATTTTATTTATTTCTTTTCTGAACCAATTAAGGAACATAGCATACAAAACTGATACATTTAGCACCCTTTTAAATAATATATTTATTTTAAGTCATTACAAAGGTGCTGTAATCTCTAAACTTCATTCGTTGTTGTGTAAATCTTGCATAGCCAATTTTCTTTTAGGTGTATTAGGGTTGTTTTTTAAAAAAAACAGTATGCCCTTCAGGAATACATTAAAAGATGCTACCACAGCAATTCTACAGCTGGAATATTTACACAAATTGCTTTGTGCTCATATAGGGTATATGGAAATCTCCATAATGTTACACATATACGGAATTTTCCATGTACCCTCTGTGAGCAGGGCAGAATGTGGCATACACTGTGAGAAATTCATATGGATGTCTGAATTCCTGGTGTGCCATTTCTGAAGGTCCTCTTAGCCTCAACAGTGGCTTTGGAGGGGCAAAAGAGTTGCTGGAAGAAAATGAAGGTGGGAAAAATCTACTCCTGTAAAATTCCTATGCTTAAGGGAGCTTAGATTCATTGGATAATATATTGTTCCAGCTTTTTCATGAAAGAATTCTAGAATTTGCTGGAGCAAGGATGACAACAATAAATCTTCTGTTGTGGGCTCCAGATTATAAATAGATAGGGATGGGCACCAACTGGCAAATGTGCTTCCATTTGTGGTTCATGGTGCACCTGGTTTTGAACCACGAACCATCACAAACTTCTAGCAGCCAAATGAACTGGTTTACCATGTGCCCTCTAATGGCAGGCAAACTTCCAGAGATTTCAGCTACTGCCTGCCAACACTCAGGTGATCAGTGGACAGAAGCATAGCTGCCAAATTGGGGGGGGGGCAGCAATCATTACTGCCATGTGACATTGTCACTTCCAGTGTGCCATGAAAGCACCAGAACTGCTCAGGGGCCATGCTCTAACACTTGCCACAAAACTCTATAGTTTCCATAGAGTGCTAGAGTGCTGCCCTGGTAAAATGCCAGTTCATCCAGGTTGCACTGTAAGTGATGTTAACACGTAATGGTGATTATCACTTCCCCTTCTGCAGTAAATACTCACCTCCCCCATCTCCCACTGACTGCCAGATCATGTCTGACAATCAAACTGTTGAGCTTCCTCGCCTTCTTAAATTCCACCTTTTCCAGGCACCACCCCCAAACCTTCAGGAATTTTCCAAGCTGGAGTTGGTAATATTAATACAATTAGTTATTGTTAAATAAAGTATCTTCCTATTTATTTGTTTATTTGTTTGTTTACTTTATTTATAGTCCACTTTCCTTGCTGAGACTCAAGGTGGATTACAGGATGTATGCATATGTGCATTATTAAAATACTTGTTTTTAGCAAAATGCAATGATAATAATCTAAACAGGAGTCGTGCAGGAAGTATGGCAGTCACCTCTCCTTGTGATTCAAATCCAGTGTGATTATTCTTCATGTTCACTTATACTTCTTGACAATTCACTATTTTTAAACTATAGATATTGTACATGGAATTTTGTTTGAATTGTAAAAACAAAAATCTATTTGAGAAAGATAGAGACCTGTGCATAAAATTGGTATTATAAGGTTTAATGTGAAAATACACTTCATGCAATTTAATTTTGAATATTTCAAGAGCAGGCCTTTCAATCTCACTTCCCTCTTAGGAACCTAATACTTATCATTCCAAATGCAATTTGAAATATCACTGATTTGCATATAAGGCTTTACATTTTGTCTATCTTTGTGTCTCACTAGTTGAAAAGATACAGAACCAGTGGGATGAAGTGCATGGGCACCTTCAGAGCAGAAGACAGCAGTTACATGAAATGCTGAAAGATTCAGCACAATGGTTGGAAGCTAAGCAAGAAGCTGAGCAAGTTCTAGAATGTGCCAAAGCCAGGCTTGAGTCATGGAAGGAGATTTCTTATACTGTGGAAGGACTGAAAAGGCAGAATGCTGAACTCAAGGTAATTTCTGAAAATAGAACAAAAATGAAAAGGCAGTACAGTATATACATTAAAAGAAAATAATTTCAAACATTGATTGGACCACCCTATGGCTAGAATAAAATCAAGGGCAATTTCCTGACAAGTATTCCATCATCCCTCTAACTCCCAGTTTCATTAACATGTTCCAGCCACTGCACATTCGCCACTTCTTTTACCTATTACATATTGTAATATACCCCATTCTTTCACTAATTTACAATGTCTCAGGCTGAGAATGCAAAAATATAAAATACTCAGTAAAAAGACACTGATAAATTCTGACTGTTCACTAAAAAACTCTTTTAAATTTGTATTGTTTCCTTAGAGGCTTGTAGAGCAGTGCTCTGGCAGGCCACTTTTGAGAGAAAATATGTGGGCTATCATAGAGAAATAGTTACATGGTACAGGAGATATATGATTAAGAAGATGCATCTCTTTTAAAAGCAAATCTTGTTTTTGCCTATACCAGTGTCTTGCCTCTGATAGACTGACTAATACAGGCCTTTTGTTTGTTGTTTTTAAATCTAGAGCATCAAGGATTGCCACTAATTGAAGCAGGGTTGGTATATAGGGTTGATGGTGAATGGATGAAGGGAGTGAGCAGGGTCTGAAGCTAGAGGGCATTTCAGTGATGTTGCAGCAGCAGCACACATGTGTGTTATATATTTATGTTATGCTACATGTTTATGAAAGAGCAGGCTGTCCAGTTTTATGATTGCAATAAAGCAACAAACTGCATTTCATGAGATGAAAATTGCCCATCTGCAACACAGAGTATTTGTGAGGGAGAGAAATCAACATGTAAGTGTGCATCCTGTCACTTCAGTAGGGAAGATCCATGGATGTATATCTATAGTTTGGCATTTCTCTAAATTCTTCCTTTGCACCCAACACACTCTTTTGCTCATTTACCATTTTTGGAATTATGTGCAAAAAGTCTGACCTTAGGGACAAACTACATAATATGGTTTCCAATATGTTGTGTCCATATTCCTGTGCCTGACTTGGAATCAATCACATGTCAGCTGCAAGTTCCCTGTTGGGAATTCATTTCCCAAGTATATAGGCCCAATTTGGATTGGAACCAAAGCACAGAGAAAAAAGCCTCTTCATTCCCAACACCATTTTCCTGTACTAAAGCAGTCTGGGGGTATTAGTTAGGGGCTGTATGTGTACTGATAGGGTACATATACAGCTCCCTTAAAGGGCAAATAGCACCTACCAGGAAAATGAGTTATAAGTAGATATATAAGTACATTGCAGGAGGCATCTCATTTCCCCCTCCCTCACAATTTCCCCTTTCCCTTTTGCTAAAAGCCCCCATAGCCTGTCCCCTTTTTCTCAGGTTGGGAAATTTCTGGAGGCTTGGGGGTGGAGACTTGGGAGGCAAGATTTGGGGAGTGAAGCGGCCTCAGCCAGGTATAATGCCATAGAGTCCAGCCTCCAAAGCAGCCATTTTCCCCTGGAGAGCAGTAGTAATTCCACATGATCTCCAGCCCCTACCTGGAGGTTGACAACCTTAGTTCCCTTAGAGGAAATGGCTGCTTTGAAAGGTAGAGTATATATCCTTATATCCTTCTGAGGTCCCTCCCCTCCTCAAACCCAAGCATGCCCAGGCTCCAACGAACCAAGTTTCCAGGGATTTCCTAACCTGGAGTTGGCAAACCTATCTTCTTCCCACCCAACAGCTATTTATCTGCCCCTCTATCTTAAGCTTTCCCTCTCCCACCTCCCAGGCAACCTTGTGAGATAGGTTAGGCTGATGGTATGTGACTGGTTCAAAACCACTCAGTGAGTTTCCCTAGCAAAGTGGGGATTCAAACTCTGGTTTTCTAGATTATTTGTTGTTATTGCTTTTTAAAATCCTCATTCCCATACATTCAAAGAATTTTATCTGGTTTAGCGGTAACATTTTTATTTTCATCCTTCAAAAGAGAACAGTCACTTTTTCTGCCTCCAGATTCTCATTATGTCACATTCTCCATAAAAGCTTCTCAGTGTGATGGCATTAGCAGTTTTGTGTTTGACTGAGCTTGACATATGTGAAATCAAAAGGGAACTCAAATCAGGCTGAACTTAGTTGATTTAGATTTCTATCATAAGCTGGCATTTCAACAGAGCAATCTAATAATAACTCAGGATTTCAAGAGAAATGTTTTCAGTGTTGTAATAAGCAGTTGTAGTTGGCATCCTACCTCTAATACATTTCTAGTGCTCGAGGAAGAATATTTTATATGGTTTTGCCACTTTTAATACAGTTGTTATTCATTACTTGTTGTCTGTGTGTATGATGACTCTAGAAAAATAGAATTGAAATATTTTTTAAAAAAAATACTGAAACCAATGTATCATTTCAGATTCTCAGGTTTAAGTTGTGTAAGGGCTCAACAGGGCCCAGTCCTGGCATTTGTTTTCAATGCCAAGGCTTAACCCAGGATGAAATAAAGGGAGAATAAAGTACCCTTAACATAATATAGTTTTGTTTGTTGGTTGGTTTGTTTTTGCCAGTGAATAACTATAGAGTCCCATGTTATTGTTGTTGCCATTAAGTCACAGCTGACTTTTGGTGACCTCATAGGGTTTTGAAAGCAAGAGACACTTGCTATTGCCTGATTCCACATCACAATACTAGTGGTCCAATCCAGTTACCTTTATTGGCATGTAACACTCACAAACTCATATACAACAACTAGGAATAAGGCCCATTGTGGGAAGAAAGATAACAAGCTCTAGAAAGAGGCTCTGCAAGAGTGCCCTGGCCTGGGGCACTCATTGTCAATTTGCTGAGGCGACCTCAGCAGGGTATAATGACACAGAGTCCACCATTTGCTCCAGAGGAACTGATCTCTGCCATCGGAAGAGCAGTAGTAGTGCTGTGTGATCTCAATCCCTCCCCTGGAGATTGGCAGGAATGGGTCCCCATGAGGGAATGGCTGGTTTGGTGGGTGGAGTCTATGGCATTGAACCTGTCTGGGATCCCACCCCTCCTCAAACCTCACCCTCTCCAGGGTCGACCCCTCAAATCTCCAGGAATTGCCAATCTGGAGTTGGCAACCCTACATCCTGGCCAGGCAACCAGCAATGTACCGGTGTCTGCCCCCTGGCTTCAGCTTTCCATCTCCTCCCCCTCCCTCCTAGACAGCAGTTGTAATTCTGAGTGATCTCCAGCCCCCACCTGGAGATTGGCAACAATGGTTCCCCGTGAGGGAATGGCTGGCTTGGAGGGTGGAATCTATGGCATTGTATCTGTCTGAGGTCCCATCCCTCCTCAAACCTGACCCTCTCCAGTCTCCATCCCTGAAATATCCAGAAATTCCCCACCTGCAGTTGGCAACCCTAGCAGGACCGGCCCCAATGAGTTTTCTCCCAAAGGCCAACATAGGTATGGAAAGGGCCTTTTACTGACAGAAGGAAGCTTGGTTGGCTAGCAACAGGCACTGAGGAGAAAGGACAGTTGCCAACTCTGATTAGGGAAAGACCTGGAGATTTGGGGTGTGGATCCTGTGGAGGGCAGCATTTGGGGTGTGTGTGGAAGGACTCAGCAGGGTATAACACAATAGGGTGTACTCTCCAAAGCAGCCGTTTTGTCCTGGGGAACTGATCTCTGTCATGTGGAGCTGAATTGTAACAGCAGGCTTGATTATATATATAAAAAAGGATATATATATATATATATATATATATATATATATATACACACACACACACACAGTTATAACTATCATTTGAATCAAAAGTGGGTTTGATATTGGAACCCTGGTTCTTTGCTAAAATGATCGGTGAGATCCAAGACACCAGTGGCTCCCCACCACAAGTTCTTAGAGCACCCTGGGTGCCTTTAAAGTATGATGACCTGGCTGCTTGGAGGCTTCACACATGGCTTACGAAGACATCTGGGCTCCTGTGTGAAGAAACCTAAACCAGAATGCCTGTTTCTGAAATTAGCCCCTCTCCTCATAAATGAAGGAGTGAAAGTACCCGGGAGCTCTGGAGAATAAATCCAAATCCAACCTCTTAAGAAGGCAATGAATGCTCCATTTTGTTCTTCACTCCCTGCAGTTGTGGCCCTCAGAGTAGGACATTCCTGTTGCCACTTTGTCTTCTCCTTTCCTTCCCTTTCCTCATGGCAGAGCCTCGCTCAGTTAGCCAGCCAGCCAGCCTGCTGGGACGGGAAAAGTGAGACTGGCTTCAGACAGCTCCAAGAGCAGCCAGGGAAAGGAAGAGGTGGAGCGGGAGGCAGAGGGTGCTGGGATCTCTGGCCGAAGGAAGGGAGGGAGGAGGAAGATGGTGAGGCAGGCACTGACTGGATGGAGCTGAGGAAGCCGCCGGGGCCACTGTGAGGTTGAGCTGGTGAGGGCAGGCGTGAGGAAGGAAGGAAGGGCAGGAATCTGACAGCAGTGGCCTGTGGCACTGTGGAGTCAAGAGAAGCATCTCCCTCAGGAGAGAGAGCTGTCTGCCAATAAATGTGACAGGCAACAGGGGCTGAAGTGGGAGTGGGCGGGGTTGAGGAGCAGCCCCAGCACCTGGCCAATGGCATGTAAGTAGTATTGAGAGTGGCAGCTGAACGGGCCAAAGGCTGTGGAAGCGTGGGCAAGAGGGATATGAAAACTCTTTTATATATAAGGAGAGATAACAGCAATGACATAAAATAATGCTATAAAAACAGGCATAAAAGGAATTGCCATATAAATGTGCCGGCGATAGAAAACTGATCAATTAAATGAAGGGTGAATAGAAGTAGCACCAGAAAGAAATTTTGCAACAGTTTCTGTTATCTCACAATTTGGATTATCAAGAAGAATAAGGATCTTTAAGCCATCAGAATACTCTTCTAATTGAGTCAAAATAGGGTTTAAGAATTCCAGACATAGTGCATAAGAGAAGGGGCACTGTAACAATACATGGGAGATCATTTTGATATGATCGTTTGTGCATGGGCAACATCTATCAGAGAAGGGCACATCCTGAAAGCGGCCAGATAATAAGGCCAAAGGAAGTACATTGAATCTGGCCATAGAAAGGGCTCTATAGAGTTTGGGAATATGAAGTTGATAAATACTAGTGGTCCTTAGTGGCCTCCATACAAATGTCAGCCAGGGCCAACCCTGCTTGGTTTACACAATCTGGCAAGATTGTGCTAGCCTTGGTTATCCAGATCCCTACTCATCAGGAATTACTGGGAAAACCTTCTCGACCATCTTGAGACACAGCATTCCTTAACTGTTGAAGGCAATCCACATAATTTTTGTGTTCATAATCTGTTAAAAGCTCCTATTTGATGTCTCATATTTGCCAATTTGTATTTGCATCTCCATCTCCAGTGCTATAACCGGTAGTCGGAAGAGCAAAACAACAGTCCCTTATGATAAGACCAACATTCTGTCCAGTCTTGGGGGTGTTAACCCCAATTTTTTTTTGTTATAAATTTTTGGATCCTTTCTGGGCTTCTTGGGTTTGTAGAAACATTTTCCCTTTCTGTAATTAGCCCCATTGTGCACTTAAAAAAAAATTTACACTCTGTTGCCAAGTTCAGAATCAGATGTATAAGTATTTGGAAGTTGATAATAGTGACAGCAACAGATTTACAGTAGCTTTGTCTCATGCTTGTCTTACACCTGCAGCATAGCATCCACATATCACAAACTAATGCACCTTTATCCATTTTCTGGCCACTTTTCTACATTTTAATTTCCCTGCAAACATGGAAATGCGTTATGAGGTGGTTGAAAAAGAGATGTAAACTACTTACAGTGTTATAGCAGATTTATCATAGGAGAAAGAAGAAGGGATTAGATTTATACCCCACCCTTCACTCGAGTCTCAGAGCAGCTTACTATTTCCTTCCTTTCCTCTCCCCACAACAGACAGCTTGTGAGGTAGATGGGGCTGAGAGAGCTCTAACAGAACTGCTCTTGAGTGAACAGAGAACTTTGACTGACCCAAGGTCACCCATCTGGTGCACGTGGAGGAGTGGGGAATCAAACCTAGTTCTTCAGATTAATGTGTGCTGCTCTTAACCACTACACCAAACTGGTTCTTTGGTGTACAAAGGGTTGATGCACATACATGAAGGGACATTATAATTATAGCAAAGTTATTCTATTTTATTAAGTTCCATTTTCCTTTACCATGTACATGTTCTGAGTATTGCGTCCATTAAAATTGGCTTTCAAAGTTTCCATCCATGACTAAGGCGCTTATCAGATCAGTAATGAAGATAGTTCTAGTTTCTGATGAGATGTCATGCTTGATAAGCTAAAAGGACCCATCATTGTCTTTGAACTTAATAAATCTTGATTTCCAAATAGGAACATTAAATATATTCCCTGGTAAGTTATGAAATCATTAGAATGAGAAGTCTGAAATTAAACTTAATGTAGCTTTAATCATTCTGGGCATGGAATGTATAACAGCTATAATCTGGTGAGTGTCTAGATTGCTCGAGATACTAAATGAGTACTTATGACTGGTAAAAGTAGTATTTATTTATTTAAAGTTTCCTTTCTACAAAATCAATAATAATGGGTGGGAGCAAAGCCATGATTGTTCTCCAGGCAGCCACTTATTATTCAGCAGTTCTAGATAGGAAACTCTCTGTATTTATTTGAAAAATATATATGCTGTCTCTCCACAGACCTGCTTGAGGCTGCTTACAACTAAAAAAATAAATAAAACAAAAGCAGCCATTAAACCCAAAACATTTTAAAAAAACAAGCTAGGACATGAAAACAAGATCAAACAAACATCAAACGGTCTCAATTATATTGCTGAAACAAGTGCTTGGTAACTTGATTGTTTCTTGAGTGGTGGTTTTGGCCAGGTAGTTTACAGCACAAGATAATGAGTGAACATTAAAGAACCTTACAGAACTAGGGGTTGTAACCAAATTAAATGTTCTCCTAATGGAAGGGACAGAGCAGGGGTGTCAAACTTATTTGTTATGAGGGTCGGATCTGACATCAATGTTACTTTGTCGAGTCAGACTATGTATGCCATGAAATGTAATGGTAAACTTTATAAAGGACACGGGAAAACCCAATTAACAATTTTATTTTTTACTCAAAATAAAAACAAGAGCAATTGATTCCTATCAGTGAAAACAACTGATTTACTGGGGAACCCACAAAAGCCCCAATAAATGTATTTATTTATATGCAAGATGAATTTTTCCTCCAAAGGATACCATAAAAGGGGGGTATGTTACACTTCCATACAAATCAGCTACTTTTTGCATATATAGTACTTTAAGAGATGAGTTGTCATCCTTGCAAGTAAGTAAGGTAGTTTTTCAGCTCCTCCCCCTACACCCAGCTCAGCTGCCAAGCATGGCTGCAATCTGTCTCTCACTCATTTCCCCCCCTTTCTTCCCCCATCCTGCCTCTGAGGATCTCGAGGAGGAACACCAGACTCTCCCCTCCACCCCCACAAACAGCAGCCCTGTGAGGTGAGTCAGGTTGATTGACCAGCCCCAGGTGACCCAGATGACAGGATCATAGCTCAGGAGCGCGGAGTCTGAACCAGGCTCTTCCAGATCCCCCCACTGGCAGTTCTCATCCTTCCTGTGTTTCCCACAGAAGTGGTGGAGCTGAGGGAAGGCCTTATGAAGATATTGTTCCCAAATCCTCCTGGGGGTGCTTTTTGTCCTCCTGCAACCCCTTTTCCCTCACTGGCTAAGAACAGATGAGAGAGAGAAGGGAGGTCACTGATCCCCACCTACCCCAACACTCACTCTACCTCCCAGCTCTATGACTGTGCAGACATCAACATCCCTTTTCCCCTTTGCTCCTCCACTCACTTCCGAGGCCGGGAGGTCTTTGCCCCTCAGAATGGCATGCACAAGACAGCCCAGTTACCTTCCACACATGCTGGCCCTCCTCCTACCTTCCCTGCTGGCCCTCTCCCTTCATCAGCTACCTGTGGCTCCATGCTCCCACTCTTGCCAATCCACCTCATGGTTGCCATTTGAAAAAGTGGGAAGCCGGTTGGTGCAGCAGTGGCAGCGTTGGCCACTTGGTTCTCCCTCCCCCCATGTAGTGGCTTCTCCACTCCTCTCTAAGCTGCAGTCAGAGGAGGCAGGAGGGAAAAAAACACCTCCTCTTTCTCTAGCTTCGCTTCCATTCCCCTCACACTGTTTTAACTTAGCCCCTTAGCCCCACTCTTTAGCCATTTCCTTTCTATTTCTTGACAGTTTCAACTACATACACACCTTACCATGTGTGCCTGCTCACAGCTCTAAGCAGCCTCCTGCCTTACCTCCCTCACACCAGTTGCTCACAGGCCAGGTAAGACCCTGGGCAGGCTGGATCCAGTCCCCAGTCTTAATGTTTGACACCCATGGGATAAAGTTTATCACCAGTTCTCTCTTCCTGCTGCAGACCCCTGATTTGCCTCTCATGCCTTTCTCCCAGGAGCAGCATTTTGGGGAGATCAGTGGGTTGCTATTGGAGGGGGGAGGCAGGTACATTCTGTTCTACCAACAAGTGCATTGCATAAGCAGAAATGTGAATCTGGATCCAACCCCAGGTAATTACAAATATTGACAAAATCAGTGGAAATTGTCTTCCATTGAGATTTCTGTTGCAAGGTACCTTGTATTATCTTATATTCTCCCCATAAATAAACACTGAATCAACTGTTTTCATGAAAATATATTTTCTCTCTAATGTGTATGACATTATTTGTTATAGCATCTTTGTGGTTCAATATTTATAGTGTTTATGTTGTTAACTAAGTCTGGGGTCAGGTGGCTGAGGCAGAACAAGCTAAAGTTGGATCCAGACAAGACAGCTAATGCTGTTTGGGAAGGCTGATGTTCTAGAGGGACCAGCCTGGATTCACTTGTCCTTGGATGGAGTGGAATTGAATTTTTCAGAGCAGATTAAAAGTTTGGGAGTACTCATGGGCCCAAACTTGTTTTTGAAAAGCAAGTTGTTGTAATGGTCAAGAGTGTCTTCTACCAGCAGCATTTGGTTTACTAACTCTCTCCTTGCTTAGACTAATCCAGTTTGACCACACTTATTCATACTTCTGTAACATCACACTTGGATTATTATAACATGTACAACATTGGGCTGTCCATGAAGATAATCTTGGAAATGAAGTTAGTCCAGAATGTGGCAGCCCAACTATAATCAGGGGCTAGCTGATGGGACTATATGTTGCCCATTTTGAAACAACTACATTGGTTGCCAGTTTGTTTCTGAATTTAATTCAGACCTGGTTATGACCTTTAAAGCCCTTTATGGTTTGCGCTCACCTATCTGAAGGACTATTTTCTTCCATGTGTGCCAACTACAGTTTTCAGGCTGCTGCCTACTTGCTGTTTGCACACTGACAGTGGTGCCATTGGGACTGACCAGAGCCCAAGCCTTTTCCATTGTGGCTTCAACTCTGTGACATGGGCTTCCTGAATAGGTGAGAGGTCCTCCCTCATTGGAAATATTTAGGAGCTCCTTCAAGGCTTTTGATGGGCTATGACAGGTATCTTTTTTGGTAGGGAGGGAGGGATTTGGCATTTTATCTGGTTTTAACTTTTAATGTGTTAATTGTAACTTTAAGCAGCCTTGAGCCAAGAGGGAAAGTGGAGTAAAATATTTTAATTTTAAAAAATTAATTCATTAACTACTAGAAGCTATACATTGGCTCAAAATTATGACTCATTAGCCAACTGTTTAATCATATCAAGCAAAGACAGCAAAATATATGTTGTTAAAATGTCTAGAAATGGTTTATAAAAGATGGTCTGATTTTTATACTTCTATTATATAAATAGGTAATATTAAAAATTTGAATTGGGTAGCATTATGTATACATATATACTGTTGCATTTAGATTTCTATGCACTCTTGTAGTAGGAGTGAAACACGCTAGCTAATTTTCTTATTTGATTTAACTAAAGACCCTAATTGCACCTGTTTTCTAATGAAAGTTAATTTAAATGTATACAAGCAGAGTAGTGATACATATTTGTAATTTCCTGATCCTTTTTGTGAGGTCAGCACATTTATGCAATGATACAGATAAAATAAGAATTCTGTTTTTAAAACCATAATTGAATTAAAGTAATGAAGCCCTTTTCAAGAAAGAAAGGAAAAAATCCAAACTAAGGAGATAAATGGGGCCTGAAATTTAAAGAGAGAGAATGTCATTAGTGTAATTATAAAAGTTCATTACATGAAGTCATGTAAGACAGAAAACAATGGAACTCTAATAGGCTGGCTGATAAAACATTTATTTCATCTTCTTTAGTCTGCATAGGAAGACCAAAGGAATGATGAAATGATTTAAAGTTACTGACAACTTGCTTTCTCAGAGGGAAAGAATCTAGTATTCTCTTTTAAATTGCTGATGCTTGTGCTTAGTAATGTTAGGTATTTAATAGGTAAATATAGAAGTTAATAGTGAGTAATTCTGTAATGGATATATCAGACTGTCTGTTAAATATTTAAGAAGGGATCATTTAAATTTAAAAAGCACTGGGAAAACTGTAAATACACATTGCTTGAATTAAAGTTTATAGGCCATTCACTCACTTTACTAACAAAAACAGTTGACGTTTGTTTATCCTATTACATGTTGCTCTTAAACTCTGTTTTAAGAAATGGAGGGCTTCTGTGTGCAAACAGCATCGTGTGTAGCATTTTTAAACCACACCCAAACCACACCCAGCACACACCCCAAACACCATGATAGGTTCTATTTACAAGTCCGTAGTCCAGTTGGGCTACTTTAGGATCCGGGCTAGCCCATTGCTGCACCCTTTGGATCCACAGTCTCTATTGTTCTCTTGAACAAAGCTCTGGCCCTTTTTGGACCGCATGGTCAGCCATGTGGTGGTAGCCATCTTTTCTCAATACATTACACTGTCTGTCCCCAGTCTTTTACTATAGTTATTTATCTATTTACAAAATTTGTATCCCACCTTTCTGCCCCTACAAAGGCCATCGAAGTGGCTAGCAATTTAAAATATAAAATTGCATTATAAAACCATTGAAATCAACCCCCTTCCACAATACACATCATTAAAACAACTTTAACTTTTTTTTCTAACTTAAAAAAAACAAACATATAAACCAGTTACAATACAAACAAAACATAAAAACGCTGGTTATGAAGGAGGAATCTTTGAAGGGATGCCAAACAAAACAAAACAAAAAAGTCTTCACTCACTGGTGGAAGATGTCAACAGAAGGGATAGACAAATCTCCCTCGTGAGAGAGTTCCAGAACTGTGGTGCCATGACTGAGAAGGCCCTGAAGTCACCCAGTGAGCTTGCATAGCAGACTATTCTCCCAGATCCTAATCTGAAACTCGAACCACTACATCACACTGGCTTTTGTGGGATAGCTGCTGTTGAACAGTAGTAAGCAGCTGAGCCTGGATGAGTCATACAAGTCAGGTGATAGTAAGTTGTTTGGTGGTTGCTGCCTCACCTGGCCCGGATGAGGCCTTCCTCAAAAACCAGAATAACCCTGGGAATGGTTCTGTCCTTTCTTTTTTTACATAAATCAAGGTTTGAAGGCTGGCAGTACTGTTCTGGTTGCCTAGCAACAGACACAATGGCCACTGAGCAGCCACTGAGAGGGCATTTATTCCTTAAAGGTACCAATGCTGGTTCTATTGATTTGAAGGGTTTAAACCCAAAAGTATTTTTTTTAAGATTTTTCTGCAAACATGGGGTTTTCTCAGATTTGTAAAAAGACCTTTCTTGTCTATTCATGGTCCCAATCTTTAGATTTAAGTATCCACATGTGGAGCCATGTTAAGAATTAGTTGTTTAAAGAAACTCTACTTGCATGTCATATTTACTGTTGCTTTAATGATGTGCAAGAAACCATTTTGGTGGAAAAAACATTTATAGAATATGAAACATTGAAAAACTTATTTTAAAATACTATAAAGCATGTCTTTTATACTAAAAAAATGAAAATTGGATCTGTATGTTAGTATTTTTATAGAATTGCCAAAAGGGCTTGTTTAGGATTGCCCAACATAGGATTGTTTAGGATTGTCCATACATACTTTTCCTTTTTGAACTTTAGGGCCACCTGAAAATAGGAAAACAGTCATTTGGCCATTTCTTTTAAAATTTGTATTACATGGATTTTATTTTTGTATATTGCATTGTTATAACGCTTGTTAGTATATAACCAAACATGACTTGTAATTAAAAGGTTTTTAGTTGTTACTTCTTCGTAGTCACTGATGTCTTTGCACCTCCACAGAGCCATCAATTTGGAAATTCCTAAATCTATCCTTTAGGCACAACCCCCCCCCCTCAAAAACACAGAAACACACACCACTTGGAAGTCTTGCACTTGGAAGATTTTGTGTCTTTCCCCCAGGCTGCATGGCACAGCCCTACAAATAACCAGCAACAACATGACAACCGTTTACTACATAAATCAGCAGGGTGAACATAATCTCACACTCTGAACATTCTAACTAGCTGCCTGTGAATATGGCATCACTCCTTTCACCATCCATATCACAGTACTCAACAACATCTGGGTATGTGGTCACAGTTGCCAGAGCACTGTGACTTATTTACAAGGGGAAGCTCAACAACAAATACCTGGACCTTATCTTTCATCGATGGGCCCTTCCAAGAGTCAACCTGTTTGGCCCAGCACTGAATGTTAAGTTCCAGTGTTTCTGCTTTGTAGCAGATGTAAGTCATCAATCTCTGGGAGATGCTTTCCTAGTGGTTGGAATGCCTATTCTGTATATTTCCCCTTATCTCTATTGTCATGAAAATCATAGGGAAGATAGGATTGTATGGAGTGCATATTAATTACTCTTCTCTGGCCACATGTGTTTACGTGGTTGGGATTCATTTTCTATACGTTTCCTCTTATCTCTATTGTCTCTAAAGTGATAGAAAAGATAAAGAAGATTGCATGGACTTGCATCCTGATTACTCTGTTTTTGCTACATGGTTCACAAGGATTCCCAGGATGTAGAGACAACTACATCAGCCTTCCCAGAGCATGGTATCTTCTGTCCCCAAACCACAGCAGGATTCTGCATCTGGACTTGCTATACTTTGTTGTCTGGAGGGCAACCAAGCTATTCTGGAAGTGGTGAAAGGGGTTCACATCAATGCTAGAAAGCCTTCCACTGGACAATACTACAAGGGCAAGTGAGAGCATTTCATCACTTCTGTTTTCCAGTGTGAATGGGATCTATCTTCCTTTCCAGTGGCTTCAATTCTAGAGTACCTGCTCTATCTTTGGGAATGGCACACTCACTTTCTAGGGTTCATCTGGTTGCCATCTCTGTTTCCAGACCTCTCATCCAAAGATGTTTACTGTTCTTTCAGTGATGTTGAAACAGTTCTTCTGCAGCTCTGTTTGGCTCTGTCCTCCAGTTCAGCTTTCAATTAGAGCATGTATTCTGCAGTTTGTCCTCACTAGGCTGATGGACAAATGCTTTGAACCACTAGCATAGTGTGATCTGTGATGGTTGATCTTCCTGGTGGCATTCTTAGCCACCATTTGTCAGGAGGGCCAATGAACTATGTGTGTTTAGAGCTGACCCCTTCACCTGAGATTTGACAAAGTGTCCTCAGACCAGACATTTCCTTTCTGCCTAACATAGTGTCTGCTTTCCATCTCAGTCCAATACCCTACCCTATTCCACCAACTTTATTTTCATCCCTTACTTCATACTCTGAACATACACTCCATTCCCTAGACATTTGAGAAGTACTGCCTTACTAGATTTAGAGGACTCCCTCTCTTAGAGATTTGGTTTCATTCACCTCTTGGTCTCAAAAGCGGTCTGTTTATGCTATGACTGTGCACAAGCCTTTACCTCGAAACCCCCAAGCCCATTCCACCAGAAATGTGGCCATATTTTCAGCCTCCTCCTGAGATGTCCCTCTTCCAAAACAATACAGAGCACTTTCCTGGGCCCCACCAACAACTTTTGTCAAGCATTACATCTTTAATGTCAAAGACCAGGCAGCTGCTTCCTTTGGAAGAGCAGTACTCCACTGTCTCTTAATTTAATGCACCTATATCTACCTCTAGGAAGGTCAGCATGCTAGTCTATATACACCTATTAGTATGGTGCACAGAGACCACAAAGGAATAAAAAAATGGTTAACCTTTAACTTTATTCTTTGAGTAGTCTATGCATTCACAATACCTACTTGCTTTCCCAGCAACAGGTGCCTTAAACTTGTTACAATGTACTCTTACATTTTGGAAAGAACTGAGAAGGAAGGTGTGTCTCCTCTCCCTCTAGGCACACACAATATGAGGCTGTGTTCCTGAAGGGAGGCAGGAGCAGATGCCATCAGTGTGAATGCACAGATGACCACTCAAAGAACAACAGAACAACAGGTAAACAACCTGTATTGGGAATTGTTGGTGTTGCCATTATTGTTCTTGAGCAAAGTAATTTATCAATTTCTTTGGAAACTTATCCAAAACCAGCTATAAAAAAATATTGAGATAACTCATATTTAGGTTTTTCATTGATATACATGATGCTCAGTCTACTTTGCGCTGTAAGTAAATCCAGTAGAATTACTTAACTTCTGATTGATTAATTCAGTAATTTTTGACAATGTAAAAGTAATTTACAAATGCCAATATCATAACTAAAACTGATTTGTTTTCACAGAGGGCATAGCACATTTTAAAAAGCATTTACTACATTTTAAAGCATAACTAATTTTTGATATTGATTGTAATAGTGCTATGACAAAGCAATAATATTTAAATATATCAAGACTGTAATATGAGTAGTAGTATTTGATTTTTATTGTGTACCATACTACATACACAATCTGATTTCCATTTCAGCTGAAGTACTCCAGTGTGATGATTGTGGGAATTATGGGATAAATATGGACAAAATATTAAAATACATAATCATGATGTTGGATTGCTTCTTAAAAGGTTTTTATATATACTATGAAATAATAATGAATTAATATTCTAATAAACTTTTAGGAAGGGTTTATATATGCATTCTGAATACTGTTCCAGTAGGTGGCACTCATTACATAATCTATGTTAAAACAATAACAAATCTGAAATGTATGTAGAGCATCTGAGTTTATGTTTTGTTCTGCTCTGTCTTTGTCTCACCTCTCTATATTGGTCTCTGCCACAAAATGTTCAGAATATTCCATAATTAATTGTTTGGTTCATTTCAAAAATAGGGTGTGATAAGTAAATGTGTAGCCAAACTATATGTTATGTGAAATTGTACAGTTCCTTTTAATAGTTTTTTCAAAAGCTAAAAACAGTTAGGGGAAGGTGCTGCTTAATCCTGCCTCTAGCAGTTACTTGTCTGCTCAAAATTATATTGCCAAAGTTGTTTTCCTAGTGGGGAGGGGTGTACAGGGACCTTTATCCCAAGATTCCCAAAATGTTTTGGACAATGTCATGATAGTTCAAAATGACACTAGTGAAAGTATAGTTATCCTATAAGACTTCTCCATTGATCTTCAGATATGAATTGCCACATCTTACATTTTCTGGAGTAATCCTGTCAAATTCATCCAGTAACTAGACACTCCTAGGTATACCAATGCCCAAACAATTTTTTTTATCTCTAGGGATACAGGGAACAATTACACAGAATGGTTTGATAAAGCTGATCACATGGTTGATCCATGGCAAAAGTGGCTGCTTGGGATGCCATAACTATTGCTTGGCACTTTCACCCTCCTGGCATCCTTGACTTATCCCAACTCTGCCTAGCCAAATCTGTATATAATTGGAAGAGACTGTCTCTGAGGTCTTCAGCAACAATTGGGAGACTGAGGCAGAAGTTGTCTAGGAGATCAAAGTCCATTCTGTTACTGCCAGAGGGAAACTGGTGCAGGAATGGCTGAACAAGCTAGGGCCAATGTATTTCTAAAATGCAAACCCCTTAATCTTAGCTTGCTCAGGCACATTCCTGTCTCCTCTTTCTTCTCAACCTGCTTGAAACCCACTCAGAAGGCATGGGTGGAGGTATGTGCCCTACATTCCTAGCATCAGGCTCCAAGTCTTGGATCAGATGACAGAACAGCATGCAGGATGTCAGGCCTACAAGGGCTTCTTCACAGTTTCAATAGGTAGAAGTTTATTTTATTTATAGTATTTATATTCTTCCTTATCTCCTTAAACTCAAAGTTGCTAACAAAGTAACAAGTTGCAAGGACACAAAACAAAACAATAGTTCATTAGCAAGTTTTTTTTAAATGCACAGGTTAGAAATTATTAATAAAAAAAAAGAAATGTATAGATTAAAACACAGTCAAATCTGCTGAAACAGATTACTCTCCGCCAAATGCCCTCCTTTGAGCTGTATGTTGAATGTAAATGGTAAGTAGATGCTAAGAACAGAAACGTGGCATATTTAATAAACATTTGAGATTATTTTTTTTTGTTCTTCTTTCAGCAATTTGCAAAAGAACTGCGGCAGTGGCATATAAATGTGGATGTGGCAAATGATTTAGCTCTTAAACTCCTCCGGGATTATTCAACAGATGACACCAGAAAAGTAGAACTTATGACCAATAACATTAATGACGCTTGGGGCACCATTAATAAGAGGTAGGACATAACATGTGTCATCATTGTTGTTAAAACTTGATTAAATGGTATGGCTATTTTTCTTCATGATTTTTTTTCTTAAGTAATAAAAGTAAAGGTCTTAAGAGGTAAGAGGGGAACAGTATTCTCCTGGATTCCCCTACCCCATAAATGTTTCTAATGATATGACTTTGAAATAATACTATTCTTATTTTCAAATATGTTTATTTAATAGCTATTTTGCTATTTTCTTTTAGCATTAAAGGTATTTTGCTCCAGGCCAACCATTTTTATGTGTGCCATGATTACTGAATTAGAGTTTATCATCACCTGTTTCAGACATTACAATCATATATACCTGGAACCTGTTGAATGCATGTTACCTGCAACCCTCCCAATTTGCATTGGTGCCATCTAGTCTGAAAGGAGAAAGTTATTTTATTAAGGTAGCAAAAAACAAACAAACTCAGCCTGAGTCATATTGTTGTATGGTAAATGAGATCCATAATAATTAAACTGGGTTTGTTTTAACTGGTTTAGAATCTAATGTTAGGCTTCACAGTGTATAAGTAAATCCAAAATAAAAATAAATATGGTTTAAAATGTTTTTAATTACAGTTTATAAATAAGGTAAGAAGAAGCTACAGTGGAAAATATAAAATAAAACCAGGAGGAAACTTATTTGAATCAGTTGTGACTACAAGAACCATTATTTTTTTTTCTTGGACTTGTAAAAAATATAACAACTTGCCTACAAGATAATATGAAATTTTATGCAAGGGTTAAAATTATTTCAGTTTAAGGAACTTAAGCACAAAAAGTTCATATCAAAGTAAAGAAACTCACTTTCATGTTTGTTTCCAGCATTATTTCTAGTTTATGGGGGAGCTCATATTTTGTGACGTTATTAGACTTTCAAATACATATATGTAGACATGAGTTCTGCCTAATTTATATTTTAATAACAAATGACTCAACTGGAAGAGAAATAACTATGAGAATGTTAGAGTATCTTAAATCTGTTAGACTAATGTCACAAATCTAAAATGCAGATGTAGTTCTGAGGTAACTGGTAGCTTAATAAGCATCTGTGATTCTGCTGCTGCTATTTATTTATAATATTATTTATATTTATATAATAGTAACAATATTCTTATTTCTTATCTACAAAATTTATGTCCCACCTTTCTGCCCTCACAAGGTCCACCAAGACAGTGAATAATTTAAAACATCTATGCTATAATCCCATTTAAAACTATTAAAATCAAAGCTAAAATACATACAAAGATATAAAAAACAATTAAGACATCGCTCAAGAAGGAGTGAATACCAAATGAAACAAGAGTCTTCATTTGCTGGCAAAAGATGGCAACATAAGGGGACAGAATAATCTTTCTATATTAATACTGTAGCTTATTAATAATACATGTGCTATTAGGATAGAATGCTACAAATATTGTTTTTGGAAATAATAGCATTATGATTTTAAGAAGCACTACATTACCTTGATGATGTTTAATAAAGCTGTTAGGGAGACCAGTATTTTTATCACTCAGATGATCCTTGCTTGTTTTTAGTTAGCAAAGACACATGTTATGTTGTGTAGAATGAACAGAACTTCCCCCAAATGAAGCCATCCTAACAAAATTTTATTAAAATATCTAGAGAAACATAATATTTGGCAGATATAACTGGAAAGATTCAAATACATTTTTAGACCACTGAAAAAAGGATTATCCTGCTATATATGGCTTAACAAATGATCTGTTAAACCAATTACTGGTTTAATTTTCCCGATAGTTTCTTTATGTGTACTAGGTACATTCTTTCAGATTTTAAAGCAGATATTTCAATAGACACTTCAGATGGTAATGTCAACATCTATGGGATTCCATGAGGCTTATTACTTGTTTCAGAAATATATATGCCATCTCTTCCAGGGAGCACTGCTTAAAGTGGCTCACAAAGTAATAACATAAATAATCAAAACAACAACATAAGTATTATCAATAATGAAACAAGACAAGTGCATAAGAACTGTGTAAAACAATATTTAGCTGCCCAAAATTATATTCATAGAATAGTCCTCATGCTGGAAATCTCTCTATATAATAATTCTGTTTTTGATTGGCAACATTCCATGTGCTCCCTCAGCCATTGGCCTGTCAGCCGCCACTGAAGAGTACTCGCGTGCCATTGGCCAGGTGCTGGGTCTGCTTCTTTTCCCTGCCCACTCCCCCTTCAGCCACTGTGCCCTGTCAGAATTACTGGCAAACGGCTTTCTGTCTTGACGAAGACGCTTTTCCTGCTTGCCTCCGGTGTGGGACTAACTTTCCCCTCAGTGGCTGTTGGTAGGTGTCACAAAATGACAGTTCTTTGTTTGTAAGATGGCTGTGGTTCTTTGTTTAAAATGTTCCCCCATAAAGTTTAATTCATCTGTAGTTCCAGAGAGGGGCCTGCAGGGATATCACTCACTGGGTTGAATGAGGCTTCCTCTTCTGCTGGCCTACAGTTCCCAGCTGCCCCAAGGCCAAAAAGTGTGGGAAAACAAGGACTGTCCCTAGGCAGTCTTTCTCCCTGGGAGGCAGCAGAAATTCTGCCTCTCCAAAGTCGGCTAGACTGGGGAATCAATGGAAGTGTCTCTGTTCTCTTGGGCAAGAGAGAGAGGTTGAAGTACAGCCAGAGGCCGGTCCAAGGAGAGATCCTATCCTGAGCCCACAACCTCCAGATCTAGAGAGTATTGTGTGTAGGGAAAGAGGCATTCAACCCCTGTTGATTTATGCCCTGTTGGTTCATGATATGTGCTTCTTCCTACAGTTTTGCCTTATTCATTTAGTATGTGTGTGCTCCATAATTGTGTAAATAGTTAAATAAATTCCTTAATTTGGGCTAATAATCTGTGTTGTGCTCTGACCACATAGTTTCCCCTGCTCTGCACAATACCAAAGAGAGGGGGTAGCCCAGGGGAGCAAGGAAAGACCAGACTCTTGAGTTGCCAACTTTCCAGGGATTTCCCAAAGATTGGAGATTCCATCTCCCAATGGGGAGATTCGGCCAGAGGGGTCTCACTGTCCCTCTAAAAAGGCAGTGACAATTCCTTGAGTGGTAGCAGTGAACTTAAGGAGTGAGATACGCCCATGGGGCAAGGGTGGGAGGCAAACAGCTGAGTTGTAAACTGGAGCCCGTTTTACTATGGTAGGCAACCAAGCTTGGTTCAGACAAAGGAAGGAAATGCTTCACAGGCCTTTGTGAGGAACTCATTGGGGCCAGTCCTGACTAGGGTTGCCAGCTCCAGGTAGGGAGTTTCCTGGAGATTTTCTGGTAGAGTCTATGGAAGCCAGGGTTTGGGGAGGAGAGAGGCCTCAGCTGAACAGAATGCCATATAGCCCACCTTCCAAAGCAGTTATTTTCTCCAGGTGGGGGAGAGATCTGTTGTCTGGAGTTCAGTTGTGATACCTGGTGATCTTCAGGCTCCATCTGGAAGTTGGCTGCCCTAGCCGTAGCAGTCAGTGCTTCAGAACAGGGTCTGCTAGATCCAGGTTCTTGCTGTAGAAGCTAAGTGGGTGATTTTGGACCAGTCACAGATTTTCAGCCTAACCTACCTCACAGGGTTGTTGTGCAAGTCAGAAGGGGGACAAGAGAATGATGTAAGCTGCTTTGGTCCCCATTGCAGAGAAAGACTTCTTTTCCTCCTGGGAAACTATTGTTGCCAATCTCCAGGTGAGGGCTGGAGATCACTCAGAATTACAACTGCTCTCCAGATGGCAGAGATCAGTTCCTCTGGAGAAAATGGTGGACTCTGTGGCAGTCAGGGCTTCAGAGCATGGAAGAGGCTGCAGGTGTATGTGGAGGAAATGGAAAGCTGAAGAGAGAGGGGAAATAACAGTAGGTTGATGCTGGGCTGGGAATGAGATAGGGTTGCCAACTCCAGGTGGGAATTTCCTGGAGATTTGAGGAATGGAACCTGGAGAGGGTGAGGTTTGAGGAGGTGTGGGACCTCAGACAGGTACAATGCCATAGACTCCACCTTCCCAACCAGCCATTCCCTTCTGGGGAACCACTGTTGCCAATCTCAGGAGAGGTGTGGAAATCACTCAGAATTACAACTGATCTCCAAGAGGGAGGGGGGAGGAGATGCAAAGCTGAAGTCAGAGGGGCAGATAATGGCAGGTTGATGCTTGGCTGAGAAGGAGATAGGGTTGCCAAATCCAGGTTGGGAAATTCATGGAGATTTGAGGGGTGGAGTCTGGAGAGGGTGAGGTTTGAGAAGGGGTGCGACCTCAGACAAGTACACTGCCATAGATTCCACCCTCCAAACCAGCCATTTCTTCCTGGTTTACAGTTGTTGCCAATCTCCAGGTGAAGGCTGGAGATCACTCAGAATTACAACTGCTCTTCAGGTAGCAGAGATCAGTTCCTCTGGAGAAAATGGTGGACTCTGTGTCATTATATCCTACTGAGGTCACCACAGCTCATTGACACTGAGTTCCCAAGGCCTTGGAATTCTCTCAAAGCCTCTTTCTAGAGCTTGTTGTATTTATTTCCACAATGGGCTTTATTCCTAATACACCATAAAAACAGCTTTCAAAAGTGGGATCCTGTTATGTATTAGGACAGGAAAATTCCAGGACTATCTAGCAGAGATTGGCTAAGCTTGGAGCTCTAGCCCACCAGGACTCTGGAAGTGACAAATGAGAAACTAATGTTATGTAAATAGCCTTATTGTTGGGAGTTGGGTGTTTTTGGGTGTGCGTTCTGCATGCTATTTAAACAGGGCTGTTGCCCTCGTTTTTTAGTCTTGCTCCTGAAGTCACTCAATAAAGTAGAGCTGTTCACTGCAATGCGACTTGAACCCAGTATTGAACACTGGTGACGAGGATGGGATTCTGTTGAGCGAGCGTAGAGCCCATCTGCTCCAGTGCCACACACATTGCACCGCAACTGGGACGATGGCTGCCGCTCCAGGACACTTCGATGCATTTGACGCCACTGCTGAGGACTGGGACTCCTCCATTTCTCACTTCGAGTTCTTCCTTGAGTCCTCCGAGGTTGACGAAGATGCAAAGAAGCGTGCCACCTTCTTCCGGGTCTGTGGCCACTCAAGGTTCAAGATCACTCACTCACTGCTAGTGCTGGCAGACTTATGAAACACCCCATACCATACGATTATAGACCAGCTGACGGAGCATTTTGTGCCGATGCACTCCGTCATTGCGTCCCACCATATGTTCTACACAAGGAACCAGGCAATGGGTGAGTCGATTGTGGCCTATGTAATGGCCCTCTGGCATGCTGCCCAACATTGCGACTTCCACAACCTCAAAGAAGCGCTCTGATTGGCTGGTGTGCAGAGTTCAGGATGAGTGGATCCAATGGTGGATCATTGCCAAGTGGGACCCCACATTCAAGGATGTGCTGGAGGAAGCCCTCTCCACAGAAGCCACCGACCAGTTCATCGTGGAGGTCTGCCAAGCTGTGAGCCCACCAGCTTCACGGAGGCCCAACACCACAGCCCACCATGTGGACATCTCCGACAAGGACAAGGAGGACTGAATGTACATCACCCAGCCCACCATGGCACTAGCACACCTGCCACTACTCGCTCTGGTAAATCCACCACCTCAACACCATGTGTCAGCTGAGGGGAGCCCCATGAGCAGAAATCCTGCCGTTTCCAAGATGCCACATGTTGGAGCTGTGGAAAGGTTGGCCATATCACCTGCGCCTGCCATTCCAAGGGAACCTGGAGGTGACAGCCCACCTATCAGGAGTCTGTGCATACCATGGAGCTGCACACCACCGCTGACCAGCCACACCAGGTACTACACTTGCCCCAGAACACCCCCGATAAAATTAAAGTGACTGTTCTAATCGAGGGAGCCCCTTGCACAATGGAACTAGACACAGGGTCTTCCATTTCCATAATGTTGGAGGACACCGTCCATAGGCTCTGCCCTAAAGGGGGCCCTTGCCTCAGCCCAGCCAGTTTCACCCTACGGGACTTCTAACAGAATGAGGTGGCCATGAAAGGGGTGGGAAAGTTTTGAGTGCAGTACTGGAATTTTGAAGGAGTCTTGGACTTGCTGGTAGTGGGGGGCCATCACACAAGCTTACTAGGATTAGCATGGTTTGAGCCTTTGGGGTTCTGCGTCACAGGGGTACACCAAATTGCCTGAGAAGACTTTCAGAGGGTGTGAGATGAGTTCCCGGCCATGTTTGATGGGATGCTCGGTCGCTACACCAGACCCCCGCTACACTGGACCCTTTGTTTCCCTTCAGCTCAACCCAGAGATGCGGCCCATAAGGCTGAAGGGCAAGCGTGTTCCATTCTTGCTGAAGCCAAAAATTGACAAGGAACTGGATCGTTGGGTGGACCAAGGGGTTTTGGAACCAGCTTCGCATGCCATCTGGGAAACCCCGATTGTTACGCCTGTTAAGCCCAACGGGGACATCTGCATCTGTGCAGACTATAAATGTACCAATAATAAGGCACTGCAGGAGCACGCCTACCCAGTCCCAGTAGTCAGCCATGTCTTGGCCTCCTTGGCAGGCGCCAAAATTTTCAGGAAGTTGGACTTGGCCCAGGCCTAGCAGCAACTCCCAGTGGATGATGCAACAGCAGAGGCTCAGACCATATTCACACATGGGTGCGTTCAGGGAGCGGCGACTACAGTTTGGTGTCAGCATGGCCCCAGGTATTTTCCAAAATCTCATGGACTCTCCTTAAAAGAATTCCTGGGGTCCAGCCCTTCTTCTATGACATTCTGATCACCGCACCGCCCCCAGAGGAAGAATTCATATGCCGGTTGCATGCCATCCTGCTGCGGTTCCAGTCGGCTAGCCTGAAGGTGAAGTGGGAGAAGTGCCTCCTGGATATTCCATGAGTCAAGTTCCTGGGGTTCTCCGTAGATGCCAAAACCATCCATCTGGCCTCAGACAAGTTTCACACCATCATCAACGTCCCCATGCCCAATTCCAAGCAGGAGCTACAGGCTTTCTTGGGGCTAATGAACTTTTATCATTCCCTCTTGCCCCATAAATCTGCACTGGTGGAGCTGCTTCACCAACTCCTTGACAACAAGGCCTCATGGGTCTGGGACCAACAACAAGCCGCTGCGTTCAGGGCCATGAAGGAGCTGCTCACCTCCAATGCAGTCCTGGCCCATTTTGATGAAAAGCTGCCCACCATGCTCACTTGCAGCACTTCTCCAGATGGGATTGGCACTGTTCTTGGCCACCAGTTGCCAGATGGCAGAGAAGTGCCTGTGCCATATTACTCCCGCAACCTGTCTTTGGCCGAGCGCAACTATATGCAAATCAATAAGGAGGCACTGCCCATCATTGCAGGGGTCAAGAAATTCCATGACTACTTCTATGGGTGGCTGTTCACCATTGCGACAGACCACAAGTCTCTGCTGGGACTTCTTGCCCCAGATTGCCAGACCCCCCCAGATGCTCTCCCCACAGATGCTTTGTTGGCCCATTTTCCTTGTGGGGTACCAGTACTCCCTCCACCACCATCCTGGGAAGGCGATGGGACATGATGATGCCCTTAGCTGCTTGTTGCTTCACTGAATAGATCCTGGACCCGCCTCCTGCACATCAGATCCTGCTCATGGAGGAGCTTCCCAACCGCCCTCTTCATGCCATGGACATTTCCCACCACACTGTCCTTTCCTGCATTCTGGACTGGGTGGGCCTGGACTTTACAGCCTTCTCATCCCATCAGGATGAGCTCTCCGCTCACAAAAGGTGCTTACTGTGGGGCAGTCAGGTAGTGGTTCCTGCTCCCCTGCGCCAGCGACTGTTGTCGGACCTGCATGAGATGCACCCCAGAATTGTGTGGAGGAAGGCACTCGCCCAGAACTATGTGTGGTGGCCGGGAATGGACAGCAAAATAGAGGCCTGGGTCCAACACTGCCAGGCCTGCCAAGAGACCCAGCTGGAACTGCCCCATGCTCCTGTGCAGCATTGGGAGCCCACCCACAACCCTTGGTCCCAGGTGCATTTGGACTTCACCGGCCCCTTCCAAGGACAAATATTCTTTATTTTGGTGGACTCCTACACCAAAGGTCATGCCTGTTGCCTTCACCTCCTCCAAAGCAGCAATCCGGCCCCCCAGATGAATCTTCAGCATGCACGGCCTACCCGACACAGTTGTGATGGATAACGAACTATCTTCACTGCAGGGGAGTTTCAGGAGTTCTTGGGCTGCTACTTCATATGGCACATCTGTTCTGTGCCCTTTCACCCAGCCACCAACAGGCAAGTGGAGAGGATGGTACAGACCACAAAGAAGTCCCTCAGACAGATCATCCATGGGGACTGGGACCATAGGCTTGCAGCATTCCCTTTTGGCCACTAAGTGAACTCGAGTGTAACCACTGGCCGCAGCCCTGCTGAGCTCCTCATGGGCAGACGCTTAACTACATGACTGGATAGACTGCACCCGGACTGAGCCTCAGAGCATTGCCAGTCGTCAGAGAGCCAGGAAGCACCAGAGGTTTTTTCCCAGGTGCCCCAGGAAAAAAGTAACTTTTTTTCCCACCATAGAGAACAATGGAGGGAATAGGGTCAAACTGTTTGGGGGCCCATAGAATTGGACCCCGTGATCCAATGTTCTTGAAACATGGTGGGTATCTTGGGGAGAGGCTCCATCAGCTACCCTGTGAGTTTGGAGCCTCTCCCTCAAACCCTGTCCCCTCCAGCCCCCAGAATATACCCTGTTTTCACCATTGACTTCAATGGCCCATAGGATATAATGGAGCTGAAATTTACATTTGGCTGCCTGAAAGACTCCCCTGGATGCCGGTTGAGGGTGGGGCTTGGCTCCTGAGCTCCCGGAGCCGCGCTCCGGTGTGCTCCCCCCCCCAAAGGCCCCTGCTTGCAGGACCACTCCTCTTGCTATGTTCTGCTGTGTCAACTCCACTCATCCGAATGAAGCCTTCTAATTAGAAGCCTTCTAATGGAAACAGCTAAATCAAGCCATACTTGGTCTCACTAACCACTTAGGTAAGATGCCTCAATATTTCGATAATCTTGATATCCCTCTTCATCACAGAGCCTTTCTTCTGGCCAGGGTTAATGCATTTCCTTCTAGAATACTCTATGTTAGATACCATCAGATCCCAAGACAAGAACAGCTGTGTCCTTGTGGTTTTAACTCCCTGGACACAATTGAGCATATAATGGTTGAATTTCCCCTGTATGAGTCACCTTGTGAAAAATTGCTTTTAACTTGGCTTCATCCCAAACGTTATCTGAGTAATAATTCAAAATGCCAATTTCTTTTGAATGACTTGGTTCCTGAGATCACCCATGATGTTGCCAAATTTCTCACAGAAGTTCTTAAAATACAGAATTTTAGATAGTACTATTCTTGACTGCTCCTAATTTATATGGAATCTTAGAGCTTAATTTTTATGGTACAGTGTTCTAATTTGTTTTATGACTGATGATATGTCAATAAAGATCTATAAATGAATGGATGATGATCTACTCAGGAGATGACTTCATTTAGGGATAAAGTTTTTGCTACAGGGATTGTCTTTAAATAGCTTTGTTTGCTGTGGATTTTCCCACATGTTCTACATTCTCAGCCCGATTACATTATTTTGTTTTACCAGGCATACTTACCATTAGATTCAAATGTTATCATAGCTTGTAATTTGCTCATTAATTGACTGATGTAATATTTTGTAATCTGCTTATAGATTGAAAATATTTATCATACTTCTAATCCACCTTGAGCCCCAATGAGAAAGGTGGACATTAGATGAAATTAGTAGCAGAAGCAGCAGCGGTAGCAGTGGTATGTCTAGCTGTGCTTCCTACATTGATTTGAATGAGCTAGTTATTTGGTGTAGGCTTGTAATATGCTTTATATCGATTTGACCTGATTTATGAGAAACTTGACCGTGAAGCCCAAAAAGTCCACAGATGGAAAACCTAGAAGGCATTTCTCCCGCTTTACTTTTAGGCCCGCCTAGTGGAAATGGTGGAGGACGGTGCGCATCCAGGTGGTGAACTCAGCTGGCGTTGCTACGGCAATCAGCATATCATCAAAAAAATGGTGTGACACCTGAGATCCCTTTCAACAGAGAGTCCATGAGTTGTTAGAAAAGGCCCAGGGCCACGCTTACCCCAAACTGTAGTCTTTTCACCTTAAAAGCCCCTCTATGCGTGATGATAGTTTGCGCAGCAGCAGTTGCCTCGTCAACTGGGAGCTGTTGGTAGGTTTGGACAAGGTCCAGTTTACAAAAAATCTTTGCCCCTACCAGGGAGGCAAACTCATAGCTAATGACTGGGACTGGGTATGCGTGGTCCTGAAGTGCTTTATTTAACGTGCACTTGTAATCCACGCAGATGTGGACGTCCCAGTTCGGCTCCACCAGATGACTATGGGGATCTCCCATGCAGTGTGGGAAATCAGTTCCAGGACTCCTTGCCCCACAAGATGGTCTAGTTCTGCGTCTATTTTCAGTCGCAACGCAAACAGGACCATCCTGGAGTGCATATGGATGGGGGCCACATTTGGGTCAAGTTGCAGCGACACCAGGGGGCCCATATTATGACCCAGGGTACTGTCAAAAATGGATGGGAACTCATTGCAGACCTTGCGGAAGTCCTGCGAGGCGCAGAGCTGTATCCCTTCTATTGATATTCCCAAAGGGGCAAACCATGCGTGGCCGAGGAGGCTGACCAGGTCCCCCACAACCATAAGTCCAAGTGACCATCAAACCCCTTGTACTGGACACAGAAACTCCCCACACCCTTTATTGGAACAGGTTCCTCTGAAAATCTGTCAGGGTAAGGGTAGAGCGGTGCAGGCGGGGGCCCCCTTGGGGGGCAGAGTCTCTTAAGAGTCGCCTCTGGGGCAGCGGAGCCAGAATCGAGCTTCATGGTGCAGGGGGACATCTCTATTTGAACCCGGACCTGGATCTTCGGGGCAGAGGACTGGCTCGGAAGCCACAGTACCTGTTCAGTTGGGTCGGCTGCGAGGAGGTAGAGCTTTTCCTTGGATTCATCTTCCTCATAGTGAGTGGCTGATTTTCAGCAGGGCTGTGGTATTGTCAGCTGGACTTTGGACCCCCGGGAATGGGCAGGCTTTTGCAATGTGCCCCAAGCGGCCACAACTGTGGCACTTGGTGTCCTGGAACCAGCAGGCTTTCCAGTCGTGCTTTTCCCCACAACTCGCGCATTCCTGGCAACCCTGTTCATGGAGGGGAATTGAGCGAGTTGCTAGTGCTGGATTCCAGTGTCTGGTGGATTGCTGAGTGTAGTGGACTTCCTCCCGGTCTGGATCAACATGGTCAAGGTTTGCCTGATGTGTGGCGGTCACAGTTGAGGGATGGTTCCTCTCCCCGGTGGTGGTGGTGGAGAGGGCAGATGCCAGGGAACACTTTTCATCTTTGAGGATCTGCCACTGGAGCTTCTCGTCGCTCAGCCTACAAACGAGTCTGTCACAGAGGGCTGTGTCGAGGTGAGCCCCAAAGGTGCAGTCCATGGTGAGCCAGCAGAGCTCAGCCAGGTACACCGTGACAGACTCCTGCGGTTGCTGTTGCTGGGGAGTAGAAAGTCATGTAGTGCACAATCTCTGATGGCCGGGGAACAAAGTGGGCCTGGAGATTCTCAATTATGTCCATGAATGAGGCATCGGCCAGCTTTGTTGGGGAAATCAGGTTGCAAGCCAACTCCACCATAGTGGGTCCACAGGAACCGATGAGGAGGCTCTTCATTCTTTCATCTGTGGTGACCTTGTAAAAGATCAGCACGGACTTGAGTCCCTTGACCCAGGCTTCCCAGTGATTCAGGCGTGTAGGGTCGAACAGAGGGACAAGTCCTGCTCCTGGAGTGACTGCCATCATGCTGCATGGAGGTGGTGGAGGAGGTGAAGCAGGTGGCAAAGAAGATCCAGAGGTCATTTGATCATCTTCTGGATTCATTGGCTGAAGCTGTGATTGTCCTCAGGTACCGGTCTTCCTCTGATGCCTCCATGGCCCAGCCATTTCAACGGGATCCCATCCTCATCACCATTGTTGTATAGTGGGTTCGATGCATGAAGAACCGGGACGCAGCATGATTGTCAGCTCATAGTTTACTAGCACACACAACAGAACAAAGAATACCGGCCAGGCAGCCAACTATATACAATCCCCATGGACCACCCACAGGTCCCATTGGAGGTTTTAAACTTCCTGCCAAGGTTCCTATTGGTGCCCGCTAGAGGTTTCAGGATACTAGTCCTTATTGTTCACCGAGAGTCAAGCTCTGCTGTAAGTTGCTGGCACCTAGTGGCGGTCAGTGGACATAACAAAAAGCCAACTCAAAATCAGTTTCTAGAAAAACAGGAGTAAAAGTGGTATCTAACTAAAGGGGAATGGGACTGAGGAAAAGCAAAACAAAGCAAAACCAAACCAAAAGACCCTAAGGGAAAACTAAAGGCACAAAAATGCTTGTGCTAATCAGGGAATAACCCAAAGTAGTATGGGGCCAGAACCGACAGGGGGAAATAGTGGGAAAGTTCCCTATTGCTAAGGAGGTAACTGCCATTATAGAGAGATAGAGAGATACAGAAATGATGATGATGGTGATGATAGTGATGATGATAGATAGATGGATAGATGGATAGATGGATAGACGATAGATAGATTGAAACAGTAGTGGCTCTGGCATTAAGGAAGTTCCTTCTAAAGGAAGTATGTTCTGTGAAGAACCCCTGCTACCTGCCTTTTATAGAAATGTTGTGCCACAGCACTTAGGTAGGCATTTTGCATTTAATTTTGTAAGGATGGTATTTTGAAATAAAGCTATATAACTGTGTTTTTCTTGTCTTAGTAAAAAAATTAGTTGACTTATCTACAAGTCAGGGTTTGTTCATTTTTTAGTCACCTTAAGGCACTGTAGTTGGCAGGAAAGGTAGTATATAAATATTTTAATGAATAAATAGATGCATTTGTGGCATTGATGGTAATATTGTGTTCTCATGGAGTGGAAGTAGACTAAAGTTTAAGAGACACTGAATTAGAGATTTTTGGATCTGGATTACATTTGAGGCAACAATACTTGCTGCTAGGGGGTGTTTTTTGCAGAAAAAGCCCAAGAGGAACTCATTAGCACAATAGGTCACACCCAAGAGCAGAAACTCATTAGCATATTAGACCACACCCCTAACAGCAGAGCTCCCACCCAGGATCGGTTTCCCCAGGGAACCCAAGGAGGGGAGGCAGTTTAAACTGCCTTCCTTCCCTGGATCAGCTTGTTTTCCCCAGGCACCTTGCAGCTTGCGAGGCACCTGGGGAACCTGGGGGGGTTCTGTAGGCGTGGCCAACTCAGAAGCCAGCCAGAACTCTATTCCTGTGTGTTCCTGCCTCAAAATAACCTTGCTTGCTGCAGAAGAGATATGTACCTTTGTTTGCAAACACAGCTCTAATTGCACACACGCCAGAGTTGCAGGTTAGCAACATACTTCATCCCCAAACCCTGGACACACATCAGTATAGATGTTATTTTTTTCAGTCAACGTTTGTAAGTCAAACATGTTTGATAGCCATTGTTTTGTCCTTCTGCTTAAAGGATCTTCTCAAACCATCAAAGTTCAGACTGAACCAATGAACATGCAAAATTCTTCTGCATTCCTACCACTGAGATAGCTATACCCCAAGTCATGTTGTATGATCAAGAGAGGAAGGAAAAGTGCACCATTTTAATTAAGGAGGACTGCAACAATTGAGAAAAGTCTGATCTTGTAGTCTTTGGTTGGCATTATTATTAACCACCAGCACGGCCTCCTTATACATTGCACAATCTGTAAAATGCATTGAACTGCTTTATAGATGACTAGGAATAAGGCCCGTTGTGTAAATAAATACAGTGGGCTCTAGAAAGAGGCTCTGGGTGGGTGCCCTGGCCTTGGGCACTCAGCAACAATTTGCCATGTGGTGACATCAGCAGGGTATAATGACACAGAGTCCACTGTTTTCCCCAGGAAAACTGGTCGCTGTCATCTGAAGAGCAGTTGTAATTCTGAGTGATGTCCAGCCCTGGAGTTGGTAACCCTATCTCCTTCCCAGCAAACCATCAATGTACTGTTAGCTGTCCCTCTGATTTCAGGTTTCCATCTCCTCCCCCTTCCTGCAGCCTCTCCTTAGAAAAAGTACAGTCTTTCTCCGCAGTGGAGGATCAAAGAAGCTCACATCATTCTCCTCTCCCCCTTTTGATTTGCACAAAACCTGTGAAGTAGATTAGGCTGAAAGTCTGTGAGTGGTCTGAAATCACCCAATCAGCTTCCACAGGAAGAACCTGGGTCTGGCGGCAGACCCTTCTCTTAAATGCTAACTGCTACATCACACTGGGTGTCAGGGGGGTCACCTCAGCAGAGTATAATGACACATAGTCCACCAGTTTCTCAATGGGAACTGATTTCTGCCATCTGGTGAGCAGTTGTAATTCTGAGTGATCTCCAGCCCTCACCTGGAGATTGGCAACAATTGTTCCCCAGGAGGAAATAGCTGGTCTGAAGGGTGGAGTCTATGACAGTGTGTCTGAGGTCCCACCTCTCCTCAAACCTCACCCTCTCCAGGCTTCATCCCTCAAATATCCAAGAATTTCCCAAGATAGAGTTGGCAACCCTATCTCCTTCCCAGCCAACCATCAACCTACCATTATCTGCTTCTCTGACTTCAGCTTTCCATCTTCCCCCTCACTGCAGCCTCTACCTAGGAAAAATACTGTCTTTCTTCACAGTGGGGACCCAAGGAGGTGGAAAGCGACCTCGGCAGGTTATAATGATAGAGTCCACTCTGAAAGCAGTCATTTTATTAAGGGGAACTGATCTCTGCAATCTGGAGAGCAGTTTTAATTCTGAGTGATCTCCAGCCCTGCAGACATTTTAGCCTAGCATAATTGAATGCAGGAAGCCTATACAAAAGGTGAATTAAGGTCGTAGACCTTATGGTCAGCTTTGAGAATTGTTGAGCTTTTGGGGTGAGTAACTCTCTTTATCTCCTGCTTTTTGAATTATAAATGGAGCATTCTTGTGTACTCACATATAGAATAAATTGGCAGCCCCTGTACCTGAGGAGACAGTCCATAACAGTGGGAACCTGTCTAGAAGCCAGTTGGAATATACCAGAATCAGTGGGATAAATAGTTGGATGAGCTTCAGGGGGAAGTTTATAACATACCCAGGTCTCTCTTTTCAAACCTAAAAATTATTTTTTTAAAATATATTTATAAAAATATGTATCTTTATGGGCAGCACCTGACAGATTGCGACCTGATGAAGCTGAGGGTAATGAGCACCAACCAGGGTCCGTTGTCGCAGACCCTGTGTATTCATGTGTTGCTTTAATGTGTTGCCTTAATATGAATGTATCATTGTCCACAAACTAAATAATTGTTGTAAGTCTACTATTTTATTAGTAGACTAATCTTTACAACAGAGTAAAATAATATATACAGCATAACAGTCTTTCAGCTGTTTGTGGGGTTTTTTGCTACAATTTATATATCAATGTATTTCCATTGTTGTTACTCCTCACCTGGAGATTGGCAGCAATGGTTCCCCAGAAGAAAATAACTGCTTTGGAGGGTGGACTCTATGGCATTCTATTCAGCTGAGGCCTCTCCCCTTTCCAGACTCTGGCTTCTATAGACTCCAACACAAAATATCAAGGAATTTCCCAACCTGGAATTGGCAACCCTAGTCAGGACTGCCCCACAAAGGCCAAAGTAGGCCTTGAAAGGGCATCCTGCCTTTGTCTTTTTACTGACAGAACCGAGCTTGGGAGCCTAGCAACAGCCACTGAGGGAAAAGTTAGCCCCACAGAAGGAGAGAAGAGAATGGTTTGATTATCGGTGGCTCACCTCAGTAGCCAGCCAGCCACAGAGGAGCCAAGCAAAAGAAGGATCTTCATCAGGAAAGACAGCCATTTTGGTAGTTTATTCTGACCGTGAAGTGGCCAACTCAGCAGTGGGTGGGAGAGAGGAGTGGACCCAGCCCCCAGCCACTACTCTTGATTGGTGGTTGATGGGCCAATGGCTGATGAAGCACACAGCACAGCCAATGGGAGAGCTGGAAACTGCCAAGATGTTGGGGTTTTATATATATAGGATTCCAGTGGAAAGAGATTGCCATACATGGATTATTTTGTAAATGCAGAATATATTTGCTTTTTCAAATAGAATCAGAAGACATTACTAAAAGTCGATTGCTTTTGAGCATCAGAGATTTATTTCAGATTTTAAATACATGAAACAAATTTGAAAAATAAACCTAATGAGGCAGTGAAGGAAGCTGACTGTGTTTGGAACCAGGGTTGGTCTGCCAGAAGGGCAGCCAGGGACAGGCTGCTTAGCCTGACCCACCACTTTAAATGTGTTAGAATATCTAAATATGATGCTGATCAATTAATTAAGAAAAAATCTAGTTAAACCCCAAGCTGTTGTTTTGTGTCTTCATTGAAGGGGTGTCTAGGCAATTATCTCTTATTATTTTTTAAGGTTCTCATAATTTCTGACTACAGTTCTAGTTGCAAGTATCCTTCAAATTAAATAATAGAAACTCAAAGATTATTAAGTCCTATCTCCTTCAAAAGCTATATTATATCTTTGTTATTTTTTATCTTTTATACAGGCACAAGTTAAGTGGCTGTTGAATGAATAATAAATGCTGTTGTTTTGGGCACAGAAAATAAGGGCATCAGGTTTTGGGATTTGGAGCTTTTTTATCTGGAGCTACTCAAAGACAGATTAACTCTGAAGGTTGCCTCTGAATGTTTTTCATTTTTAATTAAGGAATCATTCACATGTTTTTGTATTCCTAGAGTTTTTACCTGTACAGTCTCATGCACAATAATTTTCTGCATTGGGAGTGTGTGTGTTATAACACCTTTGTGGCTTTCTTCCAAAGCACATGTACCTGACACCTGACATGGGTATGGTTAAAATGAAAATAGTTATTGTTTAAGTTAGCAAGTTAAATTGCTGCATCCATCACATCATTTTTTTCCACCTTGGTGGAATAGTAAATGTAAACATACGTCTTGGAAGAGCTCAAAATTGTAATTTTAAGCTAATTGGAAGAAGCAGACCTGACTCCAGTACTGTCAGCATGATTTCAGTTGGGCAATATGATGATGATTATTATGTCAAATGCAATCAAGAATGCAAACTCTGAAGTGACAGAGGCTTAGCTGATATTAAAAATTCATATTTTTTTGTGTAAAATGTGGCCGTCTGTTCTCTGATAGTCACAGCTGGGTATAAAAGAAATTAGTCTACATATGCCATTTAAATCATTCTGAAGCTGAAGACAAAATTTGGCATTGTTACTTTGAAATGTGATGTACTATTTGCTTCCAAGGGGAAACAACAATAACTTCATTCCTTTATTCTCATTGATGCATATATACTTGCTGCTTCCTTTACAAAATCATAGAGTTGAAAGAAACTAAAAGTCCAATGCACCTCATCAATACAAACCAGGACTAGCCCCTAAACAGTCCATATAATTCAAATTAATGCCATAAACATAAGAAAGAAACATCACACTAAAGCTATTTCTCATAAGTACACATAAGTATTTTCCTATTTTTCCTCAAATAGAGCACTTTTTAGCCACCAGCAGTATTATTTATTTATTTATTCATATATTTATTTTGTTTAAAATATTAACCACCTTTCTACCTATAGGAACTCAAGGTGGCTTACAGTATTAACAGTAAAATTATATATATATATATACACACACACACACACACAGGGGTCTTTTGGGGGAGCACACCGGAGCACAACTTCAGCAGCTCAGAAGCCAAGCGCCGCCCCCAGCTGGCATCCCCAGAGTCTTTCAGGCAGCTGAATGTCAATTTCACCTCCATTATATCCTATGGGCCATTGAAGTCAATGGTGAAAACATAGGGTATATTCTGGGGGCTGGAGGGGAGGGGGTTTGAGGGAGAGGCTCCAAACTCACAGGGTAGCTGATGGAGCCTCTCCTCAAGATACCCACCAAGTTTCAAGAACATTGGACCAGAAAAAAAGTTACTTTTCCCCACCATAGAGAACAATGGAAGGAATAGAGGCAACCTGTTTGGGGGCCCATAGAATTGGACCCCCTAATCCAATGTTCTTGAAATTTGATGGGTATCTTGGGGAGAGGCTCCATAAGCTACCCTGTGAGTTTGGAGCATCTCCCTCAAACCCCCTCCCCTCCAGCCCCCAGAATATACCCTATGTTTTCACCATTGACTTCAATGGCCCATAGGATATAATGGGGCCGAATTGCCGCCAAATTTCTTTCATTCCTTCCTTTCCTTCTCTCCTTTTCCTCTTTCCCTCCTTCTTCTCTTCTCTCTTTCTTTCTTTCCCATCTTCTTCTCTTCTCTTTTTTCCTCCTTTCCCTGTTTCCCTCCTTCTTCCCTCTCTTTCTTTCCCTCCTCCTTTCCTTCTCTTTCTTTTCCTCTTTCCTTCCTTCTTTCTTCTATCTACTCTGTCTCTTTCCTTCCCTCTTTCCTCCTTCTGTGGCCCAACTCTAGTGAGACAGAGTTTAAACTTTAAACCTCTTCTCTCTTAGCTCCCCCACCCAGGCCAGCTGGGGAAGGGGAGGCTTTTGAAAATGACTCCCCCCCTTTTGCTTCCCCTTCTGACATCACTTCCGTTGATGTCAGGGGGTGTGGCATATGCTAATAGCCTAATAGCTCATTAGCATATAATATGCTAATGAGCTCCTGCAGCTGTTTTTCTACGAAAAGACCCCTGTATGTGTGTGTGTATGTATATGTATATGTGTGTGTGTGTGTATATATATGTATATATATATATATATATATATATATATATATATATATAGGAGCTGCGGTGGCTCAAGTGGTTAAGACGCTGAACTGCAGGCTGTGGAAGGTCAGTAGTTCAGCAGTTCGAGACCCGGGTGCCGCATGACAGGGTGAGCTCCTGTCTCTAGTTCCAGCTCCTGCCAACCTAGCAGTTCGAAAGCTAGAAATTGCAAGTAGATAAATAGGTACCACTTCGGTGGGAAGGTAACAGCGTTCCGTGCACCTTGGTGTTTAGTCATGCCGGCCACATGACCACGGAAACGTCTTCAGACAGCGCTGGCTCTTCGGCTTTGAAACGGAGATGAGCACCGCAACCCTAGAGTCGGATTCGACTGGCTTTCGAGCAAGGGAACCTTTACCTTTACTATATATATATATGCCCTAATGCATTGGCACTTTCAAACTCTCCCATTGGCTATGGTGTGCACTCCATCAGTGATTGGACCATCAACCGCCGCTCAAGAGTATTCTCATGTCATTGGCTGGGGGCTGGGTCTGCTCCTCTTCCATGTCCCCTGCCACGTCAGCCACTGTTACTTGAAAGAAACTGCCAAAACAGCTGTATCTCCTAAGGGAGACGCTTCTTCATCTGGCTGGCTACTAAAACGACTGTTCCCTGTTCAGGAAGAGGCTTCTACTGCTGCCATTTCTCCTGCTTGGCTCCTCCAAGTCTGGCTGAGTTGAGCCAGTGGCCATCAAATCGTTCCCTTCTCCTCCTGCTGTTGGACTAATTTCCCCCTCAGTGGCTGTTGCTAGGCAACCAAGCTTGATTCTGTCAGTAAAAAGGTGGGGGGAGGAGACCTTTTCCAGGCCTACTTTGGCCTTTGTGGGGAACTCATTGGGACCAGTCCTGACTCCTGACTAGGGTTGCCAGCTCCAGGTTGGGAAATTCCAGATTTTGTGATTTAGTCAACAGAAGCCAGTGTTTGGGGATGGGAGAGGCCTCAGGTGAATAGCATGCCATAGAACCCACCCTCCAAAGCAGTTATTTTCTCCAGGGGGAAAGAGAGAACTCTGCTGTCTCAGTTCAGTTGTGACATCAGGTGATCTTCAGTCTCCACCTGAAGGTTGGCTACCCTAGGCCTGACAGTGCCCTCTGGGTGACTTGGTGATACCTGACTGGCATGACTTTACGAGGCTTGGCTGTTTGCTCCTGTTCACCAGCAGCAGCTTCCCTAGGACAGTCAGTGTGGCATAGCAGTTACCGCTTCAGAGCACGGTCTGCCAGACCCAGGTTATTGCTGTGGAAGCTGAGTGGGTGATTTCAGACCAGTCGCAGACTTTCAGCTGACCTTCCTCACAGAGTGGTTGTGCAGATCAAAATGGGGAGAGGAGAATGATATAAGCTGCTTTAGTCCACACTGAGGAGAAAGACTGTACTTTTCCTCCTGTGAAACCACTGTTGCCAGGTGAGGACTAAAGATCACTCAGAATTACAACTGCTTTCCAGAGGTAGAGATCAGTTCCCCTTGAGAAAATGGTGGACTCTGTGTCATTATATGCTGCTGAAGTTGTGCAGGGTCTGCCAGACCCAGCTTCTTGCTGGGGAAGCTGATTGGGTAATTTTGGACCACTCACAGACTTTCAGCCTAACCTACCTCACAGGGTTTTTGTGCAGAACAAAAGGGGGAGAGGAGAATAATGTGAGCTGCTTTGGTCCCCACTGGAGAGAAAGACTACTTTTCCTAAGAAGAGGCTGCAGGGAGTGGGGAGGAGTTGGAAATCTGAGATCAGAGGGGCAGATAACAGTAGGTTGATGGTTGGCTGGGAAGGAGATAGGATTGTCAACTCCAGGTTGGGAAATTCCTGGAGATTTGAGGTCTGGAGAGTTTCAGTTTGAGGAGGGGTGGGAACTCAGACAGGTCCATAGACTCCACCTCCAAACTATCAATTTCCTCCTGGGGAACCACTGTTGCCAATCTCCAGGTGAGGGCTGAAGATCACTCAGAATTACAACTGCTCTTCAGATGGCAGAAATCAGTTCCCCTGGAAAAATCGTTGGGCTCTGTGTCATTATAGCCTGCTGAGGTTGCCACAGCAAATTGTCACTGAGTGCCCAAGGCTGGAGCACCTGCCCAGAACCTCTTTCTAGAGCTTGTTGTACTTATTTCCACAATGGGCCTTATTCCTATTAATATATAAAAACCAAGCCATGCTGGCAATGACTCACCTACTCTCCCATTGGCCACTGGGGAAGCTACCTTGGCACATATTGTCCCATTGCACCAGATGCTCCATTCTTATACCCCCATTTTTGATGCATTGCACCTTGAGAGCTGTAGTTCTCAGCTGGCTCTACTGCAGCCATAGCAAAGAGAATTAGAACTACAACTCCCCAGTTGGGAGTTCCAAGATGCCATTGGGCATTAGCAGGGAGTCAGTTGATATGTTAATCAGTTAAATTGTTAAATGGAAGTTGGGGTGAAAGGGAAGGCCTGGACATCTTCTTGAATTACAATTGATCTCTAGACTACAGAGCTCAGTCCTCAAGGAGAAAATGGCTGCTTTGGAGGGTGAGCTCTATGGCAGTATACCTCACTGAAGTCCTTCAACAAACCTGGCCCTCTCCTAAGTATTGCCAGACTCCAGGCAGCACCTGGAGATCTCCAGCCATTACTGCTCATCTCCAGATGACCAAGATCAGTTCTCCAGGAGAATATGGCTGCTTTGGGCAGTGGACTCTATGGCATTATACCCTGGTGAGGTCCCTCCCCATTCCAAACCTTGCCCTCCCCAGGCTCTACCCCTCAAATCTACAGGTATTCCCAACCCACAGTTGGCAAATTTGCTTTCCAGACCCTTGGAGCCCAGGATAGGAGGAGATGCTTTTCTACCTTAGCTGCCGCTGCATAGCCTCAAATCAACATAAGTCAGGGGGTGGAGGGAACCGTACCTGTTATGATGTGGCTCTCCTCCCATACTACCCACTTGGGGCAGCAAAGCAGAAGGAAATAAACATGGCTCACCTCTCTCTATTTTCCTCTTCACTTCGCCACCCCACCAGTAACAGCCAGGACACTCACCTGTAGATTCTTTCTAGAGCTCATTGCATTTCTTCCCACAATGGGCCTTACTCCTAGTAATATCGTAAACAACGTAAGGAGTACATGTGGAATGTCAGTTCATACAGTATAGTTCTCCAAATGAACCTGGATTCCTATGGGACAAATATGCTACATATGATCCTTCTGATACACATAGTTGCCATTCCTTGTGACAGTGACAATATGCCTATATTAAAGTTTTGAAAATCCTCATGAGGAAGAAAATCCCCTTTCAGAAGAAGCAGAATAGAGTGTTAGACAAAAAATCCCTGGTGACAGTGACAATATGCCTATATTAAAGTTTTGAAAATCCTCATGAGGAAGAAATCCCCTTTCAGAAGAAGCAGAATAGAGTGTTAGACAAAAAATCCCAGGAAGAAAAAATTGGTAGATTGCTTACTACAGAGTTTTTCCCAAATGTCAGAGCATCCCCAGTGTCCTCTGTCAACATTCTGATGTCACATCAAATGCACAAGGAGTGATGTCAGTGCATTGGGATGTTCCCCCCATTTCCTGCTAATTCCCCCCACTGGTCAGGTGAGTGGTGGTAGGGAAGTGCCTCCTGGTGGTGGGGGATCTCCACTGTCAGCAGGGCCTTGGTTAGTCTGACTATGAAGCCGTGAATACTTCTATTGCAGATATATCCAGGGGGGGGTGTGTGTGAAAGAGACAATGTTGACAAAGGTTAGAGAATAGTTGTAGTGCTGCCAGTATTAAACTTCATTAACTTATGTGTTGTTTGTTTTTGTGATACTTCTTGGTGTTTAATCCTCCCCAGTTCTACCAACCACTGAGACCCATAACATAACCTCATAACAAAGAGTTAGTTTGGCTTTTAAAACATGATAGTGCCAATCCCCAATGTGTTGTCACTTTAAAAACATGTATAATTTTTATTTATTTGTTAAAAACAAACACATAAACAAACACCCTATCCTAAACAGTGCACAGTACCTATAATTTCTTGTAGAAACTGGGTTCCTATCCTAAAGACCAAGGACAAGCACACAGTAAAGTGCATTGGCCCATTTAACAAACAGGTGCATACACCTGCATGCAGGCTATATGTTCATTCACCGTAATGGGAACATGTATTCAGTGGACCCTATTCCATATATACATGAGTAAGGCTGGGCTGCCATGTCTGAAAGTAGTTCTTTTCTGGCCAAGTGAGTAGGCAGAACAGCCCCCACAGAACCTCCCTGGAAGCCACCTGCCTCATTTCTGTTGCTGTGGCAGCACCACTGCATCCCAGCCGGCACTATCCACAGCCTGTCATGACCAACGCCACTCTCGCAGGCCGTGGTTACTCACTGGACTTCCCCTTAGGGACAAATGCACTATTAAACCTGTGAAGAATGCTCATTAGGACCAACCAATGACATGTAACAATGTGCCGACTGTTAGATTCCCAGATCACAGCATCAGGTTGGAAGTCACACTGTATTTCTGCCGAAATAGAAAACAGAAGGTAAAAATGATGTATTACAATGTATATTTTCGAATCCTAACACATGACAAAGACAAAGCCAATTCGTCAACTCAGAGTGCATCCATACTGTCAAATTCACATGTTGCTGACAAGGATTCCTTCACAGAAGGATATCCTTAGAAGTTCAGCTGTTTTCCTTTCAGATTATACTTGATTTCACTCTTAACCACTACACTGGAAATACATCCCTATTGCATTAGGGCCAAATATTGTGATTGGAAGATTGGCAATTTATTCTGTCTTTCTCAGTATAAAACCATGTAAATATGCTATTTGAATAGAAACCCCTGTCTACAGTCACAAATATAAATAAGCCCTGCTGCAATAAGCAGGTAAACATTGTTATTCTTCATAAGGAATAGCCTCTTCGATAGCGCTGTATGCTTTAAAGCTTAATAAAATGAGTATTGCCTACTCAGACTGGCAAAGGCTCTCCAGGTCTCAGGCAGAGGTCTGTCACATCACCCATCTCCAAATCATTCAACTAAAGATGCCGGGATGGAACCCAGGACCATGTGCATGCCAAGCAGATGGTCTGTCACTGAGTCCTCTCTTCCAAATACTCCCTCCAAGCTGTGGAGTCTTGTGAGCAAAACTCTACCTTGAAAGCCACTGGCACTAAAGTTGTGATCGAGTGATTTAACTACTGCATAAACCAGTTTGCTCTGGAGCCATCCATCCCAAGCCAAAACAAAAATGTGTGAGCCGGAGGCCAAAAAACTGTAAGCTAGCCAACACTAACTCAGCTTAAAGGGAACACTGATCACCAACCCCAGCCTTGTGAGTTTTAAAGTGAAATCATCTCTTCCAGTTATTGCAGAGATTAGTTCCCTAATAAATCCTACCTTAAAAACCACACCAGCAACAGCAGATGGAGGAAGGAAGGAAGGGGGAAATAGGATTTATACCCTGCCCCTCACTCAGAGCGGCCCACAAACATCTTTCCCTTCCCTTTCCCACAACAGACAGCCTACCCTGTGAGGGAGCATTGCCTGTGAGATAGGTGGGGCCAAGAGAGCTCCCTCACAAACTGATCTTTAAAGAACAGCTCTGACAGAACTATGACTTGCCCATGGTCATCCAGCAGCTGCAAGTGGAGGAGCAGGGAATCAATCCTGGTTCACTCAAATTAGAGACTACACGCTGAACAACTGTGCCACATTGGTCTTCAGAAAATCAAGGGCCTAGCTGCCCACCATATGTAACATGGAATGAGCATTACCTTGCTGCCAGTCTGCTGACCATGAACATTTGGCTGGAACAAGTAGCATTTCTATACCAATGGCAAGAGGTTCAGTGCTTTCCCCTGTTCCTTCCCCCCTTATTTATTTCTTTATTTAATTACAATATAAAATGCCCATCACTCACAAAAATGGCACTGCACAACAAAATGGCTCCCACCCCTCACCACTTGGCCCCACCACAAAATGGCCACCACTGGAGAGGCAGATTGCAAGGAAAGCCTACGAGCCCTGGCCTAATAACCGGAACCCCCTCCCCAATTGATCAGGAGGGGGATAGTTATCAGCCACCCAACCCACGGTGCCCAAATGCTGATATAGAGGGGAGGGGAGGGGGCTAAAAACAAAAAAAAGCCCAGCCAGCCAACAAGCAGGCCTTCAAGTCTGACAGGGATGGGGGGTAAAGCAGCCTTACCCTGTTGCTTCCCCTTAGTGCCATGATGCTTTGGCCTGGAGTCCTGACTAACCTGCCAACCCCCTTCTCTTGGGCCTAACTGCCTCAGAGCCCATGCCACTGCTTTAGGTCCCCCAACCCCTTCCACCAGGGCCGCACTACCACCACATGGCCTTGATGCTCTGGCCACCGCCGCTGCCTGATATTCCTGACCACCATGGCACCAACATGGCCTGAAACCCTTGCCCAATACTGCTGGCCATTGATGCTGCTGGCCGCCACCATGGCCCGATGCTGCTGGCTGCCGCCATGGCCCAACACTGCTCGCCACCGCCCAATGCTGCTGGCCCCTGCGGCACCAACATGGCCTTAAAACCTTGGCCACCGACACAGCCTAATGCTGCTGGCTGTTGACGCCGCTGTCTGCCACTGCTGTGGCCTTAGGCAGCTGGCCGCTGCCATGGCCCAATGCTGCTGACCCCCACGGCCTGACACTACCAGCCCCCATGGTCCAACACTGCCCACGGACGTGGCCTGCACTCACGGCCAACAATGTGGCCTGAGAGAGCCATGCCACTGTCAGCAGAGCCAGACCAGGGTCCCTCCCCTGTGCTCTCTTCACACTGAGCACATTGAAGAACTGCTGAGGCAAAGGGCAGGAGCCGAGCCTAAATAGGCTGGCTTTGCCCCCTGCCTGGCACTGCAGTTCTCTCAGTGTCGGTGCTCTTCTCTTCCTGCCTCACAAGGAGAAAAATCAGCCCCCTCCTGCCAGTGCAAGCTCGGAGGAAGTTGGGGCTTGCATGACAACCATATAGAAAAATCAAAGTAAGAGAGATCCTTGTAAACAAAATTCCATCGTACTTTTATTTACAATTGTGTTGTCTGAGTATGCCTATCACAGTTTTGTGAATGCTTATATGAAAATATCTTTTTATTATTATTACCACCCAGTATTATTCAATTCATTCAGCTGAATCCTTACAGCTCTTAGAAACAAACAAACAAACAAACAAACAAACAAACAAACAAACATAAAACTATGGCTGAGAAGTGTGCTCTGCAGCCTCTAGAGATGGCAATTTAAAATGTAAAATGTACTAACAGTTTAATACTGTCCTTTGTGACTCTTAATTGGACTCATGTAATGCCATCAGTCCATTTCACCCTTACTAAATTTAGTTGTTGCAGTAATTGCTGCAACAATTTAGTAATTTAGTTGGGGCAGTAATTAAGAGTAAGAAAGCAAGTGCCTTTAAAACCTAATTATTTTGATAATCAGTTTACAGTTAAGTGTTTTGGAAGCCAAGATCTTCTCTTAAATGAATTTTACCTAAACTTTTTTTGACACTACTAGTGCCTATTCTGAATTTTCAAAGTTGAGAATGTAAAACTCAACATGCTCACATTTTCTTCCTCTAAAGATGGAATTATTACTTTATGCACATTGGATGTGTTTATGCACATTAGATGTGTTTTGGGGTATACAAATTTGCCCTTTTGTTTATATGATGCCAATGGAGTTTGTTTCCCAGACAGACTTTATTCCTTGAGCCTTTGTTTCTCTCTGCCCTTTTCCTTGGTACCTTGCCTTGGCTCCTTGGGCTTCTTTCCAGTCTCACAAAACCTGACCTAGATGTTGGCTTAAACTTGCAAGTCTATAGAGGCCATAGAGTGTCAGCAGCATTGTGGGTTGTTGCAGCTAACCAAAATGCCATGCAAAAATGTAATGGTGGGCCACCTGGAACAGGTGAGGAGGGGGAGCTAGATCTAGTTCCAGCTTGCCTCCGCAACTCATCTGCACCTTCCTGCATGCCTTCACCAATTGGTAGGAGTTGGCCAGCAGGCAGGATAGTGAAGACTGGATTGGCAGGCAGACAAAGAAGAATGCCTAACTGGAGAAGGAAAGCTGAGCTGGGTAAAGTGGCAGGAAAGAAGACTACATAAGCGAGCAGGAGTAAGAGGAACTTGGGTGGGGAACAGACCCAGTGGGAGAGAGAGAAAGCAAAGCAGAAAAATGTGAGCAGATGTGGATAGAAAATTGAGTGGGATCTTCCCTCCTCTGTTACTTTTTGCAGGCTTCTCTCTTGTTTTCCTTCTAATTCTGGTAGCCCTTCCTATTGTGATTTTGGCTGCTATATGAAAATAGTTACTGTATAGACAGGGATCATAGTACAATTACTTCCCTCCCCCTCCTGTAAAATTAATACTGTCTTTAGTGCATGAGTTCTGTTATACAATGACTGACCTGAAAACATGCATACTTTATTTTACAGGAAAACCTATAGAGTTACCTTGTTTGTCTACTATATTGGAATGCAAGTGCTGCCTTTGGTTTGGCTAGATTCCTTAAGGTCAGGACACTAATTGTGAAATCTGTTGCCCATGAGCTGCTTGATGTAGCTAGGTGTGAGGCAGCATTTCATTCACATTCAGGTGGAGTCTACTGATGCTACTGTTGTAGACTGTAATTGAAAACATGATGGGCTAACATAGGGCCACATCTACAAGGCTACTACCCTCTCTCTCACAGAGCACTAGTAACATGAGCTATTTCTCTGTAAGGAAAGGAGTTTAATATCTATATTTCTGTGGCCCCTTTTTGTATCAAACTTTCAGACAAATTCATATAAAGCATTTTAAGAATACTGAGATAAGAGTGTAATAGAATACATTGACCAAGCTTTTATTTTGTGGATCCTTTTGTTCTCCTTTCCTTAGGTCTTTTATCTTAAAGAATTGTCAATTACACAAAATTAGAATGATCTTTCTTTCTTTCTTTCTTTCTTTCTTTCTTTCTTTCTTTCTTTCTTTCTTTCTTTCTTTCTTTCTTTCTTTCTTTCTTTCTTTCTTTCTTTCTTTCTTTCTTTCTTTCTTTCTTTCTTTCTTTCTTTCTTTCTTTCTTTCTTTCTCCTGTTATTCAAGAGTAGAGCTCCAGAATCGATAAAGATTTGGATTTGAAGAGTGTAATATTAAGATCTCTAGTTAAAAAACTTTTTTTGGGGTATTTTTGTATATATAATTTTATTTTCCCCATTTCCAATAATGAATACACAAATACTTGGAGGAAGGGGAACTAATTAATGCAAAAAATATTGCCTAAAGTTCCTGTTCATAAAATGGTTCCTGGTATATTGCTATCCTTTTTCCATTCACTTTATAATTTCTCACATCATCCATGTATTTTAATTTGGTGTAAGATTATTTACCTATGTCTTCTAATATTTACAGTTTACAGTTTGGTTTATTGTAATTAGCCATTGGCCGTTACAAAATTACAAAACACAAATTGTGAACAAGCTATAGGTTAAAAGTCAGAATATACAAAAATACCAGAGATCAGTAACAAAATATGATGTCTTCTAATATCAGTTTATAGTGCATTTATCTATGTTGAATGTAATATAATTTGATTCATAATCATGTGCCATCAAGTGGCAATTGATTCATGGCAATCCTAGGATCATGGGGTTTTCAAGGCAAGAGCAGAGGTGGCAAACTGTCGCCTTCCTCTATGCCTTTCTCTCCATAGCAACCCCATCTTCTTTGGTGATTTCTCCTTTTCCAGAACTAACCATGATCAAATCTGCTTAGCTTCCATGCTCTGACAAGACTGGGCTAGATTCAGGTGGGCAGCTGTGTTAGTCTCAAGCATGAAGGTGACTTGGAGATGGATGGACTATAATGGCAGGGTCTCAGTTAATTACTCTCAGCATTCCACAGTTAAGGATACGTCTACTCATCAGTCTTTGATTTTGACATATTTATTTCCTTCACTATGTTTTCCCCCAGAATTAAACCCAAGAAAATATTAATCTAGCCTTGTTATTCCTGTTTGGTCCTTGCATATGTTAAATGTCTTCATTATGATGTACGCTAATTTGCTGTCCACCCTCTACCTATATGTATGGATTGATAACTTCCATTTCATTGTATCTGAAGAAGTGTATGTGCACATGAAAGCATAAAAACTTCATTGGTCTTAAACATCTGGGCTTAAACTTTGTTCTGCTGTTCAAACCAACATGGCTACCCATCTGGTTCTATGCACGTGTTTATATTTTATATTTTTGTTTAAAATATTACTATGTTTCATTTGCCAAGATTAATAGATTTTATGCTTTATTGAGCTATATAGGACATTATCTCAACCAGCCTGTCAAAACATTGCAGATGTTTTCTTTGTTTTCATTTGTTCTGTGTCAGGTTCTGCTCGGATTGAAACTGGGGCTGTCTCACCTTCCAGAGTTGCTTTTGTTGAGCAGGTATTCCAGAGTAGAACCTCAGAATAGAGAAAGTATAGAGGTTGCTAAAAAGGAATAGAGGTTGATAAAAAAGAGGTTTTTATCACTAGAGGTTGATAAAAAGGAACACAGGCTGTGGCAAATAAAATGCAAGTCTGTGATCAGGCAAGCAAAAAGGGAATATGAGGAGCATATCGCAAAAAGCATAAAGGTCAACAATAAAACTTTCTTCAAATACATTAGAAGTAGGAAACCAGCCAGGGAGGCAGTGGAGCCCTTGGATGACCAAGAGGTAAAAGGACTACTGAAGGATGACAGGGAAATGGCTGAGAAGCTGAATGCATTTTTTGCCTCTGTCTTCACTGTGGAAGAGGAGAAGTGCTTGCTCACTCCAGAAGCACTGATTTCGGGAGGGGGTTTGAAAGACCTGAATCAGATTGAGGTGACAAGACAGAAAGTCTCATGACTGATGGACAATTTAAAAACTAATAAATCCCCAGGCCCGGATGGCATTCATCCGAGAATTCTGAAAGAACTCAAATGTGAACTAGTAGATCTCCTGACAAAAATATGTAATCTTTCTTTAAAATCTGCCTCCATTCCTGAGACTGGAAGGTAGCTAATGTCACTCCCATCTTTAAAAAGGGCTCCAGGGGAGATCTGGGAAATTACAGGCCAGTCAGTCTGATGTCGATACTGGGTAAGTTGGTAGAAACTGTTATTAAGGAAAGAATTAGTAGGCACATTGATGAGCAAAAACTATTGAGGCAGGCTCAGCATGGGTTCTGTCAGGGAAGATCTTGTCTCACTAACCTGTTAGTGTTTTTTGAGGGAGTGAACAAACATGTGGACAAGGGGGACCCGATAGATATTATTTACCTTGACTTCCAGAAAGCTTTTGATAAAGTTCCTCATCAAAGGCTCCTAAGTAAGTTCAGTAATCATGGGATAAAAGGACAAGTGCTCTTGTGGATTATAAATAGGAAACAGAGAGTGAGTATAAATGGGAAACTTTCTCAATGGAGGGTGGTAAGCAGTGGGGTACCACAGGGATCAGTACTCGGTCTGATGCTTTTTAACTTGTTCATTAACGATTTGGAATTGGGAGTAAGCAGTGAAGTGGCTAAATTTTCAGATGACACAAAGTTGTTCAGAGTGCTGAAAACCAGAGAGGATTGTGAGGCACTCCAAAGGGATCTGTCAAGGATGGGTGAGTGGGCATCAACGTGGCAAATGGGGTTCAATGTGGCCAAGTGCAAAGTGATGCACATTGGAGCCAAAAATCCTAAATATAAATACACATTGATGGGGTCTGAACTGGCAGAGACTTACCAAGAGGGAGATCTTGGAGTCGTAGTAGATAACTCCATGAAAATGTCTAGACAGTGTGTAGCTGCAATAAAGAAGGCCACACTATGCTGGGGATTATTAGGAAGGGAATTGAAAACCAATCAGCCAGTATCATAATGCCCCTGTATAAATCATTGGTGTGACCTCATTTAGAATACTGTGTACAGTTCTGGTCGCCACACCTCAAAAAGGATATTATAGCATTGGAAAAAGTGCAGAGAAGGGCAACTAGAATGATAAAAGGGTTGGAACACTATCCCTATGAAGAAAGGTTAAAACTCTTGGGGTTCTTCAGCTTGGAGGAACGACGGCTGAGGGGTGACATGATCGAGATTTATAAGATTATGCATGGTATAGAGCAGGTTGAGAAAGAAGTACTTTTCTCCCTTTCTCACAATACAAGAACTCGTGGACAGTCCATGAAATTGCTGAGCAGTCGGGTTAGAACAGATAAAAGGAAGTACTTCTTCACCCAAAGAGTGATTAACACATGGAATTCACTGTCACAGGAGGTGGTAGCAGCTAGAAACATGGACAGTTTCAAGAGGGAATTAGATAAACATACGGAGCAGAAGTCCATCAGTGGCTATTAGCCACAATGTATAGATAGGAAATCTCAGTCTGGGGCAGGTGATGCACTCTATTCTTGATGCTGGAGGGGGCAGCAGTGGGAGGGCTTCTAGTGTCCTGGCCCCACTGCTGGACCTCCTGATGGCACCTGGTATTTTTGGCCGCTGTGTGACAGAGTGTTGGACTAGATGGGCCATTGGCCTGATTCAACATTGGCTTCTCTTATGCTCTTATGTAAGTACCCACACTCTGCTCTGCTGACCTATTCCTGTCTGCAGGGGAATGGATCTGGCTCCTCCTTGGCACATTTTTTAAATGCTTCCCCAGGGGAGTCAGTCCTTGGGGAGTGACAGGCCACTGAGCCAATGGATCCTTATCTCAGGTTGGTGAGCTCATTGGCCCTTCTCGCTGGACCTTTTTAAAGGGCTGGCTGCCCCACCCATTCTCCTCTAAAACGTTAGTGCTGCTTGCTCTCCCTGACCCCTCTCATGGTGTCAGGATGGTCTGATCAGGCTATCCTGACTCCGTGCCGTTGTCCCCCCCCCTTTGCAGTATGCGCATAATCGCAAACTCCATAGGGAGCCCTCAGTGCGGAGATGCAATTCATCAATTCCTCTTTTAAGCGCATCAGAAACAAATGGCAAAAAAAACCCCAACTCAGCCACAGTTGCTTCTGATCATGCAGTGGCGGGCTGTACCCGCAGCTTCCAAGGACTGTGTGTGTATAGGAAAATACTTTCCTGGTTCATTCTTGCTAGGCCCAAATGGTCTGGCCACTGACATATCCCTGTGACTTTTGTCACCTGCACAGATGGCATGCCAAATGCCAAACCTGGATATCCATTTCAAAAGCCATCTTGACACCTCTGAGGGGAAGACCAGACTTTGAGATTCTTCCCAAACTGAGTTACACTTCAAAGCTCAAGCAGATGTGCTTTTAGGGGTGTAAGCAATGGCTGCCCCTACATAGTTAGACACACCTTTCTATTCTGTCAGGATTGGATAAATGGCCATGCTCAGTTATGATAGGGGTATGAGGGGATTGTGCTCAGCCTATGAGAAAACTGACAGAACTCTCTTGGACAGTGGGCCCCATTCTAAGAGTTAGTTCCCTTTTGGATTATAAACTTGCAACACTGAGTTTTGCTAGTGGGCAGCAAGCTGGCCTTAATTGCCTACTGCAAGCATGTGGTTCATCCTTAAGATTCCCTGGACAATGGACTTTGTACTACCTGGACCATTGACTTTGAAAGACTGGTAACTATGACATAATTCTATGTGTAGTAAGAGCTGTATAAAGATATAGGCTTTGTTCTTTGCTTTCTAATCTTTGCAAGTCTCTTGTCATATATATGCTTTGCTAAATAAAGATCTTATATAGATTAATCTCATCTGAGTTTGTGTTCATGTAATTGCAACTGATCTCTAAGCCTAGATCTGGTAATCTACGCTGCTCGCTTAGAAAGCTACTACTGAGTGTTCATTAATTATCTGCAGCTGTGGGTAGAGCTGATAAGTTATTAATTCCCAGAAACCAAACAGGAGGTGGGACCTCTCTCCTGAGCCTGGTGGGAATCCTAGTTCTGAGGTCCTGGTGGCAGAATATCGATTTAAATGTTCCTGACGCATGTGGGTCTTTGGTATCTCTCATTCCTGGAGTGGCGTGAGGGGTAAGATCCTGCACATGCTGGCAGAGTATCAGGAATTGGACCTTTCTTATCTCCTGGACTGGGGGTGAGAAGGTTCAAAAAACCTGTACAGTGTGATCAAGCAACTGTGGATCAAATTCCTCCAGAGGAAATAGCCTTGCTCTCCCCCCCCCATTTTTTCTGGCGCGTGTGACCACGACCCTTGAGTAGTCACATGCTCAGCCTAACATACCTTACAAGGTCATTATAAGGATCAAACAGAGGAATGCAGGATGAGTCCTCATTGGGGAGAAAGGTTGGTATAAATGAAGCAAATAAATAAGTTAAAATGTATTCAACTAACTCATGCCATCAGGGGTAGATGAGGAGAAACAAAATGAAATTTAATCCAGATGTTCTGTTTGTTGAGTGATATAGATGATTCCAGAAGTTTCATAGAGCCATTATTAGATGCAGTTGTATTCCCTCTGAAGAAGCAAATGTGTCAGTTCTGCGTCTTTTCCGCTTTTGCTCCAGAATGGCCTGGTTTTGGCTTTGTCCAGCTTAGGCTAATGCAACCATTCCTGGAGAAGTGTTATCTGGTCGTAGTTACTCATCCCATTGTGGCTTCCATAGTATTATAATACATTCATTGTAGATTGTCTTTGAAATATTCTCAGAAACTTCAAATGGATCAAAACACAGTTACTTAACTTTTGGAGGGCAAGCTGGTTGGACCATGTTACATCTGCATTATTACATGTTTGTTGGTCCCCAGTGCATTTCCAGGCTCAACTAAATGTGTTAATAATCTTTATAGCCCTAAATAGTTTGGTAGCTGGATATCTCAAACTTCACCTTTTCTCTTATGCATCGGCCCATTCTTTGAGATCATCTAGTCAAACTCTGGTTCATTTTTCTTGTCTTCTGAAGTTACATGATTGTCCCTTCCTGAAGACTGTGTTTTGAAGGGGAGTTTTAGTTTAAGCAAATGTGCCATCATACCTGCTGCATGCTCTTTGGGAAGCAAGACTGGTACTGCTTGTTTAGATGCATTTTAACTAATTTGGTGATTGTAAGATGCTTTGGGGGTTCACTCAAGCTTAAAAAGAGATATAGATGTTTTAATAAATGTGTATTTTGGCCCATTGAGAATAAAAAGGCACATATTTTAAAATGATCATTTGATGCCTAATTGTCATCCACCCAATGTGTCAGGTAGCAGTCCTACTATGCTTCAGATTTTTTTCACTCAAGAACCACTCAGGTGTTAGCCGAACTGCTTATCTACGCAGTAGGCAGACTAACTTATTTGAGTTGCTGGCCTGTGTATACAGAGAAAGCAAACTTCTCACCAAGAACCCATTTCCCCAAAGAGAACACTTGACAAGGTCTCTTAAGTTAAATCAAGATTCTCTTTACTGAATATCTTTTTGGTACACAGGCATACAAAAACAGATTCACTCACACATACATACAAGTTCCTTTAGTTACAGTAGAAATGGAAATACAATATTGGGATTTTAAACTAAAAGTATTTAGGCAGGGGAAAAGCTCATAATACTTATCTGATCCTGTAGTTTCGACCTGCCACAATGAAGAATATAAGAATAATTTCTAACTAAGGAAAACTCTCACTACACACTGCTGGAACCTGCCAACAAGTGTGGGCTTCTTGTCTGCAGTCCAAGAAAGCACGTGGAAGTTATCTTAAGTTACTTAGCTAGCTAGTGAAGAAAGATGGATCAAGGCGAGTTGCTTGGCGGCAGGAGGCCAAGAACAAAGGTTGCACCTCTTTTTATCAGCTAGTATTGGGGCTGGCTTCGGGTGTCTCTGGTCCATCCCATCCCTATACCTATTGGCTATAGGATGTGGGGGTACCCTCCTACTAAGGTGGGGCAATATTGAAAGTCTACACCTTTCTACAAGGGAGCATTTGGTCAAGGTGCAAAGATAGGTTGGCATGGAAACCATAGATGTGCAGATGACTCTGGCTCGGTCCAGGTGGCAGTCTTAACACATGCAAATGCCAAGCATCCTGTGGGTTACATGCGAGGTATGGATTCCTCAATGGTGGAAAGGCTGTTATTTTCACATCCTTCTAGAGAACCATAATGGAGATGCTAATGGAGATGCTTCTTGTTCCCAATGTCTCATGGGTAGAGATATGCAAGGTGTGTGTCTGTGGCTTCATTTTCATGAAAGTACAGGCTGTGTGGTACCTTCCTAGTGCAGAGAGTCACATTAACAAAGCATATATTTCTCCCAATGCAAAGACGCTTGCTGGCATCATTCTGGTGTGTGTGCAGGTCAGAAAATAACAAATAAAAGCATTTTCAAAGTACATCTCCTAACACAGGTGCCAATGTGATTCTCCAGCTTCTATTTTAGAATCAGTCAAGAATACCTTTTGTGCTCCTGTTTCAGCTTCAGAGCTTTAATATAAACCCTAACCACCGTTTTTAATGGGATAAAGAGAGTTGATGCTTTGCTCCATTTCCCCTCTTAAGATGGGGAGCAAATACACAAACAGACTGGGAATTCACGTACTACAAAGCCTTGTTAGCAACCCAACATGAATTGGAACTGATAGAGATTGTGGACATTCAGAAAGCACTTCTTCTGCTTAAACAAAAAACCCGGCTCAAAAATCTAAAGGGTCTTAAACTACTAAAATACTGTTTAAATAAGAACAAAAAAATCTCATCTTATTCCACTCGTTCGAGATACAGCTGGAACATTACACTGTACTACTACTGCAATTAAATGTGTATTCCATGACATCTAAACTGGATGTCATCTGGATCTATGCCAACCCTTGACAGAATTTGAACCTCTTCTTAAACTACATCCTACAAAGCTAAAAGGAATGATTTCAGCACTTTACAAAATTGTAAAACAGACTGATCTTTCAAAACCATTACCATACCAATGTAAATGGCAAAAAGACTGTCCTTCACTGGCTCTTGCAGATGGATGGAATATGGTTTGGTCATCAACTGAATTTAATTCTTCAGTCTTGACAACATGCTACCAAATGTTTAAATTAGTTTCCCGATGGTACTTAACACCAAAATCCTTATTGTGTACCTCACCACAGCTGAGTCTAGGTTGTTGGAAAAAATACAGTCAATTGGAACTTTTGTCCACTGTTGGTTGACCTGCCCAGTGTTGGTACCTTTTTGGCAAGCAATTTTGGAGACAGTTACAACAATGGTGAGGATGACACTAGAATTTACTCCAGAATGCCTCCTATTAGGAGCAAATTGGAATAAGGATCAACCTCAATGGATAACTAATGTTACTGCCATCCTTTTATTGACCGCTAAACTCACCATAGCTTCTTGTTGGAAAATCTCCACTGTCCCGACTCTACAGATGTGGCATACACGACTATGGAATCACTATGTTTTAGCTAGACTTTTAATTCTAGACTGAATCAGATGACATCAACTGGAGCGCTCTTTGAGTTTAAGAAAATTTGGTCACCAATCTTAACTTATCTTTCTAATCAGAAGGAAATTTCAAAGGAATTATAGCATTGTTATGTTTAACACATGTTGATATATACTTTTAAATTATATTTACTATTCTTATGTCCTTAATCTTAGCAAGACCTATATGAACTTTTTAATGGTTGATGAAATATTGATATTTCTTTCTCTTCCATTTTGTATTTTTCTGTTAAAATTTAATAAAATGTTTTTTTTAAAAAAACACTTGCTTATTCTGGAGAGCTTTTGAAATTGTGTGTTCTACATTTTGTGGGGCTCCAATTTTTGTTTTTACTGTTACTAGTTGTTTTTTAGCCAAAGTAACTCCATATAATGAGTAGCCAAAGTGGACTCCATATAATGAGTTGTCACATAATTCATAATTTCTAGAATAAGAATTGCTGAGACTCATGTCTGCATGGAATTTATGCCCTTTGACTTGATGTATCTGTCGCCTAAGTCCTTTTCATATAATGGAAGCATGGATAATGAACATTCGTGTAGGGATGAGGGATGAGAAAGCAGTGGCAGGCATTTTACCTCACAGATACACATTCAGTAGTTTATGTGACAACTCCAAAAACTTTGGAGCATGCAGTTTATAATGTAGAATTCTTCATAGAGTCCTGATCCCCAGTGTTCAAGAGAAACAAAGTTGATGTCTTTGCTTAGAGAAACAAAATAAATGGCAAAAAGTCATATATAAAAGAATATCTGAGAAACCTATTGCTGAAGATGTTCTTGATAATTTTGAACATAGATTGGGAAGTTATCCTGTAATCATATTGATATGGTAAATTTCATATTGGGGGGAAAGATGATTTGGACTGGATTTTGTGGGTTTGTGGCATAATGGCCACATGAGTTTTGGAACAATGTGTCATTAATATTTTTTTCAGTGGCACATTGATCTGCAAGAGAACGTTGGCTTCGCTTCTTGTACAATCAGAATGGAGGGGATTCATTTATACTGCAGAAGTGTATTGTAGTGATGATAGTTATTTGATAGTTCTCTGCAGATGTTCCAAATGCTTCATGTTAACAGGATGAGGACAAGAAAAAAGGGTTTTATCCATTTTCACAGCAACTGCAATACATCAGAGTCTGTGTTCAGCAAAAACTCAGCCTACAATGAATTAACTGTTCACTTCTTGAGCCTTGCTGCTTCAGCTCTACAAAAATTGTTTATGGCCTAATATGTTCTGCTGCTGATAAAGCCACAACCAGTTTTGCATGATCATTGACCTTCACACATCAATGTGCATTGTGTCTGGAGGTTTGCTTTACAGTTTCAGGGTTTGTTTGTTTCTTAAAAGTGCAGTGCTTATGTATCAATCAAAGAAGAATGTCTTACAAAGAAATATGTGTTAGACGCAATAAACAAAACCAAACTCAGTAAAGCAAAAGAATCAGTCCTTATTTAAAAGGTGATGTGTCTTTTCATTGCAGCTTTGATTTAATGCAAAAGTTAAGCACTTTTAAATACCATTGATATCAATTTGAGAAATTTAAATATGTGATCAACTCCTCCACTGAAATCAAGGTGGTTAAGTGCAGTCCTAAAGAGGGTTACTAAAATGGATATAGAAGGGTGCATCTCTGCTTATGCCCTTATGAATCCATTAAAGGCATTGAAGTAACTCTGTTTAGGATTGCATTTAGTCATCTTGACTCGATAGCACATTCCACTGCCACAACTCTGCTTAGGACTGTACAGTTAAGTTTGATTACTTTGGTTAAATTGTGTTTGTAGTTGTTAAAACACCTTTCAAATAATGAGATGCTTTGTTGTGTTTTCCCGGTCAGTGAAGATGCAAGCTATCTATATAATCAGTGATATAGGTTGTCACAAATTTTGCAATATAACAAATGTATGTAATGTTTCCCTTACCATTTACTGATTGTTGAATTCATATTCCATTTTTGGTTTTATTGAGAAGTGCTCAGTCTCTTCTTCCTTCTTCTCCCCTCTCTTTAAAATGAAGTATCCTGACTCCTATTATGCTCCATTTGACTGTATTTGTGCTTTCACAGAGTTAGTGACCGAGAGGCCGCATTAGAAGCAGCTTTAAGGTTGCTGCAACAGTTCTACCTGGATCTGGAAAAGTTCCTTGCCTGGCTTACAGAAGCAGAAACCACTGCCAATGTCCTGCAGGATGCTACACGCAAAGAGAGAATACTGGAGGATGCCCAAGGGGTCCGAGAGCTCATGAAACAGTGGCAGGTAAGCCAAGTGATTGAAATTATAGAATTGTTTAAATTATAGAAAGAGATATGCTCACATTTGACATTGAAAATTTTTTAAATAGTGTAGTGTGCCCGTGTGTGTGTTTGTGTGTCTGTTAGTGGTGATGACTTGCTTCAAGCTAAGAAAACATGCCTCTTAACATGATATACAAGTTATATAAAAGAATACAGAGAACATAAATCATACTTTTATCTAAGAACTCATTTTGGGGAATAGCATTATGTTAATGTAAGAAAATATTAAGAATTGAACCATTGGGTGGAGGGAGAAAGCTAAATAATCTTTTGCTAGCAGATTTTTGTTTTGTTTTGTTATTGGACAACTAATGGAAACAGATCCTTAACAGGTCACTAGTATAAATGTATGTATGCTTCATACATTTTTGTACTTATTGCAGTAATATAAATTCTATCTAGATTCCCCCCCCCCAATTTTCTTGTCAGAACTAGTTCAGTTTGATGTATCATTTCCAAGAACCCATATTGGCACAGGCTGATAAGTTAAAATTGCACTAGTTTTTCATAATTAGGGAATCTTTTTCTCCCTCTTGGAAACAAACATAAAACAAAGCAGTTTCAGAATAATGGTTTTTATTTTTACATGAATGTGTCAATAATATTTAGTCATCAGATTTTGTGGCATGCATATTTGCATTGTACTACCTTTATGTATCATAATGCATGTGCGAGAGGATAAATGTTTGATTTGCCAAGTTTGGAGATACACCTAGAGCACAGTACTGTACTGTAAAATATTGTTACTCTATTATTTAGACATTAAATGGCAATACATTCAGCTAAACCTAAAAATAATCAGTGTATAAAGACCATGTAAGTTAATTGTTTCTGCATCTTGAATAGTTACAAGGCTTCCTGGAATGACTCTCGAATCTCTTAATATAATAAATTAATTGTTGAGAATTTAACTGAGCATGTCTGCCTTTAAATATATATATAAATATCATGTGAGTTCCTTTGGTCAATCACAGTATTTCTTGTAGGGGAGGGAAATTTAAACTGCAGCCCTCTGTTACATTGGACATTTTGTGCTGTGTGTGTGTGTGTGCTGCACTTGCTGGTCCTTAGTGTCTTGGGAGAGATGCCTTGCTTGGATTATGCTAGACATCAACCAGATGGATCCTGTCTTGATGGCATTTCTTGACACATTGTTCTGATTAATTTATTATTGCTATTAGCTAGCATTTCCTCCATTCTTTTTCTCTGGGGGAGGGTTAGTAAGGGAGGGGACACATTTTGTCACTGTGGGGTGTTTTTCTGGAAAGGTATTATATGTAGTGTCTTTGGCTCTGTGTGGTTTTATGTTTTGATTGTTTTGATCTTCTGCTTTTCCTTTTTTGTGCTTCTGAGAAGTTTGTTTCTTGTTTTTTATTGTGTTTCACCTCCTTGGATTCTTGGCTTTGCCTTCAGTTAGTGGGTTATCCATTTTATACCTTTTTGCAGATTAATTAGTTTTTTAGGGTAACATTGGATTTTTCATCACTTATCTCCCTTCCCTCCACTATGAGATTGATGGGTCAGGTGGCACCTCACTAGACAGATGCTCTGGAAGGACTGCTTTGACTTGCAGTTACTAACTTTGGTTGGAAAAAAACAAACTCATCTCCAGAAAACCAGCAGCCATATTTTTGCCTTTTCCCACTATGCATTGAGGTTGGCTGGGGGCTATAACATTGGACCCCTTTGTCCAATTTACTTGAAACTTGAAGAGTCTTTAGAAGACAGGGTGGACAAGGTTCCGAAACCATTTGGTAAAAAAATTACAGTGCACGAAAATCTGCTATTTTCCATGCATGGAAAATCATGGGCCAGCATCTGATTCATTCATAATGAAAACAGAACTGGAACTAATGAGTCTTTATAATACGACATTTCCAGTAATTCTTAAACCAATACACTTTTCCTTTCTTAAATTTTGATATGAATTTAAAATGATAATTTTTCCATTGCACACCTCTATATTCTGCCATAAAACAGTACATTTTGTCTGATTTATAATGTTTCTAGTAACTCAGTTGTGCTGTTTTGAACACAGAAAGCTTTTAGTTATTTATCCCCCACTTTCTCCCCCGATGGGGACTCAAAGCAGCTTACAATATCATTATCTCATCCTCCATTTTATCCTCATAACAAACACCCTATGAGGTATGATATGACAGAGAGAGTGACTTACCCAACGTCTCCCAGCAAATTTCCATGTTAGAGTGGGGTTTTGAATCCTATTTAAAGTGGGGATTGAATCTTATTTAAAAGATAACCATATGCTGTGTTTTGCCTGAGTTTAGAATGTTCCAAACAAAATCTGATTATACTGCAGATGATGAAAAGCATTTGATAGCAACCATGAGTACTTCCTACATAACATTCAAAGGGGAAATTTCCATCTTTCTCCAATGTGCATATGGACTTGCATGTGGAATTCCACATTAGATGTTATGCAAAAGCAGATGTGAAAATTCATCTTTGTGGCTTCTGTGCAGTCACACATAAGCAGGCCAGCTGCAGAGAATGATTGTAAAAGCCAGAGTTTTCTTGCCCAAACCAGTATGTGATGGAGGCTTGCTCCTTTCTTCAATTCTATCTTCATTGCTGTGAAAACAGGACACTTTTCCTTTTAGCTCTTTGAGCTACCTCAGATTGTCTTCTTTGTATCATCTCCCTCTGGTTGATATTTTCCTGTCACTTTCTCCGCTCTGCTGTAACTTCAGTAAAGAAGAAGAGGAAGAAATTATATATGCATATAATTTATAAGGGTCCAATTAGATTTGTTACAGGGTCATGCCTTCCTGTTGCAAGATAGAGCAGCAGCCCTGAGGACCACGTTTTTCAAGTTTACCACTAATAGGCTTCAGTTAGACAAAGCAGTTCAAAGGCTGTTGGACCTTATGGCCTCCTTGACTAGCTTAGTGCCATCTGCCTATCTTTTTATGAGACCCCTGCAAAATTGCTTCTTGCACTCCTTCTTTATTCAGAGAGATCCTCAATGGAGGAAACTCTATACTCAGGAGCATAGTGTGCTGCCTGTTATGGTGGTTCCAATGGGAAAATTTGTTACAGGGTTGTGAGTTTGGCATTCCTCTTCACAACCTCCAATTTTTTACTGACACTTTGCTTTTAGGTTGAGGGCACATCGTAGCTTTCATTGTGTCAGAGGGCACTAGTCTAAGGCTGAATTAAAATTGCATATCAGCCTTCCAGAACTTAAGAAAGTTAGGTATATTTTGGTTTCTCTTACAGCCCTAGTCAGCAACAAATGTGTTGTAGTATGAACAGAAAATACTACAACAAAATTTTACATAAACAAGGGGGCAAGAGCAACATTTCCTTGTCTACAGAAGCATCTTATTATGGCAATGGGCTATCCAGCACAGTACATCTCTTGAGGCCGTACACTTCACCAGAATTGCAAACTCTATGGTGGACTACCTCAGCATAGATGTTACATCCACTCACAAATGGTCCATTACAGACTGCTATTTATCCCATTTTCCAACACTGGGGCATTCCCTGAGCGGACCTCTTCATCTCCCATCTCAGTGCAAAATGTCCCCACTTCTGCTCACTAGTTGTGACCAATGTGGATGCTTTTCAACTGGAGTGACACAGGACTGTTTTCCATATACATCCTGGGCAGGGTTCTAGTGAAACTGAGGACAGAATTGTTTATGGTAAAGATTTTTCTGCAAACCTTGAAATTGCTTCAAGTTGTAAAAAGATCTCTCCATTGTACATGGCCTTTACTCATGATTTTAACAATACACATCTAGGATCAAGTTCAGAATAGGTATTTTCCTTCCTTATTATACCATTTCATTTATTTATTTGGTATTATAAATGCTGTATATGGATGATGCACATGAATGCATCATTTATTAGAACTGACAATAACATAAAATTTAAAGTGATTTACAATCTCATACTATTTTCTGGAGATTCCCCCCACACACACACAAACCTAACAGTTACTCGGAGGAGTTGTATAATTATGTGTTACTTTTATTGTCTAATTTAAATATATCAAGGGCTCCCAATAAGGCCAGAATTGATACATGTCCATATTAAGGGAATGAAAGTAATGAACTTTACTTTCTGTTTTAGTACTCGTGGTGATGTGAAATTTCAGCTGTGTTAATTACCCTTGTGGGTTTGTAGCAATAATTATATCTGACATTGCCTTCCAGTTCTGTAATATTAGATGTAATTCAGAAATTGGCATAGATTTATCATGTTATTATATCAGTGTAATCATTATAAATTAAACCTGCAGATCAATTTAATTAGATGTTGATATCTTTCCGAAATTTAACAAAGCAGAAGTGAATATGACAACTATCATTATTTGAAATGATAACCTGAGAGTATCTCTGTTTCTGAAGTTTTTGCCTTGGCTGAAAGACTTTGATAAAAATTCTATACAGAAAGAATATATTTCGACTCTCAGGACAGGAAGGATATTTTCAAAGGTCATGTTCTTTAGTGAAACATTGTGAAAAGTTTAGGAGGGATTTAGAGATGATGGAATACATTAGGAAGCAACTATGTATATTAATCTTCACAGTTCGATGTTCATTGTTTTTATGTTGCAACATCTCCTCTCAAGCCACTTCCCCTCCTGCAGGATGTCAGATGCTTATTCCAGATGGAGTTAGGAATGCTGTTTAGGTGAGTGCACATACAGTAAAAAACTGATGGGATCAGAAAGATTCAAGTACTCCCATTCTCTTGTAACTTTTGCACTCTTCATAGTTCCAACCCAGAAGCAGCAGCAATTAAGCATATAATGTGTAGCCCTGTACATTTCTTCAGGAGGCTGTGGAAATTTCATTCAAATGTGTTCTCCTATTTTTTTTTAAAGTTTTCACTTAAATGCTACTTTACTTACTAGAAATGTGAAAATCCACCCATCTTGATTTGATTTATGTAGAAGAAGTATGGACTTTTTCTGAGAATTCTCCAAAACTTATGAGACTAGGGGATCCTCTCCCATGTTGGCATTCCTTTGCCAGTTTCCTTTCTCCCCAATGTTTTCAGAAACCGGAAGAGCATGCAAGAAGTAAGAATGTTCGTTATATATCCTGCCCCATGCTATGATGGATTTTGAGCTTGGCTAAAGTCTCCATTGTTGACATGCGCTTTTGGGACTGTAATTTTTCCCCATTACTCCTGAGGTGCAGGGTGGAGAAACTTTACTTGCCAGAGTCAGCAGAGCAGACTTTAAGGATGTTTAGAAGTGTTCATTCTAGAGCAAGGAACTATGAAGGAACAATCCTCAGAAGTCTAAAGTGTAACTTTTAAAATTAATTTTGGTCAATAAATCTGGATGGATAAAAAAGGTACTTTCCAAAGTTCATATCAGTAATGAAGGAACATCTTAGAAAAACAGAGTCCTCAGCTTTAGTCTGAGAATCTCCCACACATCCCTCATCTTCATAAGACTGTGAATGGGTGGAAAAGGGAAAAGAGAGAGAAACTCCAAGATCAGAGGGCTGGCTCCAAGCCATTATGGGCTCTTAATTATTTTACATTTAATATTTAGCCATGTAGAAGGAATATTGTGTTATCTGCTCTGATTCTTAGTTACTTAAATGTGATGCAGACAACTATGAAGGCAGTATGGGATGGTAACCAAGGTGATTGGTTCAGGTTCAGTTCCCACCCCCTCCTTGTCCTCACCACCTTTGTCTCCATGTACATAGTAATGAAGCATTTTGAATTGTTAAGGCATCCAAATTCCAGCACTATTCATTTCTGAGTTAATTACCTCTAAAAAAATTCTTTAAAAATTTATAAAAACTTTCTGTAAACCACAAAGTGATAGGTTGGGTGAGTGAAATTGATACTAAAATAATTATACTGGGAAGCCATGGAGTGTGACCCTTGGGGTTGTTACCTGCCTATTTAGTCTCTCACTGTATTTGTTGATATTAGGTATTAGCAATATAGTTCTCCTATTACTTTTATGTTTGTGCTATTTTGAGGTTGTGATGCATAAGGAAAATGCTTCCAGCATTTCGGAATATTAATCAAGTACAACTGTACTGGAGGGTTTTTTCTCTTGTCACTAAGGTATAGACCTGCCCTAACCACAAAGAACGAAGTGGTTGACAACACTGACATGGGCTGAGTCCAGACTGGCAATTTGCCCCGGTAGGGACCCGGGCCAGCGACGATTAAATTCCGGAGTAAATTGGGCGTTCACACAGGCACATCTGCCTGACATCCCCCACCTGTAGCCAACCTGTGCTGTTGCGCTTCACTGCCGGATTAAAAAGATACCTCATAAAACTGGTAGCAAATTCGAAAGCCTGCATGTATCGTGTGTTTCTCTGCTTCTGGGAAGTCTGAACGCGCAGCCAAAAAGCCGGGAGCAACCTGCGTTGGGCAGGAGGCAGCAGCGGTGTGATTGGCCGTGCTCTGCTCTACTGCCCAATGCAGTGCCGGCGCTGCGGGGTCCTCCCCTGTATGCGCACATACACCCATACACCCACAGCTGAATTAATGGGGAAACACCGAATACAGCGCGCCTCCGGGGCAGCAGTCTGAACGCTCCTGCCCAGCTCCACCCTGTATCTTCTGGCAGCAGCCCGGGCTGTGTGGACAGGAAAACCCAGTACAGTTTGTTCCGGGGCTTTTTTTGCCATGCCTGGCTACCGGAGCAAACTGCCAGTCTGAACTCAGCCATGGTCTTGAATTTGAATACAAGAACAGGTTTGTAACAGATCTGTGGTCTTGTTGCTGGTAATAACACAAGACATAACACATTATGACTTAGTTCAAAGCATGAGAGGAATCCTTTATTTAATTAAACTATGGTTAATATGATGTAAAAAATAATGGTTTGAAGTTAATATGTTGTTGAAGGTTTTCATGGCCGGAGTTCATTAGTTGCTGTAGATTTTCCAGGTTGTGTGGCTGTGGTCTTAGCATTGTGGGACCTGACGTTTTGCCAGTAGCTGTGACTGGCATCCTCAGAGGTATAACACAGAAAGATGGAGTACTCTCTGTGTAAAGGTGAGCAGAAAACTGATAGGCAAGTCATTTATTTCTACCCTGGAAGGTGGGGTAGGTCTGAGTCAATTATCTAGTGTAGTTCTCCAGGTTATTAACATTCTGATGGAGGAGCTTTCCTGAGGAGGTTCTTTTGTCTATGGATTGTTTCCTGAGACAATATGGATTGTTTCAGGTGCAAAATTAGGACAGTTGGCACTACCCTCAGCTGAAAACAATTTAGCTCTGGCAAGGTCACCATGCTATCCACCTCTAAGCTGTCTCTAACTGTCTCTGGGAAGTTTCCTGTAGGCCTCTTTGCAGCCTGAACCAAAGATTTTATTTTACAGCACAGAACAAGGAACCATCTTTCTTTACACCCTCTTTGGCCATTGCTAGGCAATCACAGCAATATTACGAGCCTTCAAGCCCTGGTGTCATGTTGGGGAGGGCAGAGCCCTTCCCAATGCTATACTGTCCTTTGAGGGAAGATTCATCAGGGCCAGGCTTAGCAGCAACCCTTGAACAACATGCTGCCATCTGCTTGCCACCGTTTAAAAGCAGCTAACCCAAAAAAGCCAGTGTGATGTAGTGGTTGGAATTTCATACTAGGATCTGGGAGGACATTCTGCCATGAAAGCTCACTGGGTGACCTTAGGCTAGTCATACATTCTCAGCCTAATTTATCTCACAGCATTATTGTAAAGAAAAAAATGGAGAAGGGGAGAGTGATGTAAGTTGCTTTGGGTCCCCATTGTGGAGGAAGGTGCAGTCTACATGAAATAATAAATAAAGTTAAAGATGGAGGCAGATAAAATGTACGTTGGTTGGTGGGTAGGAAGGAGAGAAGGAAACAGGGAAAGGTGAAAATACAGGGATTGTTAGGAGGAAGGAAAGTGGAAATAATCTGAGGAAGGGGATGTAGGGATTTAGTCCTTGCAAGTTCCCTACTAAGCAACTGGACCCAACCCTGCAGCTGGCATTGAGCCACTGGGCCATAGTTTTCCCAGGCAGAGGCTGCCAGGGGGAGGAAAGGAGGGAAAGCTGAAGACAGGGAAGCAGCTAAAGGTAGATTGGCTGGTGGGTGGGAAGCAGTTAGGAAGCAGGAAGAGGGGCTAGGCTATGGGAATTCTCGGGGAAGGGAAAGTGGAAATAATGAGGGAGGGGAAATGAGATGCCCCCACCGGTCCTTGCAGGTCCCCTGCTTGTAGTCAAAATAAGCCCTGGTGGTGCATTATGTTTGAATTGAGCCTCTGTGTAATAGACCATAAAATCTGAAAGCTAAGAAAGCTTCAGGACTCAGACTGTTGTAACAAAGAGACTGTCTTGTAACCAGATATACAAACATTCAAAATACCTAAAGCTTGACTAGCTCAAGAAGCAGAATGTTCTTGCTATATTTGGTCAGGGTGTCTTTCCTTTTGTACACCTCTTTGATGGACAGGTGCCTGTCCTGTCCTTTTTTAATCATATACCAAACCCCTACTGCTGGGTTATGAATATGCAGAGCCATAACAGCATACTAACACATGAGTGGCTAAAACTTTGGGCAGGAGACTGATTCACTGATGTGGCATGTGCATGCCCTACCCATTGCCATGGGGGCTTGCAAAACCAGGCACCCACTTAAATAAGTACAATTTTATCAACAAGGGCAAGTTTTCATGAGTACAAAATCTAATTACAATCAAGCAACCAGGTGGGTTTGATTACTTTTACTGACCTTATTGGAATGTCTCCTTCCATGGATGAAACCTCTGCACCTTTTCCACTCTACCTAGATGCAATCACCTTTTGTTACTTTTTTGGGAAGCTCCCCCTCCTAACTCAGTCAAAGTCAGGAAACCCACAGATTTTCATCTTGGACACAACCTGAATTCCTGGAAGTAGGGGGAGAGGGGAAGAAGCAGAGGTGTATCTGGGTATCACTGTATGCAATAAGGCAATGTATATAACTAGTAATGAAGATTACCAGTTATACACACGCACACACTTGTATCAGTTAGTTACTGGTGATGCACATTCACTTTTCACTGCAAATCAGTCCTCATCAGACTAGTTACTAGATAATAGACAGTGGCAAGGGCTCAGTTAATTCTTGCATCCTCTTTCACTGCAAAATGAAAGGCAGTACTAAACCAGGCAACATTTGAGATTAAGAACAGCCTAAGATTTCTCTACACAAGAGTTTTATGCTAAGGAATGAATTTCTGAGATCTTTTCACTCTTTTTTCCCCCTTTAAAAGGAGTAGGAAGAGAAGAATTCAGCAATCTGATTAACATTGCAACATTACCATGGCTTTTTAAAAATAAATAAATAAATCATTAGTTAACAAACAAGTGCACATAGCTACCATACACAGACGATCCCATTGTGTATTCTGGCTTGCTGTCAGCCTTCAAATGAAAAGGCTGGGGTGCTTAACATAAGTGATAGATGGAACATATATTTGTGGAGCATGGATTAGTGCTGAAGGCACACACTTGGGCCTCTTAGCCATCTCCATCCAGTAACTTATATTCTAATAGTGAAGTTGGTATATCTTTAGATACTTAAATCCAGTGACTAGAGCTGTGAACAGGCAAGACAGATCTTTCTAGAAACCTGAAAAGGGCCCCAAGTTTGCAGAAAAATGTGAAATAAAAAAACTACACTGGGCAGCTTAAAAATCTGAAAATGATAACAGGAGTCCCTGTAGCTTTAAGCAGCGGATTTCTTTAGTGGCTGTTGCTAGGCAACCATATTATTCCAGTCTTCAGTTTCTGTCAGTAAAAAGGCAGGGGTAGGAACAGGGCCCTTTCCAGCCCTATTTTGTCCTTTGAGGGAGAATTTATTGGGGTCAAGCCTGGCTAGGATTGCCAGCTCCAGGTCGGAAAACTCCCGGAGATTTTGGGGTAGAGTCTTAGGAGGACAGGGATTAGGGGAGGGAAGAGGCCTCAACCAAATATAATGCCATAGATTCCACCCTCCAAAGCAGTCATTTTCTTCTGGGGGACAGATCTCTGTTGTCTGGAGTTCAGTTGTAATTCTGGGGTATTTCTGGGTGACTTAATACCACTCGAGATGCATAAGCGAATTAGTCCTGGATACTTCCTACTGTTCAACAGCAAACACCCTAGAAAAGCCAGTGTGGTATAGTGGTTACAGCTACAGAGGAGGGTCTGTAAGACCCAGGTTCAAATTGCCATCTTGCTGTGGAAGCTCATTGGGTGATTTTGGGCCAGTCACTTACTTTCAGCCTAACCTTCCTCACTGGATTGTTGTGTGGATAAAAACAAGAAGAGAATAAGGTAAGTTGCTTTGATCCCAACTATGGAGAAAGTTGGGGGATAAATGAAGTTAATAAAGAATAAATATTGCTGAAGATGGGAGGCAGATAAAAGGTAGGTTGTTGAATGGCTGGGAAGGAGAGAATGAGCCAGGGAGAGGATATGGGGATTGCCAAGAGGAGGGAAGGAGATTAGGAAATTCCTAACACTGGGAGGGGGAGATTGGGGATGGCTGGGGTTTGAGGAGAGGAGGGACCTCAGAGGTGTGTAATGACAGACTCCACCCTCCAAAGCAGCTATTTTCTCCAGGGGAATTAAGGTTGCCAACCTCCAGGTGGGATTTGGAGACCACCCTGAATTACAACTGCTCTCCAGATAACACAGATTAGTTCTCCTGGAGAAAATGGCTGCTTTGGATGGTGGACTTTATGGCATTATACCCTGCTGAGGTTGCTTCCCTCCCTTAACCTTGCCCTCCAAAGGCTCCACCCCTAAATTTATATATTTATTTTATTTTATTTCTTCAAATTTGTACTCCGCCCTCCTTGCTGAGGTAGGCTCAGGACAGCTTACACAATAAAAGCATGATAACAATAAATATCATAGACATTTAAAACAATTAAAACAATGTTACATTAATATTAAAGTGCTAGCAGTTATATTATAACATCATACAGATGGCTTTATACATTATGTAGATTAATTTGGTATATAGCACATTGATCTTTCTTAAATACAGTCGGCGAATGCAGGCTGTCAGTGATAGACCAGGCATCAGGCTTTTATTGTTGTTAAGGTGATGGTAGTAATGATGCTGATGGTAGTGGTGGCTCTTAGTTGAAGGCCTGGTGGAAGAGCTCCATCTTGCAAGCCCTGTGGAACTGTAAAAGGTCCTGCACAGCCCTAATCTCTTCTGGGAGCTCATTCCACCAGTGTGGAGCAGCCCCTGAGAAAGCCCTGGCCCTGGTTGCAGCCAGCCTGGTGTCCTTGGGACCTGGTAGGAACAGTGGGTGTTGTGACCCTGACTGGAGTGCTTTCTGGGGTATATATGGGGAAAGACAGTCTCTCAGGTATGTCAGCCCTGGCCATAAAGGGCTTTAAAGGTAAGAACCAGCACCGTGAAGCGAATCCGATATGCTATTGGCAGCCAGTGCAATGCCTTCAGGACAGGCTGGATGTGCTCCTTCATGGGGAGGCCCATCAGAAGTCTGGCTGCAGCAATTTGCACTAGCTGCAGCTTCCAGATTTGCGACAAGGGCAGCCCCATGTAGATAGTGTTACAGTAGTCTAATCTCAAGGTGACCATCGCATGGATCACTGTTGCTAAATCGTTGTGTTCGAGGAAAGGAACCAGCTGCCTAATCAGCCGAAGATGGTAAAAGGCCAACTTGGCAGTGGCTTCTACCTGGGCCTCCATTGTTAAGGAGGCATCCAAGAGCACTTCCAAGCTTCTAACCTCCGGCGCTGGCACCAATGGTGCCCCATCAAAGGTTGGGAGTGAGATCCCTACTGCTGGACTGCCCCAATTCAAGCAAAGGACCTCCGTCTTTGTCGGATTCCGTTTCAGTTGGCTCAGTCTAAGCCATCCAGCCACAGCTTGTAACATCTGGTCCAGATCTTCCAGTCTGGAGCCAGACTGACTGCCCAACATCAGATAGAGCTGGGTGTCATCTGCATACTGGTGACATCCCAGCCCATATTTCTGGGCAAGGGGGCGTATGTAGATGTTGAATAACATTGAGGATAGCACTGCCCCTTGAGGCACTCCACATTCGAGTGGGTACCTCTGGGAGAGCTAATGCCACTCTTTGTCCCTGACCATGGAAGAAGGAGGCAAGCCATTGCAAGGCAGCTGTAGTGGGAAATCAGCCTGACTGTATCAACTGTGACGGGAAGATTGCAGCAGAGCGACAGGACTTTATCTGTGAAATAGCTTGCAAAAGCCTCAGAACCAATATCCAGTTCTCTAGAATTCCGCCTGCCCTGTGGCAAAACAGTTAAGGACTGAATTGTTCCAAATAATTGGGCTGGGTGTGATTTCCCAACCTCGATCTAGTAGCCCTAAGGGAAACTGATCTCTGTAGCTGTAGCTTTTGTGATTCCAGGAGATCTCCAGCCCCGACCTGGAGGTTGGCAGTCCAAGAAGGAAGCAGGAAAAGGGGAGAGACTATGGGGGCTTTCTGGAAAGGGAAAGAGGAAATAGTGCAAGAGGGGGAAGTGAGATGTCTCTTGTAAATCCTTGAGAGTTACCACTTGTTCATATATGAACAAATGTGTGCAAAAAAGCCAACTAAAAGCATTAAAATAATGGGAGAAGTAGACAGGAATAACTACTTTCCCCTCCTTATCTAGCAACCAAGCCCCCCAAACCTGTCAGTTTTGATAATTTCTGAATAGTAGTTCAAAAGAGGAGTTTATTTTCTTTTCCCCAGAATTGATGGTTATTGTTAATTCTAGTTAGTTTGCAGGTGAGTGGTTGTTTCTCAACTCTAAGTTAAACATTAGGAAATTAGCAATGCAGTTCTAAACAGTAACTCTCCTAAACCCATTGACTTCAATGGATTTAGACAAGTGTAACTGTTTCAGTAGGCTGGAAACCTAAGAACGTTTCCTGGAATAAGCCAAATCATGGGATTTACTTCTGAACTAACCTGTTTAGGATTGCTTTCTAACAGTGTGGTCCTTTGCATAGTTATTACAGTCAGAGACCATCAATTTCAGCAGGGCTAGAGTGGAGTAACTCGGCATAGGATTGTAATGCAAGAGTCTTAACCGTGAGCAGAAATCTAGTTTGAGTATTTTATTTTAGTAGAAAGGTGAAAGCCTTTCATCCAGTTTTAATGTAGATTTATCTCATGTTGCAAAAAAGACAGTAAATGTGGGGACAGTCTTTTAAAGACTGTTTTTCTTTATCAGTGGATGGTATCATGCTTCTACACAAACTTGATCAGCTTTGGGAGCTTTTTAAAGGGAAAAAAATGAATGTTGGCATTTTTCTCTCATCACATTTTAATAAACAGATTCCTCTGGTGAATTTAGCCTGAAGAATATGCATTTTATAAAAACTTTTTTAGAAATGGCCTCATGCTTTTGTGCATGCCAAGAGTGTTAAAGAAGCTGGGCCCCTGATTCACCCTCAGATCATGTTTGCAGTCCCTCACGGGCAGGGAGACAGGTGGAAGGGATGGGTCAGTTGGGCAACTGGGGAGCCAGGTGGCTGCAAGGGTGCAAAAAATATGCCTGCTCCTCCCAAGGTTTCCTATGATAGGGAGGAGCCATTGAAAGGAATTTATGCTGTGCCACCACCTGGTGGCCACGATGGTTTGTTTGCCTGCACATCCCTCCCTGAGTGTTGATGCTTTAGGGAAGACTGCATGCAGGAGTTGCAAGTTGTTGCTAAGGGGAAGGGTGTTGTGATGGGGGATACACAGGTTAGGTTTCTGTTCAGATTTGTTTGTTTGCTTCATTTCTCTGTCACATTCTGGGATGGTATTAGCATGGGAAATTTTTCCCATTTTAGGAAAACCAGCATGTGTGCCCATTTTCCCTGTGTGTGGGGCTCTCCTTAAGATATCTTGGGGTGAGGGCTTTCAAGGGGCATGCCCAGCTTGAGGGCTGCCAACGGGTTGCCCTCAGGCTCAAGTGGCAGCGGAGTCCACTTAATGGTGATCATCGCTGTGGAATCCGGCAACACGCCATCCCATGGTTCTCCTCCACCACAGTGGGTGGGCTGGGGGTGCTTCAGCTGGCAGGCAGGTCAGTTGATACCAGGATCCAGTCAGTCCATGCTATGCCAAGGCTTCTTACAACGGTAACCAATAAAGTTGTGGCTATTTTATTCTAAAAGGACGAGATTGTGTTTACTGGGGGCTGCTATAAGAGGGTACTTTGCCTCTGCTGCCTTCTTCCCTCTCCAAGGCGCTGGGACTGCAATAATTATTGCTGTAGAAATTGCTACATTGTGCATTGTGACTATTGTACTGCTGAAGGGGTTTCCTTATGTTAAGCAAGGTTTTATTCTCAGAATAGTATCTTCATGCATAAAACAGGAGTCCTTTTATATTCAGAATTTGCTGGCTTGCACTCTTGAAATCAGAGCAGTCATTTACTCAATATTATACAGCTGTTTCAGGAGGCTGTTTTTATGCAGACTTTCACTTTTAAGACTTTTATGGATAACTGTTAAGAAAACAGCCTTCATCCAAAGTACAAATATAAAATCTACACTCTTTTGAATGTGTATACAGCTTTGTTAATGTTTGACTTTTGCTACCATGGGCCTGCTAAAGCAGAAGTCATTTAGATTTGTGTGTTTAAATTGTTAGGTGTCAGCCATGTTATACTGATCCAGTGCAAGTCTAAGAACATTTTCTTGATGAATACAGTACAATCCTAAACAGAGTTGCTCCCCTCTGTTGGACTTTGCTTAGGATTGCATTGATAAACTCTTATATAATCGTAAGAACATAAGTGAAGCCATCGTGGATCAGGCCAGTGACCTATTTGGTCCAACACTCTGTGTCACACAGTGCCCCAAAACTGGGTGCTATCAGGAGGTTCACCAGCAAGGCCAGAAGCCCTCCCATTGTTGACCCCCAAGCACCAAGAACACAGAGCATCACTGCCGCAGGCATAGTGTTCCCTCTATACCTTGTGGCTAATAACCACTGATGGACCTCTGTTCCATATGTTTATTCAATCCCCTCTTGTCTATGCTTGTAGCTGCCACCACTTCTTGCAACAGTGAATTCCACATGTTAAATACTCTTGGGGTGAAGAAGTACTTCCTTCTATGTGTTCTAAGCTTACTGCTCATTAATTTCATTGAGTGCCCATGAGTTCTTGTATTGCGAGAAAGGAGAAAAAGTACTTCTTCTGCCTTCCATATCCCATGCATAATTCAGTAAACCTCTATCATGTCACCCCTCAGTCGTTGTTTCTCCAAGCTAAAGAGCCCTAATCTCTTTAACTTTTCTTCATAGGGAAAGTGTTCCATCCACTTAATTATTTTAGTTGCCCTTTTCTGCACTTTTTCCAATACTGTAATATCTTTTTGCGGTGTGGTGACCAGAACGGTACACAGTATTCCAAATGACACCGCACCATCGATTTATACAGGGACATTATGATACTGGATGATTTGTTTTCAATCCTCTTTCTAAAAATCCCCAGCAAAGAATTTGCCTTTTTTTAATTGCAGTGGCACACTGAGTTAACATCTTCAGTGAATTATCTACCACATCTCCAAGATCTTTCTCCTGGTCAGTTACCACCAATTCGGACCCCCCTAATGTGTATTTATCGTTAAGATTTTTGGCTCCAATGTGCATTACTTTACACTTGCCCATGCTGAACATCATTTGCCACATTAATGCCCTCTCACCCAGCCTTGACAGATGTCTCTGGAGCTCCTCACAGTCTTCCCTGGTTCTCATTGCCCTGAACAATTTAGTGTCATATACAGACTTAGCCACTTCACTGTTTCTTCCAAACTCCAAATCATTAATGAACAAGTTAAAAAGCAACTGGACCTAGTAGTGAGCCCTGCAGTACCCCACTTCTTACCACCTTCCATTGTGAAAACTGCTCATTTATACTCAGTTTCTGCTTCCTATTAATCAACCAGTTTTTAATCCACAGGAGGACTTGTTTTCCTATCCCATGACTGCTAAGGAGCCTTTGATGAGAAACTTTATCAAAAGCTTTTTGGAACTTAGACAGATCATGAGAAGGGAAGGCAGGAAGGCTAACATTAGTGCTTAGTTCTTGTGGCCCTTTCTTACATGCCCAGGGAAATGCTGATCTCCACTTTGGGGTCAGGAAGAAATTGTTATCCGGGCCAGTTTGGCCAGGGATCCTGGAGGGCTTTTCCCCTCTATTCTGGGCATAGAGCTGGGGTTGCTGGTTGTGTGGGGAGAGGTATTTGTGAATTTCCTGCATTGTAAAGGGTTGGACCAGATGACCCTGGAGATCCTTTCCAACTCCATGATTCTATGATTCTAAGTTTAGGTAAACATCTATTGGGTCCCCCTTGTCCACATGTTTGTTCACTCCCTCAAAGAACTCTAAAAGGTTACTGAGACAAGATCTTCCCTTACAGAATCCATGCTTATTCTTTCTCAATAGCTTTTGTTCATCAATATGCCTACTAATTCTATCTTTAGTAATGGAATAATCTCTGTATGTCAGATAGTATCATGGTTCTATTTGGTACAAACAGCCTGTGAACTATTGTGGACACACATACAAGTGGACACACAAACACTTGCCCTGGCACCCCATATAAGGTCATGAGACCACAGTGTGGGTTTGACTGGTTTTATTTATTAGCAGATTTATGTCACAATTTATTAAAATGTGCTAATGTATTTTAAAGTGCAGGTTGAACAAGGCAGACTATCAATGGCTGACTGTCTTTGGCAGATCCACCCTGGCTCCAAACATGGCCAGCAGATTCTGCCATCCTTGCCAAACCTCATCCCCCTTCCCTGACATGCAGCAGCTTGCAGCAAAAACCTGCCTGAAAAGAATGAGGCATACATATATAACACCTCACCACACCTTCCCATGGCTATTAATCCTGAGCACCCAACAATACCACCTCATGCCTCATTTGAAAGGAAGGGAATGAGGCAAACAGATCCATGGTTGTAATGCTATGAATGCCTCTTTTGGTTAAAAATGTGCCTCATTGTATTAAACTTGGAATTTGTGCTTTGTTTCCTCTGACAACTGTCTAATTTAGCTGTTCAACTTGTTTCTTTTTCATTTCCAACTCACTCTAGTGGTAACTATTTTCCACATTGTATGAAAATAGTTTGACATTTATACTTGCAATACATTTTGTTTTCTAATATGACTTGTTTAGATTAATTGTTTGATCAGGAATACAGGAATGAAATAGTTTGATCAGGAATACAACGTATCTCTCCTTATAATAATTATCTTTTGGTTTCGTAAGATTCCATGCGTTCCCATTGGCTGTAAAATGCCCTCCCTCAGCCATTGGCCCATCAGCTGCCACTCAAGAGTACTCACGTGCCATTGGCCGGGTGCTGGGTCTGCTCCTCTTCCCCACCCACTCCCCCTTCAGACAGATTTGCATGCCAGGTTTACTGGCAGACAGCTCTCTCTCCTGAGGAGGACAGTTCTTTTGACTCCTGTGAGGGACTGTCCCCTCAGTGGCTGTTGGTAGGCAACCAAGCTTGGTTCTGTGAGTAAAAAAACAAAGGACTTTCAGCTTAACCCCCTCCCCTGCCCATAACCCCCTCCCCAATGGCCACTTTCCTGTCAGAATAAATGGGAAAAGGCTCTTTCTCCTGCTTAGCTTCAGCATGGCTGGCTGGCTAACGAGGCGGGCCAGCGACCATCAAACCATTTTTTTCAACTCCCTGCTGTGTGGCTGACTTTCCCCTAGGGTTGCCAATCTCTAGGTGGGACCTGGAGATCTCCCACTGTTACAATTGACCTCCAGATGACAGAGATCAGTTCCCTGGGAGAAAATGGTTGCTTTGGAGGGTAGACTCTATGGCATTATACCCTGCTGAGTCCTTCCACACACACCCCAAATGCTGCCCTCCACAGGATCCACCCCCCCCAAATCTCCAGGTATTTCCCTAATCAGAGTTGGCTCTGTACTTTCTCCTCTGTCAGTAAAAGGTCCTTTCCACACTTATGTTGGCCTTTGGGAGAAAACTCATTGGGCCCAGTCCTGATCAGGTTGCCAACTCCAGGTGGGCAATTCCTGGAGATTTGAGGGATGGAGCCTGGAGAGGGTGAGGTTTGAAGAGGGGTGGCACCTTAGACAGGTACGATGCCATAGACTCCACCTGCCAATCCAGCCATTCCCTGAAGGGGAACCATTGTTGCCAATCTCCGGGTGGGGGCTGGAGATCACTCAAAATTACAACTGCTCTCTAGGAGGGAGGGGGAGGAGATGGAAAACTAAAGGTAGGTTGTTGGTTGGCTGGGAGGGAGATAGGGTTATCAACTCCAGGTTGGGAAATTCCTGGAGATTTGAGGGGTCGAACCTGGAGAAGGTGAGTGTTGAGGAGGGGTGGGACCTCAGACAGGTACAATGCCATAGACTCCACCCTCCAAACCAGCCACTCCCTCCTGGGGAACCACTGTTTCCAATCTTGGGGGTGGGCTGGAGATCTCTCAAAATTGCTACTGCTCTTCAGGTAGCAAAGATCAGTTCCTCTGGAGAAAATGGTGGACTCTGTCATTATACCCTGCTGAGATTGCCACAGCAAATTGTCACTGAGTGCCCAAAGCCGGAGCACTCTCCCAGAGCCTCTTTCTAGAGCCCGTTGTATTTATTTCCACAACGGGCCTTATTCCTAGTATATTTATATTCCTGATCAAGCCATTTCATAACCAATAATTAATAAGGCTTTTTTGTTGTTGTTGCCTTTATTGCAATAAAGTTTATTTATTACATGTTTATTCTGCTCTTCCTCCAAGGGTGGCATACCTGGTTCTCCTTTTCCATTTTATCCTTACAACTACCCTGTAAGACAGCTTACTATATCCATAGCTACAGGGAACATATGTGGACAATCTCCCCTAAAGATATGTCATGCCCCACCTCTGAATTTCCATTTTTTATCAAGTTTCTTGCCTTTGCCAAAACATAAGGGAAAATGTGCAAGCAGTTTTTTGTCAGGATTGACTGGGAAGGAATGGGGGAGGGAAAGCCACAAGACAGTTGGAACTTAGTCAGGTAAACCTTCCCTGACCATATTATCTTCTGTGCAGCCCAGTCACCTTGTCTCCCAGGCCCTTTGATTCTTTCTTGTTTTTTTGTTGTGTACTACCTCTTTAATAGCTACTACAAAAGGTTTCAGTGTGGAGGCCCTGGGCAAGAAGAAAGAGCTTAGCTTTTGTAGCTGGTAGGCTTGCACAGGATTGCCAAGCCCCTCCACCAACAACTGTCAAGAGCAGAGTTGGAAGAAGTTAGGTTTTTGTTGCTGCACTATGCTCTAGTCTCTGTCTTTTTTAACTTCTGTGGTTACAATTAACAACATTGGGAAGAAAATTGGACTGAGATTTATACTATTTTGGAATTGCCTCTTCTATTTGCAGTGGGAAATTTGCCTAAGGAATAGGAGGGGGAAGGAACAGAAAAATACTACTACTCAGGCATACTACTCAGACTGGTTTAAATCCCAGAACCTCTCTCTGCGGAAGAAAAAGGCTGAAGGATGTGATATTCAGGCAGTGATTACCATCCCACACACACATACACAAAAGCAAGGTATTTGGGAAGATCTCAGTAAAGGAGATGCTGCATGGGGTGGGGGGAGGGAGATGGTGCATTATACTGGGATATATAGCTTCTTCTAAGACTTCTATGCATTATAGTGCATAGTTGCTTCTGCTTATAGCGACTAGTGTTTACGTAAACTGGAGATGGAAAATAATAATTGACACTTTAAGTTCAAGTATGTTTTACATTTAGCACATAGTTAATTTCCAGGTGTGTGGGTTTCTTTAATATGAAGTACTCGTCTCTTCAAAGAAACATGGTTATGACTACACATAGATAACATGATACATACTGAGTGGTATGTGGAAGTACTTGCAAGTATGTGGAAGAATTAATACAAATCATCAGTGTGTGACATCACCAGGCCTAACACCATAATATCACTGAATCTCACCCAGTGAGTCTCAGGGTTGAAGATGATAGGTAAGATGATAGGTATTTGGCATCCCTAACTCCTCTCATGTGCCCCCCACCATAACGTTTATGACTATGGAGCTGTAGATTAGCCTAATGAAAATGAATAGCATTTTTTTTCAACCAGTGAATTTCATGTCAAGTATCCATTTGAACCTGGGTGTCCCTAAGCCTAGCATAGTACTGTGTACCACACTGGATCAAGTTTGTTTTGGTGTAGAAGTAACCCTAAATCTCTTGATTATATATTTTATTATTTATTGCAAAGTTTATTTTGTCACCTGAAATCAAATAATGTATTCTTACTCATCATATAAAGCTATTGCATGCCTATTATTGATCTTTCACCACAGTGATTGCAGATATTAATTGTGAAATCTCATGAATTCTCTTCAACCTCATGCCAATATTTAGTATATGCTAGCCAACATTTTTGAAACTGCAATTTCCATTAGAAGAGCAACAAGATAAGCAGCTAAATTTTGTATGACAAGAGGAAACAGGATACAAGTTCAAGGCTGATTTTTCTATTTTCTTAGAAATATTAAATTATTCTAGTTTGACCTGTAAAATATAAAGCTGCATTATCTTATGTAGAATAATACCAGAAAATATAGATTAGATTTTTTCAGCCTGAGTAATTTAAGAACACCTTTTTTCTTGTTTGTTATTGGAGAGAGAAAATTTAATGGAATTTCCTCCTTGTGTAATGCACATTGTTGTCACTACTCTCAGATCCCATACATTTTAGCCACTAAAAATATAACTGAATGCATAACTGAATGCATGAGACAGATACCCTATCATACCTACTTCTGAAAGGTTCTCTCAGCACATCTCACTATTTTCACCATGTTGGCAGTTATGAAACAAGCCTTCTTTGCTATGTGATGACTTGTGATGAACTGTATAAAATGGCTTTTTTAAAAAACCATAGACTGAGGGCAGTGGTCAAAAATTCTGTACATTCCACAGCATAAGAACATAAGAGAAGCCAATGTTGAATCAGGCCAATGGCCCATATAGTCCAAGGCTGATTTCCCACTAAAGCTGCCCCGGGGTTGCGCCGCCGTTTGCCCCGATACTATTAGTCAATTTCACACCCGAAGCCGCGGGGCTGCATTTTGACCCACGGCTTCGCCCAATTTCCCCCACAGTTTCGTAATCCTGTTTTTTGCGGATTACGAAACTGCGGGGAAATCGGGTGAAGCCGTGGGTCAAAATGCAGCCCCGCGGCTTCGAGTGTGAAATTGACTAATAGTATCGGGGCAAACGGCGGCACAACCCCGAGGCAGCTTTAGTGGGAAATCACCCCAACACTCTGTCACACAGTGGCCAAAAATACCAGGTGCCATCAGGAGGTCCAGCAGTGGGGCCAGGACACTAGAAGCCCTCCCACTTTGTTGTACTTTAGAGACTTTGGCTTCTGTATTCCCAGGACTTCCTTGAAGTTTGGAGAACCTTCTCTAAGCATCAGAATTGCATTCCCAGCAATGATTCTCAAAGAAGATGCTAATAGTGCAACCCCTAGGAAAGATGCTAATCCTGGGTTCTAGTCTATGACTTTTGACACTTAGAAGAACACTCCTAGTGGCTTCTCTATCTAAATTGCTACCTGGAACCTAGAACTGCACTCCCAGCAGCATTTGTACCATTAGAGCTGGGTTTGCAGATGCATAAGAATGAGGGATTAGTGAGGTTTAGTCTCTCACTTAGGAGGTTTAGTCACCAGGTAGAGCCATAGAAGTACATTTGCCAACTTTACACATAGCAGAATCAGATGGAAATGAAGCAACACAGGGCTTAGGTGGTGAAATAAACTATACTACTTCAGACTGCAAGAGAGATATTACATTCTTGAAGTTTTCCCGCTTGTTTCTCCATAAAATTTCCTGTATCATAGCACTGCACACAAAGGTCTAGGCTAGAACCTTCTCCCTGATACATTAACTGTTTCATTTGTAGGGGATTTCACCTGCAGCTTTCTGCTCCCTACAGCTTTATGCAGTGAGCAGAAAGCAGGGGGTTCTGAGCCAGTTAAACTCAACAGCCGAGCGATGGGGAGCTCTCCACCACTGAGCTGTTGTTTTTTTCATGAACACCAGAAAACGGGTTTAAATGGCAAGCTGAAACAGAGTACCTTTGTATTAGTTCTCAAACAGTAGAAAAAAACTGAATATTGAATGTGTTGAAGCTGTGGGTTTTATGTGTAGATCTGAGCCAGTAAATGTATCAAACTTTGAGGAAATTTTTCTTTATTAACTGTAATTTCTTTCTGATGATTTCCCCTGTTTTCATTATGGCTCATAACATTGTAAATTAATTTTACTGGAAAGGATAAAAAATGTTTCCTTTAAAATATTTATCATTAAATCAGAGGAAAATACAATAAATAATATAAAATAATGCCTTTGTTAAGTAGCTTCTATTTGCTCAATTATTGTGTTCCCAGAATGAAAAATTGCACTTAATTTGAAGGAAATATTATTACAGCTATATTGTGGAAAACAGACGAGATCCAAACTTTAAAAAAATGGCACAGAAATGAAAGTGCAACTCTAATCCTTTGAAAATGAAATATTTATTCATGCTGGGGTGGGGGAATATAGAGGAATGGCATTTTGCTAGAATTAAAGCTAGTCACATGTCAGGCTGTATGTTAATTAAATGGAAAGCAAAATGTGGCTAATTACTTTATACACATCAGACATCTGATCATGATACCTGTGAAGTGCAATTTAGAAAGACATGCACTGCCAATTTAACTTGATGACACTATCCACTACTGATATTATACTGGGTGATTATAATCTTGGTGATGTGTTTTTAATTGAAGATATAGCCTGTGATGGAAAAGTGAGAAATCATTTTGCAAGTTACCATAGAGATGTCAGCAGCATTCCCAGGTCTGTAGTTCAGTTAAAATACCTCACTATTTTGCCTATCTCGGCAAGAATGTTTTGTTTTATTTTTAAACTCTCTGTGTAAAATGTTACAAAACAGAACATTGAAAAGTGCAAAACAGGCTAGAGTTCTCTACTCATTTCTCTCTTTGTGTGCATCTTAGTCCTATGGAAATCAATATAATGTAGTACTGTCACTTAAATCAGAGGTAATCACCTCCTGGCATGCTTGCCAAATAGTGGCATGTTGAACCATTTCATTCAATCCAAGCAACTGAGGCAAGCTCCAATGCACTGTTAGCTTGCTGAAGCCAGTACTGTGGTAGAAGGCAGTGGACAAGGGCTTATACCGAGCATTGCAACCTGGTCTTGCACATCCATCAGTTTTCCCACCAAGTTTTCCCACCATAGAGAACAATGGAGGGAATAGGGGCAACCTGTTTGGGGGTCCATAGAATTGGACCCCCTGATCCAATGTTCTTGAAACTTGGTGGGTAATTGGGGAGAGGCTCCATAAGCTACCCTGTGAGTTTGGAGCTTCTCCCTCAAACCCCCTCCCCTCCAGACCCCAGAATATACCCTATGTTTTCACCATTGACTTCAATGGCTCACAGGATATAATGGAGCTGAAATTGACATTCGGCTGCCTGAAAGACTCCCCGGGATGCCGGCTGGGGGCTTGGCTCCTGAGCTCCCAGAGCTGAGCTCCCAGAGCTGTGCTCTGGTGCGCTCCCCCCAAAAAAACCCTGCATGTATTTATTAACAAAGAATTTAAAAATATATAAGGGCCCAATCACACCTCATGTAAAAATACCAAACTCTAACACACAAGGGCCAATGGACTTGACCTGACACATCTTGGCCTACATAGGCCTTCTTCAGAGGTCAAACACAGTGAGGAACATATTGGCTTATATAATAGTACAGTGCAATCTTACAGATATAAAATATAAATACAAGAAGGACCAGGAAAAATTGTTCCAAAATGAAACCACTAGGCACAGAGTAAAAGCACAAATGAGAACATAAGAGAAGCCAATGTTGGATCAGGCCAATGGCTCATCCAGTCCAACACTCTGTGTCACACAGTGGCCAAAAATACCAGGTGCCATCAGGAGGTCCACCAGTGAGGCCAGGACACTAGAAGCCCTCCCACTGTTGACCCCCCAAAGCACCAAGAATACCGAGCATCTCTTGTCCCAGAGTCCCTATCTATACCTTGTGGCGAATAACCACCGATGGACCTCTGCTCCATATGCTTATCTAATTCCCTCTTGAAGCCGTCCATGCTTGTAGCCGCCACCTCCTGTGGCAGTGAATTCCATGTGTTAATCACTCTTTGGGTGAAGAAGTATTTCCTTTTATCTGTTCTAACTCGACCACTCAGCAACTTCATTGACTGTCCATGAGTTCTTGTATTGTGAGAAAAGGAGAAAAGTACTTCTTTCTCTACCTGCTCTATCCTATGCATAATCTTATAAACCTCAATCATGTCACCCCTCAGCTGTCATTTCTCCAAGCTAAAGAGCCCCAAGCGCTTTAACCTTTCTTCATAGGGAAAGTGTTCCAAACCTTTTATCATTCTAGTTGCCCTTTTCTGCACTTTCCCCAAAGTTATAATATCCTACCTGAGGGACCGCCTTTCCCCATATGTTCCCCTTGGGCACTACGGTCAGGGGGGCCAACACCTACTGGTCATTCCAGCCCCCAAGACAGCTAAGTATGCTGCAACCAGGGGCAGGGCTTTTTCGGTGGTGACCCCTACCTGGTGGAATGAGCTCCCGGAGGAGATCAGGGCCCTGTGGGACCTTATGCAGTTCCTCAGGGCCTGCAAGACAGAGCTCTTCTGCCAGGCTTTCGAGTAGGGGCTGCCACTGCTATTGTATCGCCATCATTTAGTCCGTATGAGGTACCCTGGCCCTGGCATAGGACTACAGCTCTGTCAGGACACTACTGGAGCAGTGATAAAGGTGCTATGAGAGTGTGGAATTGTAAGGTTTTATCTCGTAAACTTTCTTCTGTTGATCGCTGTTTTAGCTGTTTAAGGATAATGGATTATTTATTGTTTTACAGTCTTACTATTTATCTATGGCTTTGCCTCTATGTGTTGATTATGGCCTTGTGCCTCTTGTTCGCTGCCCTGAGCCCATGTGGAAGGGCGGGATATAAATCGAATCAATCAATCAATCAATTTTTAAGGTGCAGAACTGTACACAGTATTCCAAATGAGGTCGCACCATTGATTTATATAGGGGCATTATGATATTGGCTGATCTGTTTTCAATACCCTTCCTAATAATCCCCAGCATAGCATTGACCTTTTATACTGCAGTCACACACTGTCTCAACATTTTCAGTGAGTTATCTACTACGACTCCAAGACCTCTCTCTTGGTAAGTCTCTGCCAGTTCGGACCCCATCAACGTGTATTTATAGTTAGTATTTTTGGCTCCAATGTGCATCACTTTGCACTTGGCCACACTGAACCCCATTTGCCATGTTGACACCCACTTGCCCATCCTCGACAGATCCCTTTAGAGTGCCTCACAATCCTCCCTGATTCTCACCATCCTGAACAACTTTGTGTCATCTCCAAATTTAGCCACTTCACTGCGTACTCCCAACTCCAAATCATTAATGAGGCCTCCAAAGATACAATCACATGCCAAGTGATGTTTTACTGGTAATAGTTTCTAATGAGACATTCCCTGGGGTCCAGCTGTACTAATTCTCCCAGCTGCTGCTTCTCTGAAGCCCTCCCTGTTCTTCTTCCCAGTGCAGAAGCAAAACTTTTTATATGAGGTGCGATTGGGCCCTTATATATTTTTAAATTCTTTGTTAATAAATACATGTATCTTTTTATATACTGTATATATTAAGCCTTTCTTGCACATCCATCAGTCATTTCCTGCATAAGTCTTTGAGGTTCTTGGAGTGCTGCAGGAACTCAGCTTGCTATCAGTCTATCTGGCCAAATACCCCTTCTTTGCTGGCAAACAATCAATGTCTATAGATAATGTCATTAGCATCCCCAGGTCTCTAGTTCAGCTAATATACTTCAGTATTTTCCCTGATCTGATCTTTGTGGTGGTGGTTACAGTGGATGGGATTACTGCTTTGGCAGTACCATGGTCAGACCACCTTGCCATGAACTGTTGGTAATCTCCCAGGCTGGACCAGATTTCTATAAAATGGTCAGAGTAATTTATAAGGAACAGAAAGCCAAAATCCGTGTGAATGGAGACCTATCACATATGGTTAAAATAAATAAAGGTACTAGGCAGGGCTGCCCCCTGTCTCCATTGTTGTTTATTTTGACTCTTGAAGTCCTAAATGACCAAATCAGAGCAGACAACCAAATTAGAGATCTAAAACTCAAGGGTGAAGAATACAAGCTTCTACCCTTTTTGGACTATCTAGCCTTTATTTTGGAAAATCTGCAGAACACAGCTATTAGGTTAATGTCTGTTATACAAGAATATGGTGAAGTAGCAGGACTGAAAATCAACCTTAAAAAAACAAATATGTTGGTCAAAAACCTGACAACAACACAAGCAGACTACCTACAAGAACAAACAGAAATAGACATCCAGAAAAGGATTAAATATTTGGGAATAAATCTAACCAACAAATGCAGCTCATTAATGGGAAATAACTACACTGAACTTCTCAAAGAGATAAAGAAGGATCTTCTAAAATGGAATTCTCTCCAATTATCCCTTATGTGAAGAATAGCTACCATCAAAATAAATGTATTGTCAAAATTCTTATTCTTTTTCCAGACGATACCAGTTGTTAAGAATCAAAGTTACTTTAAAATACTTGACAAAATAATGTCACAGTTTATCTGGCAGGGAAGGAAACCTTGGATCAAACTTAAAATATTACAAGATACTAAGAACAGAGGAGGCTTTGCCCTGCCAAATTGGCTGCTATATTACAAAGCATCAGTTCTGGCTTGGATTAAAGATTGAATAACACTTGAAAATGAGACATTTTTAAAAATAGAAGCCCATGACTTGCATCAGGGTGGGATGCATTTATTTGGTATGAGAAGGCCAAGACACATAAGTATTTTAAACAGCACTGGATCAGAGCTTCCCTACTAAAAATTTGGGAACAAATCAGAAATCGCTTCTACACGAAGACACCAAGATGGGTAGTCCAGCTAGAAGCCATTACAAATCCAAATATATTTCTAAAAGAACCCTTGAGAAGATACCATGAATTATTAGACAATAAACAAGAACACAAATCACTCAATACACAAATCAGAAATTTATTTAAAAAATGTATGACCTGCTTCTTGAAGAGAAAATGCAAGATGAAGTGGTGAAAAATGTGATGACAAAATGGGTTCAAAACTAAGGAACAATATTGATTTAGAACAGTGGGCTCAGATTTGGGGGGGGGAGTCTAAAAATGACTAGAGCAATTTCCTTTAAAGGAAACATTTATAAAATATTTAACAGATGGTATATCACTCAGGATATGCTCTCAAAAATGGATGCCAGTTGCTCTAATCTTTGTTGCGAATGTCAGATCAAAACAGGATCTTTCTATCACATGTGGTAGAACTGTGGTAGAACTAAAACATATAGGGCAGGAGTACATGAAATAATCCAAAAAAGTCTAGGAACTTCTATCCCCTTTACCCCAGAACTGTTTTTGCTTAGTATACCACCAAAACAAAGTCCAAAAAATGATTTATACTGTATATTCCATATTATTATTTCAGCTAGAATCCTGTTTGCTAAATACTGGAGGAAAACTGAACTATCACCTCGATTGGAAATCATCAGTAAAATACTGGAAGCAGCTGAAATTGACAAGCTGACCTTTTACTTAAAATATAGGACAGAAGAACAGTTTGAAGAATGTGGTCAAGGTTTTATAGTTGGCTCAAAATACAAAAATAAATGAATAAAACTAAAAAAACCCAAGGGAAAATTTGTTTATATAATACTTAAAAAATGAAAGAACATAAATAATTGTTTGCTATTTTATTTTACTCTTGTAAAATATAAGGGGAAAGACTGTAACAGTCCAATAGAGAGCACTATTTATTAAGATTTTTTAAAGATAATTTTTATTTTTTCGGAAAATAAAGAAAGAACACTACAATAAGAAGCACAACACAAACACAATGTGTTATATGGCAATGATGCTAGCTTTCTCTTACCCCTATTATGTTACGTTTTGTTGTTTTTATGTCTTTTGGATGGTTGTTTTGTTTTCTTGTTGTTAAAAATAAAGAAATAATAACAAAAAAAGAATATTGAACTAGACACTAAGTTGCTGCATGTAGCTAGAAGACTTGAAATCATGGAACTAAACTTTTCATATACTGTTTCTATAAAAGTAATTGAGCATACAAAAATTGGGTAGGAGAAGGAGTTGCTTTCCTTCAATAAGGAATATTCTGTCAAATTCCTTATGTGAAAATGACCTTTGCAACTGTACTGTGTCAAAAAAATGATTATATGCTTTCATTTTCAGATTTCAATTACAGTATGTATTTTTTTCTTAAATACACGCATTACACAAGTTGGAGGTTTTTAAGCAGTGCTTTAACAAGATGAAATATTTAGCAAAGCAGTACCATTAACATGTTGAACTGTGAAGTGGTAATGTATGATTTCTGTTAAAATGGTCTCCATCTCAGCAAGGCTATTCTTATTGTAATGGAGATGAAAGAAGCCAGAAAATAGGACGGTTTATTCTTTCAAATGATTGTTACCTTGAAAATTGCATGCACTCTGATACATAACAGGTGTTTCAAAATTAATAGGCAATGTATTTTCCAATGAGTGACAGTTTTTCAAGAAAAAAATTGGCCCCAAACTTCTAAGTTATACAGTATAAAATAAGGTAGTACTATGACCTATCTGGTGCTTTTATAAAAACTGGCATTACCTTAGCACAGACTTTTTTCAATTCAATGTTTGGAGCTTCCAGAACAAAAGTTGAATGGATATTTGTTCTGGTTTTCACTTTGCACAGAAAAATATAGTGGTGGTCATAAGAAGTTGGTGAGGAATCTAAAATTTTGAAGGGAAAGGATGTTTTAAATTTTTGAGGGAAGAAAAATAAAATAATATTTTTAATTTCGAAGTTTTATAGAAGAATTTTGGAGCTGAGCTTTAAAACATTCAGTCTGATTTGAAAATGATGGGATACGCATCTTCTACATTGTATTTAATGTAATGAAACATTCTGACTTACTTTGAACAGTCATTTCTAAAACTAACAAAGAAAGTATTGAGAAAAAATTTCTTTCATTATCCTTGTGCATATTTTAGCAAACCAGTAATGATGAAAGCTTCTTTGTTTTGTTGACCTTCTAAATTAATGATCCTCAGTCTTTGGGGAGCAGAAGTCTAGTATAATTAAAGCCAATTTTGTATATTTTAATTCTTTTATAATTTTCTTTATTGTATTTAAATTTTTTGTGTTGAAGAACAGGATCTGAGAAATTATTGTTGCTGAAACGTATCCCACGGTCATAAATTGCTATATAACACTATATTTCTTATATAAGGATCCTAATTTTATGCCATATCTCCTTAAATGTGCATATAAATTAAGTAAAATAAACTACTTCTACAATAATTTAGCAGAGGTGACCATTGTTGTGCAGCTATAATACTGTGACAGAAGATGAACCACTGTATATATGTGATTCTCTTTTTTTTTTTGTAAAACTCTCTTAAAAAAGAGAGAATTTTATTCTTTTTATAAGAAAAGGGAAGGGTAGACAGATGGAGAAAGAAAAAGGTGGAGTGAAATTTTTTTTCTGTTAGTGAGAGTTAGTTTAGGTTAATAACCAATACCAAGATTTGGCATCCATCATGGTTAGAAGATCTTCTTTTTAACTAAAGCAGAGTCCAAAATCACTCTTTTAATGCAGTTAGTAAAGTCCCTTGGGGTTAGTAATTAAACAGCTCCTTCCAGATGTAACACGAACAGTCCTCAAAGTATCTTCTTCTTAATTTTCTTCCAGTTATGGATTAAGTCCATTTTAACTTTGAAGTCTTCCGTTCCATCACCTTCCCCTGGGCTGCTGTCTTCTGCACTTATCCCAATTTTGAATGCTGCATCCTTCTTCCTGCTGGCGTGTCTCTTCAGGAGTTTCTGTGTTTTGAAGATGAAATCCTTCTTCTTTCTTTTCTTTTTTTTTCTTAAACTTCTGGCCTTCAAGCTTCCAGGGCTCCACAAACTCAGCAGATGAAATTAGATCTCCCGTTTGTCGCCTGCTATGCTCGACATCCCCTTCTACTGGCAGAGTATTTCTTTTTATAAAGGCGGAATAGGCTTTGGGAGCCTTATCCACCTCTTCTTTTAACTTTATCGCTTCACTGCCAGTTAGGGGTGCCAAGACATTTGTCAAGGTAAATCCGAGATCTTCTTTCTCCTCTTCTTTAGCGCCCTGGAAACCTGGAATCAAATTCGATTTCTGTTCAATCTCCTTCATCTTTCTAGTTGTTTCCAATATCTGTTTCTGTCGACTGATGAGAACACTTTCCATTTTAAACAAAGTTTGGTTGATCTTCTGCAATTGTTCCAGCAGGGGGCACAGCATCTCCTTTTTCTGTTGATTGACAGCAAGCTCTTGGGGGGGCTATCTGGACCGGAAGTCCCTCCTCTCTTCTCTTCCGGTGTCTGCAGGGCTTTTTCCATTATCGACATTTTGTTTTTTTGTTTACTTTTAAAAAGTTCGTGCCGCATCCCCCAGGAAGCTAAGATGAACACATTCTTCCATGCAGCCCCAACGGTACTTTCACCAACACTTTGTTTTCTTTCTGCCCCCTTCGCGCTCCCTTTGAATAGCTTGCTTCTCGAGGGGGATGGGGACTCCTCCCTCCTCCCAACGCTTATACGCATGCAGGGGGCTCCGATTTACGCTTCAAAATAGATCTTCAACTCACGATTCGATGCCACTACTTCTTTTTATGTTGAACCATAGCGCTGTTTTCACTCCTGGAATTCGGTGGCGCCGCTAAGTCCCATTACGGGCACGCCGCAGCGGGGCCGATTGGGGCGGGGAGAAAGCCTCAATTTCCCGGCTGTCTGCCGGCAAAGAGGCTACTCCCCAAGCGCCCCCGGTTCGGAGCCTTTACCTAAGGCTCACTAGGGTCTTTCGCATATGCGAAGACCCCCCCAACTGCGCGTGGGCTAACCGCCTCCGGGAGCGTCCTGAGAAGCGGCCGCCATTCGCGACGCCGGAAACCGAAAAACCGTATATATGTGATTCTCAAGCAATTCTAGAAGAATGTTACTTGATTAACATTAATCTAATGTAACTTCCCCCCCTTTTGTTGCTCTTTTGCTTGTGTAAATATGTAGAATACATACAAGGAGTGAATTATTAAGTGTACTACATGTTTGGATGTAGATCGATTTTCTTGGAGAAGTTTGGTGCAATAAGCAAATACCCTTAACCACTGTTGATTATTCTATGGATGCTTCCAAGAAATTCAGTTATCACTTTTCTAAAATATAAGGGGCTGTTGTGTTGTGCTGAGATAATGAAGATGATGTTGTTACTACAAGTGGCCTGTCTTGATATTGGGGGGAATTAGCTATGAGACAGAGAGGCCAGAAGGGTATAAGGGATTGCACACTTTTATATACCAAGGTCCATTTCAGTATGAAGACTCCAGATTTAAAGGATATTTAATGGTAGGCGCCCTCAGAGTGCACACTGAAGCAGAGCTTGCCCTCTATTTTTATAGGAATTCAAGGGTTGGTCTCCCGGGCCAGGACTTGATGAGTTTGACAACCATTGATGGTCTTACCGGGGCAGGTTGAATGGGTTCCCAGGCTTAGACAAAAGGGGGAAATGAGTCTCTGACAGGTGTCAGGAAGAATTGTTAATGAATTGGCTGGGTGAGCCAAGCAGAGGTGATGACTGTGGCAGCAGAAAGGAGCACAGAGCAAGGTATGCCGTGGCACTTTTGCCTAACCTCTGTACACCTGGGGCCCGGCTCTCCACAGCCCTCACACGACCAGGCAGGCGTGGGAGGGAGGCGTGAGGAGGCTGCGGGTGAAGCGTGGTGAGGAAGGCAGTGGCGGCACAAGCCAGGTCATCTCGGCCCGTGGCCAGAGGGAGGCAGCAGGCTGTGGTGAGGCCAAATGGGCCCGTGCTGCTGCATCCTGAGAAATGGATGTTTGGCTGCCTGCGGCTGCTGGAGGATCCATCCAGTCCAGCGCCTCCCTGTAGACTGTGCGTGAGAGGCTGGCGGGGGCTTCTGTGGGCAGGACTGATTTTGCAGGACTTTACCTACACATGCAACACAGCCACAAATGGATGGCGAGATGGTTTGATTGACAGGTCTGTGGGCTATAGGCTGTGGGGCGCGTGGACATGAGTAGCGCTTTGTAATAAGGAGAGATAAGACAATCATTACAATGCTTTGGATATCTTTGACTTGCCCACTGTGGATATCACAGAAACTTATGTCATTTGTATTCTCTTTCATCTTTTAGCTGTGTTGTCTCATTTCTGTAATTTGTTATTACAAATTGTTCCAATAATATTAGTAATTTGATGCATATTAATTGTCCAAGTTACACAGTTACAGGTAAAAGTTACAGTTACATACTTCTAAGACCATTGAACGGTACTTAGAACAGCACTGTAAACAATGGAGTGATACTATGTGGTTGTTTTATAGTTCTGCAAAAATTTATTCAGTTCCTGCTTGGTACATCATCTCTCTGCATCTGCAATAATCCTGAGACTGTGATCAGACAGGCTATTTGACCTGATTTTGTTGCTTCTCCCTTACGGATTAAAAATGATCATTCAGACAGTGACATCTGTCTCCTGTTCTGTAGTCGTTGGTGGTCCACACAGCTAACTTTCTCTCTCTCTCTTTTTTATAAGTATTTTATTCATTTTGCAATGCTACTAAATATGGGGAAAGGTTGCTAAATCCCTATCTCTAAATTCTGTGGGAAATGGGGAAGGAAAACTAATACAACACAAGCTACTGGAATGGGGAAGGTAGACTAAAACCCTAATTCTAAGTCAACTAATGGTTATAGGGAAGGGGAGACCAACAGGTGACACGATCTGGTAACATAGTCATATATCCTTGTCACCTAGTGATACAGAGCTGTTGTTGCTTGCAAAAATGTAACAAAAAATAATAAAAAGTTGCATTAACTATCTGGTTAACAAAAACTGCAACAGTTATCTTGGTTTTAGAGTCTTTTCTTCTTGCATTTCTTTTTTCCTCGGGGTTTGGGAGCAGCTGCTCCTTTCTCTGATTCCGATGTATCTGAAGAACTATAAAGTTTAGAACTGTCGCTTGATGAATCCTGTGAGTAGGACTCTTCTTCTTCCTCCTCCTCTTCCATTTTAGACTTCTTATCTTTGTCGCGTTGCTTGAAGTATTGGTCTACAGACTTTTTTGCCTTAGGAACAGTGTCAAGATTAATTTTTTTTATCTTCATATTTAAAACTTAGTCCTTCAGGAAATAACCATCTATACGGACCTCCTTTCTTCTGTAGAGCGAGAGTAAGTTCCTTGTAAAGTTTCCTCCGCTTTCTGATTTCAAAGGGAATATCCTTCAAGATTTTTATCTCTTCATTCTTAATTTTTAAGGGAAGGGGAAAGATGGGGAAGGGAAAGAAAGGCATTTAAATCCCCACAGGTGGTGGGGGGCTCAGGCTCTGCAGGCCTTCCCTGGCCCATCTGCCTTCGCAGGCAGCCCAGGAATGGGGGGGGCAGGATCCTTACTGCCGGAGCAGTGCTCTGCCCGGCTCTGGCAGGAAATGACCCCTGGAGAGCGCACTATTTTAAAAATTCATTTAGTGGTGTGTGCTTAAGCAGATCTTTGCCCCATGTGTTTCTCTTTTTAAAAACTTTTAAAACCTTCCAAAGAAAGACACCTATGTGTTTCAGCTGTTTTCTGCCTACAGCAGCAAATATGGTTGGGAAGGGGGTTAATTGAAAAGCTGAGGGGGGGGTTCAGAGAGGGAGGGAGGAAGGAGGCAGTCTGAGAATGATGCCATGACTCCAGCTTTGCTCCAAGCTTTCTCTGTTCTCTCCCCCCAACTTTGAAACTTTTGGAAGATTTAATTTTTAAAAAAAAAAAACAGTTTAAAAACACTGCCCTCACAGCTGTACTACAAATCCCAGCAGCCTTCTCCTGCAATCCCATTGGCCACCGTCTGTCAGGAGTTTGAAGCAATACTTCCGATAAGTGCGTTTGTGTATGCTCACAGGACAAATAATAAAGAAAAGCTGCCACTCCATGGCTGCCATCTGATCAATCCTCCATAGGGTGAGTGTGGGCTGAAGTGGGTTAAGGATGGGATGTCTGATCAAATATCTCCATAACAAAAAAAAAAAAAAATAACATAGAAATTAGAGGTGGGGCCAAACCATGCTAACCCTGCCATATGACCACAGTCTTAATGTCTTTATGAACTTCTTAATGAATGTAGTTAACAGACTCAACAATTACAACTTGCCAAAAAGCTGAAGAACATATACTGGAAATACTCAAAAATAAGGCTTCCAGGCCTGTTTTTCTTCAGTGTTGCAAGATTTTCATTCAGTGGGAGGAAGTGGGAAGGGAGGCAGCTCTCCCAGGCAATGAGGGATCACTAGAACTGTCTACCGATTCAAAACAGTTCTCTCACAGCCCTCCATGGCTTTCTGATCATTCACAAAGAGGGTAAAAAGCAGGTCTGCAGTGTGTCTTCATTTCAAGGAAATGACATTAGTGTGCACGTGTCTCTGCCAATGTCTTGCCAGATCTGGCTGCCTGCCTTGTTACTGGCTTCCCAGGTTCTTTGCCTTGGATTCTTTGGTTTGACCTTGGTTCTGCTTGGCTGACCACATTGGCTTTGGGTTCTGCATAGCTTTTGTGTTTTGACATTGGCGCTGTTGGGCTTGCAACAGTGTCTCTTGTTTAAGTGGGTTTAGCTTGGATTCTATAGTTTGACATAGGTTGATTTGGATTTGTCATATTGGCCCATGGTTCTGCTGGAATTCTCTAGTATGACATCAGTTCTGTTGGCCTTGTTGGTTCTGTTTGCATCTAAAGGCTTTTGGCAGTGATTGCTCTTGTATGCTTGGCTATTGGCTTCTTCAACCTGGAAAAAGCATGGATTTTCCACAAAGGATACAATAAAGTCAAGTAGGATGGGTGGGGGCATCTTATCCAGCAGCCCATAGAACTGGACCCAATCCAATTTGCTTTAAACTTAGGTGTCTTTAATGGATGGGTGAGACTATGTTTCCTGCAGTTTTGGTGTTATTTGGATGAAAAGCAGCCATTCCAGTCCCCTGTAAACAGTCCCCATGTGGAATAGTTGACCTGAAAAATTTGGCACCCCCAAAAAACAAAACAAAAACCATGAATCTGAATTCCAAGACAATATTGGACACCTGAATAATATGGAATACTGGTATGGATATCCTTCCAGAAATCCAAATCTGAAAAATACCTTATTAGTCTTTAGTGACAGCAAGCAGGTGTTATCTACTGTCTACACTGACTTCCAGCTAAGCAAGAAAGCAAAACAGTAATTTGTGGCACCAATTGAAACAGGCTGCATATTGTGTTCTGAGTCTGTGGATAGGAAACAGTCTCCTTTTTGAAAAAGCCATGCCATCTTTACCATTCTTCAATATTGTTCATAATCTACATCTGCAGTGTAAACAAATACTCTGCAGGAAAAACAATCCTGGCTTGTATTAGTGGCTATAAATTTGTTGGGTATAAAAAGAAGGACTTAAGGAAAATTGGGTCAGTAGTTAATAGATTTTCAAGTCTATAAAGAAAATTATTCAGCTGTCCACAATGGACAATTGTGTACTTGGGGCTTCTTGAACTTCTTGCAATATCATGGGAGTTAGCCAAAACAACAACAACCCTACATGAGGTCATAGATTTCATTGCCTTGTGGCCACAGATGACTTTAAAATGACATCTGTACAGGTACAAGTAGTACTATAAACCCACACAATAGTTAATGTTTGTGTTTCTGTTTATGAATGATAATATCCAACAGCCGAGAGAGTTTATGCTATGAAAACGCACAGAAAGTGCCATTAGAATTGCTCCAAATCCAATTCTATTTCCAATTCTAAGTCTCTAGCCCCTTCCTTATGGAGATAGAATGGGAAATGTGCAAGCAATTTTGTGTGGTAAGGATTATGGAAGGAGAAGCTACAAATTGGCTGAAGCTGAGTCAATTAATCTCTTATCAAATTTATTCTCATCTCCTCTGAACTCTAACCTTTACTACCTGCACCTTTTGTTGCATGTTCATTACTTTACTCTTAACTGCCTTCAGTGACATTGAGAACATTTGGCAAAATCAGAGTGATTTATTTTATACTATTAGACTGTTTTCAGATTGCTTTTATTGCAAGAATAGGTGGGTCTGAGGAAGCATAATATCTAGGTTTTAAGCCCCACCATCTCTCATTACAGAAGTATGAGGCCTTTGAGATGATCTGCATAAATCTGAGACATAAATAATATCTGCCCTGAATGTAGAGACTACACACACTTCAAACATGTGCAGAGTGATTTTTCTTCACTACACAGTAACTATACACATCTGTTTGGTGCTAGGGCACTAGAGTTGAACTAAGTTAGTTATAACTCAGGCAACTCCTATCTCAGTAATTAAAGCAATGATTGCCATCACCTCCACCACTGAGTTATCCAAAGTAGTTTTGAATCCCCCCCTCAACAGGCCCTGTGAAATCTCTTGAGTGAAGAATATGCCTAAGGTCTGCCTATGGACATGGTCTCTGACCCATCCCCTTAAAAACTGAGGCAACAACCCACCACCCCTGAAACATGTCCGCACCCCACCACGTGCTATCCCAGGGATGGTGCAGACCACGGGTACCCCACTTTCAATGGAAGGGATGCCTTCTGTCACCACAGGACAACTGATGATGCTGACCCTAGGGGCCATAGCTAGGGACCCTCCTGGTGGTGGAGCAGGAGTGGGCCACATTGTTGCAGAGATGGTCAGTGATGCCAGAGGAGAATGTCAGGGTGATGGAGCAAGGGGGCAACAGAGAGTAAAACATGTTGGTGGCTTTTGCCTGTATCATGCGCAGCCCCACTGGCATGACCTGCACCCGCAGTCACCTCTGTCCTAGTCCTCTCTCACTGCCATGGTGGGGGTGATTGCCCTGTCACTGACACCTGTCTCTCCTGGCTTGCAACAGCAAACCAGTTGGTGGGGGTTCCACAGAGGGTTCACCTGGGTGGTGGATAGGCCTTCAATGGCACTGTTGACCTCATCCCCCAAGTCCACAATCCCTGAACCACCATGTAGACCAGCTTCTTCCCAACAGCCCAGCTCATCTTTCTGCTCAGCAAGTCACTTGCAGAGTACAAAGCAGGAGTGAGTGGATGGTAAGGGGGACCACCCTTGCTCTCCCCCTGACATGGTGCACTATAACCACAAAGCCACATACCCACTGGATAGTACCTCAACACAGCAGCCACCCACCACAATGGCAGAATCACCACATGCAATGTTGCCTCACCTCCAGGTGGACTCTTCAATACTTCCCAGTGATAAGAAGTGTCCTAGGCAATGAGAGCATGCACATGCCTCCAACACAACACAAACTTTCAGTGATGACAATACTGTCTGTGTGGTGTGGCCAACATCAGAGACTCACTCCACTGCCATGTGCTGGAAGCAATGTCAGCCAGGGGTCATAGGGCTGTCCCTGGCAATGGTGAGGACCACACTGGCATGCTGAACCGCCATCCCATACTTTCTCTGCCTATATCCAGTTAGGCTGGAGAAGGGCATCATGCCTGCTGGGCCAGGCATGCCCGTATCAGCATGCCACAGAGGTATGTGAGGATGAGGCCAGGGACTGTGGGAACCTCCTGGCTGTGAAATGCACACATACACCCTAGCCACAACATGGACAAGGGGGAGCAACTGGAGGCCTCTGGTACATGAAACCCACCCCTGGGGCAGCAGTAGGCAATGGTGCTGGTGCAAGGCTTGTGGGCCCTGAGGTGTGGGGAGCATCTACACACAACCCCTGCTTCTAACATGTCCCCAGACACTGGATGCCCAGCTGCAGAATTATAGCCCTTCCACCTGTTATCCCTACCAGAGATCCAGCTGATTCAGCTCATTCCCACACTATGCCTAGGTAACACAGTGATACCACAGGAGGCACCTTGCCAGGCACTACTGTGAACACATCAGCATCCTGCAGCTCCCTGATTGCACTTGCCTAGAATGGTTCAACCTGGACAGGGCAACCATTCAAGCCCTGTAGCAGGAACTTGGCCCTCTGCTGCTGTGCATCCTGTTCCTCACCACAGTCTCATTACAAGGTGGTTTTGGCCAAGTTACTGGAGATGTCCCAATCCTCTGTGAGCCCAAGGCATCTTTCATATTGCCTTAAAAATCCTCTTGCATTTCCCATATTGGGTGGAAATGTTGACAGGGGCGGAGCATCGTGGGAAGCCAGGGGGGAGGGGAAGATAAAAATTTGAAAAGGATATGATAAGAATTGTAAACAAAATGTGGAATATGTTGTTATATATCTGGTAAATAAATTTTCTTTTTTTTAAAAGAAATCCTCTTGCATTTCCCAATGTTAGAGTGTTTTTTTCTTGTGTTCAGACAACTTTGTAAACATCCCACTATCAATTTCATATCTTCCCCATGTCCCCCCATACTCTATTCTATGCACTCTATTCTTAGTGCTGGAGGGGGCAGCAGTGGGAGGGCTTCTAGTGTCCTGGCCCCACTGACGGACCTCCTGATGGCACCTGGTATATTTTGGCCACTGTGTGACAGAGTGTTGGATTAGATGGGCCATTGGCCTGATTCAACATTGGCTTCTCTTATGTTCTTATGAGATTTTAAATGATCTGGAATGTATATGAATATTTTACACCCTGTCTAATGGTTGTTCTCCCCACCATATACCAATGCATTGAACAATTCTCTTAAAAGCAAACTCCCATGTCAGAAGTTGCCATTTATCCCAAATATGCCACACTGGACAAGACAGACTTTTGAGCTAAGAATATTCAAGAACAAACCCAGCAGTTGTGTTTGCCTGATTTAGGCCCTGCTGTGATGATTTCTTTTTATTAACTTTGCAATTATATTACAAAGCTAAACTCTAAGTACCTCAAGCTGAGTCTCTCAGATACTCAGTAACTCAGTAATTCATAGACAACTTTAAATGTTTAGAGCCTTTAAATGCAGACCGTCCCAAATTCTTTCCTGTTCCACTGAATGTATTGATGATAGTGTTAATCCAAATAATGTATTAACTGAATACTGAAAGACATACTGAATACTGAAACAAAATAATTAAGTTTTAAAAACATGAACATATAAAGTAATATTTATTTGGCAAACAACCTAAATATAAATAACAAAAAATGGGAGAAAGATAGATATGTTTCTAACCTGCATACAAGGTATATTCAGTTTTGTTCAACTTCTCAACGGTACACTTGAATTAAATTTAAACTTCTTTTTCTCTTGATCAAAATATACTATCTTAACATGGACAATAACAAAATTTATTTTTCTATTGTTTTATATTTTCCTGCATGTGTAAAAATCAGGACCTTTAGAACTGTTAAAAATGTAATACTTTGGGGTCTCATTGTTTTCAATATTATTAGGACTGTACACTGGGAGGGGGGCAAAACTTGTAATGGCATTAGTAAAGATGAAGACACTAGAGATTGTTAAGTAATCTGAATCATTGTTCTCACTTGAAACAAAATGATGGAAATTAAATACATGGCATTTCCCTGTAATTTTGAGATCAAGATACTTTTTTGTGTTTGTATACCTACAGGATTGATGCAAGAAGTCATGCATCTCTTTTTTTCCCCTGATTACAAATTAAACTAATGGATTTATCTGGGTACTATAATAGATTATTTTAAATTTTGTTTCCCAAATCACGTATTCCTTTCGGCGGGATTAATGCCAGAACGAGATTATGATTATATCCTTTTGAAACTCCTGGGACCTAATAGTGAATAATTTCCTGTTATGGCATGATTTAGTAGATAGTCTAAGGATACTGTGATTAATGCTGAAGGTCTTGGATTGGCCAAATTTGCTTTGCAAAGGAATTTAATCCCTGTAAATTGTCACATTGGGATTGATAATGAATGTGATTTTATCTTTTTTGGTTATATGACTAGTATTGAAGCTTGCGATTATATGGAACATGACCATCTCCCAAATACTCTCTGTCATAATCTTACACAAGCATATTATCATACTCCTGGTCAGAGTGTGCCTTTATCCAACATAACAATGATTTCTGCAATATTCACTGGAATTCCAAATGTAATTGTTTAGCAAGCAGTGAAATGCACTTTGCTGCAGTTACAAAACTCAGAAACAAAGTATTTAGGGATAATTTCCCTTCTGATGGTTTGCAAAATTTTAGGTTAATCTTATTATTTGAACCCATATACAGCAGGAAGGCTCTGGCTGATTTGCCCCAAGTGGAAAATTGGAAAAGCTGGTTTAATAAAGACTGTCAATTACTTAAAAGGTGAATGCAGCAAAAGCATAGATAATTTTGAAGTAATAACACAATTTATACTCTGAGGGTTTTTTTGTTATTTAAAAAGCTTTATGGGGTTTGATTAAGAATTCCTTTTTAAGAGCTGGTGCTCCTTAATTTCTGTCATTTGTAACCAGGACAGTTCAGCTTTCTGGTCATTTGTAAATTCTGCTCTCAAACAATGGACAGCAATCCCATGTAGCATATCCTCTCAGGTACAGGAAAGTTATTTTGCAAATTTGTTTTCCACAAATTTAGCAATGGGGAATCTAAGACCAATTTTTCCCCCTTGCTCAGTTACCAGCCTGGCTACTTGTTTTTGTCAATGAAGTGGTGGCTTTCATAGGCCGTTTATGTCAGGGAAAAGCTCTTGGTTTAGATAGGATCCCTAAAGAATTCAAGACGTTAACACATTAAAGCTCCACTGACATGGCTTCTGTCACGTCGACCCAGAGATTTTGGCACACCCCTTCATCCCCTCGTGATTGGATAAATGGCCATATTCAATTATGATGGGAAATGGAGGGAATTGTGATCACCATATGGGAAGAGGGGGAGAGTTTTCTTGGAAAGAGAGCTTCTTTCTGAGAGAGAGTTCCCCTTTGGATTGTATATCTGCAACGAGGAATTTTACTAGTGGGCAGCGAAGCGGGACTTAACTGCCCACAGCAATCATGTGGTTCATCCTCAAGATTTCCTGGTTACACAATGGACTTCGAATTATCTGGTATCTCTGAATGACTGGTAACTATGAATACCGGTATGTGTAGTTAGAGTTGAATAAGCTATAGATATTATTTGTTTTCCTACCTCTGCAAGTCTTATGATATATGCATGCTTCTGCACTGATTAAAGATAATATCTAATCGATATTATTTGAGTTTGTGTCCTATGTTGCAACTTGACTTCTAAGCCTAAATCTTGTCACCTGAGCCGACTCAACTGATGTGGCTACCACTAGATTAAATAGTCGTTTGAAGCTCTGGCACAGAGCTGATAAGTTGCTAAGTCCTCTAGACCAGGCAGGAGTTTAGATCTCTGCTCCTGAGCCTTGGTGAGGGCCTTGATGTATGAGATCTTGGTGGCAGTGACTACTGGTAAGCCAGGAGTGTGTGCAGACATACTCTTGGGCTTGTTTAAGTGTTCCTGAAGCATAAGGGATTTTGGTATCTTTCATTCCTGGACTGGGATGAGGGAGAAATAAAATCCTGTACATGCTGGCAGAGTTCAGGAGTTGTGCCTCTTATCCCTGGACTGGGGTAGAGAGGCCAGAACCTGTACATAACACCAATTTCCCCCCCCCCTTGCTCAATTACCAGCCTGGCTACTTGTTACTGTCAATGAAGTGGTGGCTTTCATAGGCCATTTATGTCAGGGAAAAGCTCTTGGTTTAGATAGGATCCCTAAAGAATTCTTTAATGTGAACCTACTTTGGTGGGCAATTTTTTTCCCCTCTACAACAGTTACCATTTTTAAGAAGGCTTGTAGATCTGATCCTACACGTTACCAACCTATTAGCTTTTTTTCCTCTTTAGGCAAGCTTTAAGCTTCATATTTATATTCAAAGTTTTTTGAATTGGGTTGAATAACAGGAGGATTGGGGCTGGGAACAAACAGGGACAGGAAGCGTTTCATCTATTCTTAGTGCTTTATCACCTAGCTGAGAAATATATTTATTTAGGTGGCTTTTTGCAGAGTTTATGGATCTTAAGGGAACTTTCAACTCTATTTGCACAGCAAATTTGTGGCCTACATTAGCAAATACAACTATAAATAGATTACTTCTGTGGCTTATTTAGAAGTTTCAGTGGCCTCACTGCCCAGGTTCACTGTGGCCTGTTAGGCCAACTATCTGGATTATTTAAATTGGACAAAGGGGTGAGGCAAGGATGCCTTCTTTTTCCCCATCTTGTTTAATTTATATTTAAATGATTTGTTCTAAAGCTTTTCAAAGCTTATTCATCTGCCTAAATTGGCCTGGCATGTTGTGGTCCATGGGGTTGCAAAGTGTTGGACTCAACTGTGCAACTGAACAACAACAAAGCATTCTTATTTTTCTTTATGCTGATGAAGCAGTCCTTTTTTCCCATACCAAGGTGGGGCTCCAAAGATCATGAAGGATTTTCTCGCAGTGTTGTTCTAAGGAGGGCTTGTAAATTAATCATAAGAAGTCTAAGGTCATGGTCTTCTCTAAGACAAGAAAAATTCCCTCCTTTCATTGGCTCTCAGATGGTCTTATGCTTGACCAAGTTAGGGAATTCAGATCTGGGCATTTTGTTTGCATCAAATTTGTCTTGGAGCATTCACCATAAACTGGCACTTAATAAAGCTAAACTGAGTACAGGAGTGTATCAAAATTTCTTCATTCTAAAGATGGAAGATATATATTGGATGCTATTTTGTCCTTTAATTTAAAAGTTATTCCCCTCCTTTTATTTGGTGTCTCTATTTGGATAAACTCTGTAACTGACTACTTTCTTCTTCAGTTTCTTAAGAGGCTTGTGAATGCCCTCTATTGTGTACTGAGAGTCTCTCTTTGCACAGAATTTTACCCAAAAAATCATTGGAAATCAGGGCCTGGCTCTCTGTGCTTAATGTAACACTTAAGCTGGTCTTCGGTGAAAAAGGGTATCTGCATGTATAATCACTTTATTTGCAGCATTTTTTTTTCAGTCCTTTCATCTTTCATCTTTTTAAGTTATGCTGTTCAAGATCATTGTCTCATAGAGCTTCAATGGAGAAAGAAAAGGTAAACCACCTATCACAATAATTTTGCCCAGAAACTTATGATGTGCCAAACATCTAAATCTAAATTTTCCCTGGGTTTGCATTGCAACTGGAGTTGATCAACTGGTCCCAAGTACATAAAAAATTTCAGCAACTGCACATTCCTGCAAAGTCCTAGATGTCCTACACTTCCCCAAATTCTAACAAAATATGGACCAATTTCCTAGGCTCTGGTGAGAAACTGCTGTGATTTAACTAAGGGCAAATGCTTTTAATGGAATGAAATTGGTGTAGAACAGTTCTGTTCTTAATGAGATGGCAGCTGGTGTGGACTTTCTTGAATATGCCTTTGGGTTAAAGGGAAAACCTTTCATAATGAGCTGCTGTATGCTAATTTATCCTGTAGTGCAACACATGATGAAATTCAACAAGAAAGTCCCCTAATACTGAAACTATAAAAGATTTTATTATTACTTTTAAAGATAATTTTATAGTGTTTTACTATACTAATTGCAGTCATTCACACAATATCTGAGTACTCTGAGGCTGGTCATTCATATATCTTTCCTCAAACTTATTTTTTAAAAAACTGAGGGATTTACAGTGCTAAGCTAAGCAGAGACCCTGGAGAGCCGCTGCTTGTCCAAGTAGATAATACTGACCTTGATGGATCAATGGTCTGATTCAGTATAGGGCAGCTTTATAAGTTGCACCCTTTTAAAGCCTCTTACGTTTAATGCTCTTAGAATAATGTAACTTTGTTTACATGACACTATTAACCATTGTGTAAAGGGTTCAATTGAAAATGAAATCAAGGCAAAAATCCCAATTTAGGTTTACAGTGTAATAAGGAGACGGGATGCACACTTTTACATGGTGAAGAGGTTTGAGTGTGTCAACAAAGCTGACAGCAAGACCATAAAGATTTTAGACTCTGTTTAAGAGGCTGAATTCCTAGCAGAATCACTTAAGGCAGAATGGTCAAAGCTGAGACACCAAACTAAGATGCATCTGCTCCTTTCAGGAATTAACAGTCACATCGGCAGAAGAAAATGGGCAGTTCCAATGGTGATGGGGGCAGAGGAATCTTTGAAGGGTAGCTATTGGGCAGCAGCAATATTGGAAGGAAACACTGATGGAGGATCTATCACAGACAATGGCAGTAACACTTCAGCTAACCCTGGTTAGTATGGTGCAGAAAAAGGCAATGGTAAATCACTTCTGAACATGTAATACCTCAGAAATCCTATGATGAGATAACCCAAAATGAAAGAAGATGTAGTGCTAGAAGACAGGACTCCCATGTCAGGTGGCACTCAATCAGCTATTAGGGAAGAGCAGAGGAAAAGTTTGATGCAACTGGATTAAGGCTGAAAGGACGTTCAGTTGCTGATGTGAATGTATGCGACTGTTTCACACATAAAATAGGAACATGGAATATGAGAAGTATGAAGAAGAAGAAGAGTTTGGATTTATACCCCGCCCTTTACTGCCCAGAGGCGTCTCAGAGCGGCTTACAAACTCCTTCCCCTTCCCCTCCCCACAACAGACACCCTGTGAGGTAGGTGGGGCTGAGAGAACTCTAACACAAACTGTCCTTGAGAGAACAGCTGTGCCAGAGCTTGTGACTGACCCAAGGTCACATCAGCAGGTGCAAGTGGAGGAGTGGGGAATCAAACCGGGTTTTCCCAGATTAGAGTCCGCACACTTAACCACTGCACCAAACTGGCTCAAATCAAAGTAAACTCAAAATTATAAAATGAGAAATGGAAAGTTTAAACATTGCAATGCTAGCAGTGAGTGAACTAAAGTGGACTGGATTAGCATGTTTTCAGTTAGAAAATTACAAAGTCTTTCACTCTGGAAATGACAAACACAGAATAAATGGAGTTGCTCTAATAGTGAGGCAAGATGTAGCACAAGCAATCAAGGGCTATAATCCAAATTTTAATCAAATAATATCAATCAGACTTCATGGAAAGCCTGTCTACATAACAGACCTTCTAGCTGATGCCCAACTACAGATACTGAAAAGGGGGGGGAAATGAAAGCTTTTACGCTAGTGTCCTGGAAGAAACAAAATATACTAATAATCATAGGTGACTGGAACATCAAAGTAAGAAATGGAGCAGAATCAAATATTGTTGGAAAATTAGGACTAGGAATACATAAGAATATAAGAGAAGCCATGGTCCAGAAAGACAGAATCCACGTGCAGTATACAGCATACAGTGTCTCTCTAGAGAGAGGGGAGGTAGGAAGGTGCAGGTTCTCTCTAAGTAGAGCTTCAGTGAAGGGATAAGGAGGGACTTGGGAAGAGGAAAGAGGGAGAAGCTTGAAGAGTCCAAAATGTTTAATGCTGCCGAAGAAATTCCTAATTAATGAGGGGAAGGGTCCAAGTGGAAAGACAGAGTGACTGTCCAGTTTTTTCAGCAGCAGAGGAATCATCTTGGTGGAATCATCTTGGGGATTGGGTTGAACCTAATTTCTCCCTTGCTATGATTCTATTTTTATCCTCCTCCCCTACCCTTGAGCATTTAGTATTGGAGCCAAATTCTCTTGGCGGCATTTTAAGAACTTTCTGTCATTGGGCCAAGTTTCCAGAATTCTGTCCATGACTGAGAACTTGGGGGTGCTCTCTTATTGGAGGAATATTAGAATTCATGCTTTTTGTTGGGGTAAAGTCAGACTCCTGGCTGTTATTGGTTCCTTTGGATTTATGTAATTGCAAGATATATATACAAGAAGGACCTCGATGTCCTTGACAACCACGATGGTATAATCACTGACCTCGAGCCAGACATCCTGGAAAGCGAAGTTAAATGGGCCTTAGAAAGCATTACTAACAACAAAGCTAGTGGAGGTGATGGTATCCCAGCTGAGTTATTCAAAGTCTTAAAAGAAGATGCTGTTAAAGTGCTGCACTCAATTTGCCAACAAATTTGGAAAACACAACAGTGGCCAGAGGATTGGAAAAGGTCAGTTTACATTCCAATCCCAAAGAAGGGCAATGTCAAGGAATGTTCAAACTATCGCACAATTGCACTCATTTCACACGCTAGCAAGGTCATGCTCAAAATCCTACAAGCTAGGCTTCAACAGTACGTGGATAGAGAATTGCCAGAAGTACAAGCTGGGTTTCGAAGAGGTAGAGGAACGAGAGATCAAATTGCCAACATTCGCTGGATTATGGAGAAAGCAAGAGAGTACCAGAAAAACATCTACTTCTGCTTCATTGACTATGCTAAAGCCTTTGATTGTGTGGATCACAATAAATTATGGCAGGTTCTTAAAGAGATGGGAGTACCGGACCACCTCACATGTCTCCTGAGAAACCTGTATAAGGGTCAAGAAGCAACAGTTAGAACCGGATATGGAACTACTGATTGGTTTAGCATAGGAAAAGGAGTACGACAAGGATGTATATTGTCACCTTGCTTATTTAATTTATATGCAGAGTACATCATGCGAAATGCTGGCCTGGATGAATCACAAGCTGGAGTTAAGATTGCTGGGGAAAAGATCAATAACCTCAGATATGCAGACGATACCACTCTGATGGCAGAAAGTGAAGAGGACCTAAAGAGCCTCTTGCTCAGGGTGAAAGAGGAGAGCGCAAAAGTGGGCTTGAAGCTCAACATCAAAAAAACTAAGATCATGGCATCTGGGCCCATCACTCCTTGGCAAATAGAAGGGGAAGTCGTAGAAGTAGTGACAGACTTCACGTTCCTAGGATCCCAGGTCACTGCAGATGGTGACTGCAGCCATGAAATTAAAAGACGCCTGCTCCTTGGGAGGAAAGCGATGGCAAACCTAAACAGTATGATAAAAAGCAGAGACATCACCTTGCCAACAAAAGTCCGCATGGTAAAAGCAATGGTATTTCCCGTAGTAATGTATGGCTGCGAGAGTTGGACTATAAGGAAGGCCGAGCGCCGAAGAATAGATTCTTTTGAACTATGGTGCTGGAGAAGACTCTTGAGAGTCCCTTGGACTGCCAGGAGATCAAATCAGTCAATCCTAAAAGAAATCAACCCTGATTGTTCCTTGGAAGGCCAGATCCTGAAGCTGAAGCTCAAATACTTTGGCCACCAAATGAGAAGGGAGCATTCACTGGAGAAGACCCTGATGCTGGGAAAGATTGAAGGTCAAAGAAGAAGGGGACGGCAAAGGATGAGATGGTTAGACAGTGTCATCGATGCAACGAACATGAAATTGAGCAAACTTCAGCGGACAGCGGAAGACAGGAGGACCTGGCGTAATCTGGTCCATGGGGTCGCGAAGAGTCGGACTCGACTGTGCGACTGAACAACAACAACAAATTGCAAAGCAGAAGGTGGCCCTAAGTAATCATAAGGAGGAAAGGGGAGTGGGGAAGATATGGCAATGGGGAAGGGAATCCCCTGGCTCTGATGATTGAGTTACCTGACTGGCAAGCCTGATTAACAAAGCCTAGAAGAAGGATGATGGCCTGGCTTCATGAATGATTAGATTTTCATGGAAGGCTTCATTATAAGGCAGATTCCTGGATGGTCCTAGGAGATGGATTATAGTTCTGCAAACCCAATCATTAATCATGGCCTGAATTTTCATGAACCCTCAGGAAGCCAAAGCGCTGGCTCTTTGGCTTTGAAACGGAGATGAGCACCGCAACCCTAGAGTCGGATTCGACTGGCTTTCGAGCAAGGGAACCTTTACCTTTACAGGAAGCCAAAGAATAGAGCCATTGACAAGGAAGTGTCCTGGTTACTTCCTCATGAGTTTAGTATCCTAATTTTCTGTAGCCTGACCTTATTTTCTCTGCTTTAATATTAAACATGGACACTTTTTGCAGTCTCAGACAGCCTAAGGAGTCATTGAGGTGACCCAAAAGCATGGCTCCTGACACAGAGCTGCTAGTCATTCTAGTGCAGTCATTCTAGTTACTTACTGTCAAACCTGGCTTCTGTTTATATACTATTCAAACAGTATTATATTCTTAAATTGTACTCATCTGCAACCATAAACATCCCCTCAATTATAAAATTGGAACAGTTATCCTGAATTGTAGCCATATCAACCAATTACTGCTACTCTCTGTAGCCATGTTACTTACTGTATGTTCATTCAAGGCATTGATAATTGTGGACTAATGTAGAGATGGTATACATGTGGCAGGCAGCAATGAGATACGAGCCTAGATATTACCATTGTAGCAAGGTGTTCGCTGAATTCCCTTATTTCTTATCAAGCTTGGGGGAATTATGATATTAAAGGGCAATTGGCATATAGTGCAGGGACATAACCTCTGTATACCAGAGTCGGAATTCCCAGAACCCATGAATAGATGAGGAGACCAGGTTGATTGGATAACTGGTCTTTTATTTAATGATTCTCAGTCATACAAAAATTGTTAGCATACATACACACTCAATACAGATCTAGGAAGAATTAGGCAGGAAAAGACAGTAACTTTTGCATTAGCAGGAATATTGTTGAGGGGTGATATATGTTACCTGTCTGGCAAGATGAGTAAACCATGCAGCGACAAGGGAAGGAAAGAGAAAGAGGGACTGGATCGTGAGCTGGGAGACTTTTTTCCCACCATAGAGAACAATGGAGGGAATAGGGGCAACCTATTTGGGGGGCCATAGAATTGTATCCCCTGGTCCAATGTTCTTGAAACTTGGTGGGTATCTTGGGGAGAGGCTCCACCAGCTATCCTGTGAGTTTGGAGCTCCTCCCTGAAACCCCTCCCCTCCAGCCCCCAGAATATACCCTATGTTTTCACCATTGACTTCAATGGCCCATGGGATATAATGGGGCCGAATTGCTGTCCTTTCCTTCTTTCTTTTTCCTCTTTCCCTCCTTCTTCTCTTCTCTCTTTATTTCTTTCCCACCTTCTTTTCTTCTCTTTTTTCCTCCTTTCCCTGTTTCCCTCCTTCTTCCCTCTCTTTCTTTCCCTCCCCTTTCCTTCTCTTTCTTTCCCTCTTTCCTTCCTTCTTCTCTCTACTCTCTCTCTTTCCTCCTTCTGTGGCCCAACTCTCATGAGAAGGAGTTTAAACTTTAAACCCCTTCTCTCTTAGCTCCCCCACCCAGACCAGCTGGGGAAGGGAAGGGGAGGCTTTTGAAGATGCCTCCCCCGCTTTTGCTTCCCCTTCTGACATCACTTCCGGTGATGTCAGGAGGCATGGCATATGCTAATAGCCTAATAGCTCATTAGCATACCATATGCTAATGAGCTCCTGCAGCTCTTTTTCTACAAAAAGACCCCTGCTCGTATGATATATATTTTAGAGAAATAATTTCTATACCACCACAGTAGCACAGTTTTCCATCAATTTGTTTCTCTTTCCTCTTATATCTGCAACCCAGGTGTCACTCAATTTGCCAGGAAACTTCAGTAGATCATGATAGTGTCTAAGATTCTCAGAGAAGATTTTTGAAAGTCAAGCTCTTTTAGCTTCCACATGCCAATGTACTACTTTAAGGATATGCTTCTCATCCTATATTATCTTATAAAATGGTGTTAGAATCCTGGAAATGTTTTAACAATATTCAAAGGCTTATCTCCCCAGAAGAGAGATACAATTTTATCTATCTTTTTCATCAAGTCATTAACATGAAACTCAGCAATGTAATCATACCAGGCTGGAATTGGGGTCATGCCATAAACTAGTTGAAAAGAAGGCTTGATGACATGATGATGTATAGCCATTTCACAACAATGCTTTTAACATATAATATCTGCCCCTTAATTATATTAAAATTTTCATTTCAAAAGATTTTATCATTATGGAAATTGCTGTTGAATGCTTTTGTTGACACTCTTCTCAATGTTCTGCTGATGGACTTTACAAAGAACAAAAAATAAAATAAAATAAAGAACAATCTCAATGGTAATATCTTTCTTGCTTTTCTACTTGATGAAATAGAAAAATTCAAGAGATGATTACAAATTTTCTTTTATTCTTTCTGTATTTTTGTGTTGGAGGGCTGTTCTGCATACGCGACTTCTGATTTTCTTGGGAGTTGATCCATAAGTAGGGATCGCCATGAACCAACTCATGGAGTAAAGTTCATCATGAATTTTGGCCAGTTTGTGGTTCACAAAGTGATGTTCATGGAAGGGTGACTGGCACAAACATTCCACAAACATTGATGCTGTACATAGCAGTTTGTGAATGGATATATTTCCAGGCACACTGTCTCCACTCAATTAACCTGTTTTCAAAACTTCAAAGCAAGAGTGGTGTTGAATTCTCCAGTTTTGGAAACCCCAGTAGGAGCCCTCCAAAGCTTAACAGGCACTGCAGGCTGTCAATAACAGATTCCCCATTCTGCTCTATGGGATCAGAATACTATATATCTGCTCAGCTTCACAGCCTCCCCTCTGTTGGCTGTTGGCAGTTAGACAGAGAGGAAGGGAACTTATTAAAAGCAGAGCACATTCATTCATTATTTCTGATTCTGAATACCTCTTCCCTGCTGAAGTTTGGGTGTTAGGTGGAGTCAGGGTTCTGTGCCACCCCATCTCTGTTCACCCTGAGCAGAGGGGCGTAGCTACAGGATGCCTTAACTGAGTGAGAACTCACATTTTATACTCTTTTGATTGTGAATTTCTCTCCCCTGCTGGGGTTTGGGTGTTAGGAGGACACAGAGTGTTGGACTGGATGGACCATTGGCCTGATCCAACATGTCTTCTCTTATGTTCACCATTTGGGAGAGGGTCAGCCAGTTGTTGGAGTTGATTTGATCTCCTCTTCCCTGTGCAGGATGGTCATGGAAGAGATGACATCCTGCACCATGCTCTTCTGCTCCACTAAATGTGCAATCATAGCATAGGGGGAGTTCCTCATTCCCCTCCCCCTGCCTCTTGCACAGCATATGGGCAGACCTGATGCTGCAAGAGAAGTGGGCGGCCAGGCACTAGTAGATGGAGCCTGTTGGAAGAAATTAACAGTATGAACTAGCTGGAATTTGGGACAATCAGACTAGCACTGATTGCCTTTCAGTTCCTACCAAAGAACAAGTATGTGCTAGTGCACACAGTCAATACTATGTCCAAGGTGCACATCCGTTGGCAAGGAGGCACCAGATTGATGGTGCTCCTCTGGAAGTCCAAAATCCTGTTTGATTGGGCAGAGAAAAATTTGGTAGGTCTGAAAGCGGAACACTTCCAAACCACTTGGCTGAGCAGGAAGAATTTACATCCAGGAGAATGGAGTCTAAACAAAAATATCTTCTGTTGAAATTACCCTTTGTTTCAGGATCCCTATCTTGGATCTTTTTACAACATCGAACAACAATCAAATCAACAGGTTTCTAACCTGTATGATCCCAGTGCAGAGGGTGAAGATGCACACACTTGCTGCTGACTCAGTGGTCTGCTGTATCCGATCATGCTGATCAGCTGAGGTCTGAACAAAGTATCAATTAGGGCTGCCAAACCCCCAGCCTGGTAGGGTTTACCCACTTTTGGGGGCTTCAACCCACCTTCCAGCCAGCTGGCCAGCAGGGGAGCCCTGCCCCCAAGCCCCGCCCCAAGCCCAAACACCTGCAGCCACCCCCTCCCTTCTCTTCTGAGAGATTTAAAGGGCCCTCCAGTTCCCCAAAGGAATATGGAGTCGACCCTAGGTCCCTCACCAAACCCTAAAAAAAACACAAGAAAACCAGATCAGCACCAACAGGAACCACCTGGGCCTCATTCAGATGAGCAGGAGCAACGATCCTCCTTGTTGACCAATTGCAAACGAATTGCCCAGATGGGAGGGGGTGCTACAGTAATAAAGACCAAGCTACTCCCATCGTCAAATACCCATATGGGCAGGAATTGCCACAACCAGTCTCCCTCCTTCCAAGCCTGCAGAGTAGGACCTCCATCCTTATGCAGCCTCTTGGGGCGCTGTCTGCTAGGGCCTTATTCTAGTCAGATGCAAAATCCATTATGGAGCTCGACTATACTAAGACTAGAAGGTCAGCCTCACTCTGAGACAATATTCTACACAAATTTGCATAGCCCTGCCTGGAGCGAGAGGAGGCGTAACCAGTTTGGATATCTTTGTCCCACTGAAGAGAAGAAACCTTCAGGTAAGTTCCAGTGTTTCATTTTTGTCATTTGAGTGGTGTGCCACAAGACACTTTGGAATAGTCTCACTAGTGTTGTTTTGAAAGTTGGCTATTTGTTTCATATTTTTATAGAAAGTTATTTGAGAATCTGGGCCACTGTTATTCAGTAATCAGCATGATGTCTGGGTATGTGCCTTTGCACTTGGGATGAAATATGGGAAATAATACTGAGGAATTAAAAAGGTGAAGAGAAAAATGGCTTGTACATGTAGCCTACCTAGGTGCCCAAAGAAGAGGTAAATATAACAGACATAACTGTAGGGGAAGAAATTCGCTAACAAAGTAAAAATGAGACACATTCTACTAGCCAAGGTATCTTCATATAATCCAATTAAAGGGTACATTAGAGTCCCCATAATACTTATCAATTTAATGCACATTTTTTCATTTCCCCCCAAAATTACTATTCCCACATTCAGGGGTCTTTTTGTAGAATAGCTATGCCCCCTGACATCACTGGAAGTGATGTCAGAAGGGGAAGCAAAAGGGGAGGAGGCATCTTCAAAAGCCTCCTGTTCCCTTCCCCAGCTGGCCTGGGTGGGGAAGTGAAGAGAGAAGGGGTTTAAACCCCTTCTCACTAGAGTTGGGTCACAGAAGGAGGAAAGAGGGAAGGAAGGAGAGAGAGTAGAGAGAAGGAAAGAAGGAAGGAAAGAGGGAAAGAAAGAGAAGGAAAGAAGGAGGGAAAGAAAGAGAGAGAAGGGAAGGAGGAAAAGAGAGGAAGGAAGAGAAGGGAAAGAGAAAGAAAAGGAGGGAAAGATGGCAAAGAAATGGAGTGAGGGAGGCTCTCCTGCCACCACCTCATCAAGCCCCGCCACCCCCACCCCCGCAGATCCCTTACTTACTGCTTCGTACCAAATAATTTCAACTGTTTCTGCCTAACCAGAATTGGGGAGGAGTGCAAAATAAGTTAATGGGAGAGGTGAAAGGGTATATTAGCTAATGTTGCCCTGGGAAGCTTTTAGGAATAGTTTCTTCCGCCTGTTCTGCAACAGCCTCTTGAAAACTTGATGAGGAATTAACCATGACCAGTGCTTTCTGGATGCTACCCATCTGGCACAAACATTTCAGAATGGATGCAGTGATAGAACTCCAAAGCGAAAGATCTCTATTCAGTCCTGCCATGAACCATACATTTAGGATGAACTATATAGCAGCATTTATTTATTTTATTGATTGCTCAGTTTTTATCCCACCCATTCTGGCCTAGGCTGGCTCAGTGCAGCTTACAACAAGCTAAAAATTATCATAATACATAAAACAGAGTTCGTCACATTAATACAATTCTTGATAAATAATATGATAGTATAAAACAATGTTAAAATCAACAATATTACAGTGCTAGCAATTCCAATGTTTATATTTATACTATTGGTCCGCTTCACTTGGGGGGACGGGGACTGGCCAGGCAATAGTTGGAGGGATCTGTGGCTCAGGGCTACCACCATTGTTATCAGTTGTTATCAATTGTTACTACTACGGTACTGATGGTTGTAGTGGTGGTGATGGTGATGGTGGCCTGGCAGAAGAGCTCCGTTTTGCAGGCCCTGCAGAACTGTAAAAGGTCCCAAAGGGCCCTGATCTCCTCTGCTATCTCAATCCATCAGAGTGGAGCTGCCACCGAAAAGGCCCTGGCCTTAGTAGTTGCCAACCTGGCCTCCTTAATACTCAGGAGGGCCAGTCGGTTCTGGGTCCCTGAACGCAGTGCTTTCTGGGGTATATATGGGGAAAGGCTGACCCTCAGGTATGTCGGACCCTGGCCATAAAGGGCTTTAAAGGTAAGAACCAGCACCTTGAAGCAAATCTGGTATGCAACGCCTTTAGCATAGGCTGGATGTGCTCCCAAATTGAGAGTCCCATCACCAGCATGGCAAAGGCGTTTTGCACCAGCTGCAGCTTCCAGATTTGCGACAAGGGCAGCCCCATGTAGAGGGCATTACAGTAATCCAGTCTTGAGGTGACCATCACATGGATCACTGTTGCCAAGTTGCTGTGTTCGAGGAAGGGAGCCAACTGCCTTATCAGCCGAAGATGGTAAAAGGCCGACTTGGCAGTGGCTGCAACCTGGGCCTCCCTTGTTAAGGAGGTATCCAGGAGCATCCCCAAACTCCTGACTTTTGGTGCTGGCACCGATAGTGCCCCATCGAAGGTCGGGAGCGGGATCCCTACCCCCCGGACCGCTGCAGCTCAGGCACAGGGCCTCCGTCTTCATTGGATTCAATTTCATCCAGCTCAGCCTAAACCAATCAGCCACAGCTTGTAACACCCAGTCTAGAACTTCTGGTTTGGAATCAAGCCATCCGTCCAACAACAGATAGAGCTGGGTGTCATCTGCATACTGATATTCTAACCATCTGGTATTAGTATCACCAGGGGTCTTTTTTTGGGGGGAGCACACCTGAGCGCAGTTCCGGGAGCTCAGGAGTCAAGCCCCGCCCTCAGCCGGTGTCCCGGGGAGTCTTTCAGGCAGCCGAATGTCAATTTCAGCTCCATTATCTCCTATGGGCCATTGAAGTCAATGGTGAAAACATAGGGTATATTCTGGGGGCTGGAGGAGGAGGTTTGAGGGAGAGGCTCCTAACTCACAGTGTAGCTGACGGAGCCTCTCCCCAAGATACCCACCAAGTTTCAAGAACATTGGACCAGGGGGTCCAATTCTATGGGCCCCCAAATAGGTTGCCCCTATTCCCTCCATAGAGAACAATGGAGGGAATAGGGGCAACCTGTTTGGGGGTCCATAGAATTGGACCCCTAATCCAATGTTCTTGAAACGTGGTGTGTATCTTGGGGAGAGGCTCCATAAGCTACCCTATGAGTTTGAAGTCTCTCCCTCAAATCCTCTCCCCTCCAGCCCCCAGAATATACCCTATGTTTTCACCATTGACTTCAATGGCCCATAGGAGATAATGAAGCCGAATTGCCGCCAAATTTCTTTCATTCCCTTCTTTCCTTCTCTCTTTTTCCTCTTTCCCTCCTTCTTCCCTTCTCTCTTTCTTTCTTTCTCACCTTCTTCTCTTTTTTCCTCCTTTCCCTGTTTCCCGCCTTCTTCCCTCTCTTTCTTTCCCTCCCCTTTCCTTCTCTTTCTTTCCCTCTTTCCTCCCTTCTTCTGTCTCTCTTTCCTTCCCTCTTTCCTCCTTCTGTGGCCCAACTCTAGTGAGAAGGAGTTTAAACTTTAAACCCCTTCTCTCTTAGCTCCCCCACCGAGGCCAGCTGGGGAAGGGAAGGGGAGGCTTTTGAAGATGCTCCCCCCTATTGCTTCCCCTTCTGACATCACTTCCAGTGATGTCAGGAGGCGTGGCATATGCTAATAGTCTAATAGCTCATTAGCATACCATATGCTAATGAGCTCCTGCAGCTGTTTTTCTACGAAAAGACCCCTGAGTATCACAATTTGATACTATTTAGGATATCTGGGGGGGGAATCTCCTCAGTCAGTGTTGATCTCTTGCCAGTATATTCCTATAGGCACTATTAGCTGTCAATACTAACTTTATGTGGAATCTGAAGAAACACAAGTGACTCTCTAATCACAGAACAGATTTTCTCCTTCTTCCCTTAGTCCACGACCTGCAGAGCTGCTCCTGAGGGTTGGGAGAACAGTGTGGAATGCAGTATGGGGAAATGCAGGTCCAGGGAGAAATCTCTAGGAACCCCTTGCATGAATGGAAGTGATTGTGCAAAAGTTATTCTGGATCCAACTCTTTAAACTTTTCTTATGAATTCTTTATGAAAATTAACACATTAGAACCAAAATTGCATTTTAAAAGTGTGCACACAAATTGTCAGTTAATAAAATCAAAGTCACCCTGAGCAGAATAAATAATTTTATTTTAATTTATTTAACTTTTCATTCATATTTATACACAATCATATGTTGTACAATTATTCTAAATATTGTCTCAGATATCTCAATTTATGATTTTGTATAACACAACAAAGGAACAGATATATGACTGATCAGTCTTTTGGGCATTGTCATAAAATAATTAAAGTGTGCTGTCATATACCATATGTTAAATGTCCCTTATGGAATAAGATATGGCTTGACATCAATTAATTTCTGATGTCTGATCAAGGATCCTGCAAATGAGGATACTAATGGGAAAACTCTATAGACACATGGCAAGATTCATAATTCTCCTAAGCATTTGAGTTTATGATCAAATTTTTGGACTATACAAGGTTGGATGATGCAAATAATGTGGTGCCTCATGACTATTACTGTTATTTTTTAAAACAGTTGAGAGTAAGAAAGTTGGGTAATGAGAAAGAAAGTATGTAAACATTGCAATGTATACTGAGAGAACTTTGACAGCTAGTAACCCATAGATACAAGATCAACTGTAACAAGGGACAGTAGGAATAGTGTGGATTGCTGCCGTATGGGTAGGGATAATTGACAAGCATCCTGATACATTGAAGAATTAAGAGAGGCCCTTCATTGATTGTACAGCTATGGGTTTGTAGAGGGCAGTCCCTTGGTGCTGAGCAGCATCAGTTCAACACTATTTGTTGTACAACATAAAATAAAGTGAAGGGGGATTAGGATTGGCATCTCTTGGCACAAATTTGTGTGCAGGCAAGACTAAATAAGGTATAGAAGATATTCCAATCAACATTAAAACCAAAGTGAGAGCCAAATGCGTGCAAGTGATTCAAGGCTGGTCTGTTATCATTCCAGAGTGTGGGGGCAATACATTTTATGTGATGGTGACTTTCCTTTCATTCTCCTATGGCATAGTTTGCTTCTTCATAGTTTAGTATCCCATGGCCTGAAAAAGTTATTTAGGAAATGTGTTTTTATCTTTGGGTTTCCCAGAAGAATTTCCAGGTGATATCATATCAATATGAGAGTGATTATATGTATTTTGCCTTTGCTTTTACATTAAATCTAATTTATTATCCCATTAATTTGTATAGTTTGGACATAGAGTGGTTTCTACAAAGCAGCAAAAGTAGACATGATAACTTTGGTTTGCATTCTCTGCTATGAAGAGATAACAATTGTTAAGCACGTGGATTGAAGACTGACCACCCCTCTCATTTTGCCATCCTAGATTTTATGTTTTGTTACTTTCAAGAAATGCGTTATTTCTTCAGTCTGTTTTATTTTTGTTGGCTGGTGATGCTGATCTCAGTATTGGATCTCTTGAACATCTCTCTCAGCATGTAAATTACTTCTTATTATTGTCATGTCTTTGCTTCATTTGATTTTCTGCATTGTTCAGCAGTTAATAAATCAGCTGTTCTCCATGAGTTTTAGTGTCACCCATTCTATGCAGCTTTTTTCCTATGTTAGTTTTCACAAACAACCTTGAACTTCTCTTGGTATTGTTCCCAATCTATTATTTCTTATGCCTTCATTAGCCTTTCCTAAATACCTTATCTTACAGGTTGTAAGGATGGGCTAGAGTTCAATAGGTTTCTGTTCTCATCATCCTGTCATTTAAGTTCTTTATTTTCCATTTTCTTTCTCTTTTTCTAGTTTTGACATACATACTGTTCATTTCTTTCTCTTTTGAATCTAAAACTTGTTGTGATTTATCCTTGTTCTTTTGTTTAGTATTTCTCTTTCTTTCTCTTAAATTCTTCTGCTTTATCCCAGACATCTTATGTTCCCACTCATCCTGCTCGTCACATTTTAGATCTGATTATATGTGCAACTTTTCATAGTTTTCAGTATGTGCCCCTCCACTAGTTACTAATTCCATAAGTACGTATCCAGTTTTATTACATTAAAACACCATCCAAAAAAGAAATCTCAGTGCACTGATATTGCACCATCATGCAAACAAGGCTGTGGAGTTGTGTGATTACAGTAAGATTCATTTTTTGACCTGTGTTTTTATTGATGCACAGACACAATTACTTCCAGATTTCTTTTTCATTGTATTTGAATGAGCATATGCAGTCTTGGACACAGGCAACTAACAGAAAACTACAGTAAAGTCTACACACCATTTTTAAAATTAATATTAGAATTTTTCCACATTAAACCAGTATACAGGTAAAACCAACCCACCAAACAGTACCAAAATAGAAGACATCGGCTGTGATCAGACATGCCTTTAGAGCTGACATAGCTGCGAATGCCTGCTGGATCTAAAGTGCAAGATCAGATAGCAACATCTGTAAAAGGGTCCACAGCTGTCGGCACCCTGTGCTGCCCCGCCACAGAAATGGAGTTAAAAGACACTGGGGAAAGTTCAGCCCTGACACTTGCTGACAGGCCACAGATGGATTTTCCCTAGACTGACCACTCAAGTGTTCACGCAGGCTGTTGGGATGGACTGCTTGGTCCATCCTGATTCAGTGCCATTTTTTCCCTGCTTAGCAATATGTGCATAACTGCATAATTGTCCCCATCTCCAGGCCAGCTGTGAAAATGAGTGGGAAAGGGAATGATCTATATTAGGCAACCACAGCTCACTGCGAACCAGAGGGACTACAGTGCTCCATGGAAGGATCAACGAACTGTGAAAGCAGCAACTCGAATCCCAGAAGTTGAAAAGCACATGTGCAAAAAACTGCACCCTCATTTATACTCATGTGCAAAAGCAGGCAAACAAAAAAAGAAACCCACCCGTCCGTGCCATTTGATCATGCAGTGACAGGCTGTACCCACAGCAAACCAGAATGTGTGATCGAGCAACTCCGTGTTAAATACCAACGGAGCGAGCAGGAGTTCTTCTCGACCACACCAAATGGCACATATGACTGCAGCCATTCACTCATCCCTAGTATCAGCTGAAGATGGTATGATGGACAGTTTAGGTTCCACCTCTCCCTAAGAGCAGCCAATGGGAACTAATGGAATGGTGGTGAGGGGGAGAATTGCAAACAGCCATTAGGACACTAGGCAGTGAGTCTGGCTGAGTGAAGCCATGGCAGAAGCACAGCTTAATGCTGAATGGAGAAAGGTCAAATTGTAATGAAGAAACCCAAGTGCCTGAATAGGAGAATAGTTCAAAAGTTCAGCTAAAATGAAACATAACCTCTACCTGATTTACTCCAATATTATGTTCAAACCATATATAAAAGTTAACTTCTTCATTTAACCCCCTGTGCGGGATATTTATGGTCTCAGGGAAAGAAAAAAACACAGAGAAGCTAAGATCTTGGCTAATATATAAATGCATGTATGTGGAGATGAATAAATGGTGGCAGTGTGTGAATGAAGCTGTGTTTGAGTCCCCAACCCCAATATCTCTGTGCAGTCTCTGAGTGAGGGATGATTATTAACCAGGACTGGTCTACTCTGTCTGGTGGTGTCTCTTTGAGTAAGAGAGAGGACCTGGTATGTGAAATGGTCATGGCTCCCTATATATTTTAACAGAGGCGAGACAGGTTGCAAACTGACCGTGTGAACTATCTATAATTCTAAATCTGTGGGACAGAGGTTATGAAAGGTAGTGGAAACTGTGTATGAATGAAAAAGTTGTCACAGATGGTTAAAGATAAAGTAAAACAAATGTGATGCAAAAGCACAGGTGTTATGTACTGAATGTGAATTGCTGCTATCTATTCACATGTTAAGCTTGAGTCAGAATGTGGCTCTTCAGATGTCGCATTGCTATTGGTCGGTTTCTGCAAAATCTTTGTAAATACCCAATCACTATGTGAGAATATATCAGAGAGGGAACGGTCCTGATTGGCCTTTATCCCTGCATTGTTATTGGTTCTTATCTGACAATGGGTGTGGCTTTGACAGCCCGGGAGAGTTTAAAAGAAGGAGCTGTGCTCCACTGTTTTGTTGGGTGTCTGTTGGTGTGTTCTGAGTTGGAGTTGCTGTTACCAATAAAGCTGAATCACTTGCTGAAATCACTTCGTTGTTAAGTTGTCCATACTTAACAATTGGTGACAAGGATGGGATGCTAGAGCGGGTAGGCAGCCCCGCTGAACCAACGCAGTAATGGCAGATGAGAACACTCACCCAGCCGAGCTGGCTGAAGCTCCACAGGCAGTTGTGGACAATCGACCAGCCGAGATGGCTGTCAACCCAGCGTTTGAAGCATTCGACCTGGCAACGGAGGACTGGGACTCATACCTAGCTTGGTTTGAGTTTTACCTCCAGGCGAACCAGATCACGGATGAGGCAAGGAAGAAGGCGACACTCTTGAGCTCCTGCGGCAAGGTCGTTTTTGACATCGCCCGGTCCCTAGTAGCGCCCACCAAGCTTAGCGCAGCTACATGGGCCGACATCACGGCAAAGCTAAAGGGCCATTTTGCACCACAGCTATCAAAGATTGCTTGCAGGCACACCTTTTACAAGCAGTGCCAAGGTCCATCTGAATCAATAGCCGAATTTGTCCCTGCCTTGAGAAAGGCAGCCCGGCCCTGCGGGTTCACCGACCTTGAGGAGGCCCTCCTCGACTGACTGGTGTGCGGCCTACGGGACGAACGCCTTCAGCAGCGCCTGTTAGCTCGCACCGAGCTTACGTATGCTCTGGCCTACGCTGAGGCCGTTGCCGCAGAGGCTGCTGACAAATCAACCCGAGAGGTGCGCCAACGACAGCCACCAGAGAGTAAAGAACCTGCAGTCCACCAGCAATCCACCAGCGAGTCCGACGGCGAGGCTGACGGCATTTGCAAACCCAGAGAGACACGCCCACTGCGGACCAGACCGAAGACTCCAGTAACGCGTTCCTGTGCCAGCTGCGGAGGCAAGCACGAGAGAGACCTCTGTTGGGTCAAGGAGCTGATCTGCCGCTCCTGTGGGAAGCGGGGTCATCTGGCCCGAGTCTGTCGAGCCGCCAAAAGATCCCCACCGTCTTTGTGATGTGCAGACCCTAGGGTTCATGTTCGAGATGGCGACAAGGCATCTGGCTGTCATCAGACTGACTCCTGCTGCAGCCCATCAATGATCCTGACCACCGGTAACAAGGCCAGCAAAAAGATCCATGTGATGGTTCATCTGGACAGTGTTCCCTGCGTCATGGAGGTGGATTCTGGATTGTCCGTCACCATCATCTCTTCAGAAACATGGCAGCGCATGTTCCTGAGGTGAAGCCGCCACCGTCTGTCGCCAGTGACAACTCGCCTGACCAATTTCCAAGGACAGCGCATTCCGTTGGCTGGGAGGGCGACGTTCCAGGCCAAATTCAAGGACCGGAAGGCAGAGCTGTCCCTCCTGGTAGCCGAAGGCGAACGGGTGAGCTTGTTGGGCCTTGAATGGTTTGAGGCACTGGGAATCGCTATTACTGGGGTCAACCAGATCTGTGACAATAAAAGAAACTCATTGTATAGTGAGTTTCCTGAGGTTTTGGGGGAAGGGCTTGGTAAATACACTGGTCCTCCGGTGTCCTTCGACCTAGACCTTTCAGTACGGCCGATCCGTCTGAAGTATAGCAAGGTGCCTCTGGCTTTGAGGGCAAAAATAGAGGCAGAGTTGGATAAGTCAGTTCAACAAGGGATCTTGGAGCCTGTTCCCTATGGTCGATGGGAGACCCCCATCGTAACACCAGTCAAGGCTGACAGGTCGGTGCGAATTTGTGACGACTATAAGTGTACAGTAAATAAAACATTACAGCAGCACTCTTACCCAGTGCCAGTCATCAGCCACGTCTTGGCATCACTGTGGGGAGGCAAAGTTTTTGCAAAGTTGGACCTGGCACAGGCGTACCAACAATTGCCTGTGGACGATGCCACCGCAGACGCACAGACCATCGTTGCCCACAAAGGGGCTTTTCGAGTTAAGCACCTGCAGTTTGGGGTGAACGTGGCCTCCGGGATCTTCCAGGGATTAATGGAGGGGCTCCTGCGTGGGCTACCTGGGGTTGTACCCTACTTTGACGATGTTCTTATAGCGGGTACAGACCAAAATGAGTTAATGGCTCGATTGAGGGCAGTGCTTAATCGATTTAAGGAAGCGGGGTTACGGGTCAAACGATCCAAATGTGTTGTGGGGGTGCCCCAGGTAAAATTTCTTGGCTTCCTCATTGATGCAACAGGAGTACACCCTACACCGGAAAAGGTCGCTGCCATTAAGGGAGCACCACCACCAGAGGTCCTTCTTGGGCATCTTGAATTTTTACCACGCCTTTCTGCCACATAAGGCATCAGTAGCAGAGCCCCTGCACACCTTGCTCCACAAGGACGCCAAATGGGAGTGGGGCGAGCGACAGAGGCGGGTGTTCGAGGTGGTAAAAGACCTTCTCTTGTCAAACGCTGTGCTGATGTACTATGACAAGAATAAACTACTGGTCTTGGTGGCAGACACGTCTCCTTACGGGGTGGGCACAGTACTCAGTTACTTAATGCCAGACGGCACCGAGGCACCTATTGCGTTCTACTTGCGATCTCTCACTGCTGTGAAGAAAAACTATGCCCAACTTGACAGGGAGGCCCTCGCCCTAATCTCCGGAGTTAAGAAGTTCCATGACTTTGTTTACAGGCGACGGTTTCTCCTTGTGACTGACCACAAGCCATTGTTGGGCATATTTTCTCTGGACTGCCAGACTCCTAATATCCTCTCTCCGAGGATGCTGAGGTGGGCAGTTTTTCTGTCCGCCTATGACTTTGAACTTGAACACTGGCCTGGAAAGGCCATCGGACATGCGGACGCTCTTAGCCACTGCCCAGCACCATCCGCAGAAACTGACAGTTCCAAGGACTTGGATATTCTGGCCTTGGACGAGCTTCCTGAGGCCCCTGTCACATCTAAAGACATTGCTGCTGCTTCAGCTAAAGACATTGTAATCGCCCGGGTTCTCAATTGGGCGCTGAGGGGGTGGCCGGCGGGAAAAGTGGAGGCGGATTTCAAACCCTTCGTTTCCCACCAAAATGAACTTTCTGTTGTTAAAGGTTGCCTACTCTGGGGAAACCGGGTAGTGGTTCCCTTGGGACTGAGGGAAAGGGTCGTGGGGGCCTTGCACGCAGGCCATCCAGGAATGGTGTATATGAAGGCCCTCGCCAGAGGGTATGTGTGGTGGCCCAAGCTGGACGAGGACATAGAGGTATGGGTTTGTAATTGTATGGCTTGTCAACAGTCCCATCCTGAACCACCTCATGTGCCTATCCAGCTTTGGGAGAGGTCTCGGAGGCCGTGGTCCCGCCTCCATATCAACCTAGCTGGTCCCTATCAGGGGCAAATGTTTTTGATTTTGGTTGATGCAGTTTCGAAGTGGTTGGAGGTAGTTAATTTAAAGTCGACGAATTCTGGGGCTATTATCAACGCCCTGCGCAAGAGCTTTTCAATCCACGGGCTGCCGGACCGTGTCGTCTACGATAATGGGCCACAGTTCGTTTCGGCAGAATTTGAGGGGTTCCTGGCTGACAATCTCATCTGCCATGTAACGTCGGCCCCGTTCCATCCAGCCTTTAACAGACAGGCCGAACGAATGGTTCGGACGACAAAAGAATCACTTGGGCACCTGACGTGCGGAGACTGGAACCAGAAATTGGCCTCTTTCCTTCTGAGGCAACACATCACCCCGTGTTCAGCAACGGGGCAGAGCCCAGCTGAACTGTTAATGGGCCATAAACTGGCTACCCTTCTCGACTGTTTGCACCCTGACTTGGATCAGTCAAAGCAACAGTCAGAGGCCCTGGAGCAGAGGAGAGTTTTTGTTGTGGGGGACAAGGTATTTGCCCGCAATTATGCGGAGGGTCATTGGTGGCTACTAGCCGTAGTCACCAAGGTAGAAGGGTCCAGACTGTATGTGGTCCGGCTTCCCAGCAGACGGGAGATTCGACGCCACATAGACCAGCTCAGGGAGCGTTGGGCAGACTCCAGCGCCGAGTTGGTGCCCGAACTTGAGCTGGTCCCCGAGCAGGAGGGGCCTCCCGCTGAGGAGGTGAGTGCTGCAGAAGGGGAATCGGAGTCTGGGCAGACCCCAACTCCAGAGCCTGTGATCCCTGTTTGTGTTCCCCCTGTCTCTCCTGTGAGAGTGGTTACCAGGGCTCCAGAAGAGTGTGCCGCTTCAAGCCCAACGGAGCAGAGACCACTGTGCCGGTCGAACCGAAGCCGTTGTGCCCCCCCCCCACCTGAAGGACTATGTTTGGCAGGGTAATGCTCCATCTTAGGGGGAGGAATTGTTATGTACTGAATGTGAAATACTACTGTCTATTCACATGTTAAGCTTGAGTCAGAATGTGGCTCTTCAGATGTCGCATTGCTATTGGTCGGTTTCTGCGAAACCTTTGTAAATACCCAATCACTATGTGAGAATGTATCAGAGAGGTCCTGATTGGCCTTTATCCCTGCATTGTTATTGGTTCTTATCTGACAATGGGTGTGGCTTTGACAGCCCGGGAGAGTTTAAAAGAAGGAGCTGTGTGCCACTGTTTTGTTGGGTGTCTGTTGGTGTGTTCTGAGTTGGAGTTGCTGTTACCAATAAAGCTGAATCACTTGCTGAAATCACTTCGTTGTTAAGTTGTCCATACTTAACAACAGGCATGCTGTATTAGCTAGAAATCCTATGGTTCCTCTGACCACTGAACCATTAATCTGATCGAACAGGCTCTTCTTACGTTCTTGCATTCTGATGATATTTCACTTCTACAGTTAGGGTTGCCAGTCTCCCAGTGGGGCCTGGAAACCTCCTAAGATTAAAAATTGATCTCCAAACTGCAGATATTATTTCCCTGGAGAAAATGGCTGCTTGGGAGGACAGACTGAATGGCATTATGCCCCCCCGGTGATCCATTTTCTCCACAAAACTCACCCTCCCCAGACTTCACCCCCAAATTTCCCAGAATTTCCAAACCTGGAGCTGACAACCAGTCTTCAATGCATATAGATTATTTGAGTAGGAATGCAAATTAAATAAATAAAGGACATTTTATTAGATCTTCAACACCAGTAATCTGCCAAAGAGCCCACTGACAGTTCTTACCTAACCGTGAGTTTCCTGAAACTAACATGATTTATACCTCTTGCATACTCTGAGAGGATAGTCCTATTAAAATATGTTGATCCCATTCCAAAAAAGCAGCTTTAATCTCCTCATATCTCATGGAGTGCAGAAAATTGTTAGTCCAGGGTCAATTAGTGACCTGCCATCAGCTTGAAGTTCTAACCCCCATCACTTCTTGCTCGAACTTGAAGTAATAATTTTATTTATTTTTATATAAGATAATCATAATAAGCAAGTGCTGTTCAGCCCTCAAATAAATCCATACATTTGTGGAGCTGAAGCATTTTTTTAAAATTGTGGAGAGTGAGGCAGATAATATACAAAGACACTATTCAGTGTGTAGGCAGATAGGAATGCTAGTACCAGGCAGTTAGCTCTCTAAAGAATGTTCCTTTGGCAGTGGCTGGTTGACTAAAAATGAGAGGAAAAAAATGAATTTTAAAAGTTTCTGGCCTGCAGTTCAAAAGTGATAAGAAAAGTTGGCTGTTCAACATAAGCTGCCAGTTGTGTATTCTGGGTGCTCTTGGTTCCTCCTACAGCCATGGCCCTGACTGATGTTTTTACATAGTACAAAGTAGCTGTTTATTACCATTGACTGTTGAGGCCTGTGCTCTGAAATGCATTCTGTCAATGGAATGTAACTGAACTTGGCATTTTAAAGCTCTGCTGTTGCAGTAGCTTAGTTTTCCTGGGATTTCTATGCAGCAAGACCAGTGCTGAAGCTTCTGGTTCAAGCTGAAAATGTTACATAGGAAGACTTACCATGTAAAGGTCAGATTTGACTGGGAATCCTGAGGGCTTTTTAATTATCATCAGTAGTGTAACATTACCAATCCGTGCCTTTTTGCTACTTGTCAGAGCCTGATAATAATGTTTAATATTTTTAATGTACATTCTCTGACAAAACTGTGCTTGTATAAATGCATTGCTTTATCAACCATGAGGAAGGGCAGTACATTCTACGTAGTATATAGCAAAATTTTTCTTTAGGAATGAACAACAACAATGGATCAAAGATTTGTTTAAGATACTCAGTTTAATTGTTTTGGGTTGGGAAAGTGGTTTGGTATGAATGAACATTCACCAGTCATTCTATAATACCAGTAATAAAGAACTAGTATTGTTATTCCCATTTGTGTTTCCCAAATGAAATGAACTCTAGGATTTAATTAATTCAGGTAAGATCTTTTAAGAAATCAGAATATCAGTCTATCTTTACATCTTTATTTTTATCATAATTGACAAGAACCACTTTTGACTTATCTCTGGCATTTATCTGGCATTTATCTGACAGTATTTCATGCATCTGTTTCATCATAGGAACTCCAGAAAGAAATTGAAACGCACACTGACATCTTCCACAGCCTGGATGAAAATGGACAGAAAATCTTGAGATCTCTGGAAGGTTCTGATGACGCAACCTTGCTGCAGAGACGCCTGGATAACATGAACTTCAGATGGAGTGAACTTCGGAAAAAATCTCTCAATATTAGGTAGGGCTCAAACAGAGGGTGCTAAAGTGCTCAGGCTGTCAGTAATTGTTTGTGTTGCAGTAACTTAAGAATGAGAATGTATAAAAATAGTTTTAAGTAGTTTTAACCAGCATCCATTTCCTCCCTGAAGTGTACACTTTTAAAAATACTGCTAGATATGGATTCCCATTATGTCATAATCAAAATGATGACATATACTATATAGCCAGGATGATAAGGACAACATAACAAAGATGATATCTGAGGATGCTAATTGTGTATTAGTACATATGAATCAAGCCCTGAGCTGTGTAGCCCAAGGTAGCCCACTCTCATTAGATCTTGGAAGCTAAACAGGGTCAGCCCTAGTTAGTCTTTGGATGGGAGACTTCCAAGCAATACCAGACAGGCAATGGCAAACCACCTCTAAATTTCTCTTGCCATGAAAACCTTATGGGGTTGCCGTAAGTCAGCTGTGATTTGATGGGAAAAAATTATGAACTGCAGGTACAGTTAGAACTACTTTTGATTTTTCCCCCTCTAACTATTTCTAGTCCTGAAGAGGCAAGCCACTATTTAGTATTTTTAAAAATGACAGTAGAAGCTGCTGCAGGGGAAAAAAAAACTTCCGCAAAACTGCATTTCACTGTGTTGCAAATATAACAATAAAGCATTAATGATTATCTTGAAATATATTCTAGAGGCTGTTTCTGTTCCTTGTATCAGTTGGAGCAGAGCATTGTAACATGACAGCTGAGTCTTAAACCTATTTATTTGTAAATATGTAGTATGAGCAGGGTATGCAAGGACTTGTGGGGACATCACACTTTCCCCCGTTTCCTCTTTCCTTTCCCTGAAAGCCTCCATAACCTCTACCCCTCTCCTGCTTCCTTCTTGCCTTCCAACCCACTACCTAGCCTACCTTTGTCTGACCTTCATCTCCAGCTTTTCCTGCTTCCCTCCTCATGGCAGTCTGTATCACCCAGAAAAACTCTGGCCAAATTGTGTGGTGCAGGCTGAGCCAAAGCATATTTGAGTGGTGGGAAACCTGCAAGGACTTATGTGGGGGGGGGTCCTGTATCCCCTCAGCATGCTATTTCCTTTTCTCTCTTCTGGCAGCCCCCACATCCTCACCTTTCCTTGCTACCTCTTCCCACCAAGCAGCCTACCTTTTATCTGCCCCCAATCTCCAGCTATTATCTATTTACTTCATTTATATCCCATCTTTCTTCACAATGGGAACTCCTCCATTTTATCCTCACAACAATCCTGTGAGATAGGTTAGGCTGAGAGTGTGTGAGTGGCCCAAAATCACTCAGCAGAGAGGGGGTTTGAACCTAGGTCTCCCAAATCCTTGTCTGAAATTCTAACCACTACTCTAACCCCTAGCTGTCCATGGGGTAGCTTCTGTTGAACAGTAACAAGCAGCCAAGTATGGATGAGTCATGCAAGTTGCGCTGTAGCAAGTTGCCTGGTGGTCACTGGTTGTCCGGGCCCCAATGAGTCCTTCCTCAAAGGCCAAAAGAGATCTGGGAGAAAACCCTCCCCTTCCCCTGAAGACTGGCAATAATGTTGTGGCTCTCTAGCAACAGCCACTGAGGGCATTTGTTTCTTAAAGCTACAGGCATTGCTTTTATCATAAGAGGGTGAGAGTTTCACCTCCAATTTAAAAAAAAAAAGATATTTTTTGCAAACCTGGCTTTTTTAGGTTTGTACAAAGATTTATCGTGTCTTTCCATGGCCCCAATCTCTGTATTTAGTATCCACAAATGGGACCACATTGATAATTAGATATATTGATTAGTTTCTATAGAGCTTACACATAAGTAAGTATACATGGATTGCATCCCTAATGGGTTTGCAAAGCGTACTATCAAGTTAGACGCTGAATGCCAAAAATTAGAAGACAAATTGTTTTACAAGGGGAAAAAACCTCCATAGGAGCATATAATAACAGACAAAGCTGCAAAAGATTCTTTAGAATAGAAAGCTTCAAAGGGCTTGATCATTCTTTCTGCAGTAATCATCCAAGAGGCTTATCACAAACTGTCCAACACTAAAACACTCTTTCCCAGATACTCTTTTGATCAGTTCTATTCTATATACTGGGGAGAGTTGAGGGGGTGGCTAGTGGCATAAGCCTTTCAAAGCAATATATGAAATATTTGCTTTTTTTTGCAGTCAGAGTGCTGAGGGAAATGATAGAAGCACTCTTCATAATATTAATAATTAAAAGTTAATGGAATATGTGAAGGTGAAAAATATTTGTGGCTGAAGAAAACAGAAAATTATTTTTCTATAGATAAGCAAAGATGGCCTCTTGCTCAGTAGAAGCAGTATGTTATAATGAAGGGTTTAGTATAGCCAAAACATGTAGGTGGGAAACAGAGGGAAAGCTTTAATCTTTGTTTGATTTTAATGGGCAATCCTGGCCCATTAAAATCAAACAAAATTTTACCAATGAGTTCAAAGTCAGTAGGATAGCATCATTTTTTTTATTAGTGTCCACTTCAAAAGCAGTATTATGTTCTGTTGTCTTTAGCCTCACATGATTGTTCAAACTCACTGCATAAGAACACTGCCCCTTTGATATGCTGACCCTATGTATGTAAGTCTCTATGTAAATATTAACCCCAGTGAAAGAATGGTAGGGGAGACTGAAACCAATGCAGATGTGAGAAGGGGGTAGGACAGCATGGTGTCATCCTGATCATCCTTGTGTGTTTGACTATTTGCATAGAGATTTTATATTATTCCACAGTTCTTGGATACTATAAATAATATGTTTTCCAGGTCTCATCTAGAAGCCAGTTCTGACCAGTGGAGACGGCTACACCTTTCCCTCCAGGAACTTCTAGCATGGCTGCAGTTGAAAGAAGATGAGTTAAAACGACAGGCACCTATTGGTGGAGATCTTCCTACAGTACAAAAGCAGAATGATACACACAGGGTATGATATTTCAAAATTAGTTTTACAGTGCTAGATAGGCATGGGCACAAACTGGGAAACTGGAGGTTGGTCCTGGTTTGTGGTTTGTGGGGTCTCACAAACCATGAACCACAAACTTTCACAAACCTTCCTGATTACTGAACCGATTCATTCTGTAAGGTTCATAATGTGGTAGAGTGGCTCCCCATGGGCTAGAGATGCCAAACTCACAGTGAGTCTCCAGCTGACTCTCCTCTACCTGTCCTCCAAGTTTGGTGAGCATTAGATTTGGGGGGGGGGAGAGAGAATTACAGCCCCCTGAAGCAGCTTCCCTCGGGAAAGTGCTCTCTGCAGAAATCACAACCACAGGTTCAGGAGTGTGCTGAATGGCCCCCCTGCAAGCTAGAGGCATCAAACTCACAAAGGACCTTCCTGGGAAGTTCCCCTACCTGTCCTCCAAGTTGTGTGCAGATTGGCTTGGGGGGGGGGCTGAGTAGCAGCCTCACAAAACAGGTGCCCCCAGGAAAGTGATCTCTGGGGAAATCACAGCAGGCACAATTTCAGGAGTGTGTCAATTCAAATTGTCCTTCTGCAAGCTGGAGGCATCACATTTGCAGTGGACTTCCTTGGAATGTCCCTCTACAAAAGGGGGGAAGTCTAATGCAAGAGCAGAGTGACAAGTTAAAAAACCAAGTTGATGGGCAAGTACAGCAAGGGCAGCTGATGATGCCTAGCCTGGTGGGTGGGTGCCTAGAGGTGCAGAAGTCAAGGTTTTTAGGGTCCAAAGTACAAAGGGGAGAGGTCTAGCATGAAAGGGGGGTGGCAAGTTGGAAAACCAAGTCAATGGGCAGGTACAGCAAGGGCAACTGGTGATGCCAAGTCCAGAGGACAGGGGCCTAGAGGCACAGAAGTCGAGGATCTTAGGGTCCAAAGTGCAGAAGGAGGGAGGTCTAGCACAGGAGGTGAGTAGCAAGTTGGAAAACCAAGTCAATGGGCAGGTACAGCAAGGGCAGCTGGTGATGCCAAGTCCATCCCCCCCTGTTGCTTTGACAGCTAATTGATCGGCGCCAGCATGTCTGGCTTACAAACCGCCAACACAAACCTAACAAACCTCCATGAAAAATATGGCTGTTCATGGGCGGTTCATGGGCAACGTGATCTCATAAACCAAGGCCTCACAAAACATGAACCGGCCATGTTTGTGATGAAATTAGGTTAATGGCGAGGTTTGTGCCCATCCCTAGTGCTAGATTGTTCTCTTTGTTAGATTTCAAAAAATGAATCACATTCTTTCTTACACTGAGTCATAAAATCAATGTTAGGAATAATTAAAAATAACATGATCAGGGGCATTTGACTGATTTGTGTGTAGGATAAGTTGATTGTTGATAAATTGAGAAGTAGTGGTTGAAGCAATAGTGGTCAGTGGTGGAGGTGTTCCAGATACTGCAGCTCCAAATTGGGGTGCACTCTCAGGAATGTATGTTCCCTTTTTCCTCCTTGATCTCTCAACCATGAATTTTCTTTTCCCTTACCAAACCATGGTTTATTCTTACACTGCAATTACATTTAGCAGCTTCAGTCTCAACTGGTTTGCAAACAAACTTCAAACCCTGGTTCCACATTCTGGTTGCTATGGGAAATCTGCACCCTGTGCACTCAATATAACCATGTACAAAGAATCTTCAAGTATTTGAGGGGCTTTCATTATAGAGGATAGAGTGCAGTTGTTTTCTGTAGGGCACTAGAAGGTTGGACCAGGACCAGCATGTTGAAATTAAAACAAGAGTTTTTGACTAAACATAAGGAAGAACTTCCTGACAGAGAATTTCCTCAGTGGAACAGGCTTCCTCAGGAGGTGGTGGGCACTCCTTCTTTGGAGGTTTTTAAGCAGAATTTGGATGGCCATCTGACAGTAATGCTGATTCTATAACTCCCTGTGAATTTAGGCAGATGATCAGAGGGAGGACAAGAAGGGATGAGCCAGTGCTTGGCTCTTGGGACCTTTTCTTATATGCTCAGGGTAATGCCAGTTGCCACTTTGGGGTCAGGAAGGAATTTTCCTCCAGGCCAGATTGGCCCAGGGATCCTGGAGGTTTTTTGCCTCCCTCTGGGCGCAGAGCAGGGGGTCATTGGGTGAGTGGAGGGCAGGTAGCTGTGGATTTCCTGCATTGTGCGGGGGGTTGATCTAGGTGATGCTTGGGGTCCTTTCCATAAGAATATGAGAAGAGCCCTGCTAGATCAGACCAATGGTCCATCTCATCCAGCATCCTATCTCACATTGTGGCCAACCAGTTCCTCTGGATTGCCAACAACAGGGCATAGATGCTGAGGCCTTCGCCTGATCCTGCCTCCTGGCTTTGGGATTCAGAGGATTAGTGCCTCTGAATGTGGACGTTCCCCTCAGTCACCATGGCTAGTAGCCATTGATAGACTTATTCTCTATGAATCTATCTAATCCCCTTTTAAAGCTGTTTATTCCTGTGGCCATCACTACATCCTCTGGCAGCAAATTCCACATTTAATCACTTTTGTGTAAAGTAGTATTTTCTTTTGTCCATCCTGAACCTACTGCCCATCAACTTCATTGGATGCTCTTGAGTTCTAGCGTTTTGGGAGACGGAGAAGAATTTCGGTTTGTCAACTCTCTCCATCCCATGCATAATTTTATAAACCTTTATAATATTCCTCCTTTAGTCACCTCTTTTCTAAATTGAAAGTCCCAGACTCTCCAGGTTTTCCTCATAGGGAAGGTGCTCCAGTTCCCTAACAATCTTTATTGTCTTCCTCTGCACTTTTTCCAGTTCTGCAATGTCCTTTTTGAGATATGGGGGCCAGGATTGTACATAGTATTCCAAATGAGGCCACACCATAGATCTATACAGGGACATTACAATATCATTTTGGAATTTCGGGGTAGTTTTCCATTGTTCTGAATGCTGAACATTATAGCATTGTAGTCATTGTTACCAGCTGGTGTAACAACCTCTATATCTCTTACAAGGTCTTGAGGCGTGCTCAGAACCAAGTCCAAGATCACTACCCCTCTGGCTGACTCTTTGACCAACTGTTCCAGTGCACAATCATTTCCAGTTCTATATTTCTGTGTGGAGCTTCCATCAAGCATTGGAAAATCCCTGCCCCCCAACTGCTGGCTGTTGTGGGAATGTGGGAAGGATGCTGCCCAAGAGAGGGGGAACTAACCTTTAAAGAGTCTCAACTTTGACAGTTGATCAGCAGCAGCACAAAGTGGCTGACTGGTAGGCAGAGTCGGAAAAAGATTGTGAGGGTGACTGAAATGGTTCCTGATCTCCCATCAGAAGAAAAGTCTGTGTAATATGATAGATCCAGGGAGACAGTGTGCTGTACTTGCCATACTCCCATGAAAAGGGCCAGGGAGAGGAACAATAATGAAATTCCAGGCTGTACTCTCCAGGTGACACAGAAGAAGATGCAGTAGAACAAATTTAGAGTCCAGTGGCACCTTTAAGACCAACAAAGGTTTATTCAAGGCCTGAGCTGAAAAGGGTGTCTGTCAATCCTCACCCTTCCTGAGCAGAGGCCATGGACAGAGCCTGGATAGAGGGATGAGATACAATATCACCCCTCACAATCACACTCCTACTTATTGATATACAGCAGTAGCCTGCGTCCCCATGGAAAAATGCATTGCCAACCCTGAAGCTGGAGTATACGTTCATATAGTTTGTATACATGTAGGTTCTATGTTACCATGTATAGGTTTGGGTGTGTGGGCCCATGTTAGCTGAGTAGGTTCAATTCCACTTTCCCCAGTACATGCAATTCCACTTTTCCTACTATGCATGGCTATGTTCTGTATGCAATGTAGTTAGCATTAACAGATCTTAGCATCTGTGCGGATTTTATGACACTTTAATTAAGGCCAGTAACAGATCAAAAGGGGAATTGCCACCAGCAACAAAGGAGAATGGAAACAGGTGCAAATGTTCTTGAGGCAGGGTTCAGATTTGGATTTAAGAGAAAGTTCATTAGCCCCCACAGATCTGGCATAGAAAAAGATGAAAAACAAAGTTGTGGTATAGTTAGTGGAAAATTGAATTGATACAACTGATATTGGTGTGTGTTCCCTAGTATTTATGAAAACTAGATTTTGCAGATTTTGCGACTTTACTAAATTAATAAAATAAGTTTCATTTTTAACATTTTATTAGAAGGGACAGCTGGTTCATGAGAATGGTGACACTGGCATTTGGGGTAGAGGGAAAAGGCCCCTGGCCTGGCTTGCTCTGAGGCCTGAGAACCCAAGCATTTCATCTTCTTCAGTTTGCTCTGGTACAAAAGCAAGGGAGCAGGCACAGCTGAAAGTAAAGAATGGCTGCAATCAGATAAGCTATTTGATCCATTGTCGTTGCTTCTCCCCAATTGATTTAACATGTATGATCAGGTAGCCACATCTGTCTCCTGTCCTCCAGTTGTCAGCCCCGCCCCCCATACTCACTCCCAACTTTCCTGACACCAGATAAAATCCAGTGGTTTTTTTTTATCAAACTGGTCTCACTGTACATTTCTGCTGTTTGATCTCTCTGTTGCAAGCTCAAGCTGTTTGGAGGGTCTGAGGCTTCCACTCCCTGACGGTCATTCTTTTTTCCAATTAGCAAAATAAGCTAACTGGCAAAGAAGTAGTTCTGCGCATGTACAAAGCAGACTCCCCCCACCCACCTTACTGTTGCTGCCGCTGTTTTATCTTTTTTCTTCCAGTTCCTCAGAAGCAGGGCAGAAGCTTTAAAATACCTATGTTGGCTGTCAGTTTGTTTCTGAGTTAATTTTGTGGCATTGATTATGACCTCTAAAGCCCTTCATATCTATTGGACCCTCTTTTCCCATAGGTCCTCACGAACCCTACTGACTGTTCCCCTGTTTAAGGTAGCCTGCCTGGCATTGACCAGAGCCCATCCTTTTTTTTTTTTTCTTTAGCGGGGTTTCCCTAGGAGGTGAAGGGAGAATTGTTTTTGGCCCTTTATGTGTGCACATCCTACTTTTCACTGAAGTTGAGTTGGTTGGGGTTTACTTTGAATGCTGTGCCTACACTCTCCACCTTTTTTCTCTCTCACCAATTTTCTATTGGGAATTGAGGAGTCTATATTCTGCATACCAATGAAAAAACCTGGATAGTGTTGTGGGGTTGGTCTGTCCTGACTGGTCAGTTTTGCACTGGGCAGGTCTTTTGAAATAGGAGATTCTTCAAGATGAATTTACTGTGGGGTCACCATTAGTGATTCCCCCCCTTTATTAGTATACAAGCTTCACCATTGGTTAGGTTTTCCATCTGTACAATTTTTAAAGGAGATTTCAGTCTAGCATTTGGAGTTTAACGCTAATCTGGGATGGTTGGAGAAAAAATCATTGGCAGGGAATGCTGTAAAGGTTTGGCAGGAGGTGGTGTGCATGTGTGCAGATAAAAATTTTAAAAGATGAGTGTCCCCCCAGAGGAAATGCCAACCACTTGGCCAGAGACGCAGTGGGGAGGATGCTGTGCAGCAGCTTGGTGGAGGAGGTTCACAAGATGGGGGGGGAGACATCAGTGCTTTGCAGCCTGAGCTCCCCCACCCAGTATTATTTGGAAATGAGATGACAGGCAAAGGAGGAAAACTAGATGTTGAGATGGACCGCACTTTTTTTGGAAACAGGCTGCTGCTGCCCCAGAGCAGGCTCTACAGCATCATCCTCATGTTTGAAATGTTTGTGGTCAGAGTCACTGTAAAAGAAAACCATATATTTTTTTCAAAGACAAACTTGCCTGAATGTGGAATCAAATCAACAACCTAGCAATTAATAGCACTGCATTCTACCCAACTGAGCTAACAAGCTGTTCTAGTAAACGTCAGACAAAGGTAATGACTTTCCTAATCTCATATTTCAAAAGACACACCCAGCACAAAACTGACCAATAAGGAGAGACCAATTGGCCTCTGAGGGGAGGGGAGGGGAGGGGAGAGAAAAAGTCTGAGGGAATGTGTATGCTTTTAAATTACCTTTGGCTTGGAAACAAACCAAGGGGAAAATCATCACAAAAGCAGATTGGGAAAAGCCAGGGAAACAGCAGATTGAAAGCAGGCTCAGGGCTGAAGGGGTGGGGGGATCAATGTGGGGGGGAACACAGTTGGAATGCATAGGGGAATGCAGAAGGGGGGAAACCTGTGTTAGCCAAATTGCTCTATTATTTAATAAAGATGGGGAATTATAATTATTAATATGCAATTGGCTTATCTATAGGATCTGACCTTTGTATACCAGAGTTAAAATTCCCAAGCACCCAGGAACAGACACAGAAATTGGGTGGCTAAAATAATGATTTCTTTACTAAATATTCTCGAACATACACACAATATAGCACTAAGGAAGCAGAGGTGATTGATGGGTTATAGAGGGGTGATACAACCTGTTCAGATGTGCAGAGGTCCATGGATTCTGGCCTAAACTCAGAGAGTTCAGGGGTGGCCTGCCATTTTGGATCATGGCAGAAAACACACAGTCTAAGGCCATCTGTGTGCTGGGATATAGGCACTGGCAAAGAATGCAGGCCAATGGGTGGCCCTGGGGGCTGGTCTCAGGTGAGAACAATAGATTACCTGGACCAATGATGGGTCCCAGGGGTGTGTGATGCCAGTAGGGGCAGACCTTAGGTATGACCAATGAACTTCCAGAGAGGCAGGGTCTGGATTTAACAATAGAAGCCAGGTGTTGGGTAGCTAGTTAAATGGATTGTCTGACTCACTAATGGTCCTGGCCTGGGGTGGACAAAAGATGGGAGCCGTCCCTGATTAGCATCAGGAAGGATTGCTAAACATTTGAATGATTGATTGGTTTATCCCGGTATCTTGAGGGACAGAGGCAAGAAAGACAAAGAATTTACACTTAGGACACAAAAGGCTGGGTGAGGGGCTGGAGAGTGCCAGGTGGCTTCTAAAGACTTACCTCTGGAACTCATTGTTATTCCATAAGCATAATCTCTGCTGGGTGGAGGGGAAGACTGGAGGCTTGCTCTGAGGTCACCTTATGAAACCTGAATATGAAATCTTTTTGCAGACCACTTGCAGCCCAACTCTGTGGTCAAGCTGAGAGTGCCTGGCTTTTTTGGACTTCAGGTTAGAAAGTAGGGCACCCCTGTTTTGGGGCTACCCAAGAATAAAAGGCAGTGCCTCTGGCAACACCTGACAGTGATACACAGTGAAAGCGAGGGAAACAGACATGCATGAAGGGCCTTTATGAGGTTTGAAAAGGTACTGCAAGCCCATGTTTTCTATTAGGGCTTTTAATGAGGTATAGACAGCAGGCATTTGGTGGAAGGGAAAACAGTAATTCGAGATTTTATTGTACTTTGTATGTTTTACATTTGGATTTGTAAATTGTCTTGAGTAACAAAGAAAAGGTTGGGTATAAATGTATTTTTATACATCAATAAAGAAATATTACAAAGCCCATAACTCTAAGAACTGGCTTAGGGGCTGTGCTGTTGTAAGTACTGAAGCTATACGTCAAGGCATCACTGGGAGATGTGGCAGCTGGAAGTTCAGGTGCCCAAGTTATTAACTCAGAAGGGAAGAAGAAAAACAACAAATAATTTTTGAAAAGGTGTATAGGGATCTGACCTCATGGCTCAGAGTTTAAGTAGTGTGACTGTATGGCCTACTTAAGTGAACTGAGAGCTTCATGTTAATCCTTATAGAAGTAGCTAGGCCTGATGGCTGAGTATTCCGAAGGTTTCTCAGAGCAAATGAAAAGGGCTGGAAGTTATATTTGTTGCTGCTATTTCCCTTCTCAAAACCTTGGGGCTATTAGCCACTGAATGAGAGGCATGATAAGCAGGGACAAACAATGGACAGAGGAAAACACCCAGCAGCTCCTGCCTCCTTGTGTACTTATCTATGATCCTCCCCATCCTTCTGTACTCCAGTGGAGCTTTAGGATTCTCGACAATCAGGAACAAATTACACATGGCTACTTTAGATGTGATGAAGGTATTACCAAGATCGTAAATGTACTAGATGTAGTAAAGGAATGTCCAGCCCCTCAGTTTATTTCTAGAACTCTAGACTTAAAAAAAATAAAATAAGATGAGGATCAAACAGAAATGGCAAAATAGCTCCTGAATATAGAAGGCAAAGTTATCACAGCTTCAGGGTTGTCAACAGTCTGTCAACTCAGTTTAATTTCTCTTTTCATAAACTTTGGAATTGTTCAATTAGATCCCTTTACTAGTCTAAAACATTTCAAAGTGTGATTGATACTATTTACAAAGGTGGCTCCTTCCATTTCAAAGGTGAGTGTATATAGTCATTAAACCATAAGCCACATACTATAGTTTAGGATCACAGAAGTTCCATGAAACTCTCCAGGGCTGCGATCACACGCGCCTTTAGATCTGACACAGGTGTGAATGCCTGATGGATCTAAAGGGAATGACCAGACAGCAATATCTGGGAAGTATCCCACAGTCGTCAGCAACCTGTGCTGCTCCACCACAGAAGTAGAGTTAAAAGACACCAGGGAAAGTCCGGCTCTAATGGGTTCCGATGGGCCATGAACGGACGTTCCTGTCTGGTTGTGCAAGCATGCTCTCATGCCGTTGGGATGATCTGATCATGTCATCCCGGCTCAGTGCCGTTTCTCCCTCCTCTTTGCAGTATGCATGTCATCGCATACTCCACAGGGGGCCCTCAGTGCGGAGGTACAATTCCTTGTTAATGTGCATGGGAAACAAACGCCTCCCCCCAAAAGACTCAGCCTCAGTTGTGTCTGATCACACAGTGACAGGCTGCGCCCACAGCTACAAAGGGAGGTGTGATCTTGCAAGTGCGTGTCAAATTCTTCTGGAGAAAATAGCCTCGCTTCCCCTCCACTTCAACTGGCATGTGTGACCACAGCCCAGGATTATTTTATAACTTCTCTGAATTAAGTGGTTTGCAGAAGGCCAACTATATGGATCCATGGAGGTCTGATATGAGTGTAAGTTGATAAAGCCTTTGAAGACAAGAAATCCAATGCTGTCAGAAATTGTTCCCAAACCTTATTTTTGACTTTACAGGAGCCTTGAACATGGTTCTGTTTCCCTTTACACATCCATAGACCCCTGTATCTTGGTCACAATGTTTATTTCTCTTGACTATCAAAGTTAGCACAGTTTAGTTACTTGTAGAAAGCTTTGTACCATGTAGTAGCATTTTTATGTCATAGTATGAGAGCTGCCTAGTTACAGACACTTTGGTTCCCTGTAGAACAAAAAGAACAAAAGGTCATTCTGAGTATTCTTCAGAAGTCTCTTGGGTAGAGAGAGTGGAAAGTAAAACCAGTCTTAAAGTTTCCTTTGACAGCTTCTTTATTTATACTTTTCTGGTGATTTTCCCCCTCTTTCTAGGGTCTTTCCTGATCAGAACTGGTCACACCCTATGGATTTCTTTTAGTCCTGCATAGTAACAATGCTCAAATAGGCAGTTTTTTAGAATTCGAACAGATCCCAATGATTTCAGTTCATGCTTCCTAAAAGAATTGTATTAGTTGACAAGTCTCTAGCCTTTTGAGACAGGAAAAAGTATTACGTTTACTTGCTTATTACAGAATAGTGTAAGGTAGAAAGGGCTAAAACCTGCTTATGGTTGAGAGGATATTTGAACCTTGGAATCTGGCATCCACTCCCTACACTACTGAATACACACAGCATATACTGCACAAAGATAATGATGATTATTTTTCCAATATGGACAGAGTATTTGTTTATTCATTACTTCATTTTGCCGAGAAACTAAAGCTTCAGCATGTTTTAATCCTTTTGTAAGGCATATGATATTTGTCAGTAGATCATGTAATGGCTTTCAAACAGCACTAGAAAGTCACTCTGCATTCTGCTGTTCTGTGACAAAATTTGATTCATCAGTTCATAGAACTGAGGTAGGGTTGCCAGGTCACTTCATCACGCCAGTGGGGGGAATCTAGGGGGCATTCCAGGTGTGGGCAGGGATGTTGTGTGATGCCCAGAAGTGACGTCAGTACATGGGCATCATTAGGGGCAACACTCTGTTTTTTGGGCAAACCTCTACGGTAAAAATGGCCTCAAAACATAGAGTTTTGCCCAAAAAGTAGAGCATCACCCCCTAATGTCACCGATGCACTGATGCCAGGTGATGCCAGCATGCTGTGCACAGCATCAGAGGTGGGAGGGGATTTCCTTCCACTGACCAGCTGTCCAGCAACAGGCAGGAGCCTGAGAAAGTGGGGATCTCCCGCCCCCACCTGGAGAATGGCATCCCTATAACTGAGGAACACTATGATAGTAGTGATGACAGGAAATGTTTCACACACCCTATGGGGCAGTTTTTGCAGGGACAATTGACTCAGGAGCAGATATATAGATTATGTTCATAATGTGCTTATTTAAAGGCCATATGTATACGTGAAAATACATGCTTATTTAAAGGCCATATGTTCAAAGCTATATCTATCAGTAACAAGAAATGTTGTAAGTAATTCCCTGTGCTCCTGAAAGCAGAGTCCCTTTCTTGCTCCATGAAAATTTACTGTTCCTACTTTCTGCATACTTCATACATGGATCTGTGAATCCATTCAGAATATGAGATTTTGAAAGGTTATAAAAATGTATTCCTTATGTAGATTCAAGGCCTCTGTAGCTGAGAGCAGTCATGGGTTCCTCTCTGCCAGCTGGCAACTGGCCTGGAGTTACAGGAGGGAGGATGATATATCAAGAATGAAAAGGCAGAAAACTGTGTCTGAACACTGGGGAGGGGGAAGTCTGTCAGATAAGCCAGTGGGCCAGATATGGCTTGGTAACCCATGCTGTAGGGTGACTGTAGCACCAGCAATTGGTGGGAGGGAGTGCCTTTTGGCCTCCATAGGGCCTGAGGGCAGAAGGGGGGAATGTCTTGGAGCAGGGCTTGGGAGCAAGTCCAGATGTTATGGAGGACTTTAAAGACTGTAGGGAGGTGGAGCCTGGGGTAGATGAAGGAGGACAGGGATGTGGTAGGTCTACCCGAAGAAGGAGAGGGAAGAGAATCACTGCTCAGCTTTGGGACTGGGAGCACAGGACAGGCACAACTTATAAGCAAAGAGTGAGTTAAGTCTTCCTTGAGCATCAGGGGAGTTCTTGGAAGCTGTGTGCCCCTATCCTGCACATGGCTCAAGGCACCATGTAGATGCTCACAGGCACTGTGGAATGGACTGGTATCTAATATATATAATTATCTTAGTGTATTGGCCATTTCCAGCTCTCCCATTGGCTGTGCAGTGTGGTTCCATCAGCCACTGGGCTGTCAGCTGGCACTAAAAAGTACCCGCGTGCCATTGGCCAGGTGCTGGGTCTGCTCCTCTTCCCCGCTCATTTTCACTTCAGCCCCTGTTCCCTGTCAGTTTTACTGGCAGACAGCTCTCTCTACTGAGGAAGACACTTCCCTTGGCTCCTGTGTGGGAATAACTTTCCCCTCAGTGGCTATTGGTAGGCAACCAAGCTTGCTTCTGTCAGTAAAAAGGCAAAGGACTTTCAGCATAACTCCCTCCCCTGCCCACTGCCAGCTTGGCCACTTTCCTATCAGAATAAACTGAAAACGGCTCTCTCTCCTGCTTCACTCCACCATGGCTGGCTGGCTAATGAGGCAGGCCAGTGACCATCAAACCATTCTCTTCAACCCCCTGCTGTGCAGCTGACTTTCCCCTAGGGTTGCCAATCTCCAGGTGGGACCTGGAGATCTCCTGCTGTTACAATTGATCTCCAGATGACGGAGATCAGTTCCCCTGGAGAAAATGGCTGCTTTGGAGGGTAGCCCCTATGACATTATACCCTGCTGAGTCCTTCCACCCTCCCCCAAATGCTGCCCTCCACAGGATTCACCCCCCAAATCTCCAGGTATTTCCCTAATCAGAGCTGGCAACTGTACTTTCTCCTCAGTGCCTGTTGCCAGGCAACCAAGCTTGGTTCTGTAAGTAAAAGGCCCTTTCCACACCTATGTTGGCCTTTGGGAGAAAACTCATTGGGGCCAGTCCTGATAGGGTTGCCAGCTCCAAGTGGGAAATTCCTAGAGATTTGAGGGATAGAGCCTGGAGAGGGTGAGGCTTGAGGAGGGGTGGGACCTCAGACAGATACAATGCCATAGGCTCCACCCTCCAAACCAGCCATTCCCTGATGGGGAACCATTGTTGCCAACCTCCAGGTGGGAGCTGGAGATCACTCAGAATTACAACTGCTCTCTAGGAGGGAGGGGGGAGGAGATGAAAAGCTGAAGCCAGGGGGCAGATAATGGTAGGTTGACGGTCGGCTGGGAGGGAGATAGGGTTGCCAACTCAATGTCATAGACTCCACCCTCCAAACCAGCCATTCCCTCCCAGGGAACCACTGCTGCCAATCTCCAGGTGAGAACTGGAGATCATTCAAAATTACAACTGCTCTTCAGGTAGCAGAGATCAGTTCCTCTGGGGAAAATGGTGGACTCTGTGTCATTTTACCCTGCTGATGTTGCCACAGCATATTGTCACTGAGTACTCAAAGCCAGGGCACTCTCCCAGAGCCTCTTTCTAGAGCTCGTTGTATTTATTTCCACAACGGGTTTTATTCCTAGTCATTATATAACACCAAGCCAGCACAGCAATGGATAAGAAGAAAGTAAATGTGGTTATCCATACAACAGTCAATTGCACTTTGTTTATTATTATATATGATACAATCAACCACAAAAAAGCCTTCGTTAGGTCTATTAGGTGATGAATAGAGTAGTCCTACACTTTCCCTTCACTAAACAGAGTTAAGGTTGGCAAATAAAAAGAGAGTGGGATATTGAAAAGTAAGTTATTCAAAATAAAGTATTACCTCTTTAAAATTTCACTAAGAGCTATTATGAAGAAGATATTTATGTGCCTAAATGTTAATAATGCTTGTCATTAATGCAAAGCTTCCTTTTTCGATATTCATTTGGAGGTTGTCTGATTTCCTAACTGAAGAGATTTAAAGTCACCCATGAGAGTTTCATAAGATGCAAGTGAATGTCTGAGATGAGTTAATCAATGTATGCATTATTTAAAATTGTGGGCAGACCACCATTAGAGCCTAGGTATTTGTGACAAATTGAAGGATTTAAATAAAGTAGTTTACTTGTTCTTTTGTCAGGTCATATGTTATGCATGTTTGATTTCCTCTGCAGTCACCACAAAGTGTGGGGAGAAGTTCAGGAATTCAATAAATTAGTGTGAAATCATTGGTTGTAAATAAGGCATACATTTAGGCTAATTCTGTTATCAATGATAGTTCACTTTCTTTTGGCATGAGTTTGTCAGGGCTCTAGCATTATAAATTCTGGTAATCTTTTACAGCCATTCATTGACACTTCAGGGCATCAATATCAGCTACTACAGTTGAATTAATAACGAGTTCTGAAAAAGATCATATACAAAAGCAATACAGCAAGTATTTCCTGTCCAGAATGGCACTGAGGAACTTGCAAAACTGAATGTATAGTCTTTTGCTGTTCTAGCTCTTATAGTTCCAGATGGGGATGAAAAATTAGGATTAAAGAATAGGCTTAATAATTTTAGAAATAAAATTGTATGCCTCTTCCCAGAAAAGAGATGAGTATTGTCCCTGACAATATTATAGTGGATCTTGCAACTGAACTCTACATGTTTGTTCTCATCCATAATTCCCTGAGGTTTGGTGAGAACTTATACCACCAAATCAATGACACAACCGTGGGTACCCACATGGCCCCACAGTATACCAACATTTTCATGGCGGATCTAGAACTCCTACCCATTGGCACCTCTCCTTTATTGAGATTCATTGATGACATTTTTATTGTCTGGACCCATGGACCCTCAAGAGATTTCACCAGGTCTTCCTCAACTTCCACCCCACCATCAATCTGACTATGAATTACTCTACACAAGAAATAAACTTCCTGGACACCACAGTACAGATACACAAGGGACACATAAGTACCACATTATACTGGAAACCAACAGATCAGCAAACATATTTACATGCCTCCAGCTACCATCCCAGCAACATCTAACAATCCATTGTGTATAGTTAAGCTCTATGCTATAGTCACATCCGCTCCAGCCCCCCAGACAGAGATACGCACTTGAAGAATCTACAGCAGACATTTTTGCAACTATAATATCCTCCCGATATGGTGAGAAAGATGATTGGAAAGCCCAGAATGACGCCAAGGGACAGCTTGCTACAAGACAAGCCCAAAGAAAATTACAACAGAATACCACTGGTGGTAACTTACAGCTCACAACTCAAGCCAGTTCCATGCATTATTAATGACCTACAACTCATGTTAGCTAGTGACACTTCTCTCACACAGAGAGTGGGGCCCCGATTTTTTCTTAATTACAGACAGCCTGCTAACCTAAAACAACTTTTGACCCATAATGGTAAACTACTTAATAGTAACATGAACTCTGGTACCAAGACCTGCAACAAACCAAGTTGCCAACTTTGTTCTTATATAGATCCTAGCAACATCAGTGGTCCTAGCAACATCAGCCATACCATCTCAGGTTCATACTCCGGTTCATCTTCTAATGTGTTTTATGCCATCATGTGTCAGCAGTGTCCTTCCACCCTCTACATTGGACAAACAGGCCATTCCCTTCAACTAAGAATTAATGGACATAAGTCTGACATCAGAAACCACAATATTCAAAAACCAGTGAGAGAAAATTATAACCTTCCAGTTGCAGTTAGAAATTTAAAATGGAAGAATTTCAAAGAGAGGTTAGAAAGACAGACTGCTGAATTGCAAATGATAATGAAGCTCAAGACAATGAATCCAACTGGGCTTAATTGAGACCTAAGTTTTCAGTCTCATTGCCAATGCTGATTTCTCCAGCTAATCCAATCACACCTGCTATTGTCACCTGGATCTAGTATTCACTCCGCTGTTTTACCAAACCCACATTGAAACAGAAATTCCCTTTTACATTGCATGCTACTTTCACTTTCTTTAATTGTTGGATTTTATGGAAGCCTCCACACTGCATGCTGGTTTCACTTCATTTGATCTCTTAGTTTTATGGTACCATCTGCATAGATTTATGACTGTTTCATGGCTGTTCAGGGGTGACTCTGCAGTCAGAACAGCATTGGCCTGGGGTATTTGAATGTGGTTTTGAGCCTCATCTTTTTCTGTTCCAGTGTTGGTTTGGTAAAATAATGGAGCGAATGCTAGATGCAGAATGGGCCACTGTCATTCAGTATCTGAAATCACTTCACTTTTGAATATATAGAACAGATGTACTCACATTCTAGTTGTATCTGAAGAAGTGAGCAGTGACTCACGAAAGCTCATACCCTGCCACAGATTTTGTTAGTCTTTAAGGTGCTACTGGACTCTTGCTCTTTTCTGCTGCTACAGACACACAGCTACCCATCTTGTTCTTAATACTGTGATGGTAGCAGGATTTTTTTTTAGCATAAAGAATTTGCACACTAAGGGTGAATGATACACAATTGCTTTTGTATTGGATTTTGCAAAACTCAGCCTCTCTGGCTGTCCCCACATAATTGTCATATTCCAGTTTGCCGAGTGTTAAGTATGAGATTTAATGAAGAGAGTGATTTCAACAGTGATTTCAGCTTTATTCAACTCAACAAGACGATCAGACAAAACACACAAAACAGTGGAGCACAGCTCCCCTTTTAAACAGTGCGGGCTAACAAAACCACGCCCCTTCATAAGTTAACAGCCAATAACATTAGAGGGATAAAGACCAATGAGGTTTGTTCCCTCCCTAACTATTTATACAGTTCTGATTGGTTACAAGTAGTGCAGGTTTACAACAACCAATAGGATTGTCGAGGCTTACAATCCTGGTCCTGACTTTAAGCTTAACATAGAAAAGAATACAGTCAGTTCACCAGTCAGGACATAACACCGAGTGACATAAAATTATGGAGAAAGAAGGTGCCTCTTGCTTTACAGTATGGGAATAATGTTCTGATTTTTTTGTTGTGCATTATACACAGCATAAATTACTAATTTCTAGCATTTGGTTTGCCTTCCTCAGTATCTTTCTTAGCCATTATGCTTACAGGATGTATAGTAAACATAAAGGGACAGTAACATCTTTGACAGTTATATACTTCTTTACAGTGCTAGCATACTGTTCACTACTGATTGTATCCTAGTCATCAGATTCAGAGAGACAGTATCATAACTTTATTTATTTATTTTATTGATTTTTATCCTGCCCTCCCGGCCTAGGTTGGCTCAGGGTGGCTTATAACAGAATAAAAATTCTCATTATCCTTAAAACACAATTCATTATATTAATACAATTCCTGATAAATAATACAATAGTATAAAACAATATTAAAATCAAGCAATATTAAAATGCTAGCAATTCCAATTCCAAATCTACTTCAGTTGGTAGGGACTAGGACAGGCAATAGTCACAGGAACCAGCAGCTCAGGGCTTCCACCATGGTTGTCAGTTGTTATTACCAGTGCTACCAATAGTTGTAATTGTAGTAGTGGTGGTGATGAAAGGGTAAAATAGGAAAGAAACGGAAAAAAGGGTGACTCTCAACCCTAAGCACAAAATTTAGAAGGCTGTCCCAGGGAGTATGTATGATTGAGACACATCCTCTGACTTACTCCTCCTTTATTCACTGTCTGAGTGGCAAGTATTATAGTCCCACTGATGGCTACATCAGATAGAGCTCCGTAATCATGCAATATTCCATTGTGTCTCATAACCAAGTGAAAAGAATTCCTTTCCTAGTTACCGACCACAGAATGTGCAGATTCAGTGTTCTTATACTGACATGTTGAGCCATACAACTTACTTTGAGGAAATTAAGAGAATCTATGAATGCATGGAGAATTTGATTATACTTTCATTATTGATATAAGTATGCCTCTTTAGCTGTGTTTAATATCCTATAGTTCACTTTCCAGTTAATGTTCTTGTTTGGGCAAGGCTAATAAATCTTGCCACTTACTGAAAACTGTTAATATGGACAGACTAGAACACTACTTTTTGTTACTGAAGTGTTAGCAAGGTATAGTTGTGGATCACTACAGATTTCCATTCTAGGAAATCTTTTGCCTCTTTGGCAGCTTTAGCTGTTCCAGTACTAGTTAAACCTTGCCCTTTCTAGCTAGATCTCAAAGCTCTACACACTCTTATACCGTTCACAGAAGAAAGTATAGTTCAACAGTAAACAGCTTTATCAGAGTACTTTTCCATTTGCAGCATAGCACATTGACCTCAAGTATATACAACATTCTTACTCCTTTCTTTTATTATTACATTTGCAATCTACAATATAGAATCATCCTACTTTATGGGAATTCTAAACTGATGTCACCATTTTTAAATTGTTTTTTACCTGTGGTTGCATTATAAAATAGGTTGAAATTTGAACTGGAAATATTGTACAAAATGATAACAATAGCAAAAGTATCATGTCAGTTTTCCTTTATGTTATTTCATTCCATAGGCTTTTAGGAGGGAACTAAAAACTAAAGAGCCTGTTATCCTGAGTGCACTGGAGACAGTACGAATATTCCTAGCAGAACAGCCTTTGGAGGGCCTGGAAAAGCTCTACCAGGAACCTAGAGGTAATTGAATGTTATGTTATAATAATATATCAATAGAGGAATAAGCAGTTACTAAAATATTTCAGATTCAGAATATCACCTGTGTATCTGCAAACTAAATCATTGTTTTTCATGAGTTGGACTAGAGATTAGCCAATAGACCATATGCAAGACACTGTCTGATCCTTTTGTAAATTGTGTATTTGCATATTTATAAATGCACCCTGAAAGGGGATAAAACAAATGTATTCAATTACAGGTTTATTGTTTATAGTCAAAGGGTATTGCAATCTTAACATAAGAAATGACAGAAATGAAAAGACAAAATACAAAGACCATACATAAGAACCAAGAAGGCTCCAAAGCTTTCAAAAAATGGCATCATGATTAAATATCCAGTTTCAAAGTTAAATGGCAGCCTGGGAGAAAAAGATATTGAAATAGAATAGCACCAAAGAATCCTGTTAGAACTTGATGCCCAAGTCTCTGCAAGTTTCCTATATTTTTGGATTATTCGTTATCAATTTTAAAAAATGTCTTGCAGCACAATCCCAGGAAATAACCCTATACTAAAGTGACTTGATGTTTTTCGAACTTAAGACAACTTTATACTTTGCACTTGTTGTATCAGTGATGCTTCCATGTGGTCCACTTCAGTGCCATTTCAGTACTGAATTAAATAAGATCACAAAAGCTGCTTGAAAACAGCAATTGCATGATCAGGGTTGAATAAAGGTTCCATATATGGTATCTGAACATATTTAGACAGTGAGTATTAAATAATGCTGTGGTTCTGAAATCTGGGCTCTTACAAAATGTGTCTGATAGTGTTTAACCATTCTTTTCATTTATATTTAGTTAGCTTTTGTAAAGTCTAATAAATTGCTTCATGTTTAGAGCTGCCTCCAGAGGAAAAGGCCCAGAATGTCAGTCGACTCCTGAGGAAGCAGGCAGATGAGGTAAAAGCAGAATGGGATAAGCTGAATCAACAATCTTCTGACTGGCAAAAGAAGATAGATGAGGCCCTTGAAAGACTGCAGGAGCTTCAGGAAGCAATGGATGACCTGGACCTGAAGCTGCGCCAGGCTGAAGCTATCAAGGGGTCTTGGCAGCCGGTTGGGGATTTGCTGATTGACTCTCTCCAAGATCACCTAGAAAAGCTGAAGGTAAAACTATGCTTTCATTCATCAGCAGTGATAAAAGTAAGATATGGTTGTTTTCCGCTATTACACTGTTTCCCTCCAAGCGAAGTGAGAGTAGGTTTCATGTTATGTTGTAGTAATTGTTATACTAAAATTAAGTTCAAGTGAAAAGTAAATAGAAATGCTATCAGAATGACATTATCATCTTCTACAGTATGTTCCATTTGTTCTTAATGTGACTGAATAATTCTTTTTCATATAAGATCATATTCAAAATGGTGATTATTAGTTCCTCAGGGTTGCTTCATATATTATACCCTGCATTGGAAGCTGCCAAAAGATGCTTGTACTGTTAGTAAATCTGCTAATTGTCGGGGGGGCGTGCCTCTAGTTTCTACTAAATAAGTGGTCATTTTATTATACAAAAAGTTATAAAAATTGTAACTAATGTTTGGGTTTAAATCCAAATTGCACTGAGTTTATATTAGTCACATTTGAACTATGAACATGTTCATATCTGTTTACAGTCTTGGTTATATTTGAGAGACCTACACATTTCCGTTGCCCTGTGATAGGCTTAGTTCTCTGGGAAAGCACATTTCCCATGCTGAGTGGGGACTTCAGCCAATAACCAATTATAGTACTTCATAGCAGAATCAGCTAATGTAGCAAGCTATGTGAATTTTCCATGGTAGTGTGCCTATTTCTTTGGTAATGTTAGTATTCCTCACATTTTTTTCCACATTGTGTACATTAGAATCTACAGATACTCCTTATTAAGATCGGTAGCCATGTTTGTCTGTCTGTAGCAGTAAAAAGAGCAATAGTAGCACCTTAAAGACTAACTCTTGCTCTTTCCTTATTAAGGTACTTTCTGTATTGCAGATTGCTCTTGGTAGTACACTATTTTTGCTATTATATTAAAAAAAATGGAAGAATGATTTGTAGTGCTATAAACTGCTATCCTTTCCATCATGCATACCATACAATACAGTCCGAGTATCTTTATAGGAGAGTAGTATAGCCAAATTATAAAATTTACTGCACAATTTAAGAATGAAATTGATTATTTGTCAGACCGCTGGAAAAATCAGCTCCCAACAACAGTCATTCAAAGGAGTAAAAAGTTTGAGACATTAACGTTTCTGTTAGAACTGGGGGAAAACACACCAAGCAAGCTATTGTACCTAAATCAAGCAGGACCCTAATGGCAAGCTATTGTACCTAAATCAAGCAGGACCCTAATGGTCTGGGGCCAATCATACCTAAGCTAGAGGCTCACTGAAATAATGGCCCATAGTTTCCAGGGGAAAGATGATACCATCTTAACTGGGGCTCAAGGTTATATGCTTGAGCCGAGGAAGATAACTACAAGCAGAAGCAAAGCAGCCAGAAATGAAAGTGTACATTCTTCTCACCCCCTATGTCCCCATGGCAACCAAGCCCCATGGCAACTGCCACCCTGAAGACCCTACCCCACTGGTTTCAGAGGGTATTTTTTATGAAAGGCGTGTACGAGCCGAGCGGTGTTAACATGTTCCCAGAACATCCGTTTGTTATGGGAAGGCCCAAAATCTTTCCATTTAATTAGGTAATATAGGCAACCATGTTTAAGCTTAGAGTTCAGGATTTCTTCAACTTCTTGGTGTGGCTGACCATCCACCATCAGAGGTGGAGGAACTGCTGGTCGTGGTCTCCATTTGCTCAGGCCCAGATCTTTTTTCAACAAGCTGAAATGAAACATGGGGTGGATATGTTTAGGTGTCTTAGATAAGTCAAGTTCATTCGGATCACTTTAAATGGCCCCACATATTTCTGCCCCAACTTCCTCCCTGGCTGGAGTCCTCTTAGATTCTTTGTGGGTTAGGTAAGCAGAGTCACCAGATTGTAAGTTCCACTCAGGGGGGCACCCTTTGTCTGCTTGGGTTTTGTAGTTCTCCTTGGCCTTGGCTAAAGTCTTTTGAGTGATAGACCACTGATCTTTTAAGCCCTGCCACCAGGTGCTAAGGTTCCCCTGCTCTGGCGAAGCCACCATAGATGGGGGGCCCCCATGCACAGCCTTAAGAGGGGATATCCCAGTGGAACTATGTACCGAGTTGTTATAACTGTATTCCGCATGGGGAGGACCTTTGCCCAATTGTTCTGCTGGTAATTTTTGAAGCACCTAAGGAACTGTTCAACCACTTGATTAACCCATTTGGTTTGCCTGTCTGTCTCAGTGTGGTGAGCACTACTAAGCCCTTGCTTTATACCCAGCACCTGTAGGAGTTCCTTCCAGAATTTGGCTACAAACTGGGAACCTTGATCAGATATGATCTTGTGGGGCAGCAAATGCAGCCTCACCACATGGTGCATGAAGAGCTTAGCTAGTGCTTTAGCTATAGGCAGTTGCTTACATGGAATTAAATGGGCTTGCTTTGAAAACAAGTCATCCACCACCCAGATCACTGTTTTGCCTTTACTGGGTGGCAGGTCAGTTAAAAAGTCCATGGAGGTGACCCTCCGGGGCGATCAGGGGTCTCTAGGGGGCATAAAGTTCCTGGAGGTTTTCCAGGTCTCCTCTCTTCTCCATCAGGCAAGTTTGGCAAGATCCCATGTACTGGGATATATCTGCCCATATATGGGGCCACCAGAATTGCAAAGTCTTTAAATGACCATAATGTCCCGCTATCTTAGATTCATGTCCAAGATGGAGGATTTCTCCCCGCAATGCAATGGGCATGAATAACCTTCCATCTTGGTACCAGCACCCATTTCCTTTTGTTGCAGAGAGGCCTTTTCAGAAATTTCCTCCCGGTCTGCATCAGTAAGGGCATTTTTAAATTTACAGACTCACGGGTCATCACTAGCTACTTGCGTGGCTGCATGTTACCAACCCCAAATTGGGAGGGGGTGAACATGGAGTCCACCACTTCCTCCTTTTGACTTGCATGTTGTGTGTTGTGGGAGGCGGGACAATGCATTGGTAAGGAAGTTAAACTTTCCGGGGAGGTGCTGGAGGGTGAATAGAAACTTAGAGAAAAATTCTGCCCGCTGGAGCTGCTTAGTGTTAAGGCACAAGGGATGCACAAAGCCTCAAGGTTTTTATGATTTGTCCATACCTCGAATGGCACCCTGGCTCCTTCCAGCCAATGCCTCCAGGTGGACAGGGCAAGCCTAATGTCTGCAGCCTCTTTGTCCCAAACAGCTCAGTTGCGTTCCATGGGGGAGAAGTTTTTAGATACATAAGTGAGGGGGTGGAGCTTGCCAACCTCCCCCTTCTGCAAGATCACTCTCCCCCATGGCTACATCCGAAGCATCCACCTGGACCACAAAGGGTTTATTTTTGTCCGGATGGTGTAAAATGGGCTCCGAGGTGAGCAGCTCTTTGAGCTCATGGAAAGTCTGCTGGCATTCTGGAGTCCAATCCAATTTGGCGCTTGGCTTAACACTCTCTTGACGTTTCCCCTTGTTTTTTAACAAGTTCGTAACAAGGCTCACTTGGGTGAAGTTTGGGATGAAAGGGCGGTAGAAATTGGTGAACCCCAAGAATGATGGTAGTTGCCGCCACGTGCGAGGGGGCTCCCATCCCAGTACATCCCTCACTTTGTGGGGGTCCATCCCCAGCCCACAGGCCAATATTTGATAACCCAGGAAGTCCACCTCCTCTTGGTGGAATTCGTACTTAGACAGTTTGGCAAAAAGCCAGTATTAGTACAGAGTCTTTAGGACTTCCCTCACTAGGGTCACATGGGAATCCTTATCTTGTGAATAAATCAAGATATCATCAAGATAAACAAGCACCCCCTTGAACAGGTGTTTGTGCAGCACTTTATTTATCAAGTTCATAAACACTTCCGGGGCTCCAGTGCGTCCAAACAGCATGACTAGGTATTCAAACTAGCCCAGCATTGTATTGAAGGCTGTTTTGTGCTCGTCCTTCTCCCTGATGCAAACTCAGAAAGATTTTCCCCCTTGAGGTCTCTGTCAAAAGGTCCTTAATTAGAGAGAGGGGGTAAGCATTAGCCATGGACATGGCATTCAGCCCTCGATAGTCAGTACATCACCTCAGCCACCCCCATCTTTCTTTTTCCTGAAAAGAACAGGGGCAGCAAATGAGTAGGAAGCTGGCTGTATGAAACCTTGGGCTAGGTTTTTATCAATGAATTTACGCAGCTCCTCCTTCTCTGCCAGGCTCATTGCATACATTTTCTCTTTAGGCAGGCTATGCCCTGGCAGGATCTCTATAGCACAGCCTGTCTTACAGTGGGGGGGGGCTTGTTTGCTTCCTCTTCCTTGAACACCCGGGCCAAATCTCTATATTCCAGGGGAATTGAGTCGAGCTCCCCTTATTCTGGCATAGAAGGTGGTGCCTCCCCCCACTCTGGCTTCCACCCATGGCAGTCACACCAGGAATCAGGGAAATGTAATATGCCAGTGCTCGGCTGCACATAGAGGTCATGGTCTCGCAGCCAGGGGTTCCCAGAACCATTGAAAACCTGGCTGTCAGGTTAATCACAAAGGCTCACTGCTCCCAGTGATGTCCTGTCCCCATCACTACAGGCACAGTCTGATATTTGCACGCCTCCTTCATGGGGGAGCCATCCGTCTGGGTGAATATTAGGGGCTCAGGGAAGGCTTGTACTGGTACTCCCAACCCTGTGACTATTGCAGAGCTTATTAAGTCTCTTACACACCCTGGGTCAATTAACGCCCTCACCCTCACTTGGGTGCCCAGTTTGGGATTCAACACAGTCACAGTCACAAAAAATAGGGGAGGGGTGGTTCTCACCTCTCATGACACTGGGTGCTTTCAGACCTGCCGGGTCGCTCCCCACACAGCAGGTCTCAGCCTTTTCCCTGCAACTGGGCAGCTTCATCTCCACTTGGGGAAGCTCTGTTGGGGCTCTCCCCATGCCAACCTGGAGGGCTCTCGGCTGCTTCGGAAGCGCTCCTCCCAGCTTCGGCTGTGCTTCGGAGCTGTGGTGTTCTGAAGTCTTTCCCTTGCGTGGGGTGAAATCAGGGGGACAGTTAGCAGCGAAGTGTCCAGGCTCTCCACATCTCAGGCACAAACCTTGCTTCATCTACCAGTCTTGCGTGGCCTCTCGGGCTTTGGTGCACTGGCCTTTCAACTCTCCTCCAGGGGTTTTAGGTGTTGTTTTGTGCTGGTACATCTTAATCAAGACCACCCGGTTCTCCACCTCATTTGCTTCTCTGATCCACCCACTGAGGGTTAAGGGGTTCCCTTGCCCAAGAACGTTCTCCAGGATGGTGTGGTTCAGGTCCAATCTATAGAGCTCAATGAGGACTTCCTCGGGCCACCCCTGCACCTTCACAGCGTACATCTTGAACTCATCAGAGAACTCCCGCACCGACTGGTTTCCCTGGTGCAGCGACAGAGCAACCTTTACAAACATGACCAACCTATTCTATATAGGGTTGCCAGCCTCCAGGTGGCACCTGGAGATCTCCTGCTATTACAATTTATCTCCATGTGACCAAGATTAGTTCCCCTGGAGAAACTGGCTGCTTTGGAGGGTGGACTCTATGGCATTGTACCCTGCTGAGGTCCCTCCCCTCCCCAGGCTCCCCACTCCAGATCGCCAGGTATTTTCCCACCCAGAGCAGGCAACCCTAATTCTGTGTGTTTAAGTTATGTGTTCTGATGAAAAAGTATGAATGACCCATTTTCTGACTTGGCTATGAGAGCTCCAAATAGTATGTTATGCATCACGCCGGGGTATGCAAGATGAAGCTGTGTCACCGGAGAACTGGCTCCTTTTTGCTACCAAAGAGCGTTGTGGATTGTTCAAGTTTGCCTGTTGCTTTATCAAATAAGATAATCATATTTTTTGACAAGTGTGGCTGTTGTAGTCTTTATAGAAAATATTTTTTAAAATCTAGTTGTACCTTTTAAGACCAATTTTTAATTGCATGGAAGAGAGAGCATATGATGGAATGGTTTACTCAGGAGCTCTTAAAGGAACATTCAGTAGTAAAGGTTATGCATCTGTAATAGTGTGAAGCTGTAACCTCTGTTTGAGCCTTATTAGATCTTTGACTGTATCAAATAAATTACTGTTCTACTAATTGACATTCTGTACTATCCATCTGAATATGGCATTTGGATGATAGCTACTCTGAGAGTCTGAGGTCTCCCAGAGTAGGATCCCCTAAATTTCTGGGGAGCCCCTTCCTAAATCCCATATGGCTCCATTTCCATAGATAGTGACAATGGCCTGTGATGTCACTGGCTCCTCCCTATGAAGTCACTGGGCCTTGGTTCTTTTAAGGACCTAGCATAACAATGCCTCTGCCCCAGCCAAGTGTGGGGTGAAACCGGGGTGTCCACAGTGTAATGTGGAACTACAGGGTTGAACTCAAGTGTAGTGTAAAATGTAAAAATACCCTGAGATAATTACAGGGGTGAACTCACGTGTAGTGTAGAATGTAAGTTCAGGGACAGGGTTGAACCAGGACTTAAGGTCTAGTGCAGAAAGAACCTATCTGTCCTTTTGATTGGTTATCTCTATGCCAATAAAGGTTTCTGATTGATTGATTGATTGATTGATTGATTGGTTATCTGCTTTCTAGCATTAGACTAGCTATTTGGATTGTCTGTGCTGCCCTTCCTTTGCTCTTTGAGTTACGGATAGTAGTTAAAGAATTCAGCATAACCATGATCATGGACAATCAAAGGGCTAGGAGAATATTGTTTTGGATGGTTATTTTGAGATTCTTCAAAGCACCCTTACACTAGTCTCGTTCTGTTCATCAATAAAGAATTTGTCTGTGTTCATGCTCCATTCATTATTACTGTGCAACAATTTTGTTTACAGAAAGTGTGTGCATTGGTGGGACACATTGTACACTGTACGGGCAACTCTTTTGGCCAGTGAAAATTGGGGCCACAGTCCTGGCTTGCCACCCATCTGGGGCTTGTCAGGCTGCTGGCTTCTTCTTGTCACCTTGGTTTCCCTGTCTGCATGGGCCTTGTTGGGAAGCCACTTTTCTCGCTGCTGCCTCAACTTGTCCACTCACACTACGCACAGAATTTGAAAATGTCACCGAGGCGTGATGCTAAAGTGTAGTCCAAGGAATGTTCCCCAGCAAGGCAAGGATTGGCTGCTTGTTTTAGGCCTTCTGATTGGCCATGATGGTTCCTTCCATGCATACGCAGTCTATTGCTGGCCCACACTTTAATGCTAGTATGCTTTTTAAAAAAAGAATCACTGTCTACTCCACTCGAAGACAAAATGATGAAGTGGGCTGAGCACTGCAAAATGGCACAGGCATTCAGAGTGGTGAAAAACCAAAATCAAGCTATTTCAGAAAAAAAAAATTGCTATAAGTGCTCTATTAAGTCAGAAGGCTAAATAGGATGACTACTCAAAGGATTGCTTTTGAAATCTTATAACTTAGACAGCTTTTTATCCTAATATTAGCTGCCCATATATAACACAAAGCTAAGCTATTCCTTTATATAGGCACACCCTGCTGATTTCATTGCAAGCTCCACATGGAGATACAGGAACAGAATATGGCTCTTTGGCGGTAGTGATCTTTGGCCTAAGTTTTTGTTAGCATGCTGGGTGAACTGACTTAGTGTCATATAAAGATTTTCTGTGTCTTTTTTGTTGGTTCTCAGAGCTTAGCATGGAACCAAAAGGCTTTAAACAATCATCTATCATATTTGCTAACTTCTAGAAGGGAAGAGTGTATGGGAATCCGTAACCTTAAAATCTATATGTGGAGCACTGATCCTCTACTTTTAATTATTTTTCGAATATAAATTAATACTGTATAACTATTGCCCCACCACACACCCCCAATGATGACATGATATAATCAAGTATGGATGCAACTTGTTTATTTATTTAAATATTATTTAAATTAATTAAACAGTTGATCTACATCATTGCTTATTTCAATAAGCTGACAATTTTGAGGGAAGGTGCACTAGACATTCGCCTGGTCTGCCCTTCAGGCAGGTCCACCATGTCTCCATACTCAGTCGGTGCTTTGCTGGCCTTGCTTATCACCACCTGTACAACCGTATGTGCTGAGAGGTGCCAAGCTTCATCCCTCTTCTCTAATATGCTGCAAGGCTCCTACCAAGTTCCAAAGATGCTGCTCAGCACCAAGCGTTATCCTTCACAGCACGCACAGTCACAAGGCATGTGATGGCCTGTTCTGGACACTCCCCCATCATGCCAGATGCCTCAGGATGTTTTCCAATTGACCCTCTCTGTCCTGAGCAACCCGCCCTATGCCTGCCAAATGAGTTGTGACCTAACTAGTTTGCAACCAGGCTTATTTAAATGACCACCTTGCCATAGTGACAGCACAGAGCAGGCAAAAAAAGGGCCTCACCCCAAGCCAATCTGTTGAAACTCCACAAAAGTCCTGCTTGGCCCTGCAATAGTGACCACTTAATTTCATGCTGCCCCAGGGAGGCTGGGTAAAGCTGCAGAAAGGCAGCATCCACTCCACATTGGCTGAACACTCTAATGTTGAACCGGTGGTGCCCCATGACACATTTGCATTTAAAGTGGCCAGGCAAACTAATCCATAATGCTGGTGAGAAAGGAGGAGGTCTTGAAGAACATTGTTCTCTCCACTTTTGATGGAGTCCAATTTGACCCCTGCTGACTCAGTTAAAAACCTTATATTGGTTCCAGCTTTATTAAGGGAGAAGCAAATTACTACAGCTACAGCAACTTTCTACCAACTCAGCCTAGTCCATAAAATGGTGTCTTACCTTGATATGACTGATATGACCACCTGGATCCATGTCACAGTAATATCAATCTTAGACTACTGTAACACCCTGTAAATTGGTTTCCCCTCAACATTAACTCAGAGACTCCAGCTGGTCCAAAATGCCATGGGTCAGCTATTAACGGGAGTTAGACAAAGCATGCATATTACTCTCATTCTGCAGATACTCCGTTGGCCTCCCATGAGTTACCAGGCTCAGTTCAAGCTATTAGCCAGGGCTTTTTTTGTAGAAAAAGCCCAGTAGGAACTCATTAGCATATTAGGCCACACCCCATGTTACCAGAAGTGTGGTTATCCAGCCATACCCACTTTTGCTTCTTATTTGTTTACCTTGTTTTTTGTCAAAGCCCAGGGCTTTTTTTGTAGCAGGAACTCCTTTGCATGTTAGGCCACAGAGCCCTAATGTAGCCAATCCTTATGAGTTTCTGCTGTTGGGTATGGCCTGTTATGCTAGTGAGTTCCTGCTGGGTGTGGCCAACTCAGGAGCCAGCCAGAACTCTGTTCCTGTGCGTTCCTGCCCAAAAATAGCCCTGGTATTAGCTATCACAGAGCCTTTCACGGCCTTGGCCCCTCTTATTTGTGAGACGACCTCTCTCCCTGTGTTCAGCAGGGGCTTCTACAGGTGCCAACCTGCAAATGGGCAAAATCAACACTGTCCATACTTGTGCTTTCTCCATTGTGGCTCTCACCTTGAAATGCCCTGCCCAAGGAGGTCAGGAAAGCTCCCACTCTCCTGGCTTTTTGTAAAATATGCAAAACTGAACTATTCAAGAGAGATTTTCTGCACAGGTTATAGGTGAACAAAATGGTTCACAAATTTACTTCGATAAATGATTAGAGACTGATCTATACTACTCTGTATAGTCTGTTGCAAGTACTAGCCTATTATGTGATTTTTGTATGACTTAATATGTCATATTAATGTTTAGGCTATGCTTCAGTTCTTTCTATTGGTTCCAGATTCACTATGCCTAATCACTAGACTCACTATGCCTAATCTGCCTTGAGTACCTGTGAGAAAGGCAGACTATAAAGATTGTAAATGTATATATATATATATATATATATATATATATATATATATATATATATATATATATAAAATGTCTCTTTTATAGAGTATATGAATTTCATGGGTATTTTGCTGTTACTAAGGTGTTACTATTTATGACCTGTATAGGTGCTTACCATATAAAAAATGTTTGCAGTCCATAGAGGGTTTGCTCTTGCAGTAGCTCCATAAGGTTGGCCATTCTACCATTGAAGAACTGAGGATAATGACTAAAAATACAAATCAAATCCTTGGCAGATGTGGAACTTGTACCTACATTTTATTTTTGTAATAAGTGATTTAAATTCACTTAGGGAGGTCATATGCTCTGATTAGTTAATTAGTAAATTAATCCAACTGTTAATTACTTGCATTCCTAAAATTGTAATGTAAACTCAAAGACAATATACAGTGAGTTGTTTCATTGAATTCCAAGATGCTTGAGTGAGCTATATCAAAATAATAAACCATCTGTACAAAGAATGTAACATTGGCCAAGCAGTTAGGAAAATTAATGCCTCAGATGGTTGGTTAAAGGCTATCAGAAGACAGGTGGTTTACAGCTCTGTTGCACTATGGTTTGCAGAATAATGCTGGAATAGCCATGAAACAACAAGCACCACCAAATCTTTTAAAAATAACATTTCACTATGATCGCTAGGGTTCTCAGCTGCAGCCTGCAACCGCCTCTCAGAGGAAATTAGGGGGTGGGGACAGCTTCACACCAGTGCACAACATCACTACCTGTGAAAAACTGGGCATGATGTTATTATGTCAGAGGCAATGCTCTAGGAGCTTGTTCAAAACTATGAGGTTTAACTACAGAACATCATAACATTGTACTGATGTATCAATGTTTTTTCTAGAAGTGACATTGTGTGCCCTCCCCTTACCCTAATTTTTTTCTGCTAGCCTTGGAAGTGCCAGAGGGGAATGGAGGTAAGTAACAGGAAGTCTCTTGCTGTAGCTGCCTGTGTAATGCATGCACAGGTAGTTCATTAAATATATGAACATACAGACATATGCTGTTTGAATATCAGTCAATATATTTCAGTTTTATTTTACTCTGACTGACAGCAGTAGTTCAGCATCTCAGGCATAGGGCTTTCCCAGTCGTGATACCTGAGATTCTTTAATTGGAAAGGCTGGGATTGAATCTGGGGCACCATACGTATAAAGAGTGCTTTTCCCCCACTGAACAGTGTCACTATAGCTAACACCATCATCTTCTCTTCTCTTTCATTTCCTTGATGCTCTGCAGCTGAGTGGCACCTCATATTCTGCTTCTGGCTGGATCACAGTATAAAGAAAAACAACAACATGCCAGTATGGCGATAGAGAGGGAACAAATAGAATTATAGAATCATAAAGTTGGAAGAGACCTCCAGGGTCATCTAGTCCAACTCTCTGCACAATGTAGGAAATTCACAAATACCTCCCCCCCACACCCCCAGTGACCATTCCATGTCATGAAGATGACAAAAAACCTCCAGGATCCCCAGCCAAACTGGTCTGGAGAAAAAATTGCTTCATGACCCCAAAGTAGCAATGAAAGGGCCACAAGAACTAAGCACTGAGGCAATCCTTCCTGCCCTGCCTCTCATGATATGCCTAAGTTCACAGAATCAGTATTTCTGTCAGATGGCCATCTAGCCTCTGTTTAAAAACCTCCAATGATACAAAACAGATCTCCAACGGACCAAAGTTGAAGCTCTTCAAGACAATATGAAGAGCAGCACTCCTTTATTTCTTTATTTAAAATATTTTTAAGATGCCTTTCTATTAAGTTCAGGATCACCAAGGTGGCAAACAGTCAAAACATTAAAATGTATACTAAAATGTTTATATGAAAACTATTCAACAGTATAAAAACATGTTGTTGTTGTTGTTAGCCATTCAGTCGTGTTTGACTCTTGGCAATTCTATGGGCCAGCTCTCTCCACATTTTCTGATCTTGTACTGTTTCTTTGAGCTGTTCCATGCTCAGGCTGGTGTTGACTTTTATGGTATTTAACTACAGTGTTCTTTGTCGGCAAGGTTTCCTTTTGTTGCTAACCAATCCAAGCATAATTGCTTTTTCTAGTGAGTTCTTTCACATGACATGGCCGAAATAAGTCAATTGCAGTTTTGTGATTTTTCCTTCCAATGGCATGTCTGGTTTTATGCACTCTAATATTTGTTTGTTTATCACCTTTGCTGTCCGAGGAATGTGCAGGAGCCTTCTCCAGCACCACAACTCAAATGAATTGATTTTCCTCCTGTCTTGCTTCTTCATGGTCCAACTTTCACAGCCATAGGTTGCTATGGGGAACACAATAGCACAGAATAATCTGCATTTGGTTGCTAGGCTGATGTCCTTGGTCTTCCATATTCGATTCATGCTCATCATTGCTATGTGACCTAGCGTGATTTGATGTTTTATTTCTGGACTGTGTTCACTGTTTTGGTTAGTCTGTGAACCTAAGAAAGTTAATTCTTCCACACATTCGATCTCTTCATCATCAACTGTTATTTTGATGTTTCTGTTCTTCTCAGTGGTCATGAACTTGGTCTTTTTGATGTTTAGGAAGAGGACAAACTTCTCATTTTCTTCTTTGATTTTTTTTTAATCAGGTATTCCAGGCCTTCTTTAGTTTCCAAGAGGAGGGCTGTGTCATCAGCTAATCGAAGATTGTTGATATTCCTTCCTCTGATCTTTACCCCAGTATTTGACTCTTCCAGCTCTAACTTCCTTGTGATTGTTTTGGTATACATGTTGAATAGGAAACGTGAAAGAATGCAATCTTGCTGTACTCCTTTCTCTATCTTGAACCAATCAGTATCTCCGTATGGTGTTTGCACAGTGGCTTCCTGGTTTGTGTACAATGATTGTATCAACATGACCTGATGTGCTGGCATCCCCATGTCTTGTAGGGCTCTCCACAGTTTGTCATGATCAGCACAGTCAAAGGCTTTCTTGTAATCAATTAAGCATAAGTAGATAATCTTTTGATATCCATGAGATTTCTCCACGATCCAGTACAGATTTGCTATATAGTCATGAGTGCCACGCCCCATTTAAAAGCCAGCTTAGACATCTGGCTTTCAATGGTTGGTACCAGGTATTGTTGTATAATTTTAAGTAGAATTTGTGTTATGTAAGGGATCAGAGTGATTGTGCAATAATTGGAGCAGTCTCTGGAGTCTCCCTTTTCTGGTAGTGGAACAAACACTGAGTGTTTACAGTCCCTTGGCCATGTGTTAATTTTCTGACACAGGGCTCTGATAATTGCAGGTGACACAGGCCTCAGCAATTCCACGGAGAAATACATACATATAAATAAACTGGAAGGGGAGTCACTGATGGAAGTCAGTGATACAGGGGAACAAACAAATCATTTGGGGGAGACAATTTTGTAATGTTTGTGCCACAACTGAGAAGACCTGCTCTTGGTTTACCAGTTGCCTTGAAGCAGGGCCATTGAAAATGACTGTAGTGGGCAGGTAGGGGAGTACCTGCATACATTATTACTTTACCTTTATTACCTCTCCCAGTGGCTACATGTAGATGTTAAAAAGCATATATTAGTGTCATTTCTGAAACATCACCAGTCCATTTCAGTCCTATTCAGGAACCAAAAGACACTAAGACCTCCATCTGGCACCTTTTTATCTCTCTGTTCCTGTTGCTTCTGAGCAGTGGACTCAGGTGTCAGAACTGGGAAACATCAAATCTGTGCAGTGCTGCCCATTTGATGAGAACCCTGAGTAGATGTGCTTATGATATGTTTTCAGGTTCTGGGGCAGCTCTGCCTTCCCAGTCTGTTTCTTTGACTCAGGTGAGGATTCAAGGTTTTCACATCAGATGGTAACGTTGACAATCTTGATTATATATATCGGGAACTAAGATAACCTTTACTCTCCTGCCTTTCTGCTTGTGTGTGGGGGATTTTCTTTTAAACTCTGGTATCAGAAATTCTGTCATTCTCACTGGTGCCCTTTCAAGGCTGCTTAAGGCCTATGTTCTAACACATACAACACACAACCTACTCTTAATGGAGAAATAAAGAATCTTTGTCATCCCTGGCCTTTATTTCTAAGATGACTGGAATCTGTCACATCCTGTGCTCATCACAGCAGGACCAGCATTTGTCAAGTGTGCTTTCATGAATACTATGCCTGGCAACTTCTGCATGAGTCAAAACACTTGCAAAGCCCTTTCCTAAAGTGAATATTTCCAGGAAAGATGCCAGCTTTGGTGCTCATCTCAGCATGCTTTTCTAGGGGCAGATCTACATACAACAGACTTACTGAGCCTGCCCGGATCAGTTCCATTGTCGGATATTTACTTACAAATAGATTTGATCCTGTTATGGTGCCTAGCCTAGCATTCATAACAAGAGTAGTGCCTTTCTTGAAAGCAAAGCAGCCAACCTTTATAACAGTAGGAAAGATCCCAGACTGGCATTCCTCACTGGCAGGTTGCATGCTTGTACGAGTTGAGCTGTATTATCTCAGTGGATGAAAATTCATTTGTAGGCCTTACTGTATGTGACTTGGCAGTGGTTTGTGTGCATATATATTAAGTGAAGAAAATGTTTTTATATGGCTATAATAGAGCCAAATCTGTTCCAATTTAAAATATCTGCCAATCCCTTCTATACCATGGTAGTATGGAGGGAAAGCCAGAAACAGCCAATCAGGGACATTGGTACACTTAGAAACACAGAGCTGGAAGGGGCCTCAAGGGTCATTTAATCCAGAGCTGGCCAAACAGCAGCTTGAGAGCTGTATGTGGCTCTTTCACACATATTGTGTGGCTCCCGGCAGGGCAGCTGGGGAAGCAAATGGGCGGCATGCCTCCCCAATCGGTTTTCCCTTCCCCTGGCCAGTGTTCCCCTCCCTGGGTAGGCTTGAGCAGAGAAAAAAAGCAACTTTAACTTTAAATGTATTCTCAAAGGCACCCTACCATCTTTCCACCTTGTCCAGCAGCCAGTGGAGAGGTTCAGCTACCCCTCACCTTGTGGGGGAGGAAGGTGTGGTAGAAATTGAGTAGGCCCAGAAATGCTTGAAGCTCCTGCTTGGTCTTGGGCAGTGGGGCCTCTATGATTACCTTCACCTTGTCCCTGGCTGGGTGCAGGCCGTCCGCATCCACAGTGATGCCCAGGAAATCCACTGACGGTACTCCAAGATTACACTTCTCCTGTTTGACTTTGAGGCCGGTGTCCTGGAAATGGCAGAGGACAATGCGGAGTTGGGAAGCAAACTCTGCTGGCGATCTTGCAGTGATCAGCACATCGTCAAAGAACGGGGTGACACTGGGAATCCCTTTAAGGAGAGGATCCATCAGGTTCTGGAACAACCTCGGGGCCACGCTCACCCCAAATTGCAGCCGCTTCACCCAGAATGCCCCCCAGTGGGTCACGATGGTCTGTGCCTCCGTGGTGGCCTCATCGAGCTTTCCAAAGATCTTTGCCCCCGCCAAAGTGGCCAGTACATGGCTGACTACGGGGACCAGGTAGGCATGGTCCCGTAGCACCTTGTTAAGCATACATTTATAGTCCACACAGATGCGGATCGACCCATTTGGGTTCATGACTGTGATTATCGGGGTCTCCCATGCCGTGTGAGAGACCAACTCTAGGATGCCCTAGGCCACTAGGTGGTCCAGTTCCTTGTCAATTTTGGCCTTTACTGCCAACGGAACTGTCCTGGAGCGCAGCCGTATCGGGGCCACTTTGGGGTCCAGTTGCAGTGCGACCGGGGGGCCAGTGTAGTGACCTAAGTTGCTGTCGAAAATGGATGGAAACTCTCTGCAGACGGCCTGGAAATTGTGTGTGGCACAGTGCTGCACCCCTGTGATGGATATTCCCAGGGGCTCAAACCACGTGTGGCCCAAGAGGCTGACGATGTTGCCCTCGACCACAATTAAGTCCAATTGTCCATCAAACCCTTTGTATTTGACCCAGAAACTCCCAACCCCCTTGATAGGCACACTGTTGCGCTGAAAGTCCATGAACGTGACAGGCGATGGGTGTAAGCGGGGCCCCCCCTTGGGGCACAGTCTTTTGAGGGTGGCTTCGGATATAATGGAGGCCATGGAGCCAGAATTGAGCTCCATGATGCAGGGGGACCCCTCTTATGTTAACCCGGACTTGAATCTTAGGGGTGGGGGATTGGCCAGGGAGTTGCAGTACCTGTTCAGTCAATGTGCTGGTGAGGAGGTAGAAGTCCTCATTGGTCCCATCCTCGTAGTGGGCATCAGCCTTTAGGTGAGGTTGCGATTGTGTGCATGCACCTTTAGAGCGGCATACCTTGATGACGTGGCCTGTGCGTCTGCAACCATGACATGTGGCATCCCGGAACCTGCAGGTCTTCCTTTTGTGCTGCCCCCGCAGCTAGCACACTCCTGGGTGGCAGAGTTGCTTGGGTTGTTCCCTGGCCCGCAGTGCCTGATCAGTGCTTGGGTTTGGTGGACCTCTTCATCTTCGAGGTTGCCGGGGAGGGTGGTGGCCTTGTGAGCAGAGGTGGCAACCGGGTGGGACCTTTCCCATGCAGTCGCTGTGGCAATGGCTGATGTGAGCATAACCGTCTCACCCTCCATGATGCGCCTCCTGAGGCCCGTGATGAAGCAGTCCCGGAGGGCCATGTCCAAGTGCTCTCCAAACTTGCACTCAGATGCAAGGCAGCAGAGCTCCATGGCCTTGTTGGTTCCGCTGGTGGAACACCACATGGCACATCATCTCTGATGGCTTGGGCAGGGCCGGCCCCAGGTGTCTGGGCGCCCTAGGCAGGACAGCCTGGGGCGCCCACCCCACCAGGGATGCCAACCTCCTGGTGGGGCCTGGAGAGGGCCCAGCCTTGTCCCAGGCCCCTCGCAGCTGCGAGGCACCGGGGAGAGCCAGTGAAGGGGCGGCGCGGCTCTCCCGGGTCCCTCGCAGCTGCAAGGCACCGGGGAGAGCCGGGGAAGGGGCGGCGCGGCTCTCCCGGGCCCCTCAGAGCTGCGAGGCACCTGAGAGAGCTGGGGAAGGTGCGGCGTGGCTCTCCCGGGCCCCTCGCAGCTGCGAGGCGCCTGGGAGATCCGGGGAAGTGGCGGCACAGCTCTCCCGGGCCCCTCACAGCTGCGAGGGGCCCGGGGAGAGCCGGGGAACGGGCGGGCTTGCAACGCCCACCCCTTCCCTCCCAACAGCGGCGCAGGCTCTCCCGGACCCCTCGCAGCTGCGAGGCGCCCGGGGAGAGCCGGGAACGGGCGGGCTTGGAACGCCTGCCCCTTCCCTCCCAGCGGCGGCGCTGGGCTTGGGAGGGCCGTCGGGGGGGGAGAAGCCGCCCCGCGGCCCAGCCCAGCAACCCCAGCCCCACGGTGGGCTTGGGAGAGCCGTTGGGGGGGAGAAGCCACTCCGCCGCCGCCTGCCCACCCCGTGGCCCAGCCCAGCAACCCCAGCCCCGCGGTGGGCTTGGGAGGGCCATGGTGGGGGGGAAGACAAGCCGGCTTTGGGGAGAGGGCGGGCAAGCTCCGCTGCCGCCTCCTGAGCCCCGGCGGGGCGCTCGGAGAGGCGGTGGGAGCAGCGGGGGGGACTTTTCCCGGGAGGGGCTGGGGCGCGGTTTGGCGCCCCTGCAGCCAGCCCGCCCTAGGCGAGCGCCTAGCTCGCCTAGTGGGCAAGCCAGCCATGGGCTTGGGTGTGAAGTGGTCCTGGACTGCCTTGACTACTTCCTCGAAGGTGCAGTCAACCAGCTTCTTGGGGGAGAGCAGGTACTGGGCCAAGTCTACGATGGCAGGACCGCAGGACCCTAGCAGGTGGCCCTTCTTCCTCACCTGGTAGAATATCAGGACTGACTTCAGACTGGTGACCCAGGATCCCCATTGCTGTGGACGGGCTGTATCGAATGGTGGTACCAGCCCAGATCCTGGAGCAACAGCCATTGTGCCAATTGGTTGTGGCTGCGGGTGGGAAGCTGCTTGCTCACCCTTGGTGCTCATCGGTCGGAGGAGCATAGGTAGTGATGCGTTGTCTTCCATCACAGTGCCCTGTCGGCCTGGCGGGGATGCTCAGCGGGATCCCATCCTCATCGCCATTGCTGTGTAGTGGGTTAGACGCATGTAGAAACCACAGAAACAGTTGTAGTGATCAACATTGTTTACTGGCAGAGGAGCAGAAGGGAAAAGAACAATTTAATGGAAGTTTGAATCAGAAAGGATTTGGAGGTTTTTTAAGAAGGGTAGGATTCTTGCTCTGTCTCCAGTCACTGTTCAGTATGGTGGCACTGGCATGTGGATCTCATCTGTAGTCTTACTGGGTGATTGGAAAGCTATTGTAGCAGGTTATTGTAGCAGCAAAAAACCCTCTAGTGGTCATCTGAAGGGTCATTCTCCATATTTCACACTTATACTTTTATTTAATACGCACACATTTCAGTGGTATAAAGTTGGCCCTGAACATCCCCAGTTTGCTTACACACCATAAATAAACTTTTTTTTTTGGCCCCCCCAAGGGGATTTTTTATTTGCATTTTTCTATATACTTCAAACTACAACAGAAAAAGGGAAGGAAAAAACATCTACAACTAGGGAGAAAGAAAAGATAACCACAACTAACTAAAAACCCAAGAGTTGGAGATCTTCAATAATGATTATATATACGTGTATAATTGAGCAAACTTCAGCGGACAGCGGAAGACAGGAGGGCCTGGCGTAATCTGGTCCATGGGGTCGCGAAGAGTCGGACTCGACTGTGCGACTGAACAACAACAAATGTGTTAGTGCAAAAAAAAAAAAACGCTTATAAAGCATTGAGCATGATCTACTAATCCCACTTTTACATCAGTTTAACTATTTTCTCAATTCAAGGGCCCTCCCCAGATCATCTCGTAAAATAAAAACTTTATGTGAACTTATTTTGCTTTCTCCTTGTGGTCTCTGAGTTGATAGCTTTGTTTGGGAGCAGTCGCTCCCTTTTCCGCATCAGAGTCCTTGTCGGAAGACATAGAGTCCAATTCACCAGTAGATTTACTATCTTCTTCTTTCGTGTCCTCTTCTGTATCTTCCAGTTGCAGCCTCAGGAACTCACATGCCTTAAAAACAGAGTCAATTTTTTCTCTTTTCTCCTTTATTTTGAAAGTGATGCCTTCAGGGATTAACCATCTGTATGCAATGCTATTTGTTTGTAAAAAAAGAATGAATTCCTTGTACTTCTTTCTCTTTCTTCTTATTTCAAATGGGACATCTTTTAATATTCTGATGTTGTTGCCTCCAATTTTCAGGGGTGTATTTGTAGTCGCTTTTAAAATTAAGACTCTTAAGTGCCTCTTTGAGAATCTCACAACGATTTCCCCTGGCAGATTATTCTATTTTATGTATGTAGAGTAGGCTCTGTAAGCCACATCCATTTCACTTAATATATACTTTTAAATCTGCCACTGGGGCCAGTGCAATGCTCAACAAATGCTTAAGATTCTTGTTGGGGGTCTCAGTCACCCTTTGAAACTGGAGTACCATATTTGCTCTCTCCATTTGTACCTGTAGCAGTTGAACTTCCTCCGAAGCTTGCTTCTTTTCTAGCATCTGCATCTTTTTTCCTGCTTTTTTCGAGCTGGCATCAAGTTCCAGCACTTCCTTGGCCACCTGCTCTGTTTTCTTTGTAGTTTCTGCAAGTTGCAGTTGCTGTGCTGCAAAGTTCTGGTTTAAAGTTGTCAATTGATGATTGATGTTAGTCATCTGGTCCAGTAGAGGGCATAAAGGGTCTGCTAAGAGCTTAGGGAACTCTATGGTCTCTTCCGCCCTCGGACTCATGCTGCCTGGTGGTTTTGGTTTCAATCCTTTGTCGGGTCGCCTCCCCGCCATCTTTCTAGATTGTTTACTTTAGCTGAAAGTTCTTAAAGTCTCTGAAAGTCTCCAAAATGCTCAAGCTTTTACTGGTAAGGTTCTTGAAGTTGGTTTCTTAGCTTTTTCTTCCACTCCCCCCTTGTTATTCTGCTTTTAAGTCTCTCTGTGTGGGAGGGGCCCCTCTCCCCGCTCACTTCCCACGGTGCTACCAAGGGGGGTGTTTTCTTTTTAAAACTCTGATTTTTCACTTTTACTTAACTCAGTGCTCATTGCTCGTCTTGCAACTTCGCTTGCATCCATTTATTTGCTCGATCTCCACTGCTTGTCCAGCCGGCAGCTCTAGTTCCATGTGGACACATAGCAGTCAGACCATTGGGGTGGAGGAGCACCTCAATTGCCCAGCAACACGCTGGCGAAGAGTCAGCCACTCAAAAGCCCCTTGGCTGGGAACCTTTTCACCAAGGATCCCGGGGGGTAGTGATCGCTCGCCCCCCTTCCAAAACCGCTAGCGTGCAGATCATGCCCTGGGATTGACCCAGAGGCACGTCTGCCTTCGAATCACCATTAACCGGAAGTCCAATAAACTTTTTTATTGTGTTCAGTCTATGTTCTCCTCAGTGTTATTAAGGACAGAAAAAGTTACTGTTTTACTAAGGCAGGAAAAAAGATATGAAAAAGTTATGATTTTTAAAGAAATGGGTGTGCGACAGCATCTGATTGTTTTGTTGTGTAATCTGTACTCTGGACAAGAGGCTACTGTTAAGACAGAATATGGAAAAACATCATGGTTTCCAACTGGCAAAGGTATCAGACAAGGGTATATTATTGCCCTATCATTTCAATCTCTGTGCATAACATATCATAAGAAAATCCAGATTAGATTTAGATGAAGGTGTAGAGAAAACTGGTGGGAGGAATATTAAAAAAATGAGATATGCAGATGATACCAGATTACTGGCAGAAAAAATGAAGATTTTAAAGGACTACTGACAAAAATTAAAGCAGAAAGTGCCAAAGGATTACAGGAACACCAAGAAGGGGAATTATACAACTTTAAGGCTGACAACAAAGACCTTGAAATTGTTCAATATTTTCTATTCTTGGCTGCATTATCAACTAAAAGGGAAACTGCAACCAAGAAGTAAGAGGGAGATTCAGACTAGGAAGGGCAGTCATTAAAGAACTAAAAAAAGTTCTTAAGTGTAAGAATGTGTTGCTGGTGACCAAGATCAAGATAATTCCTACCATAGTATTCCCCATTACTATGTATGGGTGAGAAAGCTGGACGGTGAAGAAAGCTGGCAGGAAGAAAGTTGATTCATTTGGCATGAAGTTTTGGAGGAGAATTTTAGGGATACCACAGACCACCAAAAATAAGTGGTTCTTGATCAAATCAAGCCTGAACTCTCCCTAGTAGCTAAAATGACTAAATGAGGCTATCATACTTTGGTCACATTATGAGAAGTCCCTGGAAAGGTCAATAATGCTAGGAAAAGTTGAAGGCCTAACTGAAGGAAAAGAGGAAGATCCAACATCATCCATAAAGGCTTTTCATGTATTTTGGGTACAGGAATCCCCACTTTCTTCCTTGATAATACTCTGGTTTCAATCCATAGTTCCTGTGGTTTATGTTCCCTTGAGTTTAGTAATGCAAACCTGTTATTTACATGGTCTTTAAACTCTGCCGGAATGTTGTTTAGATTGCATTTTGTTATTCTGATTGTTTTAATGTACTAATTTTTTAGATTCACAGTTCATGGTCTGTATCCCAATCAGTTCCTGGTCTTGTTTTAACAGACAGAATAGAGTTTCTCCATCATTTCCAATTATGCAATTATTTGATTTCTGTATTGGCCATCTGGTGATGTTCACATATGCAGTTGTCTGTTCGGTTGCCTGAAATATGTGTTCATTATGAAAACTTGTCTTCATAGAATTCTGTGAGTTGCTGTCCTTCTTCATTTCATGCTCCTAGCTCAAATTTTCTGACAATATTTGATTCTACTTTGTTTCCCACTTTTGAGTTCCAGTCACCTGTGATTATCAGCACATCTTGTTTAGGTGTGTGAAAAATTTCTTCCTGGAACCTTGCATAAAATATTTCAATGTCTTCCTCTTCAGTATCTGTAGTTGGGGCATAAAGTTGCATGATGGTTATGTTTAGGTTTTCTGTCAAGTCTGATTGGTATTAGTCATTATAGCCCCTGATTGTTTGTGCTACATCTTGTCTCACTATTAGAACAACTCATTTTCTTCTGTGTTTTTCGTTTCCTTAGTAAAACACTTTTTTAATTTTTGACTGAAAATGTCTTAATACAGTCCATTTTAATTCACTCACTCCTACGATTGTAATGTTTAAATGTTCCATTTCTAATATTGTGTTTACCTAGATTCATACTTCTCATATTCCTTGCAAAAAACAACAGTTAAGCACTTGGGATTGCAACACTTGTGTATGTCTGAACATCATGAACCTGAATTTGTGATGCCAGGGGAAAAAAACTGATTTAGTATTCTGAAAGCTCTAATGTGAATTAAGAACCCAAGGAAAAGACTGGCTGTCTCTGCCATGTTTTCTGCTGCTTGGCTGGTACCTTTGAAGGTCCTTGAAAAGTGGCTAAGAAAGAATAGTGTGTCTTACTCTGCTGAAGGGGCAGCTAAACTGCTTCCTTTCCTGTCACTGTAGCCAAAATTTTGGCACACATATATGTGCTTGCATTCCGAGGTACTTGAAAGTTTTCTCCAGATACAGTAGAACAGTGGTCCTTTTAGTGGCCCTTTTCTCTCAGAAGGTTGGGCAAAACCTCTTTCTTACACCCAGCATTCCAGATCACACAGCAAAGGAATGCTGCATTCATGTTGCTTTATGAAACAGCCTCTGCAACAGTGCTTTGAGCCCCTGGTAAGTGTTTGTTTGTTTCTTCCTTTATTCTGTGGTGATAATGCTGCTATTTTTTTTTGTCCATCAATGGTACTTATTGGTTTTATAGTCAAAGTAATACTATTATTCCAATTCCTTGTCATAACTGAAAATCTTCTGCTATGATTTTCTCAGAGTCCCTGTAGTACAACCAGCTTTCCAAATTTTATTGAGGCATATGATCTAGTAATATCAGATTATACTCTCATCTTTTCTGAGATAAAGAATCTTTGCATCAGTGTCTATAGAAATTCCTTACGATGTCCAATAAACACAGCACCACTCTTCATTTCAGTTGACACAGCATAACTGATGGAAAATTGTCCCTCACAGATAGGAATGGGCATCGTATTCTGATTTTAATATGTGGTCACTGAGATGACTTAGAGATGCTGCTTGTAAGCATTTCTATGGTTCTATTGTATCCCTCCTATAAAAGCAAAAATACAAAGTCCAGTTATTTGCAATCTTCCCTGTTACTGGCCTTAAGGTATTTAGGTAGATGCAGCTGCATTTCCTGAAAGCCATGCTGGCATAAACCCTAATTGGCTGCCACATCTTTCATGTGTCAATCCCTCAGAAAGTCTTTTCTCTGTCATTTATCTCTTGCCATTTCATCATGTGCCTAATTAACTTGCTGGGTCAATGCATACTACACTTCTGAGACGCCAGTATCATTTTCTTTCTCTACTTGTCAAGCATTTTCCTAGTAGGGATTATTAAACTGATGTGGTTTGTTGCCATTTCCATTCTCATTGTGCCCCATAGAGTACTTCAAATGCTTTGAATTCTGTTCTTTTTCTAATGGAACAGAACCAATATATTTCAGTGGACAGAATACTGAAATGGGAAGTCATTACTGGTTACTGCTCAATCAATTTCTCATAACATCCTATTTATCTTCTAATGATTGTTGTCATATATATGTAATCTTACATTTTCAACTTTGACCCACTTCACACTTTCCATTATAATCTGTTCTTTAGTTTGGCTCACTCATGCCTCTTTTTTTGTGCTTGTGACTTGCATTGTTGATTCAAATTGGTTAGTGGTTCATTTTAGATGGATGTCACATTCTGCACATGCATGCTGTTTCTTACATTAAAACCTTTACATGATACCAATTTGGCATATGACTGCTTGTTGTTTGTTAGCTTTTCCCCTTTTCCCACATCTTCTTTTACTAAACAAAGCTAGCCCTTTGAATTATCTGACTAAATCTCTGTGAAACCAGGCAGTAATATGTTCATAACAATATGCTTCTTCATTTGTTGGTCTTAGTTTTAAAAATCTGAATGAGCATATCTAGCTGTTCGCCATCATGGCTTCTGTGCAGCCCAAGACCTGCAGAGAGGTGCACTCAATGATTAAGTTACAGGCAAGTCAAACCCTGTTTTCATTATCATGACTTCTGTGCAGGCACAGTTCCCAATGTGCTCTTTCACAGAAGACCCCTTGATGAATAACAATTACAGGTTGTGTGTGGAGAATCTAGGAAATATTTAAATGTACTTAGTAATAGAGCTCATTTTTATACAGTAAATTACAACCTAGAAACAAGCCTTGATAATATCCAAATTAGTTGAAATGTTATTTATCAAAAAGTTTACATTTTTAAAAACTGGTGAAAACTGAACAGAAATCATTTTAGTGGATTAAGTGACCTCTCTGGAATTTAATTGGATGGCATCATATTGAAAATGTCCTTAGTTAAAGATCTACATTCTTTCTACTACTTGTTATTAAATCAATTGAAATACTGTAAACCAGCAACCATGAATTTTGGTTTTTCTGTGTTACTTACTGAAAAAGAGGAGTAGTACAAATTAACGTTTAGAGTAATTATATATTTTGTGAATATCATTTAACATTTAATATAGGTGTATGAAGTAACTTCTTAATTTTCTGGAAAACATTAGAAGCTGTTAGCACTCTAGATGTATAGCATTTGAATATTGCAGTATATATGCAAGTTTCAGTTTTCATAACAAGTAATTTGAAAAACTCAAATCAGTAGACATGAAAAAATAAGGTCAAAATGATGTTTCTAACTATAGACAGAACTTTTTTTTTTCTTGGTTGTTGTTTAATACCAAGTCTCTAGAAGTCTATATGAAGGGCTTGTATATTATCAAATACTGGGACAGAATCAGGGTTGTATTACTATACTTATCATATTACTGGATCCTGTTTGACATAGCACCACATTTGTCAGACTATGCAGTCATATGTCATAAATGCATTACACATGCACTTCAGTTTATAAGAAATTTGCCAAAGCAAAAGAACCATTTATGCTCACACACTAATTAATTGTGCATTTATGGGTTCATGCATTATAAATTACATGTCATGGGTGCATTACTAACAAATATATGCATGTAATCTATACATGACCAAGTGGTGTTAGCGATTGGACTGCAAGAGAGCTCTCTGGGTGCCTTTGTCAAAACTCAGTGAAGTCATTCAGACACTTTCAATGGAAGGGGAAAAAAGAAATCTATTGAGCTGCTCCCCTCCCAAGGACATCCAAACTTTAAAGGCCAAACAGTCATTCATATCCCATTGATAAAAGAGCACATTCACAAGTAAACTTGGGGTATGCATGAAATTCAGTTTTTGAGATTAATTACTCTGGAAAGCCTCAGAAAAAGAATTTCAGCTTGACCTTTTGATCTAATCAAGGCTGGAGCATCAGGCAAAGGCAGGCCATCCTCTTTTATATTATCACTTTGAAACCTCCAGCTCTTCATAGGGAGAAGCAAAGACAAAACTTTGAACCACCCTGTTTCAATCAGTTTGAAACAGCTTCACTTTCCATAAATTGGAAGGAGTTCCTCTAATAAATGAGATAGAATTTACAACTGCAAATCCATTATACAAATGGGCAATATTTAAAACATATTATATCCTTAGTCTAAGAGCCCGAAGTAAATGCTGACAGTCACCAACACAATCTTAATGTTATATGTAGCTTTTTCAACCATTTATATCCTATATAACTAAAGGTTCACAAAGCAACTTATAATAATTAACCACATAAAATTAGCAGTGGAACTTAGAAATAAAATTAAAAATAAAGAGATGGCTTAAAATCAACAGTAATATCAAAAGTCATGATGAAATACCATAAGTAATGTTACATTATACAACTTGCCCAAACAACTCACAATAAGATATAAAATGCAATAACAACAAAAACGACATCAGTGGGGAGGGGAAGGGAAAGGAGTTTGTAAGCCGCTCTGAGACTCTTTTGGGTAGTGAAGGGTGGGGTATAAATCAAATCTCTTCTTCTTCTTAAAGTTTACTGTCCAATTAAAATTCCAATAATTTTTCATTATCTAGTGTATTAGCTTCTTTTGTGCCTGCATATCAATCAATATATAGCGAATCTACACTTGTAAGACTCATGACTGAATTAACTCTCTGCCTTAACTCCCTACCTTGAAACCTGCCCCATAAGAAGGATTTTCAGTTTAATTATCACACATATCTGAAATAGTGTGCTGTGACTCATTAAAGCTCAAAATTAAATAAATGAATTTACCCTTAAAAGTGCCATTGGACTTTCATTTTATTCTGTTTAATATAGCCTTTCAAAATACATTAAAAGCATTTGGAAAGGAAGCTTTCCTTCCAGGGCTACACTTTCAAACATAACTTGCTTTACTAATCATTAATGTTATATAGGTCTTACAACTCTACACATTTTGTCAGTTTCTTGTTGTTTCCACTGTGCAATATGACTGACATTTTCTTAAGTACACAAAATCAAATATAATAAAGCTTGGAGAAAATATGTAGCTGAAAAGAAAAACAACATGTTATCAGACCACATTGAAGGTATGATTTTATTTTAATGTTATGAAAAACAACAAAGAGGTTGCGGGTTTTTAGGTTGGAGAAACAATGATTGAAGGGTGACATGATAGAGGTTTATAAAATATCTATGGGATAGAGAAGGTAGAGAAAGAAGTTCATTTCTTCATTTCTCATAATGCAAGAACTTATGAGCACTCATTGAAATTAATGAAAAGTAGGCTTAGAAGAGATAAAAGGGAAGTACTTATCTACCCAAAGAGTAATTAACACATGGAATTCACTGCCATGGGAAGTGGTGGCAGCTACAAGCATAGACACCTTCAAGAGAGGATTGGATAAACATATGGAGCAAAGATCCATGAGTGGCTATTAATCACAATATAGAGATGGAATATTATGTCTAGAGCAGTGATTCTCTGTATTCTTGGTGCTTGGGGTCACAGTGGAAGGGCTTCTGGGGTCCTGGCCCTGATGGTAGACCTCCTAATAACATCTAGGTTTTGGGCACTGTGTGACACAGAGTGTTGAACGGGATGGGCCACTGGCCTGATCCAACATGGCTTCTCTTATATTCTTATATTTGTAATACTTTCTTGGGAAGAAATAGTTAATCAATACAGGCCACTCTCCAAAGTATAATTTCAAATGCCATATCTAGGGATAGCCCTACAATTTCAATAATAGAAGCAGGAAAATTGCTACAATGAGACTTAACTGAATAATTTGGAAAGAATATCTGAATGTTGAATTTGACTTGTTATCAAGTTGATGCACATGTGGCTAGGGAAAAAGCGGGATTAAGAAAATGAAAATGTGAATTGAGCAGTTATTATTATTTGCTGCAACTCAAGTCATTTATTTCATAAGGAAAACTCCCTGAAGCTGGGAAAGCATATAATGAGCCTATTCTTATTGAAATAAGCTTATTTATTAGGGGGGGTTTCAGTATAGCCCAAGGACTCAGCCATTTACTTACAAATTTGATGCATGAAAATCAAACACATTTCTTTCATGGGCACTGATAAGTACCCAATTCTGTTTGGTGCAATGGGATCTTAATATGTATCCTCAAAAAGTTGATTTAATGTGATTCTGTCGGTGAAATCAACTAAGATTCAAGATATGGAGCTTAATGTAAAGTCTGGCACCCATAGTTTCACTTGTTTAAATGAGGCCACTATCACACCAAAATGTGAAGATCTTAGATCTTAGCTATCAAAATTATGCATGGTTGTATAGCATGAAATAAGCTTATTTATTAGGGTTTTTTTTTCAATAACTGGATCATGGTTATGAAAACCAAATCTTTATAAGATAAACCATAAGTACTAATACTGACATTTTAAAATAATAATAATAATAAAATATGTATACAGGTAACAATTATACATAACCATATCTTCCTATAGAATGCAGAAAAGGAATACACAACCTAACAAAGAAGGAACTGAATTCAAAATATAATTGTATTTCTGTTACACACCTATCATTCTTTTTCTGAATGCTACAATTTTATTGAGGTCATTGTCAAACTTTGGGTTTCTCTTTGAAGCTCTGTGCTCGTGATCAAGAACATTTTGTAAATAAATGGAGCTTGTTTCATGAAGAAAAAAGTGTTCACCAGCTTAAGTATAAATTGATTTTTTATGACTAGAAGAAATTGTCAAATGTTATCTTGTTTGTCTTATGACAACGCTTGTAGTCGTCTGGTCGCATGATCTCCTCTGCTTGTCCCGGCCAGCGTCTCTAGGTCCATTTGGACGCGCAGCGGCTGGACCACTGGGGCGAAGGAGTGTCTCAATTCTCCAGCATCACACTGGAGAAGAGACAGCCCCCTTAGAAGCCCCTTGTCTGGGAGCCTTTTCCCCAAGGCTCCCGGGGAGTAACGATAGCTTGCCCCCCCTCCAAGCTGCTGGCACCCAGATCGTGTCTCGGAAGCATCCCGGAGACACATCTGCTTTCAAGCCACCATTAACTGGAAGGAGCAATGAGTTATTTAAAAGCGCTGAATCAGCGGTTTAAAAGGAAAGCACCACCTTGGCAGAAGTGTGGGAAGCGAGCGGGGGAGGGGCCCCTCCCACATGCAGAGACTTTAAAGCAGATTAGCAAGGGGGGAGCGGAAGAACAAGCAGAGAAACCAGCTTTAAGAGCCTTACCAGTTAAAGTCAAAGCATATTGGAGGCTTTCAGAAACTTTATAAACTTTCAGTTAAAGTAAACAATCAAGAAAGATGGCAGGGAGGCGACCTGACAGACAGAAACTGAAAACACCAGGCGGCATGAGCCCAAGGCCGGAAGAGACCATAGAGTTTCCTACACTTTTAGCAGACTCTCTATGCCCTTTGCTGGACCAGATGAATAACATTAACCAACAATTGACAACTCTGAACTAGAATTTAGCAGCACAGCAATTGCAACTTGCAGAAACTACAAAGAAAATGGAGCAGGTGGTTGAAAAAGTGAAGGAACTTGATGCCAGCTCTATAAAAGCAGGGGAAAAGATGCAAGCGCTAGAAAAGAACCAAGTTTCGGCAGAAACTCAATTGTTACAGCTACAAATGGAAAGAGCAAATATGGTACTCCAGTTCCAAGGGGTGACAGAAGCCCCCAATGAGAATCTAAAGCAGCTATTGAGCGATGCATTGGCCCCACTGACGGATTTAAAAGTAGAAGACATTCTAAGCGAAATGGATGTGGCCTACAGAGCCTATGCTACGTATATCAAAAAGAATAACCTGCCAGGGGAAATTGTTGTGAGATTCTCAAAGAGACATTTAAGAGATTTAATTTTAAAAGCGACCACAAACACACCCCTGAAAATCGGAGGCAACAACATAAAGATACTAAAAGACATTCCATTTGAGATAAGAAGAGACAGAAGTATAAGGAACTAATCCTTTTCTTACAAACAAATGGCATTGCATACAGATGGTTAATCCCCGAAGGCGTCACTTTCAAAATAAAGGAAAGGAGAGAAAAAATTGACTTTGTTTTCAAAGCTCGAGAGTCTTTTCGGCTGCAACTGGGAGATCCAGAAGAGGAGACGAAAGAAGAAGAAGATAGCAAATCTACTGGCGAGTTGGACTCTGTGTCTTCCGACAAGGACTCTGATGTAGAAAAGGGGGCAGCTGCTCCTAAACAAAGCTATCTACTGAGAGAGCGCAAGGAGAAGCAAAAGAAGAACTGAGACTCTGAAAGTTCATATAAAGCCTTTATTCTATGAGATGATTTGGGGAGGGTTCTTGAATTAGGAAAATAAGATGATGCAGAAATGGGATTATTAGATCATGTTCAATGCTTTTCAAAGCTTTTTATGGACTAACACGGATACAAGTATTATTGAAGATCTCCATCTCTTGGGGTTTTAGTTAGTTGTGGTTATCTTTTCTTTTTCCCTAGGTGTAGATGTTTTCCCTCCCCATTCTCTGTTGTAGTTTGTAGTGTTTAGAAAATCCACATAAAAAAAATTTGCCTTTGGGGGGCCAAAAAAAAAAATGTTATCTTGTTAATTCCCCCTCTTGTTGTATATGGGCAGTCCAATACTTATCATTCCTGATGGATTTTAATCTAATCCTTTTTACTGACTTTGAAAAACTATAGATGTGATCATTATAAAGCACTTGTTCTGCAAAAAGTGTAGCTACCTTTTATCATAACTTTGTTACTTACTACATACCATCAAAAGACAAGAAAGATATAACATCTTTGTGATTCCATGTGTGCTTGAAATGATATACTAAGTATGCTTTTACAGTTTATGTTCTAAAAAGAAATGATGTGTTCAATTATTGTGTGATAGTCTGTATGGAACTGGGTCACAGGAAAATTCCAGAGCAGGCTTGAGTAAAGCTTAAGGTGTATTGATCTATTGCCTAAGTGAATGCTTCAAATCTCATTTCACATGGATCTTATAACCATTTCTCACATCATTTTATGCTGAGATACAGATACCACATGGCTTCCATCAATAATTGTGTATTCTATTTAAATCAGCCCCTTTCTCAGTCTGAACATATAGTAGAGGCCTAATTAATTCCCAGCTGATGCTTCCATGTATTTCATAGGAAAAAGAAAGTTTTACTGAAACCTGATGTAGTGTGTATTTGTATCTCTATACCTGAGAATAAAACATCAAGCAAGAAATGGAACTCAGTGTGAAACAACTGGAAAGGAAACACTTTGCAAAGGGAGAAAAAACTCCCATGGAACACACATCTCACTATTCAACTGACAACATATGTGAGCAGCTTGCCATAATTCCAGTTGTGGTGTAGAGACAGATATGGTTTGGCAAGATAGCAGATAAAGGGAAGGAGAAGAGTAAGAAGATAATTCAGAGATTTTAGCCAATTAATGTTTTAAATAAAAGGCACAATAGTGACCAAAAAACTTCATGCGATATTTATTTTTTATTTACTTTTCTGTTAAAATTACCTACAGGATGTTATACACGCATCAGAAAAGCAATAACTGCTGCACTTAATTGTTTTCAGGTGAGGCAAACAGGTTGATCCTTTGGGCGCATTATTGTAGGAACAGGTTTGCAGGTAGAACCTCAGAACCAAACACTGTGGGTAATTATCACTCCGAGACTGAGGGAAAAACACAATGGTATTGCCATTCCAACAATGTGTATAAGCACATCATAATTGATGCATACCTTCCAGTGCTGGATTACCCAACAGGCAGATTAAGTTTAGGGCACCAGAAAAGATATGCTTAGGGCACAAGAAAAGCAGAAGCACCAATAATGAGATTTTTAAAAATGAATTTGATATTTGAAAAAAAAGCATCAAAGTAGTCATCAAAGAGAAAATCAGAACCTTGCCTTTTTTACACTCCAGCACACACTCTTCCTTATCTTTCTGTTTTCTTTTTATTAATTATCCCCATCTAAACCCAGGGGTGTCTTACTAGTGTAAATCAAAATAATGCAAGGAAAGCAAATCATAGCATGCATTGCAAAAATTATTTTATTTTTGATATAGTCTTCTGAGTTACATGAACTTAATTCTCCTCCCCCCTTTTATATATGGACACAGTGCTGTTGATTGTTGTACAAGGGCAGGAACTTTTTTCTCAACAGTCCAGTTACTTTATACATTTTCCTCTGCCTCAATGCACCAATTGGCAGTTCTTAAAACATAATTGGACAATGATTGTGTGTTGAAATCTCTAATGCTCCCTTGGAGGCACATGTGGTAGCAACTGGTGCAATTCTGGAGTCCTACTCAAAGACTGTGGATACATTAGAAAGTATAGTTGAAGACCAATCACAAAAGCCAGAAACTACATAAGAGGCAGAAAACATTACAATCAAGATGTAATCACTAGAGTTGACCATATAGAGTTGACCATGTAGAGTGAAATTTTACAATACTGACATTGCACAAGTCAAACTATCAAAAAAATTGGATTTGAAAAGATGTACAAAATCTGCCAATCATTAGCAGACCACTTGCACACTTTGAGAAATGATTTCAGAAAATATGACCTATCAAAGGATTTCTTGCCTGATACTAACTACAAAGAAGCCTAGTCCCACAAATGAATCAGGAAAAAACAAGCAAATGATGACACTGCACCAGAAGTAGCATTGAATCTTAAAGATAAATTTCACTTAACTTCTAACTACACTACAATTGATACACTTGAAGTGCATATGAAGAGGAGCAGTAAAACGTACAACGAAACATACATTGATCTTCATGACCCAAAAGTGAAAGGTGGAATACCATTTGTATTATCAAATGTAAGGATCACACCACACGTTTTTCTAACATTTATGATTACTAACTGTTCCATAGAATGCTTTTTTCTGAGCTGGAAAGTATAGAAAACCCCCAGAGAACAACAATGTGTCAGGTTAAAACGGATTCACTTTCCCTACCATCTATGGAAGCACACATGCTTTGTTGAGTCAGCTTCAATGAGCTTATCTAGAATTTTGCAGTCAGAAAATCTAGAAAGAACCTATTTTAGCTTCAGCATACATGTAAGTTTTGTGTCATTTCAAAAAATAAAATATAATGTAACAATTTAGTATTGTTTTTATTTTGAATTATGTATGAGGGCAACCATAATCATAGGGCCCCTAAAAGTTTTAATCTAGCCCTGATTCCTTCCAAAATCTACAGCAAGACAAGACAGTGTTACGGACAACACGTCCCCTCATCTATGTAGTATGGATGGGGATATATAATGATCTTTTAATTCAGATTATTCATATACTTATATTTTTTCTAGTTTATTTGTAAAACACCTATTCCTGCAGTATTTGGTGGATATGCTGCAGCTGGCCTTGTACTGCTACCTTTCCTTGCAGATTCAGAAGAAAGACTTGAAGCAATTATAAATCACTAGGAGCTCCAAGTAGTTGATGTAGAGCAATTGCTCCCTTTGAGAACATGGTTGACTGATAGGGTATAAGCCTTAACATGTACCCCAACCCTACTTAGAGCCATTTGTTGTTATAGGTACATAAGAGAGATGGGCAAAAGGCATTCTGTACTGTTATGATGAACTCCTGTATCTCCCCAACTGTCTGGCAGATTTTTCCCACCAGATCTTCAGTTCCCCTCAGAAGCCTGAGTTGCCCTACAGTAGTGTGTATATATTCTTTGTCATAAAAGATTTGACTGTCCCACCCTATGTTTGAGATTTTTAGTTTAGGCTTTTTCTCAGCTGAGGAACCCTACTGAGAATACAGGAGCTGTCCAGTTTTGTAAACCTTTGAGAAATGGCACCTGAGGCAAATTAACTTTCAAAAACAGAGTAAAAGTTTTATTGAACAGGCATGGAGTATATGTAAAAATGGGAATAGTCAAGGTTTGGAGATTGCTGAGGTAAAAACTTTCTAATATTTACAGAGTTGAATTCATAGAACATTCAAGAGAGTGTATTTCTAGTTTTGTTTCAAGGCTTTCTATTTCTTTCTTTGAGAGGTACTTTGTTTAGTATATTTCAGCACAACACAGTTCTTATTGATGTTTCTAGATTTCTTCCTTCAGATATTACAGGTTTTCCTTTAGATAATACAGCTTTTCATTAACTCCTGTGGTGTCTTAGCTATTCTCCCTTATTATAGACCAGGGTTCTCTTCCCAACCCGTTTTTCTGGCAGCAAGCTATTCTCCTTGTCCCTAAGAAGCAATAACTCTTTTTACTATTTGGCTTGTCTGGGAGTTCTCTCTAAATTCCCAGACCTTCTGCCAAATCCTTCTCCAATATCCTTGTCTGTAAGAGGTTGTTCTATAACTTTGCTTACTGAGAATCTAAGTTCTCCCTCAGAGCAGTGTTAATATATTTAGACAATAGGGTTTTTCTTTTTCTTTCTGTAGAAGTACTTTTCTGACTATTGCCTTTCAGAAAACATTGAGTCCCCAAATGTCTCTTCCCTCAGAAGCCAAACCCTCTGACTACTGATCCAGACATTAGAAAGACCAAATTGTGAAATTCCAAAGGTGAAAAGACCTCTTTCCCCTCCTGATCACCTGTTTTATTTATTCTGCTAGCTGATGCTGGCCAATCAGACAGTGAGCAGAGCAGCTAATCACCTGAGCTCTTTTATCTAGGAAAGATTAATTCTTAACCTCCCTGACTCTCTGTCCCAAGTAGCATCTTAAAAAGTCTGCTTTTCTGTGCTATCCGTCACAACTGTAGACTCCTGTAAATGGATTATGGTATGAGCAATAACATTACCTGACAATCTTGCAACAGATTGAAGATGCTGTTGAACTCTGGCCTCATACAAAGATTGGTGTGCAGTAGAATTGCACTATCCAAGAGATCAAAGATTCCCTGAACCCAAACACTTTGATGACAGGTGACTGATAAATATAGATGCCAGCTGGACAAGTGTGTGCTTTCCCAAGTGGCAGAAATACTCCAGCATTTGCAGAGTCAAACTGATAAACTGTAGGTTCTTTGTAGGATTGTGCTTCCTAGGTAGTGGTAGTGAGGGGGGGGGAGCATAATCCCTGAAAATTGCATCCCAAATGAATAGAAAACAAAATGGTATAAATCAAACAGAAATATATTTTCCATTGAAACTGAAAATGACAACACACACAAAAAAATACTGTCTTTGTTTAAAAAAAAAACTGTTGTAAGTCACTTATGTTTTTGCCTAATGCAATGCGCATGTGCATATGTATGCCCCAGAAACTGTAGTTCGATGTTTTGATTGGGTGGAGAGCTGAAATCTTCTTTCAGAAGGAAGCTGGAAAGTAGGGTGCCACCTTGGGAAGAGTGCACAGATTAATTCCTGATTATCTATTGTAGGAACACCTGGTTCATCTTATGCTTTGACACCTTAAGTCTCCAGTGCTTTCTCACCCCAAGGAATCTAAACCTTGTTCTGCTGCCCCAGACACTGTAAATGCTCAGAATACATAATAGTATGGTTTTATGGGGCCTTCTTTCAAAAGGGTAGTATAGCATTCATTTTTGCCAGTATTATATGATCTTGTTAATTGTTAATCAGTGTTTCACATATCAGAAAGAAAAGCTGTAATCTGTATCATATGTCCATACTTATTCCACTCTATTCATCTTTTAAATTTGGTCAACAAAAGGAGAGCTGTTTTTCATAGAAATAAAAAGTATAGCAGAAACAAAGAACTTTGTCTAGTGAAAAAACCATTTCACTTTTGCAAACACAAGTAGAAAATGAAATCTGTAGCTGTTCAGATGAAAGAAAATTAATATAGGAAATCAAATTATTCAATATCCTCTTAACTCCATAAGCCAAGCCTGGTATTATGGCAGAATATATTGCTTTGAATCTTCACAGTCAGTTTTAAAAGGATGCCAGAAAATTGTTTCAGAATTTATATAGCATCTAGGAGTGTCCTCTGGAGTTGTCTAATTTTAACCTGTTTCTTTCTCCTTAATGTTTTTCTGTTTGGGTTCTTTAAAAAATCTGTGCCCCAGTTGACGTGTGTTTTAAGTGCTGTCAGGTCACTTCCAATTTGTGGTATCCAGGGGTCTTTTCGTAGAAAAAGAGCTGCAGGAGCTCATTAGCATATGGTATGCTAATGAGCTATTAGGCTATTAGCATATGCCACGCCTCCTGACATCACCGGAAGTGATGTCAGAAGGGGAAGCAAAAGGGGGGGAGGCATCTTCAAAAGCCTCCCCTTCCCTTCTCCAGCTGGTCTGGGTGGGGGAGCTAAGAGAGAAGGCGTTTAAAGTTTAAACGCCTTCTCATGAGTTGGGCCACAGAAGGATGAAAGAGAGAGAGTAGAGAGAAGGAAAGAAGGAAGGAAAGAGGGAAAGAAAGAGAAGGAAAGGGGAGGGAAAGAAAGAGAGGGAAGAAGGAGGGAAACAGGGAAAGAAGGAAAAAGAGAAGAGAAGAAGGTGGGAAAGGAAGAAAGAGAGAAGAGAAGAAGGAGGGAAAGAGGAAAAAGAGAAGGAAAGGACGGCAATTCGGCCCCATTATATCCTATGGGCCATTGAAGTCAATGGTGAAAACATAGGGTATATTCTGGGGGCTGGAGGGGAGGGGGTTTGAGGGAGGGGCTCCAGACACACAGGATAGCTGTTGGAGCCTCTCCACAAGATACCCACCAAGTTTCAAGAACATTGGACCAGGGGGTCCAATTCTATGGGCCCCCAAACAGGTTGCTCCTATTCCCTCCATTGTTCTCTATGATGGGAAAACAAGTTATTTTTTTCCCACCATAGAGAACAATGGAGGGAATAGGGGCAACCTGTTTAGGGGCCCATAGAATTGGACCCCTGATACAATGTTCTTGAAACTTGGTGGGTATCTTGGGGAGAGGCTCCATCAGCTACCCTGTGAGTTTGGAGCCTCTCCCTCAAACCCCCTCCCCTCCAGCCCCCAGAATATACCCTATGTTTTCACCATTGACTGCAATGGCCCATAGGATATAATGGAGCTGAAATTGACATTCGGCTGCCTGAAAGACTCCCGGGGACGGCGGCTGGGGGCGGGGCTTGGCTCCTGAGCTCCCGGAGCTGCGCTCCGGTGAGCTCCCCCCCCAAAAGACCCCTGGTGGTATCTCTCTGAATTAATGACTCAAGTTTCAGCTTTCTTCATTGTGCAACTTTCATACCCATAAATAGTAAAGAAGAATACCACAGTATAAATTGTCTTGATCTTGGTGACCAGTGGACATGCCTTACACTTAAGGATCTTTGCTAGCTCCTTCATGGCTGCCCTTCCCATCTCCTTTGGATTTCTTGGTTTCAATCTCCCTTTTGGTTGATGATTGAGCCAAGGAATAGAAAATATCTTTAGCAACTTCATTCTCTTCATTGTCAGCCTTAAAGTTGTATAATTCCTTAATCATCATTACTTTTGTCTTCTTGATCTTTGGTTTGTAATCCTGCTTTAGCACTTTCAGCTTTAACCTTCATCAATAGTTGCTTCAAGTCTTCATTGTTTTCTGCATGTAACGTGGTCTCATCTGCATATCTGAAATTTTTAATGTTCTTTCCATCAATTTTCACTCCTTCATCTAAATCTAATCCAGCTTTCCTTATGATATGTTCTGCCTATAGATTGAAGAGACAGTGAGATAAAATACATCTTTGTATGACACCTTTGCCAATTGGCAACCATTCTGTTTCTCCATATTCTTGTCCAGAGTACAGGTTGCACATCAGAACAATAAGATGCACTCTTTCTTTTAAAATCAACCATAGTTATTCATGAGCCACACAGTCAAAAGCTTTGCTATAATTTGTGGAATCTATGAAATTGACTTGAGTCTCACTTAAAGAATTATAACTGAGTTAAGGGGATGAGACCATCATGTTACAGCATTTTTAGAGACCATAGACAGTCTTCTCTACTCCTTTTTCATCCTTTTTAAATTTTGCTCCTCCAACATGGTACATGAGCTTTTCTACTGTACTGGTAATATGGTAGTGATGTACTACTTTTTTGCTAATTGCCATCTCTAAGTAGTGGTCTAGTAAGACAAAGAAGGATAATAGGCTCCCAGATAACAAGGTATAACTATGTACTGGTGCTGGAAGCAGGAAGATACTCAGATGCTGGTTTGCACAAGCATAGGTATTGGCTGTTTGTTAGTTAGATAGTATTTCACCTGCAACTCCATTTTATGTGTTTCCTTACACAGGTTTATCGAACAGAAATTGCACCTCTTAAAGAGAATGTGAACAGCGTTAATGACCAAGCTCATCAGTTTACCTCATCTGAGATCCAGCTTTCCCCATATATGCTGAAACGCCTAGAAGACTTGAACACTAGATGGAAACTCCTACAGGTAATGTTGCATAACTTATCTAAGTACCTAAAATGTGTTGCTGGTGGTTGTACTGAGATTGTTGCTGGATTTTTGTTTTCCTCCTAAGAAAAAGAAATAGGGAAATAGAAAATAAAAGTTTGGGATTTGTTTTAAAAATATTAAAGATTTTTCTTCACATTTTTATCTGTGGCCAAACAATGCAGTACTTTTAAAAGTGTGTTATCTAAAATTTTGATGTAAGTAACAGTGGTCCCGGTCACACCAGCGGAATATTGCGCCGCTGAAGGGGAGCAAACTAGAGCCGGAGCAAAAAGGTGCACAGTAGCAGGATCAGACGGATCCCTGAGGTGCTGCGCAGACACTGATAGCCAGCGATCACACGACAATGTTGAAGCTCATCAAAGGGTCTTGCGCATGCGCACTCTTACATTTCTTTGCATACTGTGGAGGCTTGGAAAAAACACATCCAGTGCGACAGGACACATGCGCATGCCGGATGCACTGGATTAACTCTTAACTCTGCTTCCGTGATCTGACGCTCGCCTGCGACCCCCGTTTTCCGGTTGCTACTACCCTTTTGCTGGTACTTTTTAAATCCACTTCTTTGGGCCAACGGTACGGGATGGTGACGGGTGTGCTACGCTTCCCAGATGTTGCTGTATGATCACACCTGTTTGATGCGCTCTCAACCCATCCATTTCGCGGGGCAAATCCTCCTGTGTGACCAGGGCCAGTCAGTATATTCTCATACATGTGATTGGGGTAACTGTTTTAGATAATGTGATGTCACTGGGGCAGGTATGATTGCCTTTGCTCTCAAAATCTATTGATTTAAAATATCTTCCCTTTGAAAGTTTTTTACTGCATATAGAAGACTGAGTATAGATTTTACTTTCACCACTCATGTCCATTCTTTGTTAAACAGCTCCTAGGGACATTAATTTTAAACACTGCCCTTTACAGGAGCTTAATGATTCATTCCACAATGCATGCATTAAGATCACATCTGTGTAATCGGATCCAAAATTACAAAGCATTATATTCATTGTGGCTACTAGCAGAGTTTGATCAAGCTATTAAGTTTGTAAAAAAGGTAGTTTTGCTTTAAAGGGATAATGAAATTTTCCCATTGAAATAAAAGGAACTCAAACAGGAAAAAAATAAAAAGTAGTTTAAACAGACCTTAAGCACCCAACAACTTTGGATCCTAAGAACTGCAGGTGGGAGCTCTACTCATAGGATTGGATCCAGTGAGTTGGCAGAGCACATCTTTCCCTGCCTTCTCCTTCCGCAAGTAAACTGTCATTCATCCCAAAACTCCTGTCTGAATATTAAGAAAGCCTCAAGAAAAATGTGCTACAGGACAAAGCACTGCAATGGCAATAAGTAATCAAGCAGTGGAGGTGGGTATTTTAGAGTAAATGGGGCAGTCCCCCACCAAATCAAGCTACCCCCAAGCCTAGGGTTGCCAACCTCCAGGTCATAGCTGGAGATCTCCCAGAATTAGAACTGATCTCCAGGCTACAGAAATCAAATCAGATTCCATGGAGAAAACAGCTGCTTTCTAAGGTTGATTCAATGGCATTATACCATAATGAGATCGCTCCCCACCCCAAACCCTGCCCTTCCCAGGCTCCACCCCCCCCAATCTCCAGGTATTTCCCAACTCTAGATGACAACCCTACACTAGCCTCCTTACTTTCCTTACCAAACATTCCACGGGGTGGCAGGCTAAGGTAAGTCTGTCTTCCCACTGTGAAACTCAACACTGCATCCAAATAAGTGTCTCCCAGTAGAGGACTATTTAAGGCAGGCCCATCCACATCAGTACATTAGTTTGTTGAGCCCCTATGAGCCCCTAATAGTCAATGGATTAATAAGAATCAATTGGCCAGTCCTGTCAATCTTTCTTTTTGGAGAAATGTTATGGCTATCAATGTCCCAATGGACTATACTACATCTTTAAAGTCTCTGCCACCTCTCCTCCAGAATCAGGCTTAGTAGTTTGTTTGTTTTTTAAAAAAGCTTAAATAATGAGGTAGCATCTATAGCTTTAAGAAATGAATGCCTACTGAGATCTCACAAGACTGCATTCTAAAATCTTGGTGGCCATTTTTCGTTGTGTTGGACAACCAGAACAATATTGCCAGCCTTCGTTTTTTGCATTCAAAGGTGGGGGAAGTTGGGATGGATTGAAAGATCAAAACAAACCTGGGAAGAGCCCCTGCACTGCCGTATCTCCTGAGGGAGGAAAGACTCACTTGGGTCAGAGCCGGCAGCAGCCACTGCAAAACTTGCCTTAAGAGGCACGCAGTTTTAATATGTTTGAATCAAGATCTGAAGGAACAAATGTCATGTGCATTTTGCTCAGGATACTTCGTTCTGCTCCTTCGAATCCAAGAGGTAGACATTTTCAGTTAGTGGGCTACCTGTTTCCCACCCTTTGTAGATTAGTGATTTTGTGTAATGTCTCATTTTTTCATTGCTTTGGTTGGAAAAGGTAGGCTCCCTTTCCTTTTCCTGGGTTACTTTTTAGATAGAAATCGAGTGGTATCTCTCCCTCCCCCAACCAATTGCAATGTGATATGAATGTGCTGTATGTTTGTTAAATTGTTTCAAGACATGTTGGAACATTCCCAAATATGCAGTTTGTAAATTGGGTTGTTGTACCCAAAAGAGCTCATATGGATTATAGCCCATGCTGGCAAACTGCTGTGACACGTTGTCTTCCACTATCCTGTAATCTAATAAAACCAAGGTCTTGCAATCCCTTTTGGATGATCAAGTCAACTATGGTCAGAAGTATCTTATTTTCTTATTCCTTATTTTCCTTGCACTAGATGTGCTTTATTTATTTATTTATTTATCACTTGGGAAATACTACCTGGGTACATCTAAGAGTTAAAATAAAAGAAACCCTCCCAATTGTGATTATGAATAAAAATTTGCCCTTTCTCTCAGACTCATAGTCTCCTTCCAGTATTTTTCATTTTCATTAACATACAGTTGCTATTCCCCATTCAGATCCTCAGAGAAGAGTAAGGCAGGAAAAGTGCTGTACCCATCAAAAACAGGCTTTTAGAGGTAGAAGTTTTGTGAATTACAGCTTCACACTGTCATTCCCTTAGGGTCAAATTCAGTGAGAATACAGTCAATGTCTGTGTAAGAGCATAAAAGCTTCAAAAAATATGTCTCCAGGGTTTGTCATTAGTTTTCCAGTTTTAACTTTTGGAAGTAAAATTATTCCAAGATGTTTTGTAGGCTGTTGGGCCAGAGAAGTCCAGTTACCAGACTGAAGAGTCCCACGGACTCAGATTTCTGTTGCTGCTGCTACTATCATCACCTCAGCCATCATCATTAATATTAGTATTAAATCCAATCATGTTTGGAGTGGGAAAACAGCAGACTCTGGTGCACTTCTATGGTTCTGCCAACAACAAAGCATGGAAGAACCTGTGCAAATGCTATTGACCATCACTAGGGAACAAGCACAATTGTAAGGCGAATCTGGTCCATAGTTCCCATGCAGTGTGCAGATGATTCTGAAGCCCTTCCTTGACAATGTGTCGTTACTTCAACCATGGTCTGGAGCCAGTGTGATACCAGCTGTGAGTGCAAGATACCAGCAGTGGGTCATGACCATTCTCCTACCACTCAGCCTCAGTGACTCCCACCTCCTGCTGTTCCTACCCACTAAGACTCTAGATAGGTCATTCATCTTCCTGCATTCTTCACTGCAAAGTTTTCCCTGCTATTTAATCTAAAGAATTTGTTCCTGATGCTTTCTCCTTTTCCTGTTCTTGCTGCTCTCATGGATAACCAAAGGGGTGAATGCAGCTGTTAGTCTGCTGCAGAAACAAAATATGAAGAGTCTTGTGGTATTCTTAAATACATTTTAATGGTAGAAGCATTCTTGAGCAAGAGTCCATTTTGTCAGATACAGAAATAATCTGACATTCACCTGATGTAGGTGTGGCCCAAAAGCTTACTGACATGCTAAAGAATTTATTAAGTCCATCCCATACATACTATATAGAAACATTTATGATCAACATCTTCTACAGTCTGTAGCCACTTTGGCTGATGTTTTAATGAAATTTATCACTTTCATAGTGAGAAACACAGGATATGTGAGTAGCTGTAGTGTGAAGATGACAGGCCCACAAAATTGCTAGATTTTGAACTCAACATATTGCTGCTGTCACAAACTCAATTTATCCAGCTTTCCAGGTGATTTCCTATTTAAATACTCTCAATGACTATCAAAGGAAGGATGGGTTGGTCTGCTTTGTACTTATACATTTTAAGATGAAATTATTTATTTCCAGGATTGTATATTTTGAAATGCTATGTGAGCGCCAGTGAGGTGTAGTGACTAGTGTCAAACTAGGATCTCAAGACACAGGTTCATATCTTTAATCTGTTGTATAAACTTGACGGGAGACCTTGGTCCAGGCTTTCAACAGGGCCTAAATGAAGCAAATTAATAAATATGTATTACAAGGAGCATTTTGGCTACGTTCAAGCATTTTAGAAGGAGATTATTCATTCCTTAAAGCATAGGGAGCAGATTCTACATTTTGGGTATATGCCGAACTGTCTTGTAGATCCCTCATCCCTTTTTCACAATGACATATTCCAGACTCTAGAGCTGTCAAGGTCCCAGTGGAAGATCCATTGCCCCCAAGTCCTGATACCCACCACTTCTGGAAGCAGTAATGGGAAGAAAATGAAAAAGAAATACAAAGCCTTGCCTAGTTACAGGAAGTTAGGGTTGCCAGACCCCCTGGTTTGGTGGGGGTTACCCAGTTTGGGAGGGGTTCTACCCGCTGCGTGGCCAGCTGGCTGGTGGGGGAAGCCCCACCCCCAAGCCCCAACACCCGCAGCCACCCCTTCTCCCTTCTTGAGAGAGAGGAGGGAGAGGGATGGCTGCAGACCACACACCCAATCTCCAGGTGGGTGGGGCCCTTCAGCTGCACACACTTAAAGGGATAGAACCCTGTGCACCCAAACCCCAAACAGCAATGCCGCTTGGAGATTGGATGGGTGGGCCCTTGGCTGCATGCGCTTAAAGGGACCATCCCAGCTGGGGTGGGGCTTGGAGCCAGGACATCCCCAACATGACGTCATCATGTTGAGGATGCCCCGGTCCCTCCAGGAATACCCCCCAAAGTCCCCCTGGCAACCCTACAGGAAGTTCTTACTAAAAAATTCCTGGCAATTCCTAGCACTGCCCAGAAGTGACAAAGGGTAGTTCTAGGTATCACCAGAAACTCTATGGTAAGAACTTCCTGTAGTAGATGAGGCCTTTTTTTCTTTTTTTCTCCCAGGATGTTACTCCCCATCTCCACAACCCTTCTACTGGTTGCCAGGCAATGCCTGGCAATACTACCTGACAAAGCATTTTGAAAAAGACTATTGGAGGATCAGACCATATAAATACAAGAATTTTAACCCTTTCAAACATGGAGAATATAAGTTTGACGATAATTAGGTTTATTTTCCCCTGTAATCAGCAAGAAATACAATAAACAGGCCTTGAAGCTAATGAGGCTTAACATAAAACATAAAGCTGGTATATGGTTAGTTCTGCCTTTTCTGAGGAATTTAAATTAGATTTCAGTACATTCTGGCTATATAATTGGTTTTATAAATTCCCTAGGAAAATATGAGACAGACTAGTTTTGTTTATACAACCAAGGAGAACTGTCTGCTAAGAGTTTTAAATGAGCTTGACTTTGTGTTCATCACAGAAATTTTATTTAGCTTGACTTCAGTACCAGTCAATCATATTTTAAAATATTGAGTGTGTCTGTAACATTTGCTGCTGCAAACTTCATAAAATTATGCACAGAGGAAGCTAGAATATGAAACCATGGCACTTTATCACTGACTCAATGTAGTTCTTACATAAAATGGCTACTGCTGTATTTTCCTCCAGTACTTCTCCCCCATTATAACAATTTAGAATACCTAGCTTCCTGCTCATTAGTATCACTATGACAGTGTAATAAATTTACCAAGGAGACGGTTTGTATTATGTCATTGTCCAGATTATACTGATTTGGTTGTATGTATCTGATGGGCTGTTGTCAACTGGACTGTAGGTAGGGTGGGGCCAGTCAGTACATTGTCCTGCTTGGACCACTGATTCTCTCCACTTCTGTCATTTCTTTTAAAAATAACTTTAATTTGTTGTGTGATAGCTTCATGTAGAAAATGAGAAACCTGACAGAAATGGAAATTGCTTTTTTTTTTTAATCAGTGGCTTCTTCCTCCCCACCAGTTGATAGTGCTGCATGTATACTCTTGCCACATGACACATCTGGTCCTTTGTATATTTGATGTTTTTCTCTGTCGCAGAGTGGATTCTTCAGTATCACTATCCATTTCAGCAGGCTGATAAAATCCCCTTTTACTTATTATGGTGTTTTCCATATGGTGACAGGCTTGTGTAGTTTCCCCATTACTGCTACAGCTGCTAATGCAGCATAGTGGCAACAGGGCTTCCACACAACATGGTAGTTTTTATTTTATTTTATTTGAATCAGCAATTGAATGGTGATATATCAATATATTGTTATATGTATCAGATTATATGCATTACCAGCTTTCAATTTTTTTAAAAAAATCTCTTTATCTTCTTTCCTTGTGGAGATATGCCTTTTTCTTTATTTCTCCATAATGAGAGTGGCCAAAATTTTACTTTAAAAAAAGCAGCTGAGAATTCAGGAATCCTGGTATACAAAGTGATGTAACAGTGTTTCTATATAATGCTATTTAATTGCCAACTTTAAAAAAGACCCAATAATAGGGAGACGAAATGACTAATGCAAGGGAAATGGCTGCCCAGGGACTAGAAGAATCTGAATTTTCACACCCACATAGCAGCCATCCAGACTTTGCTGAGATTTTTCCAGAAGAACAAGAACAAGAAGAACAGTTGTATTTATACCCCACCCTTCACTCAGAATCTCAAAGTGGCTCACAATCACCTTTCCCCCGACTTGGAAACAGGAGGTGCAAGAGGGATCACTGAAATGGCTTGCATCAATCTCAGCCCAGCAGGAGGAAGTGAAAGGGATGAGCTAAATGGCTGCCAGCCATTTAACCCTTCCCAGGTGATCCCCCCCATTCTCCCAGCTGCGACTCCTTTGTGGGCTCTGCTGGGCAGTCTGGTTTTAATGTTCCCAAGTAGATGGGGCTGAGAGAGCTCTGAGAGAACTGCTTGAGAGGACAGCTCTGAGGGAATTGTAACTGGCCCAAGGTTACTCAGCTGGCTGCATGTGGAGATGCGGGGAATCAAACTTGGTTCTCAGTAATAGAGTCCACAGCTCTTAACCACTAAACCAAACTGGCTCTCTCAAAGCAAGTTTGGGAAATATTGGGGAAAAGCTGCTAGGTACATGAATGCGCCACAACTAGGGATGGGCACAAACTTCCCCACAACCCTAAATTCGTCATGAAAATTGCCAGGTCATGGTTCACAAACTAAGGCTCATGCCAATCCCTATCCATGACCTTCCATGTGGTTTTTTTGGGAGGTTCATGGTGGGAAACAGAGGGATTGCAGAAATTGTGAGTATCCATTTCTGCCTAACTGCGAGGCTGGTGCACCTGTCAGCTGTAAGGCTGAAATAGATGCAAGCTGTTTCAGTGATCCCTTTCACTTGCATCTATTTCAGTTTAAAAACTGGCTCCTTCTCTTAAAAGCTCTCCTTCTCACCAACAGCCAACCTAACTGTTGGTGGGAAGGAAAGAAGGAAGCAGGAAAAGGGGAGAGGCTATAGGGGCTTTCATGGAAGAGAATGAGGAAATAGTGGGGAGGGGGGCAGCATCTACCTAGGAAAACTATGGCCCAGTTGTGTAATGCCAGCCAATGAGCCAGGCCCACTTGCATGGGAGGGAACCTGTAAGGACTTGTAGGGTGTCCCCTCAATTTCCTCTGTATCACTTTCCTCTGTATCTGATTTAGGTAATGGGAAGTATTTTCCAGCTATTATTTATTTTGAGTTAGTGCAGCAATGAGATTACAGAGTTTAAATTCTTATATTTTATTACTCAATAAGGAGGCCACAGTCTTCAATTTGCAAGACCTGAGCCAAGGGTATTAACAAAGGGCTATTTTGGAGGTTATTAATTCATAGGGTTATTATAGGTTGGAAATGACTTGACAGCACTTAACAGACACACGCATTTTTCTTTTTCCTCAGATATTCTGTCATCTGCTTGTAGAAAATCAACTTGCTTAATGAATGTCCATATAATCATAGAAGCCTATATTTATTTATGATGCTACTTTGTATCATACATGTCCTCCAAGGATTCTGTAAATCCTATTAAAAACCTCCCAGATTATGCAGTTTCTTACATTCACATTTGAGAAATACTCAGATGCATCTAGGTGAACTTCCAGAATTTTAATTATATCTGTATCAGATGAGCAGCAGAAATATACAAGGGGTTCTGAGAGATTTAATTTTAGATAGCAGCTTAATTAACAGCATTTGGAAAAACTAGTGCAACTTTAATTAAATGTCTCAGCATTAATTTAGTAATTTAATTGAAAATACACTGGGATAGTCCCTACAATTTATCACCATTGCTTTTTGAAGGAAGAGATTTTACAATTTTTTGTCAGTTGCACTATATATTTCATGCTAATTTTGTTTTGTGAGATTATACACCTTTATAAAATCAGCGGTTTGTAAACTTGCAAATGGCATGTTTGTAAAGTGACCCCCCTTTATCCTCCTTTGTATTCTACTAACATGTCATTTGCAGGTTTACAAACACTTTATTTTATAAATAAGTTTCATTAATTCAAGCAAAAACTTGCAATAGTCCCTCTAATTTAGATTTGTATTTAGATGCAAGAGCTTACTCCTTTTTCTTGTATATGGTTACCCTATATGCCAGGAAAGTTTATCATTTTTGGCCTTTCCATTTAAGGCCCTTTAAATGACTTTCTAATAAGATGATTCTCTTGTCGCCCAATAATCTCTTTTCTTCCTAATGCTAAGTCACTTACTACAGACCATACATCACTTTCACAAATGGTAATTGGGAAGCCATTTCAGTATAGTTGGATATTGCTAAAGGAATCATTTCTTCTGACAGTCAGTCATAGAATTCATCATGTGGTTATTATTATTATGAACTGTCACAGTCAAATATTTGACTGGTAGATGGTTTTTTGCAATTCAAGATCTATCCAGGTTTTTGGGAATTGCAGATGTATCTTCACAGGATTCTGACCTACAAATAGAATTAGAGTATCTCTGAGAGAAGAAGGTCATCATTGTGCCAGTTCTCATTGGAACCCATGGTGATGATGATGAAGAAGAATTGTCGCAGTCAGATATTTGACTGGTAGAGGATGTTCTGCAGTTTGAGATCTAGCCAAATTCTTGGGAGTTGTAGGATTCTTGCAGTTCCAGTGTAGACATTTTGATTCACCGTTTTTTTTATTATACTGCAAGAGTTTGTGGTGCTAATTAAAGATGAAATAGGTGATATTGCATCAATAATTTCTCTCGCCAGTTTTGCTAAATGAAACATGAAAAGCTACCCTTTCAGTTATGCATACCTATTAACTATCCATGGTCTCTGTCCTCAACCCCATCCTTCATGGTTGACTACGTTATTTCCTTTTATGTGTGCTGTCTGCCTGATGACCCAAAGACTTCGCTTTCAAATAATCTTTGCTGTTTCTCTTATTTTCTTTCACATCAGGTCTTCAAATACATTATACCATTACTTACCTGAAAAATAGCTTGCTTTATAAAGGAGGCATTCACTTTTTCTTAGTCAAGAAAATTTCTTTAAAAAAAGCAAAGGTTCAACATAATATTTAGGTACAAAAATCCAAAGCCTATTTCATTCAGGACCTAATGTCTTCTTTGAAGTGCTCTGAGTACTGCATTGAACTGCCCTGAGTACTGCTTTCTCTGACATTTGCATGTGCATGAGCATGTATTTCATTCCGTTAATTCTATATTTGAACCATACCATTGCATTTCATTATCTCTTTTCTTGGTCTTGAAATGCTTTTGAAAGGCATTTCATGCCCCTTCCTTCTGTCTGCTGTCAATGGGCTCCACTAAAATATTGCAAAGGTGTAAATAAAATGAGGGATGGATTACGAAAACCAAAGGAATGAGTCAGACACTGTGCCATGAAGTAGAATGAGCTGCAATCCTCCTTCCTGGAACTAGCCTCATTGAATAAAATGGGATGTATGTCTTAGTAGACCATCTTAAGACTGCATTCGTAGTCCCCAAGGACTGGAAGGCACCCCCACAGTAACAATGGTTCCTTGGACTGGAATGAGTGCACTGCTAGGGTTGTTTTGGCCTCCCATTCCACCCCATAAGCCCCCTTTAATTCAATGAGTTTACTCCCAGGAAATAGGATTGCATCCTCATTCTACTTTCAGACACCATATTACACTCCTCATATTTGCTTGATCAGTTCATTGTTCCAGTGGAAACTAAAACCTTTATATATGCATCTTTGCAGCATCAGATGAAAACAGGCTCTGCTGAAATAGATTGAAGTACTGCAAAAATACAAATAAAATGAGGAACTGGTCACAAATAGTGCCTGCAAGTAGAATGAACTGCAATCCTCTTTCCTGAGAATAAATCACATTGAATAAAATGGGACTTACTTCTGAGTAAACCAGAAGAAGCCAAAGTAAACTAACCCCTGTGGTTTTTGTAACCATGCATAGAAATTGCAGTCTGCACCTTTTATTAGCAAACTTTATTAGTATTATCTGTAGAAAAGGAATTAAGTACAACTTTGAGAGACAACACTAACCAGTTGGTATGATCTAGTGGTTGAAGGGTTGCTGCCATGTAATGTTCCTCCTGTTGAGGAAGATGGAAATGTGGATGGAGGAGTGGATTCCAGGGTTACTTTGGAATCCCAATCTGCCTTAAGTAAGTCTACACAGATGAAACTCCCCAGTTTCATTCTACTTGCGGAGATCATATTAAACCCATTCCATCATTCTTCTGGTTCTATTCCTGGTTTATGGAAAACAACAAGCCTGATATTGAGCTCCTTTGCATGAAAAACTACATGCACACAGGAAAACCATGCTGGCTGGCTGTACTCAGAAAATCATTAATGGGAACAGCAAAAGGTAAGATCTATTTTTAAACTAAATTCATTTTGGAAGACAGATTTAAAAATATCGACAGAGAAAAGAATTATGCCTGTGCAGCAGTGCCATGAAGCTGTAACAGATAATAGGAATGCCTAGAAACTGAATGTAAGTGCTATTGTGCCGTCATCCCACCCAGTGAACTCCAGCAAATTGCTTGCCAATTAGTCAATCATCATCAGTATATCAGTGGTGGTTACAAGGCAATTGGAACCCAGAGGCATTCAGAAAATCCTAGCTGAGAAGGTAGCAGGATCCCACTGACTGACACCTCACTGTTCTGTCACATGCAAGCGGTGCATGTCTGCATATCAGTCCATCGTGTTTATGATTATCAATATTTGTATTACCGTGGCTCAGCTGTTTCGGGCATGAACCCCATAAGCCCAGTTCGGTTTGTATGTGAGCCAACAGGAGTTGTGAGGTTTCGCCCATGAACTGAATCACATTATTGTGATTCATGCCCATCCCTAATGGAAGGTGTCCCACTCCCTTCTCCATGAATTTATTATCTCCAGAATTCTCTGCACTATGGCTCAGTCACCACAAATGGAAAAGAAGCCTCCAAAATAACAGTGCTAATTGACCATATAAGCAATACATATTCCTATGACCCAAATCATCACCATATATTCTAATAGTGAGTTGACCAAATCTGAGGATACTTAAATCCAGTGACTGGAGCTGTGAATGGACAAGACAGATCTTTCTACAAACCTGAAACATGCCCAGGTTTGCAGAAAAATCTGAAATCTTTTTTTTTTAAACTAGATTGGGTTTTAAAAATCCCAAATAATAAAAGGAGTACTACTAACTTATCCAGCAGTAAGGCGTGGGTCCAAGAGCATCCCCAGATTATGGACCTTTCAAGGGGAGTGCAACCCCAACTAGAATGGGTGATCCCTTAAATCATGGGTCATACCTTCTGCCCACTATTAACACTTTCATCTTCTCAGGATTAAACTTTATTAGCCCACATCCAGGTATAGCTCCTGAATATGTAGAGTTATGGGTTCTCGTCTCTCATCTAGCCTCTACCTTTTCCGTTGTTGCTCCTGTTTGGCTCGTTGCTGGCTCAAAGGTGTTCAAAGATACAGGCCAAAGGAAATGGTCTGCTACTCTGCTTTTTTTTGACCCCTTCCCTGGGAAATCTCCACTTTGCTATCCTCCTGTTAGCAAGCAGCTAGCTCAAGTCTTGGTAACAAATAGTTCATTCAGGAGCTTCCCCTGCAAAGTCAGACTACAAGCTATCAGGATCATTATCTCTAACAGTACCATGGCAGAACTTGCTGCTAAGCTCTTTCACATTTTTGACACCCAAAAGTACTTCATATTTGGCAACAGGTCCTATGTTCAGATCAATGGCACTCAAATGCACACAATATGATGGAGTTGACTGAGCTTTACTTTCTCATCCCCTACCAATTGGAATTATCCATGTATTTCAGGTTTATATATCACATTTTCATCATTTAGGCACATGTCAGTAAAGCCCTCAGAAGCCCTCAACAGTTTTTACTCCATCAACAACTTGAGCATGGCCCATGCAAAAGGTATATTTTCTGTACATTACAGTACAGCTGTGGGACAGATACATAAGCCACATCTTATCTACCTGCATGCTTTCAGCTATTAAGCATTCCATTACCCACAGGTAAGCATCAAATTATAACCACATTTGTTCCATCCCTCAGACGGGGTCTCTCACCAGAAGGATTTTCAATAGGCATTCCTGGGATTACAATGCCCATCAATTAAGTAGCAAAACAGATTGACTAGATCAGAATGGTACCCAGAAACAGTCCAGAATAAAACAAGACAAAACCAAAGAAGATAAAAACAGGACGCAATTGGTTGTCACCTACAGCTTGCAGCTGAAACCAGTGCAGTGCATCATCAGTAATCTGAAGCCTATCAGGAAATCATATTTTTTCCTCACACTTGGAAAGTATATCTCTATTTATTTTCTCATCTTCCAGTGTAAAATATGTCATTGTGTGTCACCTTTGTCCTTCTACTCTTCACACTGGCCATATAGATCAATCCCTATGTAACAGAACAAAGGGACACAAATCTGATGTTTAAAACTGCAGTAGTCAGAAAACAGTGGATAAACATTTCGATTTTCCACAGCATTCTGTTAAAGATCTAAAAGTCATTAATCTCATACAAAAGAGCAACACATAATTGGTGAATCAGAATTCATCAAGAAGTTCAACACCACCTTCCCCCCCCAAAAAAAAAAAACCTTCAGGTTTCCCAGCACTTATCTATAGCCTTATATCTTCCTAATTGGATCTGTTTACCATGTTTTATCTGTTAGGCAAAATGTGACCTGTAAACCACTGGGAGAAGTCTTTATCCTCTGTGAATGGATTGATCAGTCTTTCATTTGGGTCTTATTTTAAATTGGCGTCTTTTTCTATAACAATTTTTCCCCTCACACTGGCCACATTTCTGTTGTTTGCAATTTATAGATGCATTGCCATATAGATCTACCCTTCATACAAATAAAATGAAATGAGCACTCCTTCATGAAATTTTGGTAGTTTCTTAGGTGCCACTGAACTTCTGTTTTATCTCACTCAAACAGGAATAATGTTTGGTTTCAGATATACCTCTCAAAGTATGAGACAATGTAGTGATTGGTGGCAAATGGAAATCTACTACAAATGCAGTATACATTAGGATCATCCTGTTTGGCAGGGGCATCAGTAAAATTGTCTGTTGTATAATATCTCTGTCAGGCAGTCTCTCCCTCATCTAACTCATGAAACAGAAAACAATAACATGTTAGGGAATATAGAGAGGATTTATTTGTTGTTCAGTCGCACAGTCGAGTCTGACTCTTTGCGACCCCATGGACCAGTTTACGCCAGGCCCTCCTGTCTTCCGCTGTCTGCTGAAGTTTGCTCAATTTCATGTTCGTTGCATTGATGACACTGTCTAACCATCTCATCCTTTGCCGTCCCCTTCTTCTTTGACCTTCAATCTTTCCCAGCATCAGGGTCTTCTCCAGTGAATGCTCCCTCCTCATTTGGTGGCCAAAGTATTTGAGCTTCAGCTTCAGGATCTGGCCTTCCAGGGAGCAATCAGGGTTGATTTCTTTTAGGATTGACTGATTTGATCTCCTGGCAGTCCAAGGGACTCTCAAGAGTCTTCTCCAGCACCATAGTTCAAAAGAATCTATTCTTCGGCGCTCGGCCTTCCTTATAGTCCAACTCTCGCAGCCATACATTACTACGGGGAATACCATTGCTTTGACCATGCGGACTTTTGTTGGCAAGGTGATGTCTCTGCTTTTTATCATGCTGTTTAGGTTTGCCATCGCTTTCCTCCCAAGGAGCAGGTGTCTTTTAATTTCATGGCTGCAGTCACCATCTGCAGTGAGCTGGGATCCTAGGAACGTGAAGTCTGTCACTACTTCTACGACTTCCCCTTCTATTTGCCAAGGAGTGATGGGGCCAGATGCCATGATCTTAGTTTTTTTGATGTTGAGCTTCAAGCCCACTTTTGTGCTCTCCTCTTTCACCCTGAGAAAGAGGCTCTTTAGGTCCTCTTCACTTTCTGCCATCAGAGTGGTATCGTCTGCATATCTGAGGTTATTGATCTTTTCCCCAGCAATCTTAACTCCGGCTTGTGATTCATCCAGGCCAGCATTCCGCATGATGTACTCTGCATATAAATTAAATAAGCAAGGTGACAATATACATCCTTGCCGTACTCCTTTCCCTATGCTAAACCAATCAGTTGTTCCATATCCGGTTCTAACTGTTGCTTCTTGACCCTTATACAGGTTTCTCAGAAGACATGTGAGGTGGACCGGTACTCCCATCTCTTTAAGAACCTGCCATAATTTATTGTGATCCACACAATCAAAGGCTTTAGCATAGTCAATGAAGCAGAAGTAGATGTTTTTCTGGTACTCTCTTGCTTTCTCCATAATCCAGCGAATGTTGGCAATTTGATCTCTAGTTCCTCTACCTCTTCGAAACCCAGCTTGTACTTCTGACAGTTCTCTATCCACGTACTGTTGGAGCCTAGCTTGTAGGATTTTGAGCATGACCTTGCTAGCGTGTGAAATGGAGTGCAATTGTGCGATAGTTTGAACACTCCTTGACATTGCCCTTCTTTGGGATTGGAATGTACACTGACCTTTTCCAATCCTGTGGCCACTGTTGTGTTTTCCAAATTTGTTGGCAAATTGAGTGCAGCACTTTAACAGCATCTTCTTTTAAGACTTTGAATAACTCAGCTGGGATACCATCACCTCCACTAGCTTTGTTGTTAGTAATGCTTTCTAAGGCCCATTTAACTTCGCTTTCCAGGATGTCTGGCTCGAGGTCAGTGATTATACCATCGTGGTTGTCAAGGACATTGAGGTCCTTCTTGTATAGTTCTTCTGTGTATTCTTGCCATCTTTTCCTAATCTCTTCTGCTTCTGTTAGGTCCCTACCGGTTTTGTCCTTTATCATGGCCAGCTTTGCATTGAACGTTCCCTTGATTTCTCCAATTTGAGGATTTATTATTAGACCCCATATCCTTATTCTAATAGCCAAAATGTGTGGATGTCTATTCCCACCAACAGGGGGCTCACTGTCCCCCAACAGCTTTTCCTGCATAGTCAGTAGACTTCCTGGGTTTGTAGAAAAATCCAAAAAGTGAAGAAATCCCTTCAGGAACAGTTGAATTCCCCAAAAAGCCTTTTGAAATGGCCTCTGCATGGACCTAACTCCAAGGCATTAACGGTGAGAGATTAGAACGTTGGGGGGGGAGGCTTCTAACTGACTCTGTCAGTAAAAGGGTGGGGGAAGGGCCCTTTCCAGGCCTCTTTCAGCCTTGGAGGGAGGGAAGGTGGGAGCCTTGGGGCCAGGCCTCACAAGAGCTGCCAGTGCCAGGCTGGGGGATTTCTAGAGATTTTGTGGTGGACTCTAAGGAGGGCTGGGTTTGGGAAGGGAGAGGCCTCAGCTGGATATAATGCCACAGAGTCCACCCTCCAAAGCAGCCATTTTCTGCAGGGAGACAGACCTCTGCTGTCTAGAGTCCAGTTGTAATTCTGGGGGTCTCCAGGGCCCGTTTGGAGGTTGGCCACTCTAGGCCTGGCAGTAGTCTAGGGTTGCCAGGTCCCCCCTGCATGACTCACCTAGCCTCAGCTGCTTGCTACCATTCATCAGCAGCCACCCTATGAAAGCCAGTGAGGTGCAGCAGTTAGAGCTTCAAAGTAGTGTCTGCAAGACCCAGGCTCAGATCCCCATCTTGCAGTGGAAGGTGACTGCGTGATTTTGGACCAGTCACATATTTCAGCCTAACCAACCTCACAGGGTTGTTGTGCTAATAAAAAGGAGGAGGGAATAATGAAAGCTGCTTTGGCCCTCACTGTGGAGAAAGACTGTAATTTTCCTAGGTAGAGGCTGGGGCGTGGAGATGGAAAACAGGAGACAGAGAGGCAGATAAAGGTAGGTTGGCTGTTGGTTGGGAAGGAAATAGGGTTGCCAACTCCAGGTTGGAAAATCCCTGGACATTTGAGGGGTGAAGCCTGGAGAGGGTGGGATTTGAGGAGGGGATGAACTTTGGACTGGTGTAATGCCATAGACTCCACCCTCCAGCCATTTCCTCCACGAGAACCACCATTGCTAGCCTCTGGATGAGGACTGGAGATCACCCAGAATTACAACTGTTGTCCAGGAGACAGAAATCAGTTCCCCTGGCTAAAATGGCTGTTTTGGAGGGTTGAGTCTATGGCATCATACCCTGCTGAGGCTGCTTGCCTCCCCAAGCCTCACTGTCCTAAGGCTCCACCCCCAAATCTCCAGGAATTTCCCAATCTGGAGCTGGCAGCCCTAAGGTAAATTGATCTCTGTAGCTGGGAGATCCGTTGTGATTCCCAGAGTGCTGCCACTGCTGCTGGGGGGGAGAGAAAGCAGGTGGGTGGCTGAGAGCACTGCCACCACTGCTACTGCTGCTCTGCGGAGTGGGGGAGGAAGCAGGCAAGAGGCTGGGAGAGTGATGGGGGCAGAAAGAAAGAATGATGGAGTGGGGGGCAGAAAGAGAGAGAAAGAGTGATGAAGTGGGGAGGCAGAAAAACAAAGAGAAAGATGACAGATCAGAAAGAGAGAGGAAGTCACATGCACGGAGCAGAAATAGAGAAAGAAAAGGGGGGCACAGGGGAGAAATAGTGTGAGAGAGGTAGGGGGTGAGCAGAGGAAGCAAAGATGTGACGAATGAGATAACCATCCCGCAAGTTTCTTGTAGGTCTCCACTTGTTATTTCCTAATGTTGTTAATGTTAATGTTTTAAAAATGGGATCTCCTCATCCTATGTTTAGATTACTGTCGATCTGAATGCATGCCATCATCTCAAGGTTCCTGTCTTGACATGTCCTATCTTAAAATAAATATTGTTTCTAAGTACTGCTCTGCAGCAGTTCATGATGACACAATATGCACAACACATAAAATGAATACATGAACTAAAACAGGGATTGCAGACTTTTTTCTTCTCTTTCACACACAAAGAAGTATGATTTGCATTTTAAAAATAGAACCCCATAGGTATCTCTTCCCAAAGCCCAGATTTTCAGCTACAGTTGCACAACTACACACTGGCTCTGTAAATTCACTTTTTGCAGCCTCAGAAGTAAGTCCAATTCATTTTAATTTTATTTAATTCATAGGACTGCAGCCTTAGTGTTTTATAAAGCTGTAAGAACCGTTACTTACTACAGAGGTGCAGTTTAATTTATTTAAAGCACTGGCTAGCTAGGCTATTGGCCAAGATTTTATGAAGGATTATGTACTAAAGAAGACTAATTTTGTTAAAGGTAGGAAGTGTTACTGATTAACCCATTAAAAAGTAGATAATAAAGTACAAAGAATGTCACTGAGCACTTAGCCAATTAAAATGTAAAGGAACTGCATTTAAACGTCCTATGCCACTGACCCAACGAATGCTTCTCAGTTGTATGACCAAAAATAGCATTGATTTTGTGAGAAATAGCAGGAAGGGAGGGGAATAGCTGACTCATCTCCTCAAATCTTCCATCATGGATTTGCACTCTCCCTGGGTCATGCCATGGTGGCAGCATGCCTCAGCAAGTGAAGGGAAGGCTTATGCTTGCTGAGGTGTGCTGCTGCTGCAGCGCGACTAAGGGAGGGGAGGGAAGGTATTTAAAGAGACTTCAAATACCTTCCTTCCCCGAGTTGCACCTGCTGATGTGACCTTGGGTCAGTCACAAGCTCTGGCACAGCTGTTCTCTCAAGGACATTTTGTGTTAGAGTTCTCTCAGCCCCACCTTCCTCACAGGGTGTCTGTTGTGGGGAGGGGAAGGGAAAGGAGTTTGTAAGCCGCTCTGAGACGCCTTTGGGCAGTGAAGGGTGGGGTATAAATCCAATCTCTTCTTCTTCTACCCAGTCAAACGGGGAGTTAGCTCTGAAGAGTGCAGAGATCCCTGGTCTGGTGACTGTAGAAACTGACTGTAGAAACCTTAAGAGTCAATTAAAAACTCAAGACGAATACTGGTGTTTCAAAAGAAGGTGTCTGGGTACTGGAAAAAGTGTACCAGCCTTCTGAAAATCAAAAGAGTTAGAGCAGGGGTATCAAACACAGCTTGTGGACTGAATCCAGCCCCTGCAGGGTTCCTATCCAGCCTGCAAGCAACTGGCTGTCTGCTGCTTCCTGTTCCTGTTTCCTCTTTCCTGCATCACAGCTCCTTTTGCCAGTTTCCTGCTTCACAGAGGAGAGAAAAAAAGCCAAGCCTCCCTTCCTTTGATTGGCTGAGGGCTCCTCCCCTCCTTCTCCTCCTCCTCTAGGGGCAGGAGAAGGAAAGAAAGGGAAGGAAAGATAGAAATGGAGTCCTGTGGCACTTTTAAGACCAACAATGTTTTATTCCAGGTATAACCTTTTGTGTGCATGCACCCTTCTTCAGAGAGAGGGAGGGAGGGGGAAGGAAAGAGCCAGAGAAAGGAGGAGGAGGAGGAGGAGGAGGAGGAGATTGGATTTATACCCCTTCCTTCACTCGGAGTCTCAGAGTGGCTTACAATCTCCTTCTCTTTCTCTCCTTACAACAGCCACCCTGTGAGAGAGCTCTTTGAAAACTACCCTCGAGAGAACAGCTCTGAGAGAACTGTGGCTTGGCCAAGGTCACCCAGCAGCTGCATGTGGAGGAGTGGGGAAATCAAACCTGGTTCTCCCAGATTAGAGTCTGCACTTCTAACCACTACACCAGAGAGAGAGAGAGAGAGAGAGAGAGAGAGAGAGAGAGAGAGAGAGAGAGAGAGAGAGAGAGAGACCTTTCCAGTTCTAACCCTTTCCAGTTCTAACAGATGGAGGGGAGAAACCTAACAGCACAGCTTGAATTCTTTATTAGTGCAAGGGAGCAAAAGTCCAGTAGCACCTTAACAACTAACAAAATTTGTGGCAGAGCATGAGCTTTCATGTGTCACTGCTCACTTTCATGGTCACTGCATCCGCAGAAAGATGGTACACTTGGGAATTAGATATTTAGATTCTCAACATCCCCCCCCCCGTGGATAATAAAATCTGGATTAGGACCATGAATAGACAAGACAGATCTTTCTACAGAAAAATCTGAAATCTAAAAACAAATACATTGGGGGGTTACACCCCCAAAATGATAGATACTGTGCCTGTAGTTTTAATAAATGAATGTCATCTTAGTGGCTAGTGTGAGGGTTGCTAAGCAACCACAACAGTATTGCCAGCATTCAAGCCTTGGTTTCTGTCAGTAAAAGGCAGGGGAAGGGGAAGGGCTTTTGAAGGATGACTCATCAGGGCCCAGTCCAGCAGTAACCAGTGGGCAACTTGATACCACACAACTTGCATGACTTTTCCAGAACTTGCTACTTGCTACTGTTCAAAAACAGGTTACCCACAAAAGCCAGACTAGGATCTGGGTGACCCAGTGCTGAATTTCCATTCTGCCATAGTGCTCACTGAGTGATCTTGGACCAGTCACACATACTCACAAGGTTGTTGGGAGGAGAAAATGAAGGAGAGAAGAATTATACAATCTGATATGGGCCCCTGTTATAGAGAAAGTAGGGGTATAAAATAAATATTGCTGAAACAAATTGCTGAAGTTGGGGTGTGTGGGGGAAAGGGAGACTGGTTTGTGGGAAGGGAAAAGGAATCAGTGTAAAGTAAGGATATGGGGGGATGCCCAGAGGAAAAAAAGAGGTAAAAGTGTGGATGCAGGAGAAAATGAGGTGCCCCCCCATAAGTACTTGCAAGTTCCACTCTACACAATTGGGCCCAGCCTGGCCTCTGGCACAATGCAACTGGGCCCAGCTCAGCAGCTGGAACTTCACATTGTTTTCCCAGGGAAAATGCTGTCAGACTGAAACTGAAGCTAGAGGCAGATAAAGGTAGGTTGGCTGGTGGATGGGAAAGTCAGAAGGAAGCAGGAAAAGAGGAGAGATTATAGGTGCTTTCAGGGAAGGGAAAGAGGAAATAGCAGAGGAAGGGGAAATGAGATGCTCCTTGCAAGTGCTTATGGGTCCAGTGCTTGTTAATAACTAAACCTCTTTCGTGTGTTTACTTTTGGGGGCAATTATAGCAGTTCTTTGAATAATCTTTGGACTGTGCTGAAGAATCAATGGTTGCTTAGAAGACCTTCCACACTGATCAAAATAACTACTGCTCTCTTAATATTGCTGAACACTTTTTTAAAAGCCGGCTATCAGTGTAGCATCACTGTTCCAGGATTCAAGTCCAAGAATAATCATCCCACAAAAGATCAATGTTCAAACAAATGTGATATTTTATTTTAAAACACTTAAATTCAGGAAACGATGGCTTCATTAAAACCAACTCTTTTGGCAACATAGCTTAAAATACTAAAATTATTTATTCTATTTTTAGCAGTACTACAGATACAAGTGACTGATTATAATTCCTGAAAGACACTAAATTCACAGGAATGAGGTATATCTGCAATTCATACTCAATGCTGTTGAAGTGATACAGAATGTGTGACGAACAGCAGCTGGTCCTGAGATGCAGTGGCAAATAGACTTTTTTTGTGCCCTCAACATTCTCTATATTAAACCTTTGTTCCTTCATGTGGAAATCAAAATAAATGTGTACAGCTTCCCTGCACTTACAATACATATTTTAATACCTTGCTTATTTGCAGTGTGTGTACATTCTCTAGACAGTTGAAAAATTCATTTCAAATATCTTTACAACAGTAGTCTTGTATCACTTGTGGTACATTTAATGACATTCAGAATCATGTGTCATATTTATATCACTTTGTGTGTGTCTCAGAACAGTTTTGGAGAAATCATATATAATCTAATTATGCTTATTTCAGAATAATGTAGCATAATGTTGCCTGTTACCCAGCACACAAAGCAGAAGCTGGGCCCCTGAGTCACCCAGGGGCCTGTTTGCAGAACTGCAGGGAGGGGAAGAGAGTCGGTGTCCATGACAGGTGGGCTGGAAGGGGCGGGCCAACACCAGATACAGGAGACTGGGGTTCGCCTGACCATCACCGGCCCTATCAACAGAGTCTTGGGCATCTAGGTGGGCAGTAGCACCCGGCCAATATTTAAGGGGCTGCGCCATCCTGCCTGCTCAACACAAAGCAGAAAGCTATAATGGACAGATGATTCTATTATTGCCAGACATAATGAAAAGAAGCCAATTAACCTTTATTATCTATACTGTCAAATGATTTAGTTGTTTTAATGATTATATCATAATATTATGACTTATAAATGCTTTTAATTTCATTCTAACATGTATATAAGAACAGTTAATTGATATAGACTGTCAGGCCTCCTCTGTTTATGTGCATCCTTTACTGGCATGGCCACTCTGGCTCCGATCCCTGAGCCTTCATGTGGGTATGATGTATGCTCCTCCTTGCCAAGCTTCCTTTAGTTCTCAAGGGAGGTGTGCTACATCCTGTAATTGTCTAAGATACTTCACTGTGCTCACAGAAAAGAAAGGCTGAACAGAAATTAGTTGTTCTCGGCTTGAGCAAAATCAGCTGAAGAGAGCCAGTTTGGTGCAGTGGTTAAGTGCGTGGACTCTAATCTGGGAGAACTGGGTTTGATTCCCCACTCCTCCACTTGCACCTGCTGGATGACCTTGGGCAAGCCATAGTTCTGGCAAGAGCTGTCCTTGAAAGGGCAGTTCTTGAAAGAGCTCTCTCAGCCCCACCTACCTCACAGGGTGTCTGTTGTGGGGAGGGGAAGAGAAAGGAGTTTGTAAGCCGCTCTGAGACTCCAAGTGAAGGGTGGGGTATAAATCCAATCTCTCCTCCTCCTCCTCCTCCTCTCTCTCTTTCTCTCACTCACTCACTCACTGTGGTACTTGTTGGTTAGTTTTGCCAACATCCAGTTGGGGCCTGGAGATCTCCCGGAATTACAACTGATCTCCAGAGTACAGATACCAGTTCCCGTGGAGAAAATGGCTGCTTTGGACAGTGGCCCCACCCCTCCCCAAACCTCCATGGTCCCATCCCTCCCCAAACCCTGACCTCTACACCTAATTCTACAGGAATTTCCCAACCTGAATCTGGCAAACCTGGAATGTTTGATGATGTTCCTGTACTTGTTTGGTGCATAAACAAACAACTGAAAATGTACAGTTTGTACTTTGATTTGAATGTTAGCATAGTATTTGCATAATATGCAAATTAGGTTGCTCAGATTTGGGGTCCTTGGGTATGGCAATCATAGGCATAAATGTTTTAAAAATCAGGCTAAAGTTAAATATGTGAAAAATAATATTAAATTAGAGGCAATCATTTACATGAATATATGGAAAGAACAATAATAGTGACAATAGAATGAGATAATGAACAGACCAGGCCAAGTGTACTAGGAAAGAAAGTTTAATGGTGGCATAAATATATGTCAACAGGGGAAGAACATAATAAAATTAGAAACAAGATTTTAAAAAAATCTACTGCAAACATCCAGACACATTGCTGTCTTTAGCCACTATTCTTTCAGATTTGTGCTTCAAACTGGTAAAAGTTATTTTATTACCACCACCACCACCCACAAAGGACTACAGCTTTGAAATATGTGATTCTACTGGCTTTGGGAGGCAACTAAGTGAGCATTTCAGTATCTGACACACTCATAAATGAAAAATTTAAAAAAGTCCCATTGAAACCTTCTTTTCCACATGTACACCATCTGTTTCTAGGTGATTATTTTTAATATAACACTCACAAATATATTAAATTCAACTGGGTATCATATTCAATTGGATTATTTACCTGATGTTTATGCTTTTGTTATTTATTCTGACAAAAAGCATGTTTTATTATTTTGCTATGTCAAACAATTTAAACAAATCTATTTTGCTTTACAGATGTTCTGTTAAAGAATCATAAGAGTTGAGAATAGGCTCTTAATATTCTTATATCTATAGGTACTTCTAAAATTTAATTAATGCAGATAGTTACCCCTTAACAGATTCTGAAATCTGAGTAATGAATTTATCTTGCTTGCAACACAATTTTTGCTCTTTTTAACCCTTCCAATCATGGCCTATGGGTAGTGAGATTCAATTCCAATTTAGTACCATAGTTAACTGGGGGTGGATGGGCAGACATGCAAGACTAATCTATCTAAGCCACTAGTGATCAACACATCTTCTCATAATAAATTGCCGAAGTTAGTTGTGTGATATAGAAATAAATAAATAAGCACGTGCTTTTCACTTTGGACGAAGCTTTGAGCTCACTAAGAGAGACTTCTTGCAGCGTTCATTGGAAAAATTTGGATAAATATTTTGGTATTTGGCAACCTTGTGCTTGGAAATATCTGTTGAACTCCCTGAGGAAGACACTGAAACAGGAGGATATCTGGACCTCTGTTGGAGGAAGACTGAGCACTTATTTAAAATAGACTTAAAGGAGTCCAACTTTTGTATAATTAAGGAGGACTGATATTAATAAAGGGGTTGGGCAGTATCTTTTGTGATATATTAAGAGACGGTACTTAGATGTTTTGATATATGATTCTTTCTATGTATTAATGTTTATATGATAATTAATATAATGGTGAAAAAATTGTAAAAATACAAAAACAAAAAATATATACAATTATTTGAGATCCCTGGAGAAAATGGCTGTTTAGAAGGGTGGACTATGTTGGCACCTGGTATTTTTGGCCGCTGTGTGACAGAGTGTTGAACTAGATGGGCCATTGGCCTGATTCAACATTGGCTTCTCTTATGTTCTTATGTTCTTATATTGTACCTTGCTAAGGTCCTTCCCCTCCCCAAACCCTGCCCTCTCCTGGATCTGCCCTCCAAATCTCCAGGTGTTTTCCAACCCAGAACTAGCAACCCTAAAGATCACCCAGAATTACAACTGCTCTCCAGGTGCAAGAGATCAGTTCCCCTGGAGAAAATGGCTGCTTTGGAGGGTGGACTCTATGGCATTCCCTCTGAGGTTGTTTCCCTCTCCAGATCTTATGCTCTCAAGGCTCTATGCCCAAATCTCCAGGAATTTCCCAACCTAGAACTTGCAACCCTAATTCAGAACTGAACTCTGTAGATCTGTTGTGATTCCAGGAGATCTCCAGGCCCGGCCTAGAAGGAGAGAAGGAAGCAGGAAATTGGGAGAGACTATGGGGGCTTTCAGGAAACAGAAAGGGGAAATAGCGGGGGAGTGGGAAATGACATGCCCACAGCAAGTCCTTGTGGGTTCCCACTTGTATGTTCAAAATGATGAATAAAGAAGTTGCTGTTATGTTACTAAGGCCTTGCATTGCACACTTCTTTGTGAGAGACCAGATATATAACAGTTGCCTTTCTCAAGGTTTTATGTATTTTTATGCAACTTATTGTATGTATTTTACCTATATTGTAAGTTGACTTGAGCTCTGAAAGGAAGAAAGGTGGCCAATAAATGTTTTAAAGCAATAAAATTAATAGGGCTGTGATCATATGCCCAATTAGACTTGACATAGGTGCGAATGCCGGGTAGATTTAAAGGGTGCAATCAGACAACAACATCTGGGAAGCACCCCACAGCTGTTGGCAACCCGTTCTGCTCCACCGCAGAAGCGGAGTTAAAAGACACCAGGGAAAACCCAGTAGTAAATGGGTTGCGATGGACCACAGATGGACTTTCTGGTGTCTGATCGTTCCAGCACACTCTCATGGTGCCAGGATGGTCTAATCAGGCCATCTCAACTCTGTGCCATTGTTTTTTTTCCCTTGACAGTATGCACATCATCACAAACTCCATAGGGAGCCCTCAGTGGGGAGGTGCGATTCATCAATCCCTCAGTTAAGTGCATGAGAAAAAAACGGCATCAAAAAAAATGACTCACCTGCAGTTGCATCTGATCACACACTGACAGACTGCGCCCACAGCTTCAAAGGGTGGTGAGAACCAGGGAGGATTGTGAGGCACTCCAAAGGGATCTGTTGAGGATGGGCGAGTGGGTGTCAACATGGCAAATGGGGTTCAATGTGGCCAAGTGCAAAGTGATGCACATTGGAGCCAAAAATCCTAACTATAAATACACATTGATGGGGTCTGAACTGGCAGAGACTGACCAAGAGAGAGATCTTGGAGTCGTAGTAGATAACTCACTGGAAATGTTGAGACAGTGTTCGACTGCAATAAAAAAGGCCAACACTATGCTGGGGATTATTAGGAAGGGAACTGAAAGCAAATCAGCCAGTATCATAATGCCCCTGTATAAATCAATGGTGCAACCTCATTTGGAATACTGTGTACAGTTCTGGTCATCACACCTCAAAAAGGATATTATAACATTGGAAAAAGTGCAGAAAAGGGCAACTAGAATGATAGAAGGGTTGGAACACTTTCCCTATGAAGAAAGGTTAAAATGCTTGGGGCTCTTTAGAAATGATGGCTGAGGGGTGATCGAGTTTTATAAGATTATGCATGGGATAGAGCAGGTAGAGAAAGAGTACTTTTCTCCCTTTCTCACAATACAAGAACTTATGGGCACTCTGTGAAATTGCTGAGCAGTCAGGTTAGAACGGATAAAAGGAAGTACTTCTTCACCCAAAGAGTGATTAACATATGGAATTCACTGCCACAGGAGATGGTGGCAGCTACAAGCATGGACAACTTCAAGAGGGTATTAGGTAAATATATGGAGCAGAGGTCCATCAGTGGCTATAAGCCACAAGATATAGATAGGAACTCTCAAACTGGGGCAAGTGATGCACTATATTCTTGGTGCTTGAGGAGGGCAACAGTGGGAGGGCTTCTAGTGTCCTGGCCCCACTGGTGGACCTCCTGATGGCACGTGGTATTTTTGCCCACTGTGTGACAGAGTGTTGGACTGGATGGGCCATTGGCCTGATTCATCAGTGGCTCCTCTTATGTTCTTATGTTTGCACCGTTCCCTCTCAGATTTGCCTTGGGAACCATTCTAGTCCACTCCACCATAGAAAAAAAGAAATGAAAAGTAGGCATTTAAGGAAGTAACCTCTATCTATATAAATAAATAATCAGTGCATCTATTTCTGAACTCTCCCAAACATTTAGTTGCTATATAAAAGTATTTAGCAGTTGGGAAGGAGATTGCTTAGAAAGGAGTTGTCCAAAGTTTATGTTCTATACAATATCTTAGCCCTGATATCTTTCTTCAATACAGAGCTGAACTACTGAATACGTAAAGAAAAGTTAGGGGAAAGTGCCCCAGAATTTTTTTAAAAAATTATTTATAACATTTTTTTTTTAGTGTCTACTTACTCAAAGGGTCTTGTGGCATCTTACAACATTAAACCATATAAATAAGGTAAAAACAACATTACCTTATATGTTGTGCCCCATACCACTAATAAAAACAACCAGACACATGGATTACCCTCCAAAGGCCAACCTAAACAATTCAGCCTTGCAGAAACTAAACAAGTTCATCAGGGCATGAGTGTCATCCAAGAGTGCATTCCACAGGGTATGGGTCACAACCGTGAAGGCCCTTCCCCTGGTGACAGCTAACGAAGCCCTACTGGGGCTGGGCACCTGTAAGAGGATGACCAAAGGGAGTGCTGGGGGAGGGGTTGTAACAGGATAAGCGGTCCCATAGTTATGAGAATCCCAGTCCATTAAAAGCTTTAAGGGTTAACACCAACACCTGGAATTGGATCCAGAGAATAATTGGTACACAGTGCAGCTGCTGCAGAATTGAAGTAATATAAGCTGACCATGATATTCTGGTCAGCAACCTGGCAGCTTCATTTCAGACCACCTGCAGTCTCCAAAGCATTTTCAAGGATAACCCTACCTAAGTGGATTGCATTAGTCCAATCTAGAGGTGACTGTTGCATGGATCAATGCAGCAAGGTCTGACCCAGACAAATAAGGAGTCAGCTGGCAGGCCTGGCATAAGTGAAAAAATGCCAACTGCTTACATGGATACTGGTTTATCCAGTGACAGTGCAGAGTCCAACCACATCCTGAGGTTCTTTACAGAGTCTACGGCTATCAGCTGGACACCATTGAGTCTTGGGAGTGACCTTTCCCAGCCACATGACCTCCATCTTGGATGGAGTCAACTTCAGCCAGCTCCTGTTTAACCATTGGACTACCAGTTTCATGCCCTGCCACCCACTGTTTTTCCAACAAAAGGAAAAGCTTAGTGTCATCAGCATATTGATGGCACCCAACTCCATACCTGCAGAAAATCTCAGCAAGAGCATGCATATGTATGTTAAATAACATTGGAGAGAGGATCAAATAATTCAGGTCCTGTCGGGAAGACTTCTCCTCCCTGATAGCAACCCCCTGAGAGCATCCCTGGAGGAATGAGGGGAAATAGCTAAGAGGCATGCCCCTCACCCCCAGAGAGGCAAGGTGGTCGATCTGGACCAAATGGTCAAGTGTATCGAAGGCTACTGATAGATCCAGAAGGATCAAAAGCACTAGCATACTTTTAACCAGATGTAAACAAAGATTGTCAACCAAAGTGACCAGTGCTGTCTCAGCCCCAAAACCAGTTCTGAAGCCTGATTGAAAAGGGTCCAGGGCAGATGTCTGAACCAGGAAAATACTAGAACTTGAGGGTGTTCAATGAAGCTGATGGGCAGTAGATTCAGGATGAAAAGAGAGTGATTAAAATGTGGAATTCACTGCCAGAGGATGTAGTGATGGCCACAGGCATGGACAGCATTAAAAGGGTATTAGGCAGTTTCATGGAGGATAGCTCTATCAGTGGTTACTAACCATGGTGACTAAAGGAAACCTCCACATTCAGAGGCAGTCAGCCTCTGAATTCCAGTGCCAGGAGGCAACATCAGGGGAAAGCTTCAGCCTCTATGTCCTGTTCTTGGCCCTCCAAAGGAACTGGTTGGTCACTATGAGAGACAGGATGCTAACCCATGAAAAACATTACCCTCAGTAACCTTTCTATATGTAGATCTACTAACAAAAAAGTGCTCAGCGTGCTTTTTTCCATGAGAAGTCATGCACATTTTTGCTTTATTTACATTTGTATCTTATTTGTGGTTCAAATAATATGGAGTATAATTATGTGCATTGTTTGAAAGAATAAATGTAATATAGAACATGAGCAGAATATATTGCAATAGTAGAGAAACCTGTATGAATACAGCAGAGTAGGGATCTGCATCCTTTTTGAGCCTGAAGGCACCTTTGGAATTCTGACACAGGATGGTAGGCACAACCACAACATGGCTGCTGCAGGAGGTGGAGCCAACCACAAAATGGCAGGGAGTGATATTATGCATAACTCTAGTAATGATTCTTCAATATTTTAGCAGAAGCTCTGTTTAACAGGATGCCCTTTAAAATGACCATATTGGTTTAAAATATCTTCTTGCATATGTACAACTTAACAAATCACACAGTAAAGATTCATGTGCTGTGGTGGCAGCTGCTGCTAAAGCAAGGTTTTTAAAAATCCGCACAATCAATCAGATTGGCAATGGCCAATCAGAAGCCCTGCTGGCCGAAAGCATTATCTGTCCCCAGTCACTTCCTAAAAACACTTGGCAGGCACCAGGAAAGGTGGCAGCGGGTGCCATGTTAGGGAACTCCTGCACTAGAACTAGGTAGAATTTTTATGCCGCTTATTTTCCCCCTCAACCCTCTCAAAAGATGATGTCCAATATTTTGTTTAATTTATTGACCACTAAATTATTTAATCCAGGCATAAATCAGGGCTGTTTGAGGCAGCAAAACTATAGTGTCACATGGATTCTATTTTCTGTTGGTGGTGGAAGACAAGCTGACAGGTGTGAGTTGTGGCCATAGCCACTTCCCAGATTGGTACCGTCACCAGCTAGGTCCATGTTGATCCCCTGCAGTGAGGTTTCAAAATTTCTTTAACCAGCTCTACCATATGTATTAATAAGTATGGAAGGCTTTGGGACAGCTATTGGTTATACTATAATAAAGCCACAAGCGGAACAGTAGAGTATGTAAAGAAAATCACATAAATTACAGGGATTAATTTAAATATTAAAAATCATACTTAAACATGAGGAGTATTACTGCTATCTTTAAAGCCTGAACCAGACCAAAATTAATGCATGAAAGAACAAACGGAAGTAGTAAGTGCAACTGAGAGTAAATATTTGTGCCAATAGGCAGCTGTTTGCTTTTTCTTTACCTTTCATCACATCATTGCATTGATTTGTATCGCTCTGCACTCAGGGATTGGGCAATCCAGAAATTTAAAATGTAAATAAATAAATATATCCCACCGTCCCCCACAACCTTTAAGACCAACAAAGTTATATTCAAGGTATGAGCTTTCATGTGCATGCACACCTTTTCAAATACATTGGAATGGTAGGTAGGGTTCAGACTTACAGACAGGGGCTGAACAGCAAATTTATATGTAAAATGCAAGGAATATTGGGATGTTTTGCTGTATCCACCTCAAAAAAGAAAAAAAATGCTGTTAAGTGATCTCCATGCCTGAGAGGAGAGAATGTAGAGTATAAGTTTACTTCCCACAATTAGAAAAGATACCTTTACACATTTATCTGCTATTTTGTCATATTTATTGCTTTACAACTGTTGACCTTATAACCTTAGCTTGTTATTTAGTTAGTTAGTTTTTGCACATCTCCACCATGTTACATGTTAATTTCCTGTTCAGCCCCTGTCTATAAGTTTAAATCTTAATGTATTTGAAAAAATGTGCATACACACAAAAGCTGATACCTTGAATAAAACCTTGTTGGTCAAAGGTGCCACTGGACTCTAAATTTGTTTTAAATACACACTTTCTGTTAATTTAGCTAATTTCACAATTTTCCCAGACTGTTTCATCCATTTCTTAACATAAATTTTTGGACAACATGCTAGTTTTTACTATAATCATTTTTGCAGCTGAACATATCAGCAATTATAGAAGTAAGATTTTGTTAACTCCATCGTAGACAAGAGTTACAGCAAGGCAGGCGAGAGTATACCTGCATTGGTCTTTTTGCCTCTTTTTTTGTGAGGGGTGTGTGTATGTGCCTGGAAGTCATGGTTGACTTCTGGCAACCCGTAGGGGGGCTTGGACATTTTAGAGAGGTGGCTTGCTATAGCCTGCCTCTGTGTCCCAGCCCTGCTATTTCTTGGAGGTCTCCCATTCAAGTATTTGCCAGGGTCAGCCCTGCTTAGCTTCTGATATCTGATGAGACTGGGCTTACCTGAGCTATCCAGGTCAGGACAGTCTTTTTGCCTCTTGAATAGCTAGAACTGCAGACAAATTAAGCCAGAAAGAGTTACACCAATTGTTTGTTGTTGTTTTTTACACATGGGATAAACATATATTTGTGTATAGTGGAATGTTTTGCATTTACATGTAATACAGCTGTCTAATCTAGCATGCAGCTGTTGACCATATATATTCACTAGTAAACACCCATTTGCTATCACACATTGTGTGAATAGTCCCTAAGTAAAAGGTGCTTATCTAGATTAATTCAAGTTTTTCTGAGTTTTGAATGTTGTGACAGATACTGCTTTTTCACTTCCAACAATTACATTAGAAGTCTGGTAATTTTATGAAGAGAAAATGTACAGAAACAAGCTAGAATCCATTTTCAGGTTGGGTTTAGCTTCTCTTACTGCAGACTGAAGCATTTAGATACTGCAAATTTGTTTGTTAGGTACAACAAAGCAAAGATTATTAACTATATACCGTATTTTTCGCTCCATAAGACACACTTTTCCCCCAAGTGTATCTTATGGAGCGAAAAATACGGTATATAGTTAATAATCTTTGCTTTGTTGTACCTAACAAACAAATTAGCAGTATCTAAATGCTTCAGTCTGCAGACTGTGTGCGTCTTATGGAGCGAATACTGGGGAGGGAGGCAGAGATGGGGGTTTTGGCGTGGGGGGCATCGGGGGGGTCGAGGCTGGGGCTAAAGACAAAAGCGGGAGAGGCAGCAGCAGCGCTGCTGCTGCTACCAGGGCTGCTCCACTTGCTGCTGCTGGCGCTACCGGCGGCGGCAGGACTACTGCCGGTGCTGCTGTTGCTATTCCGCCGACTCCTCCCATCGAATCCAGCCTCTGCCGCTTGGCTCTATCCACCTCGAGGCTGCCCAGCAATGGTGGCGGCTTGATAGGCCGGAGATCCCGCTTGCGGGCGGTGGTGCCGCACTCGAGGCAGGAAATGTTGATTTTGGTCTCTCTGAGGTGCTGCCCGATGCAGCCCGTGCAAAAGAGAGCACCATGTCTCGCTCGGACAGTGCGGGCCGGCAGGTATCTTGGCCGGTGTCATCCCTGGAGAAGGGGAATCGGGAGGAGAAGGGGGGGAGAGCAGCAGCAGTAACGGCTGAGGTGGCGGGGAGCTGCTGCTGCAAAAGCTGGCGACAAGGCGCGAAGCGGAAGCGAGGGGAAGGATGGGAACGTTACTGTAACCCTTGAGGTGCTGGGTTAGAAAAGGAAGGAAATGGAGACACAGAGGTGGGGGGAGTAAAGATATCTCTTGGCACTGAACGAATCTGTATGCTTGCGTCTTATGGTCAGGTGTGGAGCGAAAAATATGGTAATTAGCACTTTGCTATACCTATTTATAGAAGCATGATATATATTTGTGTATCTAGATATTTACATATATGTAAAATAAAATAAGACACATCTAATCATAACTCTGTATGCATGCTAAAATTATCTCACCTTCCTAAATTACAGAATCTAGAAGCCAGACTTAGGGGAGGTAGTATTGGAGTTTATGAATTAAAGCCCCTAGTTAACAAACCTTTATCATAAAGGGACCTTAGGACACCAGTTCATGATGACTATTGGTAGATAGGATGTGTGGCAATCCAGTGAAACAAGGATTTATGAAAGTAGCTGTTACATACTGAGTTTGTATTGCTCCAAAGAAACTGACTTTGCTTAAGTCACCAGAACAATAGTTACCCAGGTTCCTGGAAGGAACCCATTGAACAGTAGTTGTAATGTAAATAGCCTATCACTGGGAGTCGGTGTGTGTTGGGTGTGGTGTATTGTACGCATTTAAACAGGGCTCTGGCCCTGCTAGAGTTGTCTCTTAGTTTAGTTTAACTCACTAATAAAGTATGAGCTGATCATTCTACGTGTCTGAACCCAGCATATTTCACTGGCAACGAAGGTGGGATCCTGATCGGCAAGCCTTCTCCACCTGATAGCACCACATCGCTCTCCGAGCCCCAGAGCCCTGCACACCGCATCACTTCGGAGACCATGGCTGCCGCTTCAGGATTCTTTGATGTGTTCAACACCACCGCAGAGGACAGGGAGTCCTACCTCAGCTGGTTCGAGTTCTTCTTGCAATCCTCCGGCATCAACAAGGCAGAAATGAAATACATTAAGATTCTTCCGTGTCTGGGGTTCCGCCCAGATTGGCAAGCTGACAGCAGCCATTCTCCCCTCTCCTGGGGGAACGGTCTTCAGACCAGCAGGTAGAGAGGGAGGGCGATCGTACACTCTCCCCTAGGGTTCAGTATGAGCCCTGAGTCAGAGGGTGCTGAGGTTCACCCCCCCCGGCTTCTAGCCTGGGGGCGGGGGCATCCTTTTGTCCCGATGGTCTCCCTGCTGTGTTCCAGTAATGGCCGAGGCTTTGCGTACTGGGAACCAAGCGGATGGTGATTAAGCTGTAATCAAGCGACTGGCTGAATCGATTTTCTTGCTGAAGAAGTGTGAGTACAAGTTTAATGAAGCATCAGAGGGAAGAATATATCCTCCCAAGCATGGGTGGGGGAGACAACTGTAGACCCCCCCCATGGAGGACTAGATAAAGGAAACTAACATCGGAGAAATGGAAAATGAAGGGACTGTGATGGAGGAATACTGAGAGTCATGAACTGAGCAACACACAAGCAAATATTTGGGACTTTAAAAATAGCAACTGAAAACGGTGTATCTGGCTAGCTAGAAATGGCTAGAAGGAAGAATTAGAATCTCCTTTAAAGACTGTTAATATCATGGTGAGAGACTGAGCTGGAATAAAGTCCTCCCCTTCCCTCCCAGAAAAGAAGCGGGGGAAAGGGAACTCCCTCCCCCCGCATAACAATATAATAATATAAAATGACATTTTTAAGGGATAGTGAAGGGGGAGAGAAGAGGAAGCATAAGAAAAGAGAGAAGTATTGAATGGAAATAGAAACTTATATTAGCTTGGAGTGTTTTCTGAGTGACAGCTGGAAACGAGGCAGAATCCATCTTCGGCAGGCGGAGGGGGGGAGACTCCCCCTCTAGAAAGATAGAGAGACTGTGCAGATATCTGAAGGTGATCTTTTTGGACATTGAGGAACCCTCTTTCTTCTTGGAGAAACTCTGAATATCTTGTAAGCGGTGATTGGGAAAGATGGAAGGTTGGGGGGGGAAGCTCCCCTCCACCTTAAAGAAGAAAAGAAAAAAGAAAAAGAGCGCAATTCGGAATGAGCTGGAAATAAGGCTGACTAATTTAGAGAACTTTTAGAGGTGGTGTAAAGATCCGATGGATTTATGGGACCTTGGCGGCTTGATGATAAAGAGAAGATGAACAGACTGTGGACTTTGGAGTGCTTCCTTTGATATCTTCCTTTGATATGGCATCTTTGTGTCGCATTTAAAATTAAAACGAAACTGAATCTCCATTAAGAACTGGAAACTAGCTGAAAGTTTGGATGAGGCAGCAATGTAGCTCTGTTTCTCCTACGATAAGCGGGGGGGAGGGGAAACTCTCCTACTAAAAAATAAAATTACTATATATTTTGATGGGGGCGCAAAGCTAACAGAAGGTTGGGCGAAAGGTGGATATGTTTTAATAAATAATGGACTTTGAGTCAAAGAAGATTAAGGAAGATTCTATAGTGAAGTGTCCTTTCTAGAGATGAGATTGTTGGCTAAGGGGGTATGTTGGGAAAAATTAAGGGAAAGGGTTTTTACAGAAATTGATAATGAATGGTTAAATCAATTTTAAAAGGATTTTACTAATTTAGGCTAATTCCATAAAAGGAAGAGGGAAAAGGGGTGTTCCAGTTCATCTGTTTTTCTTGTCTTTCCCCCCCCTTTTTAATAAGAGGGTAAATGGAGAGTTTTTCTTTGAAGAGAATCATGTTTAAGCCTAACTTGGATGTTTTGTTTTTTTAACAGCGAGAGGGGTAGAAAGTAATAAGCAGAAATTATTGCAATGAGATGATGAGAGTGTCTGATGTTTGTACAAAAGAAATGTTAGCGTATTGCAGAAGTATACTCCAAACAGTCTGTATGAGCTAGAGCTTCATAAGCAATGTACTCAAATGTCACCTTCGAGGTTAACAACTGAAAGTTTTTATCTGTCAATGCCACATTTGTAAGCACTATCTACAATCATCACGTTTGGGATTTTCTTTCCTATCTCCCCCCCCCTTGTAGTTTGTTTGTTAGTACCCCTCCCTTTTTCTGTAGTTTAGAAAATGCAAAAAAAAAAACCCCTTTGGGGGGATTTTTTTAAAAAAAATTTCCGTGACTGTGGCCGAACGATGTACGAAATCTCCTGTCCGCTCCTCACCCTGGCAGAGCTCAAGGACACCAACTATCAAACCAACATGGACCAGCTTAAGGAACACTTCTCCCCTAAGCCATTAGTCATCACGGCCCACCATGCATTCCTCTCGAGGAACCAAACCGCAACAGAATCTATCTCGGCGTTTGTCACAGCATTCCACCTCATTGCCTGCCACTGCAAGTTTCCCAACCTCAAGGATGCCCTCTGGGACCAGTTGGTCTGTGGCCTATGTGATGAGCGAATTCAGAGGAAGATCCTTGCCCAAGGTGACCCTAAATTTAAGGAGGCCATGGAGATGGCCCTCGCAGCCGAATCAGCTGAGCAATTCACTGCAGAGGTCTGGCACGGGAATGGCCCGCCATCTTGGCAAAGATTGACTACAGCCACCCACCATGTGGACAGCCCTGAGGAAGAAGAGGATGAGGTACTGCAGTTCCAGTGCCCCACACGCCACCACATGCCGCCTGCCTCACAACATCTGTCCACACCACCATGCACCGTTGACACTGCCACATCGACCCCATGTACCAGCTGCGGAGAACCCAATGAGAGAAGGTCCTGCAGGTTCCATGATGCCACATGCAGGAACTGTGGGAAGGTTGGCCACATCGCCCAAACCTGTCGTGCCAAGGGGAACCGAAGGCAGCCATCTGCAGCTTCCACCTCAACACACTCCAAAGAGCTTCACACAACATTGGTCCAACAGCAACAGGTACTGAACTTGCCCCAGGACTTGGATGACATGCTTAAGAGACTCTGTCCCATGGGGGGCCCTCCCCTACGGCCTGCCGGGTTCACCCTGCATGACTTTTTGAAGAATGAGATGCCCATCCTCAATGTAGGCAAGTTCCAAGTGCAGTACCGGCACTTCGATGGACTGTTAGACTTGCTAGTAGTGAGAGGCAGCTACACAAGCCTCATCAGCCTTTCCTGGTTCATGCCCCTGGGGTTCTGAATGACAGAAGTGCACCACATGGCTACTAGAGACTTTCAGAGGGTGTGCAATGAGTTCCCTGTGGTCTTTGATGGGATGCTCAGTTGCTACATTGGACCACCAAGTATCTTTACAACTCAATCTGGAGGTGCAGCCCATAAGGCTGAAGGCCAGACGTGTCCCGTTCGCCTTAAAACTGAAGATAGACAGGGAACTGAATTGGCTGGTGGCCCACGGGGGTTTGGAGCCAGTACCGCACGCCTTATGGGAAATCCCTATCATGACTCCAGTAAAGCCCAACATAGACATCCGCATCTGCGCAGACTACAAGTGCACAATTAACAAGGCCCCCCAGGACCACGCTTATCCAGTCCCTGTGGTCAGCCACGTCCTGGCATCCCTTGTGGGCATGAAGGTCTTTGGCAAGCTGGATTTAACCCAGGCCTACCAGCAGCTCCCAGTTGACAATGTGACTGTAGAGGCCCAGACAATAGTGACACACAGGGGTGCATTCCGGGTGCATCAGCTACAATTTGGGGTCAGCGTAGCTCTGGGGATTTTCCAAAATCTAATGGACTCTCTCCTTAAAGGAATTCCCAGGGTTCAGCCCTTCTTTGATGATGTTTTGATCACTGCGCCCACAGAGGAGGACTTTGCCGAAAGACTGCACACCGTCCTCTAGCAATTTCAAGCAGCCGACCTCAAAGGGAAAATGTCTCCTGGGAGTTCCACAGATCAAGTTCCTGGGCTTCTCTGTCGATGCACAGGGCATCCATCTAACTCCCGACAAGGTCTGCGCTATTGTCAATGCACTGGCCCCCACATCCTAGCCAGAACTCCAGGCCTTCTTGGGGCTATTGAACTTTTATCACTCATTCCTGCCCCACAAGGCAGTTGTGGTCGCAGAGCCACTGCACCGGCTCCTCAACAAGAAGGCCCCCTGGGTCTGGGAACAGAAGCAAGCAGCTGCATTCCAGGCCGTCAAGGAGCTGCTCACCTCCAATGCTGTCCTCACGCACTTCAATGAAGAGCTGCTGGTCGTCCTTGCCTGTGATGCATTGCCATATGGGGTAGGATATGTCCTCGGTCACCTGCCACCTGACGGCAGGGAGGTCCCCAAGGCCTACTATTCTCACACCTTGTCTGCAGCTGAGCTCAACTACATGCAGATTGACAAAGAGATGCTAGTGATTGTTGCAGGGGTCAAAAAGTTCCATGACTACTTATATGGGCGTCCCTTCACCATCGTGACCAATCACAAACTCCTGCTTGGTATGCTGGCCCTGGATCATCAAACACCATAGCTGCTGTCTCCCAGGGTGCTGCGCTGGTCTATCTTCCTGGCTGGCTACCAGTATTCGCTCATCCATCGCCCAGGGAAGGCAATAGGTCACGCCGATGCCCTCAGCCACCTACCGCTGCCCTCCTGCAACCCAAACCCTGCTCCAGAGCACCAGATCCTGTTCCTTGAGGGACCGTGTCCTCTCCCATGTTTTGGACTGGGTGGGGAGGGGATGGACACCAGCCAGGTGGGCCCAGAGTTCACTACATTCGCCTACCACCAGGATGAACTGTCAGTACACAAGGACTGCCTGCTGTGGGGAAACCAGGTGGTGATACCAACACCATTGTGCCAACAAGTACTAGTGGCACTTCACGAAATGCACCCAGGGATTGTGTGGATGAAGGCACTGGCACGCAGCTATGTATGGTGGCCCAGCATGGACAATGAAATTGAGGACTGTGTTAAGCATTGCTGGGCATGCCAAGAAACCCGACCAGAGCCTCTCAGAGCACCAGTACAATAGTGGGACTCCACCCACAAACCCTGGTCCCAGCTACACATGGATTTTGTGAGGCCTTTCCAGGGGCAGATTTTCTTTATCTTGGTGGACTCCTACACCAAATGGCTGGAGGTGGTACCAGTCTCCTCCACCTCTTCCAAGGCAGCAATTTGTGCTCTTTGCCGCATCTTCTCCACCCACAGGCTTCCAGACATCATTGTGTCGGACAACAGAACAGCCTTCACCTCGGGGGAGTTCCAGGAGTTTATGGGCTGCTACGCAATCCAGCATGTGTGATCCGCTCCTTTCCACCCAGCCGCCAATGGCTAAGCAGAAAGGATGGTAGGGGTCACAAAGGTGTCCGTCTGGCGGATCATCCATTGTGACTGGGATCACCAGCTTGCAGCTTTCCTCTTCGGCCATCAGGTGACCCTGAGCACATCCACCCATCACAGCCCTGCCAAACTCCTCATGGGCGGGTGCCTAACCCACCCACTTAGACAGGCTGCACCCCGATCGCACTTTGGAACACAGCCCAGCAACCGAGAGCCAGGCAGCACCCTGCGGCTTCTACCCAGGTGACCCCGTTTATGCCTGAAACTTTTCCAGTGGCCCAGCCTGGATCCCCGCCAAGATCATCCAGGCCCTTTTCATATGAGGTGTCTACATAGGATGGCCAGGTACTTCGGAGGCACATTGACCAGCTCCGCCACCGTCTCCTCCCAGCTGAGCCTGATGATTGTGATGTGGAGCTGCCTCGTCCTCAGGAACCAGAGCCCAAGAGGGAGTAACCAGCAGCCAGCAAACCACCAGTTGCCTGCGAGTCGCCAGAGGGGCATGCAGACAACACACCAAAGCCAGTGGCCATGGAGAGCCCTGAGGTCGTGCCAAGGTTGCTATCTCCCTCCAGCACCTCGGCTGTACTGTCAGACTCCGGTCCAGAGACCCCGGCCCCACAGACTGGATTACTTAAGATGCAGACTGGATTACTTAAGATGCAGACTGGATTACTTAAGAGACTTTGTTGAGGAGTTTCTGAACCTTGAGGTGTGGGGTGTTATGTTCTGAGTTTGTATTGTGCCAGAGAAACTGACATAGCTTAAGTCACCAGAACAATAGGTAGCCAGGATCCTGGAAGGAACCTATTGAACAGCAGTTGTAATGTAAATAGCCTATCACTGGGAGTGGGTGGGTGTTGGGTGTGGTTTTTTCCGTGCATTTAAGCAGGGCTCTGGCCCTGCTAGAGTTGTCTATTAGTTTACTGTAACTCACTAATAAAAGTATGAGCTGGTCACTCTACGCGTCTGAATTCAGTATATTTCAGTAGCCTTCCACAGAGCTGCAGTATGCTCTCTCCAGCTAAGGGGCATACGTCACAGGCAGACCTTTGGTCTTACTTATTGTGTATTCAGAGTGTCCCTGAATACCAGAGCTAGTTGCAAATATATGTGTTTGGTACAATAAAGCACAATTTATTAACTAATTAACACTCTAAAGTACATAGTTACAAAAGCGTGATGCATATTCATGTATGTAAATTTACATATATCTAGAATAAAAATAACATACTTCCAATCATAGCTCCAACTCTACTCCCACACTTCTTCCCCTGCATTCCCTAATCAAACTGAGTCATACCAGAGCCACATGAACAAACACATGTATCCTAAAATTTCAAATTAGAGTTACCAATGAAAGAAAAAAGAAAGCAATATTTTATTAATTATGTAAGATACAATCCGATTTATACAGCAATGTGTGGTAAAAATCCCACTGGCTGGAGTGGAATGGAGTTGCAGTGATAGACGTTAAGTTAGATGAAATACTTTCCTCTTATTTCTCGGTTTGTATGCCAAAGGCTTTGTTATGGTTCCTGATTTTTATTATATTTTACTCCCTTGTTTCATTTAAGGATTAACTAAAGGAATTCAGGCGCAATATATATATCCTAGTGGATTTTGAGATTACTGTTTCTGCAAGAGAAAAAGTCATACTTAGTCAATTAGATTATTGAATCTTAAGTACAGAATATTGCCTTGACCCTAAAATCTTAAAAACTGAAATAATAGCTTAAAATGGCATGCAAACACTAACTAATGTCTCTCATACAAATTAAGGCAAACATTTTCTTAAATACTCATTGAATGTGTGAAGTTCTTCCAACTGGGGCATCTTTCAATTGTTTGCCCAGCCCTGTGCTGGAACCTATGGAATGGTTATATTTTATCAAGTCATATTAGTAGTTCAAAAGCAATGGCATTAATTTCCTTTCCGGAGTCTTAAGTAGCACAAAGAATGATTCTTTCTTATCAGAAATCTTATGATATTCTAAATGATTTTCAGTAGTTCAGATTTGTTCTGTTTATTGAACAGGGGACTTACATATCTTTGCTTATAGATATACGTAACATTTTCATACTGGAAAGAAGAGAGTTTAAAAATAAATAGGGCATGGTTTCCTGTCCTAAAACACAAAATGCTCCACATCTTACAACAGCACTACATATAAGAATTTCAACAGCCCATCCATATGCAAAAGAACTTCCTCAGGAAAGCTCCTCTATTAGCATGTCACAGCCTGGGAAACTCCTGCAAGAGAATAACTCAGCCCTACTCACATTCCTGAATAACTTGCCTACCATTTTTCTTCTCACAATGACACAGAGAGTACTCTATCTTTCTGTGTTATACCTTTGAGGATGCCAGTCACAGCTGCTGGCGAAATGTCAGGTACTACAATGCCAAGACTACGGCCATACAGCCCAGAAAATCTACAACAACTAACTGTAAATTTCATTTCCACAATCTTGTCAGGTATTCCTCTTTATTCTAAGATACTGTCCATACAAATAGCAGAGGAAAGAAGGAAAGCAAAAGGCAAAGGTGAAAAGGAAAGATTTACCCAACTGAATGCAGATTTCCAGAGAACACAAGGAGAGATAAGGAGGCTTTCCTGAATAAGCAATGCAAAGTAATAGAGGAAAACATTAGAATGGGAAGGACTAGAGATCTCTTCAAGAAAATTGGAGAAATCAAAGGAATGTTCCGTGCAAAGCTGGCCATGATAAAGGACAAAAATGGTAGGGACCTAACAGAAGCAGAAAAAAATAGGAAAATATGGCAAAAATACACAGAAGAACTGTACAAGAAGGAACTCAAAGTCCTTGACAACCACGATGGTGGGATCACTGACATCCTGAAGTGTGAAGCCTTAGAAAGCATTACTAACAACAAAGCTAGTGGAGGTGATGGTATCCCAGCTGAGCTATTCAAAGTCTTAAAAGATGCTGCTGCTTTTAAATTAAAAAAAAGATGATGCTGTTAAAGTGCTTTACTCAATATTCCAGCATATTTGGAAAATACAACAGTGGCCACAGGATTGGAAAAGGTCAGTTTACATTCCAATCTCAAAGAAGGGCAATGCCAAGGAATGTTCAGACTATCACACAATTGCACTCATTTCACATGCTAGCAAGGTCATGCTCAAGATCCTACAAACTAAGCTTCAGCAGTACGTGGATAGAGAACTGCCCAAAGTACAAGCTGGGTTTCGAAGAGGTAGAGGAACTAGAGATCAAATTGCCAACATTCACTGGATTATGGAGAAAGCAAGGGAGTACCAGAAAAACATCTACTTCTGCTTCATTGACTACGCTAAAGCCTTTGATTGTGTGGATCAGAACAAACTATGGCAAGTCCTTAAAGAGATGGGAGTACCAGACCATCTCATATGTCTCTTCAGAAACCTGTATAAGGGTCAAGAAGTGACAATTAGAACCAGATATGGAACAACTGATTGGTTTAGCATTGGGAAAGGAGTATGAGAAGGATGTGTATTGGCACCCTGCATATTTAATTTATATGCAGAGTACATCATACGAAATGCTGGCCTGGATGACTCACAAGCGAGAATTAAGATTGCTGGGGAAAACATCAACAACCTTAGATATGCAGATGATGCCACTCTAATGGCAGAAAGTGAAAAGGACCTAAAGAGTCTCTTATTGAGGATGAAAGAGGAGAGTGCAAAAGGTGACTTGAAACTCAATGTCAAAAAAACCTAAGATCATGGCATCTGGCCCCATCACTCCTTGGCAAATAGAAGCAGTGACAGATTTCATGTTCCTGGGATCCAAGATCACTGCAGACAGTGACTGCAGCCATGAAATTAAAAGATGCCTGCTCCTTGGGAGAAAAGCGATGGCAAACCTAGGCAGCAAAATAAAAAGTAGAGACATCACCCTGCCAACAAAAGTCTGCATAGTCAAAGCAATGGTTTTCCCAGTAGTAAAGTATGGCTCCAAGAGTTGGACTGTAAGGAAGGCCAAGCACCAAAGAATAGATACTTTTGAATTATGGTGCTGGAGAAGACTCTTGAGCAGGGGTGTCAAACTCATTTGTTATGAGGGCTGGATCTGACATAAATGTCACTTTGTTGGGCCAGGCCATGCGTGCCATAAAATGTAGCTCATGTTATATTTTATGGCACTCATGGCCCGGCCCAACAAAGTGACATTTATGTCAGATCCAGCTTTCATAACAAATGAGTTCAACACCCCTGCTCTTGAGAGTCCCTTGGACTGCAAGCAGATTGAATCAGTCAATCCTAAATGAAATCAACCCTCACTGTTCCTTGGAAGGCCAGATACTGAAGCTGAAGCTCAAATACTTTGGCCACCAAATGAGAAGGGAGCACTCACTGGAGAAGGCCCTAATGCTGGGAAAGACTGAAGGTAAAAGAAGAAGGGGACAGCAAAGGATAAGATGGTTAGACAGTTTCATCAATGCAATGAACATGAAGTTAAGCAAACTCCGGAGCATGACAGAAGACAGGAAGGCCTGGTGTGATGTGATCCATGGGGTCGCAAAGTGTCGGACTTGACTGTGCAACTGGAAAACAACAACAGTTGTCCATATAGAAGATTCTTCTTATGATGTAATGGATGAAATGATGGAAAATGAAGATATGAATTGGCATCAGTTGGGTTTTTTTTAAATATAATGCAAATGCCAATGTATGATCTTGAGATCTGTAGATGATTGTATCAAGATAGGGTACTTTGATCTGATTATTGTTGTTGTTGTTGTTCAGTCGCACAGTCGAGTCCGACTCTTCGCGACCCCATGGACCAGATTACGCCAGGCCCTCCTGTCTTCCGCTGTCCGCTGAAGTCTGCTCAATTTCATGTTCGTTACATCGATGACACTGTCTAACCATCTCATCCTTTGCCGTCCCCTTCTTCTTTGACCTTCAATCTTTCCCAGCATCAGGGTCTTCTCCAGTGAATGCTCCCTTCTCATTTGGTGGCCAAAGTATTTGAGCTTCAGCTTCAGGATCTGGCCTTCAAGGGAACAGTCAGGGTTGATTTCTTTTAGGATTGACTGATTTGATCTCCTTGCAGTCCAAGGGACTCTCAAGAGTCTTCTCCAGCACCATAGTTCAAAAGAATCTATTCTTCGGCGCTCAGCCTTCCTTATAGTCCAACTCTCGCAGCCATACATTACTACGGGGAATACCATTGCTTTGACCATGCGGACTTTTGTTGGCAAGGTGATGTCTCTGCTTTTTATCATGCTGTTTAGGTTTGCCATCGCTTTCCTCCCAAGGAGCAGGCGTCTTTTAATTTCATGGCTGCAGTCACCATCTGCAGTGATCTGGGATCCTAGGAACGTGAAGTCTGTCACTACTTCTACGACTTCCCCTTCTATTTGCCAAGGAGTGATGGGGCCAGATGCCATGATCTTAGTTTTTTTGATGTTGAGCTTCAAGCCCACTTTTGCACTCTCCTCTTTCACCCTGAGCAAGAGGCTCTTTAGGTCCTCTTCACTTTCTGCCATCAGAGTGGTATCGTCTGCATATCTGAGGTTATTGATCTTTTCCCCAGCAATCTTAACTCCAGCTTGTGATTCATCCAGGCCAGCATTTCGCATGATGTACTCTGCATATAAATTAAATAAGCAAGGTGACAATATACATCCTTGTCGTACTCCTTTTCCTATGCTAAACCAATCAGTTGTTCCATATCCGGTTCTAACTGTTGCTTCTTGACCCTTATACAGGTTTCTCAGGAGACAGGTGAGGTGGTCTGGTACTCCCATCTCTTTAAGAACCTGCCATAATTTATTGTGATCCACACAATCAAAGGCTTTAGCATAGTCAATGAAGCAGAAGTAGATGTTTTTCTGGTACTCTCTTGCTTTCTCCATAATCCAGTGAATGTTGGCAATTTGATCTCTAGTTCCTCTACCTCTTCGAAACCCAGCTTGTACTTCTGGCAGTTCTCTATCCACGTACTGTTGGAGCCTAGCTTGTAGGATTTTGAGCATGACCTTGCTAGCGTGTGAAATGAGTGCAATTGTGCGATAGTTTGAACATACTTTGACGTTGCCCTTCTTTGGGATTGGAATGTAAACTGACCTTTTCCAATCCTGTGGCCACTGTTGTGTTTTCCAAATTTGTTGGCAAATTGAGTGCAGCACTTTAACAGCATCTTCTTTTAAGACTTTGAATAACTCAGCTGGGATACCATCACCTCCACTAGCTTTGTTGTTAGTAATGCTTTCTAAGGCCCATTTAACTTCGCTTTCCAGGATGTCTGGCTCGAGGTCAGTGATTATACCATCGTGGTTGTCAAGGACATCGAGGTCCTTCTTGTATAGTTCTTCTGTGTATTCTTGCCATCTTTTCCTAATCTCTTCTGCTTCTGTTAGGTCCCTACCGGTTTTGTCCTTTATCATGGCCAGCTTTGCATTGAACGTTCCCTTGATTTCTCCAATTTTCTTGAAGAGATCTCTAGTCCTTCCCAATCTATTGTTTTCCTCTATTACTCTGCATTGTTCATTCAGGAAAGCCTCCTTATCTCTCCTTGCTGTTCTCTGGAAATCTGCATTAAATTGGGCAAATCTTTCCTTATCCCCATTGCCTTTAGCTTTCCTTCTTTCCTCTGCTATGTGTAAAGCCTCATCAGACAGCCACTTTGCTTTTTTGCATTTCTTTTTCTTTGGGATGGCGGTGAGTGCTGCCTCCTTTACAATGTCACGGACCTCTGTCCATAGTTCTTCAGGCACTCTGTCTATCAAATCTAGTCCCTTAAACCTATTCTTCACCTCTACTGTATATTCATCAGGGATGTGATCTAGGTCAAATCTGAATGGCCTTGTGGTCTTCCCAACTTTCTTCAATTTAAGTCTGAATTTTGCAATGAGTAGCTCATGATCTGAGCCACAGTCAGCTCCAGGTCTTGTTTTTACTGACTGGATAGAGCTTCTCCATCTTTGACTGCAAATTATATAGTCAATCTGATTTCGGTGTTGCCCATCTGGTGATGTCCATGTGTAGAGACGCCTCTTAGGTTGTTGGAAAAGGGTGTTTGCTATGACCAGCGTGTTCTCTTGACAAAACTCTGTTAGCCTTTGCCCTGCTTCATTTTGTTCTCCAAGGCCAAATTTGTCTGTTATTCCGGTTACCTTTTGATTTCCTACTTTAGCATTCCAGTCCCCTATGATGATGAGGACATCATTTTTTGGTGTTAGTTCTACGAGCTGTTGTAGGTCTTCGTAGAACTGGTCCACTTCAGCCTCTTCTGCAGCAGTGGTTGGGGCATAGACTTGGATTACTGTGATATTGAATGGTTTGCCTTGGATTCAGACCGAGATCATTCTGTCATTTTTGAGATTGTATCCCAATACTGCCTTTCTCACTCTCTTGTTGACTATAAAGGCCACACCATTTTTTCTACGGGATTCCTGGCCACAGTAGTAGATATAATGGTCTTCTGAGTTAAATTCGCCCATTCCTGTCCACTTTAGTTCACTGATTCCCAAGATGTCAATGTTCATTCTTGCCATCTCATTTTTGACCACGTCAAGCTTACCTTGATTCATAGATCTTACATTCCAGGTTCCTATGCAGTATTGTTCTTTGCAGCATCGAACTTTCCTTTCACCGTCAGACACATCCACAACTGAGCGTCCTTTCGGCTTTGGCCCAGCCGCTTCACTCTTTCTGGGGTTACTCGTACTTGCCCTCTGCTCTTCCTCAGTAGCATCTGATTATACTGCCCCTCAAATTTAATGTTATCATGCAGTTGAGCAGCCTGTCACTCAAGACTTTCTGGCTCTGTGAGGAATAAACTCTTCACAGTCCTTTACCTGTTTACACAGCACTTATAAAACACCACTATCCAAGAGTAAAATTATTGCCTAATAAAATGTTTACTTTGTATTTTCTAATATGTATAACTTTTCTGAATAATGAGTAGTTTAATTCTTGTGTTACTATATATTCCTATTCTCACTTTATGTTACTCAGAGGCCCCAGTCACACGGGAGGATTTGCCCCGTGGGAGGGAGGGATCGGGGGCACATCAAGCAGGCGTGATCATACCGCAACATCTGGGAAGCGGTGCGCACCCGTCCTTGATCCGTCCCTTCCAGCCGAAAACCCACCACAAAAAGGTAGCACCAAAAGAGTACTACCTAACAGTTGATGCTCAGCACGGGCCAGCATGTGATCACCGATGCGCCCGTCTCCCTACAGCATACAGAGGCCCTATAGAACTGCGCATGTGCATGTACAGTGGGCTCGCCTCGCTCACCAATCTGTGGCTTTCCCCCGGCATCTGATCATGCCAGGGAGCAACTGTGTGGCAGCTCGGGGGATCTGTCTAATTCAGCCGCTATGCTTCTCTTTTGATGCAGCTCAAAAAAGCTGCACTTCAGCCACACCTTTTCCCCCAGTGTGACCGGGCCTAAGTTCAATATCCTTATTCTATTTCCCAGACTTTTTTTTTGTGCAGATACCTATTCCCACCAACAGGGGCCTCACTCTCCCCCAACAGCTTTGCCTACATAGTCAGTAGACTTCCTGAGTTTGTAGAGAAATCCAAAAAGTGAGAAAATCCCTTCAGGGACAGTTGAATCCCCCTCAAAACCTTTTGAAATGGCCTCTGCAGGGACCTAACTCCAGGCATCAACGGTGAGAGATTAGAATGTCCGGGGGTGGGGGAGGCTTCTGACTGGCTCTGTCAGTAAAGGGTGGGGGAAGGGCCCTTTCTTTCCAGGCCTCTTTCGGCCTTGGAGGAAGGGAGGGAGCCTTGGGGCCAGGCTGGGGGATTCCTAGAGGTTTTGTGGTGGAGTGCAAGGAGGGCAGGATTTGGGGAAGGGAGAGCCCTCAGCTGGGTATCATGCCACAGAATCCACCCTCCAAAGTAGCCATTTTATCCAGGGAGACAGATCTCTGTTGTTCACAGATCTCCGGAGACTCTCCAGCAGGCCCCACTTGGAGGTTGCCAACCCTAGGCCTGGTAGCAGTCTAGGGTTGCCAGGTCCCCCCATGGGCACTGGCAGGGGATGGGGGTAGTGGGGTTGTCAGCTTCAGGTCTGGAAACTCCTGGAGATTTGGGGATGGAGCCTGGGGAGGACAGGGACCTCAGTGGGGTACAATGCCATAGAGTCCACCCTCCAAAGCATCCATTTTCTCCAGGGGAAGTTATCTCAGTAGTCTGGAGCTGAGCAGTAATTCCAGGGGATCCCCAGATCCCACCTGGAGGCTGGCATCCCTAGGCAGCACCCTCTGGGTGACTTGATACCACCTAATTTGCATGACTCAACTTGGCCTGGCTGCTTGCTGCTGTTCAGCAGCCACCCTATGAAAGCCAGCAGTGGTGCAGCAGTTAGAGCTTCAGAGTAGGGTCTGCAAGACCCAGGTTCAGATCCCCATATTGCAGTGGAAGCTGACTGGGTGATTTTGGACCAGTCACATACTTTCAGCCTAACCAACCTCACAGGGTTGTTGTGTAGATAAAAAGGAGGTGAGAATAATGTAAGCTGCTTTGGTCCCCACTGTGGAGAAAGACTATAATTTTCCTTGGTAGAAGCTGTGGGGGAGGGGGGTGGAGATGAAAAGCTGAATACAGATAAAGGCAGATAAAGGTTAAGTTGGCTGTTGGGTGGCAAGGAAATAGGGTTGCCAACTCTGGATTGGGAAATTCCTGGACATTTAAGGGGTGGATCCTGGGGATGGTGGGGTTTGAGGAGGGGAGGAACTTCAGACCGGTATAATGCCATAGACTCCACCCTCCAAACCAGCCATTTCCTCCATGAGAACTACCATTGCCAGCCTCTGGGTGAGGGCTGGAGATCACCCAGAATTACAACTGTTGTCCGGGTGACAGAGATCAGTTCCCCTGGATAAAATGGCTGCTTTGGAGGGTTAAGTCTATGGCTCCACCCCCAGAAGGGAGAAAAAGTGTGAGATAGGTAAGGGTAGAGGGGAGGAAGCAAAGGTGTGAGGAATGGGATGACCATTCCACAAGTTTCTTGCAGGTCTCCACTTGTTATGTTATATATTCCTTTCCTCACTTATTCACAATGCCTATAGAAGTCATTTAGCTGTTGTAAGAATTAATGAAAACACATTTTCGTTTTCACATTAAAAAACAGTGGCTACAAAACTGCCTTACCTGTATTTGTTCCTATCGGAATCAGTGGCTGCCCTTCACCCAAAAAAAAAAAGCACCCTGCCATTTGCCATTTGTTGTTGTCTGTTTCATTTCAGCCATGCATGGGTCTCCTACCAACAAACAGTTTTAAACTGTGCTGGCCTTAAGAAAAAGATTGCAGTGCAATAAGGCTGCTTAATTGGAAAGGCTACAAAACTTTCTAGAGCACATTTTAGTGGTTCTCCTGGATTTTAGCCAACAGTCTTCAACTTGTACAGGACTGCCTCTTAAATCTGAAAGACCAAATTAGGTTTGATTTTAAAATCATTATGGGGTGGGATTTCTTTATTTAAACCATAATCTTTTCTGTCAGTTTCAGGAACTAATTGCTTGTCCAATGTAGCCCTCTCCACTTTGCTGTCACAATATAAACAAAATTAATACAGGAATAAGAGGAAAAGTATGGACTGGCAATAAACCACACTTGGAATAATAATTTTCAGAATCTTTTTAATGGAAACAGCTGAGAATGGAAATTATATCTGAGTTTCAGATGGACTTGGCAAATTTCCAGATAAACAGGATTTGGTAAATTAAGGGCATTTTTTTCATGTGGTTTATACATACCAATCCCAACCATTTGAAGCAGGAGTTGCATGAGCCGAAAGCCAGTTAGTTTAGTAGGAGATCCAGGTTTGAATCCCCACTGCCATGGAAGCTCACTGGATGACTTTGGGCCAGTCACACATACTCTCAGCCTAACCTACCTCACAGCATTGTTGTAAGGATCAAATGGAAGCCAGTTTGGGTCCCCATTGGAGAAAAAGGGGGAGTATAAATAAATATATAAATAAGACTGTACATATGTGAAATTCTCTAAGAATCTTGTTACATTAAGCTTTTAATGAAGCATCTGAATTTATTGCCCCCTATTACATTTTTCTCCTACCCAGGTGGCTATTGATGAACGTATCAGGCAGCTGCATGAGGCCCACCGGGATTTTGGCCCTACGTCTCAGCACTTCCTTTCAAGTAAGTGATTGCTCCCTATAATTGTCGTTCTTTGTTTCTGTAGTATTACTTAGACTTCAAAGCTTTGTCATATATTCAGTCCTGCCATAGGAGAAAGCTGGAACATTTGTCTGTGTTTTAATTAGTAAAATAATATTAAGCACAATTTCATATTCCAGTACTTAAGATTCATTAGGAGCTAAAACTTGTGCTCAGATGTCCGTAATATTCAACAGAGATAGAAAAACCACCGATACAACCCTAAACTCTGGTTCTCATTAAGAAAAAGAAGTGGTAATAACTCACTCTTTGGACCATACTACTTCTGAGTACAAGTGGGACTCTCCTTATATAGAATATAGGACCATTAACTAAAAAAAAGTACTTTCTCTTAACATTTGCTGATATAAAGAAGGTTCTAGGTCAGTATGAACAGACCATTATTATTGTACAGTTCTGTTACGACTTTTGTTCTATGGTTTGCAGTAAAGGAGAATTTTGGAAGTTAATTACAAATTTCGTACAAGAAGAAAGTATATTGCAACAGAACAACAGGACTCATATATAACATAAAAGTAATCTCATTCAAAACAAGCCATTAGGGTTTGTAGCCTTTGCTTGGCATTCGAAGGAGTATGAAATGGTTGTTTATTTTTTTCCACTTAGATGCAGAAGAGTGTTGAACTGTGTGTTTATGTGTATGTGTGTGTGCATGCTTGTACACACACACACTCAAATTGTACTCATCTTCAACATAAAAACCACAAATAATAGAAACCCTTGGAAAAGAATGTATTGGTTTATATCCTGCTGTCTGTTTCTGAGGTTTCTCCCTCCATTGGCAAAAAGAGAGGCAGTGGTCACCATTTACTCTGTACACTGTGACCCTAACATGCTTGCAAATGTGTATACACAGAAGTATGTCCCAGTGAGTAAGTAAGTCTAGGATTTCAGCCTTTGTCACCTGACCCCTAAGAACAACCTTTAAGGGTGGGGAAGCTGCCAGGGCTCAGAGTTTCTAGCAGGGCCTGCTACCAGAGAGCCCCCCCCAAACACAAGCTACCAGAGAAGGATGTGTAGATGGTGTACAGTGGTAACACTCCTGGCAGGCACAGTGGTGGTGTTCCTATCTGCACACACCTCCCAGCGCCATTGGGGAAGGTGGGTCGGGGAAAGGATGCACAGGCAGATGGGGATGTGTGGGGGTTGGTAGAACGGTACAAATGGGTCCTGGTGATTGTGGGGGGGGGCTAGCTGTACCCCTCAAAAACCTGGAACTGGTCCTGCTATAGGGAGATGAGAAAGTCCTGCTCTGCAGACTCCACATTGTCTTGTATCTCCTGGGATGCACAACAACATGCACCAAATATTACTTTGACTTTGCATACTAGGTATTAGTTTTGAAGGGAAGTTTGTGTGGGGGGGTTAAATGTTGATTTCTTTTGCTGTGTCTTTTCTGGAAATACAACTCTAGATGAACCTTGGATTCCAAATTATATTCCTAAAGCACAGAACTTTTGGGTATATTCTTTGAAATATTAAAAAAAAAAATATGTGCATTATCTGTCCTCTCACAACCCTGCCATGTCTTAACCCCTTGGTCTTAACTAGGAAGGGGCTTTTTATTAGAATATGTGGTAGAGATAAATACTATGCTCTATGTACTGCTATGTTGTATTTTTGCATAAACAGCATGTTTGTAAAGTGGCATATACTTTACAGGCATCCTATACAAAAAAAGTTTTTGTCATGAAAATCAAACTGGTAAGCACTTTAGTAGCCATGATTGCATTGCAAAAAAAAATGATGGAGCTAAGTTGTCTTGCCTCATAGATAAATTATTCCAAAATTGGTACTATGGTTAGGGTTCCCAGACCAAGTTGTCATACTGTGTAGGATCTGTAAAGGAAGGATGGCAGAAATGTTGAGGAAATTGCAGCTTTCAGCCCCACAGAATATCTTATTGCATATATCTTATTTAAAAACAAGAATACTGAATAAAGAAAACCTAATTTCATCTTAGAAGTGCTTTATCCAAATAAAAAGAGACAATAAAATGAGAGAATTTGGTAAACAAAACATGAAAAACACATGCATACCCTAGCCTATGAGGATAAAAGGCACTTTCTGCCCATCATTCTTTGGTTCTCTGTTTTGGTGGACATGGGTGAATATCCTATTGTGTGTTGTTTCTTTCATCCAGATGCATTTACATGGTGAAATCATAAATATAAATCATGTGTGCTTCCATATACATGCATGCATTTTCACAATATAATGAAACAGGGATTATATAGTTCCTTGAAAACATAATGTGAACATTTACTTTCCATTAGTGGAGAACAAGGAATTCTACACACTAACTAATGGAACTGAAGGAAAAGATGAAAAATAAATCCTAGTTTGAAAATGTCTACACTAATATTTTTTGGAAATTGCTACCTTCTCCAAGAAAACTGCTGCTTTCATTCTTTTCCCTCTCTCACACTCATTTAGCATCGATGTTGCCAGCTAGTCCTCGTCATGATTGTGTATATATAGATAGCCAATTATATTGCTGCTTCTTTCCAGTGCCTTTTTTACAGTGACTGCTTTTTAAAGTTTACTTGCATGCAAGTTTACAAGTGCATTTGACAAGATTATTATACTAGTCTCCAGTGGAATATATCAGAAAACAGATGCACAAGCTTTCATGTGAGAGAATCTTAAAAAAAAAACAACCTATGACTCCCCAAGAAATTGGTCATAATAAGAAAGTTATTATTTAAAAATATTTTTCAACCTTAGGGAGTACAGTTCATCCACTCACTGAAATTGCAGAACAAAAAGTCACAGCAGAAAGCTGCAAGAAAGCTAGTGACTTTTAAAAAAATCAACTGAGCAATGGGAGGAGGAGATAGTTACAGCCTGGTATAGCCTTTTAAAGAGGTGTTTTGAAGGATTACTTGAAACAGCTTCAAAGTAGCAAAGCATATGTATAAATGAAGCTGTTCGAAAATGACATCTTTGGCCTATTGTAGAGTGATTATATGAAAATAAGTAGCAAAACTATATTTAAACTAGCAGTAAATATTTTAGACATAATACAACAAGCTCTAGAAAGATGTGATGCGTAATGAATGCATAGAAAGGTACAGAAGTGGAAGTAAAGTCTCACACACACAGCCAGGCACGCCTTGGCTCTCCCATCCCTCCCGTGAAAGGCCCCTGCAGCCCAGCCAGGCCAGCCTTGGCTCTCCCACCCACTCCGTTCAAGCCGCCTGTGGCCCAGCCAGGCTGGCCTTGGCTCTCCCACCCCCCGTTCAAGGCCCCTGCGGCCCAGCCAGGTAGGCCTTGGCTCTCCCACCTCTCCTGTTCAAGGCCCCCGCCACCCAGCCAGGCAGGCCTTGGCTCTCCCACCACCCCATTCAAGGCCCCTGCAGCCCGGCCATGCAGGCCTTGGCTCTCCCACCCCCCTGTTCAAGGCCCCTGCGGCCCAGCCAGGCAGGCCTTTGGCTCTCCCCCCGTTCAAGGCCCCTACAGCCCAGCCAGGCAGGCCATTGGCTCTCCCACTCACCCCATTCAAGGCCCCTGTGGCCCAGCCAGGCCTCGCTCCCCCCCATTCAAGGCCCCTGTGGCCCAGCCAGGCTGCTCATGGCTCGGTTGCCTACTTATCTTGGGGAGTGTTCGGGGCTCTGGGAGGGGCTGGGACAGGTAGCGACGTGGAGGGGCAGTAGGCAGCAGCCTCAGTGCAGGCCAAGGCTGGGCCGGGAGCAGCAGCAGTGCAAAGTGGCAGGGCTAAAGTCACTGGGAAGTGAGAGGGCCAGAGTCTTCATCCTCTCTCCTGAGGTGAAATTGTCTTCTGAGGTGAGTTTTGGCTCCTGCTGCTTCTCTGGGTGGGACTAAGGCAACTCATCCAGTGCCTAGGGAGTCGTTTTGAATGACAGATCAGGCAGTGAACTGATTTTGCCAAGCATAGAACCTTGCCAGACCTATTTATATAATGGGACAGGATAGGATGTATCAGCAGAATAGAGCACGGATATAGGATAATGATCTCCCACTGTTTTTTGATGCGTTACAGGGAGACACCAACCAATAGATGATCAGAATTTGTTCTTAAGATAAGGACATGGTGTGCTGATTTTGTACTGAGATTACTTCAATGCCAGTATTCTAAATCATTAATTGTACTGGTATAGTCAGTGGGTGTGAAAAGACTTGTGTGTGCAATACAATATACTACTATAGAACAGCTGCATTGGAACTGGAATCAGGAACACCCTTAGATTTTTATGGCCGAGAATAAAATCTTTTTTTGTTTGTTTAGAAAGTACATATTCTGAAAGAATGTTATGATCACTAAGAATAAATTCTTTTTTGGTAAGTGCTTGTCAGACTCTTCATCTAATCTGCTTTGTGACAAATATTTATATTTAGGTGGGTAGACTCAAACTTTTTTGAAGACTATCAATTTCAAAAGGAAAAGGAAACAATGTAATTTTATGCATAATGTTGTTATTCTGCTGAAGTAGATTTCTCAGTTCATTCAGACTGCAGTCATCTACAATAATTTCAGTGTAAACTCATTGGTTCCAATAGGTTTAGGCTGGATTAACCCTGCATAGGATTCTACAGTTAGTTACTATACAATAATCATAATCAAGACATCTAATTCTCAACATGGCCCCATCTATGAATACTTCAATCCAGAGATCAAAACCATGGATGAACAAGAAAGATCTTTCTACAAACCTGAGAGAAGCCCAAATTTGCAGAAAAAAACAAAATATAGAATATAATACACAGGGACATTAAAAAAACCCAAAATGATAAAAGGAACACTTGTATCAGAAATGGATACCCTCATTCTGTTTGGTGTAGTGGTTAAATGTGTGGACTTTAATCTGGGAGAACTGGGTTTGATTCCCCACTCCTCCACTTGTACCTGCTGGATAACCTGGGGCAAGCCATAGTTCTGGCACAGCTGTTCTTGAAAAAGAGCAGTTTCTGTCAGAGCCCTCTCAGCCCCATCTACCTCACAGGGTGTCTGTTGTGGGGAGGGGAAGGGAAAGGAGTTTGTAAGCTGCTCTGAGACTCCCTTGGGTAGTGAAGGGCGGGGTATAAATCCAATCTCTTCTTCTCTTCTTCTTCTTCTTCATTGGCTGGTGCTAGGGAACCATACAAATATTGCCAGCATTCAAGAAGAAAAGGATACAAGGAAAGGTAACAATATGGGGGCTGCCAGGAGAAGGGAAAAAAGAAAATAGTGTGGGGAGGAGGATACAGGGCAAGTGAGGTGCTCTCTGGAAGACTTTGAAGGTTCTCTGCTGTTCATCAGGGCCCAGCAGCCATCACTGTACAGAGTGTTGCCAGGCAGAGGCTGCCAGGGGGAGAGAAGGAAGAAAAGCTGAAGATGATGAGAAGATAAAGGTAGGTTGTCTGGTGAGTAGAAAGGAAAGAAGGAAGCAGAAAGGGGAGAAGTTTGTGAACTTGGAGTCAGTGAGTCCAAAGCTGATTCCACATTACATTTAGAGAATCGAGCTTCAGCCTCTGAAATGGAATAGTCAAGGACTTTGATTAATACCTGTTTTAAGTGCATATGAGGGGACATTTACTGCCAGAAAGGCTTGATCCAGCACTACTGTTATGTCCTGAGACCAGGGGTGGGCAACAGCCAGAGGCAGCCAAGCTTCAATCCCAAAGACAATAGGGACTAGGCTCCTGAACTCCCAAGTAAGGAGCCAATTGGGACCTTGGTGGGAAGTTTAAACCCATCAATAGAATAACGGGGTGTCCCCCCAAAATGTATATAATTGGTGTGTGTTCGTTATGTGAAGTACCAATAAACATATCTTCGCCTATGTCGTGGCCCGAGGCATGATGTATGAAACCCAGTACTTTACAGTGGCAATGAGGATGGGATTCCACTGAGTCGGGCCTGAATCACAGCACCGAGCCTCACTCCAACCGACACCACGCCGCAACGCTCCTGAGCACCGCCGAGCGCCCACGTCCTGGACACCACTCCCGCAAAGTGATTGAGTCATGGCCGCTGCTCATGGAAGCCTTGACAAGTTCAATCCATCATGCCCCAAAGTGTGGGACTCATGGACGGACCAGCTAATGTGTTACATCGAGCTAAACGGGTTCACTGAAGTGGGGAAAAGAAGAGCCCTCCTCCTGAGTTCCTGTGGGACTGACACCGTTCGGCTTGCCAGAGTCTCCTGGTCCCCTGGGCCATCCTGGAGTGTTTGTTCGAGGAGATACTGGAAGCCCTCAACAACTACTTCAGTCTGAAGCTGACGTTCCTAGCTAGACAGATGGGGTTCCAAGGGTGTGTGCAGGCCCAAGGAGAATCAGCCACTGCCTATATGGCCACCCTGTGTGCCCTTGCGGTGGACTGCTCCTTCCCAAAGGTGGCTGATAACCTCTTGACTCAATTTGTGTGGGGGTTGTCGGACACCAAACTGCGAAGGAAGATGATCGGCAACCGCCAGATCACCCTGGACGAGGCCGTGCAGCTCACCCTAGCGCACAAGGCATCACACCAGGAGCGCCCATCAGCTGCTGCACACCAGATCAGGTCGGAATACAGCCCGGAAAACTCTGACAAGGAGGACATCTGCATCATCTGGCAACCACGATGACGCCCACAGCTGGGGCTGCCAAACAGCAGTCATGCCGGTAAGGCCCCCAAACGCTCCTAATGTGCCAGCTGCAGCGAGGCCCACAAGAGGAAGACATGGTGTTTCCGGGATGTGACCTGCCACGGGAAACAAGGCCATCTCACCAAGGTGTGCCTCTCAAAGGGCCCCCAGAACATGCAGGTTTCCACACAGCCCTGCCGCTATGCTGCAGCCGCACATGAGTCTGCCACCAAGACATCTATCCTCTACCACCTCATCGACCAGCTGCTTCAGGTACTGCGCCTCCCCAACCTATCTGCTACCCCGAAGATCCAGAAAATACAAGTCCGGATCGAGGGGTCCCCCTGCTCCATGGAATTGGACTTGGGGTCCGCGGCATCCATCATTTCCGTGGACATGCTGACCTGGCTTTGCCCTTCGGGGGGACCCCCTCTGTGGCCCTCACCATTGAGCTTAGTGGATTTTCAGAGAAATCCAGTCCCAATTAAAGGGGGTCAGGACTTTTTGGGTGCAATACCAGAGCTTTGTGGGGAATCTGGACTTGGTGGTGGTGGAGGGTAACCTTGTAATCCTTCTGGGCTGGGCCTGGTTCGAGGCACTGGGCATAACCACTGGGGGGTTAATAAATGCTCGCAGTGGGACTTTGGGGAGGTATGCCAGGAATTTCCCATGGTGTTTGATGGGGCTTTGGAATGTTACAAGGGACAAGTGTCATTACAGCTTGACCCAAGAGTAGCGCCCATCCGCCAGCGGTTCCGCATGGCACCCCTCTCCTTGCAGCTGAAGATTGAAGCCGAACTGGACCGGCTGGTAGCCCAGAGGGTTCTCGAGCCAGTCTCCCATTCCCCTTGGGAAACTCCAGTAGTGACCCCTGTAAAACCCAATGGTGACATCCGCATCTGCGCTGATTACAAATGCACCATCAATCAAGCCCTCCAGGTCACTCTTACCCGGTGCCGGTTGTCAGCCACGTGCTGGTGTCCCTGGCCAGGGCCACTATTTTTGGTAAGCTGGATCTCGTTCAGGCATACCAGCAGTTACTGGTCAATGAGGCCACGGCCTCGGCCCAAACAATTGTTACGCACAGGGGGCATTTAGGGTTAAGAGGCTGCAGTTCGGGGTCAGTGTAGCCTTTGGGATATTTCAACAACTAATGGACACTTTGTTGAAAGGAATCCCTGGCGTGTTGCCATTTTTTGATGACATCCTCATCGCCGCTGCAACCCCTGAGGACTTCGCTACCGATCTCCGTGCCGTGCTGGGCCGTTTCCATGACGCTGGACTGAAAGTCAAGAAAGAAAAGTGCCTCCTGGGGGTTTCGAAGGTGGACTTCCTGGGGTATCGGGTGGACACGACTGGCCTCCACCCCACACAGGACAAGGTGAAGGCTATTGTGGAGGCTCCAGCGCCGTGGTGTAAGACAGAGCTTCAGACCTTCTTAGGCCTCATTAACTTTTACCATGCATCCCTGCCACACAAGGCTGCTGTGGTGGAACCCCTCCACAGACTTTTGGACAAATCAGCCCCATGGGCCTGGGGATCGTGGGAGGAGGTGGCGTTCAGGGGGGTGAAAACGCTGTTGATCTTGACTGCTGTTCTCGCACATTTTGATGAGTCCGTCCCAGTGATACTAGCATGTGACGTGTCTCTCTACAGTGTTGGGGCTGCCGGATGGCCGGGAGGTCCTGGTAGCTTATTATTCTTGAATGCTATCCCCTGCCGAGTGCAATTACATGCAAATAGACCGGGAGAGGTTTGCTATCATGGTGGGCGTTAAGAAATTTCACAATTTTGTCTAGAAGAAGAAGAGGAGGAGGAGGAGGAGATTGGATTTATACCCTGCCCTTCACTACCCAAAGGTGTCTCAGAGCGGCTTACAAATTCCTTTCCCTTCCCCTCCCCACAACAGACACCCTGTGAGGTAGGTGGGGCTGAGAGTGCTCTTGACAGAAACTGCTCTTTTTTCAAGAACAGCTCATATCAGAACTATGGTTTGTCCAAGGTCATCCAGCCAGGTGCAAGTGGAGGAGTGGGGAATCAAACCCGGTTCTCCTGGATTAGAGTCTGTGCACTTAACCACTACACCAAACTGGCTGCCCCTTCATGGTAGTAACGGATCACAAGCAGTTCCTGGGGTTATTCATGGCTGCTGCAGGTCCTGTCACCCAGAGGCCTTTGTTGGTCCCTGTTCTTAGCAGGGTACCAATACCGGCTGGAACATGGGCAGGGAAAGGCGATGGGCCACGCTGATGCTCTGAGTCAGCTCCCACTTCCCTCAACAGACGAGGACCCTGCTCCTGACCCGGGGGTACTCATGCTGGAAGGGCTCCCAGAACCCCCTATAGGCGGCGTATGTGGCCGCCCACACATCCAGGAACCCCATCCTCTCCCGGGTCTTTGGCTGGGTGGTAAGGGGGTGGCCATCTGTTTCTGCAGGGACAGAGTTCACAGCATATAAGGTGAGGAAAGATGAGCTCTCAGCCCTAAAAGGATGCTTGCTCTGGGGAGACAGGGTGGTGATACCGGGAACCATGAGACAGGGAGTCCTATACACATTACACAAAGCACACCCAGGCGTAGTCCACATGAAGGCCCTGGCAAGAAGTTATGTGTGGTGGCCCGGGATATCTTATGAGGTTGTCACCGAGGGGGACCGACTGCTACGAAAGCATGTCAACCAACTGTGACGGCCACAAACACAGCAAGCAGGGGGGCCCTTGACACAATCCGACAACCAGGCAGCTGAAGAGCAAGCAGCAACCTCAGAGGGACAGGCCAAGAAGAAGCAAGTCCAGCTGCCGAGGACTCGGAGACTCTGCCGCCACCGCAACAAGCACAATAGCCACCCCCGTCTCTGGTCTCCATTCCTCACCCCAACAGGTCTGATCCAGACCTGGTGCCAGCCCCCAGGAGGTCTCTCAGGGAGCGCAGGCCCTCCTCCTATCTGAAAGACTATGTCACCTAGGGAGGGACAAAACCATGGGGGGAGGGATGTTATGTCCCGAGACCAGGGGTGGGCAACAGCCAAAGGCAGCCAAGCTTCAATCCCGAAGACAATAGGGACTAGGCTTCTGAATTCCCAAGTAAAGAGCCAATTGGGACCTTGGCGGGAAGTTTGAAACCACCAATAGAATAACAGGGCTTCCCCCCCTAAATGTATATAGTTGGCCACCCGGCTGTTAGTGTGTGTTCGTTATGTGAAGTACCAATAAACGCATGGTCTGAGGCATGATGTATGGAACCCAGTACTTTACAACTACCTTCACCAATATAGTCCCGAAAATGTTTCTCCTTCCTTTTCCTTTTGCCATGCTTTCTGCTGTTTCTTCTCTCTCAAAAGCAATGCTGTTCACTTCACAGATTTCAGTGGATTTTGCCAAAATCAGTTCAGAGTGCATGTTTGCATTACCTCTCCTCTTCTTAAGAGCAGAAATGCAGTTATTCCCACTTTCAGCAGCTCTCCCCAAATGCATGGTTTTGTCTTTTGTTTTTTTAAAAAAATGTATTTAATTGAAGAATTATATTACTTACAATCAAAAAAAGTACATAAATTGTATATAACGTTATCTAATGTTTAAACTAAATTATATCAATTCAGCTTACATGCCCTTACATTATATTTATATCTCTTGACATAAGCGGTGTTCTTCCTTTTTTGTTCTTTCAAAATGATCATTAATTGTGCATTGAAACATACATGATAATTATTGGCTTCCTAAGTTCCAGTGGCTGTCTGATGAGGCTTTACACATAGCAGAGGAAAGAAGGAAAGCTAAAGGCAATGGGGATAAGGAAAGATTTGCTCAATTTAATGCAGATTTCCAGAGAACAGCAAGGAGAGATAAGGAGGCTTTCCTGAATGAACAATGCAGAGTAATAGAGGAAAACAATAGATTGGGAAGGACTAGAGATCTCTTCAAGAAAATTGGAGAAATTAAGGGAACGTTCCATGCAAAGCTGGCCATGATAAAGGACAAAAATGGTAGGGACTTAACAGAAGCAGAAGAGATTAAGAAAAGATGGCAAGAATACACAGAAGAACTATACAAGAAGGATCTCGATGTCCTTGACAACCACGATGGTATAATCACTGACCTCGAGCCAGACATCCTGGAAAGCGAAGTTAAATGGGCCTTAGAAAGCATTACTAACAACAAAGCTAGTGGAGGTGATGGTATCCCAGCTGAGTTATTCAAAGTCTTAAAAGAAGATGCTGTTAAAGTGCTGCACTCAATTTGCCAACAAATTTGGAAAACACAACAGTGGCCACAGGATTGGAAAAGGTCAGTTTACATTCCAATCCCAAAGAAGGGCAACGTCAAAGAATGTTCAAACTATCGCACAATTGCACTCATTTCACACGCTAGCAAGGTCATGCTCAAAATCCTACAAGCTAGGCTCCAACAGTACGTGGATAGAGAACTGCCAGAAGTACAAGCTGGGTTTCGAAGAGGTAGAGGAACTAGAGATCAAATTGCGAACATTCGCTGGATTATGGAGAAAGCAAGAGAGTACCAGAAAAACATCTACTTCTGCTTCATTGACTATGCTAAAGCCTTTGATTGTGTGGATCACAATAAATTATGGCAGGTTCTTAAAGAGATGGGAGTACCAGACCACCTCATATGTCTCCTGAGAAACCTGTATAAGGGTCAAGAAGCAACAGTTAGAACCGGATATGGAACAACTGATTGGTTTAGCATAGGAAAAGGAGTACGACAAGGATGTATATTGTCACCTTGCTTATTTAATTTATATGCAGAGTACATCATGCGAAATGCTGGCCTGGATGAATCACAAGCTGGAGTTAAGATTGCTGGGGAAAAGATCAATAACCTCAGATATGCAGACGATACCACCCTGATGGCAGAAAGTGAAGAGGACCTAAAGAGCCTCTTGCTCAGGGTGAAAGAGGAGAGTGCAAAAGTGGGCTTGAAGCTCAACATCAAAAAAACTAAGATCATGGCATCTGGCCCCATCACTCCTTGGCAAATAGAAGGGGAAGTCGTAGAAGTAGTGACAGACTTCACGTTCCTAGGATCCCAGATCACTGCAGATGGTGACTGCAGCCATGAAATTAAAAGACGCCTGCTCCTTGGGAGGAAAGCGATGGCAAACCTAAACAGCATGATAAAAAGCAGAGACATCACCTTGCCAACAAAAGTCCGCATGGTCAAAGCAATGGTATTCCCCGTAGTAATGTATGGCTGCGAGAGTTGGACTTTAAGGAAGGCTGAGCGCCGAAGAATAGATTCTTTTGAACTATGGTGCTGGAGAAGACTCTTGAGAGTCCCTTGGACTGCAAGGAGATCAAATCAGTCAATCCTAAAAGAAATCAACCCTGACTGTTCCCTTGAAGGCCAGATCCTGAAGCTGAAGCTCAAATACTTTGGCCACCAAATGAGAAGGGAGCATTCACTGGAGAAGACCCTGATGCTGGGAAAGATTGAAGGTCAAAGAAGAAGGGGACGGCAAAGGATGAGATGGTTAGACAGTATCATCGATGCAACGAACATGAAATTGAGAAGACTTCAGCGGACAGCGGAAGACAGGAGGGCCTGGCGTAATCTGGTCCATGGGGTCGTGAAGAGTCGGACTCGACTGTGCGACTGAACAACAACAACAACAAAAGTTCCAGTATCTTCTATCTTCTTGTTATAGTCTAATAATACAGTTGATTGACTAGTAAAGTATACATCGGAGCCCAGAAAACTATTAGGTCTATAGAGCCTTCTCCTATAGAGCCTATACCTGTCTGCTCCCCAGGCCTCCCAGCTCCCCCAAACTTTATATACATTGAGCTAATAAATATGTAACTTGCTATTGGGATGGAACATTACAAAATTACATTACATCAAGCTCTATTTCACTGTCCTCTGTTTCTTCAGAAACATGAAGCTTGCTGCTTTTAACTGGATTCAACGGTGAATGAGTCTTCCTTTTTACAGCTCGAATTTCAGCTTGCCCTAATTGAGGCAAACCTAATGCAGATAACAAAGCTGATCCAGAAACAGAACCATATGCAATATATTGAGTTTGCTAATATTCCACAAACATTTTACCTGACCGCAACCAATGGTATTTTATACCTGCTGCCTGGAGTTTAGAAGTAATAGGTTTTAAGTCTCTTCAAATCTTAAGCATTTCTGGGGGAAGTTCCAGAAATACAAGTATTTTGCTTCCTTGAAAATCCAAGCCACTCTGCTGACATGCTTCCATCAAGATTTTCCTCTTTGTCTGATAGTCTGCCACCTACACCACTATGGGTGATTTCCCACTAAAGCTTGCCGCGGGGTTGTGCCGCCGTTTGCCCGGAGATTTTTAGTCAATTTCACACCGAAGCCGCGGGGCTGCATTTTGACCCGCGGCTCGCCCGATTCCCCCGCAGTTTCGTAATCCTGTTTTTTGAGGATTACGAAACTGCGGGGAAATCGGCGAAGCCGCGGGTCAAAATGCAGCCCCACGGCTTCGGTGTGAAATTGACTAAAAATCTCCGGGCAAACGGCGGCACAACCCCGTGGCAAGCTTTAGTGGGAAATCACCCTATGTCTCTGCCGAAAGGGGCAGCCTGGGAAAAATCTTTTGTTTTACCTACTCGGTAAGCTTGCAGTATGAGTGGTGTCACTCCTTCCTCTAATTTTAAAGAGGCAGGCAGCCAGGATGCCATGAAAATGGAAAAGTCAGTTGTTGCTTTGGCATTTGATGAAAAACCGCGAAATTTCAAGTTTTTGTCCCTTATGCAAGACTCCAACATCATAATTTTTTCTCTAGACCAACTGTCTTGAGAGGAGGTTCCAAGCTTTTTTCCCAGGGAGGCGACTTTCTTTAATGCTTCTTCTGCTTTTTGAGATGTTTGCTTATATTGAGACTCCAATTCCTCCATGCGTTGGTCTAGAGGTGATATCATATCCATCATATCTTGCCTTAGCTCTTGACGTTGTCTCCCCAAAGCTTCAACAAAAACTTTGGTGTGAGGAGAGAGTCAGCAGTATTTGTATCACCATTGCCTGAAGAAGCTGAAGAGGTACTGGTGTCACGACGGGGGCCGGGTGCAGAGGGACAGTCTGGTGCCATAGTCAGAGAGAGCTCCAGAGATCAGCCAGAGGTATCAGTCAAGTCCAAGCAAATGAATTTCAAAGCAGAGAGCAAAGCCGTTGTCAGGTGTACTGTTAGACAGAGGTCGAAGCGGAGTCCAGAAGCCGAGCCGAGGTCAGGAGCCAGACAGTCACAATGAGATGAGGGAACGAGGAGAGGTGCAAGGCGAGTGGTCTTACGACGAGTTTGCCAGCACGGTTTGCTCACAGCTGGGGATGTTCCTAAATACCGTGCTGGCTTGTTAACTAATTAAATGGTCGTTGCCAGTTCCCTGCTCCGGTTAATACTCGGGGCTCATTGATCGTTACCCCCATACACGTGCCTCCTTTTGTCGAGCCACCAAGTCTCTGCGCCTGCGGTCTCGCAAACGATCTGCACGTGGGGGCGAGTCAGGTGGGGAAGCATCCGCCCCAGGTGCTTGCTGTCTCATAGCTGGGAGCTCATCCCTCCCAGCACATAGATCCTCTGAGGACTCTGGTGCCTTGGAGGAACTTAAAGGTGCCACGTCCCTGATCCCTGGCGCCGGGTCTGAGGAGGTCGTGGCCAAGCTGTCAGGTGCCAGATCGAGGGTAGAGCTCCCTGGTGCCAGGTCAGGGGGTATTTCCGAGCTCATGGCTGAGCTTTCAGGTGCCAGATCGGGGGCAGGCATGACGCTATCCCCCCCAGAATACCCCCCAAAGGGCAGGGCTTGTCGGGGTAGGCATGGTGGAACTGTCGGACCAGGTTGGGAGCATGCAAGTTGGAAGCCAGTTCCCAGGAGCACTCATCTGGCCCATAGCCCTTCCAGTCCACCAGATATTGGAGCGCCCCACGGTGAAGCCGAGAATCCAGGACCTGATGGACCTCATATTCCTCCTCATCGTCCACGAGGACAGGCAGTGGTGGCGCAGGTGGTGTGCCTTGGTTCGGATCGGGAGGAGCAGAAGTTGGAGCAGGGATTGGTGTAATACGGGGTGAATCTTCAGGTGCTCGGGGAGTTGTAGACGAAAGGTGACAGGGTTGACTTGGGCGCTGATCCAATATGGCCCAATAAATTTGGTGTCCAGCTTGCGGGAATGACCGGGGGTGTGCAGGTAGCGAGTGGATAGCCACACCAAATCACCAACTTTGAGAGGCAGCCCGTCTTGCCGCTAACAATCCGCAGCCAGCTTATAGGCTTCTTTGACCTGCTGTAACTGCTCCCGGAGCAGGTCATCGATGGCGTGGATTTCCTGGATGTGCTCCTTGGCTGTGGGAAAGGTGGAGCAGGGACCGAGAGGAGCGAAGAATCAGGGGTGTCGACCATAGTTGGCCGCAAAGGGTGTGGTGTGAGTGGATGCATGGATGGCGTTGTTATAGGTGAACTCAGCCAGGGGGAGGAGAGAATACCAATTGTCCTGTTGGTAGCTTGTATAACAGCGCAGGTATTGTTCGAGGGTCACATTTGTTCGTTCAGTCTGGCCGTCAGACTGAGGGTGGTAAGTCAAAGAGAGATGGACTTTGGTTCCCAGGCCGCGTTGGAGGGCCTGCCAGAACCAGGAAGAGAACTGAGCACCACGGTCCGAAATAATACTGGATGGAATACCATGCAGCCGAAAGATGTGGTGTAGGTACAAGAGGGTGGTTTCAGCCCCGGTCGGGAGTTTGGGACAAGGTGCAAAGTGTGCCATCTTCGTGAACAAGTCCATGATGACGAGGATGCACATGTGGCCTTGGGAGCGAGGGAGATCCACAATAAAATCCAGGGACACCACATCCCAAGGGCCGGATGGAGTGGGCAGTAGCTGCAGGAGTCTTGATGGTTTGGCTGGGACATCTTTGGTCTGGTGGCAAGTGTCACAGGTGCTGACGTACCGGTCGATGTTGGCTCATACACGAGGTCACCAGAACTCCCGGGTCAGGAGGTGCACGATCCTATGCCTACTGTAATGTCTGGCAGGAGGGGCATTGTGGAAGAGGTGGAGTACTCGAACTCGGAGCAGTCCCAGGGGTACATAGAGCCATTGGTGATGAAACAAGAGACCATCACGAGTGGTCAGATCCCCTAAGATGCCTTGCTGGATCTCCTGGAGATGCTGCTGGGCCCACGGGTCGGTAGCTTGGCCGAGGCGGATGTCGTCAGCAACGGAGCCTGGGCTGGAGGTGGCGGCGAACACCGAGGGGGACAAAATAGTGCCTTCGGGTGTCTTCTCTGTGGTTGCAGGTGCATATTCTGGCTTTCGGGATAAGGCATTGGCCTTCTGGTTTGGGGTGTGGGGGATGTACAAGATGGTGAAGTGGAACCAAGAAAAGAACAAAGCCCAATGGATCTGCCATTGGTTCAGCCGGCGAGTGGTCTGAAGATGCTCGAGGTTCCAGTGGTCCATAAGCACTTGCACAGGGTGATGAGACCCTTCCAGATGATGTCGCCAAACTTCAAAGGCTGCCTTGATGGCCAGCAACTCCCACTCCCAGATGGTGTAGTTGCGCTCGGCAGGGGTAAGTTGGGAATAATACGCACATGGTTGCAATGGCTGGGTGGGGCTGTCCCGCTGCGAGAGGATAGTCCCGATGGCGACATTGGTGCTGTGTCCTTGATCCCTGGAGCTGGGTCGAGGAGGCCATGGCCAAGCTGTCAGGTGCCAGATTGGGGGTAGAGCTCCCTGGTGCCGGGTCAGGGGGTGTTTCCAAGCTCACAGCCGAGCTTTTAGGTGCTGGATTGGGGGCAGGCATGACAACTGGCAAGTTCAGCCGGTGCAAAAAATTCCTATAGCAAAGGAGCTTCCCCAGCATTCTTTTGATTCTTTTTGCCCTTAGAAGCTTTAGGCGGCATATTTTAGGTCAGGTTTGTTTAAAAATAGTCAATTAGAGTTGGTTTAAGAGCGAGAGGTCTGGGAGCAGTCAGTAATGGCTTCTGATCGGCATGCAATCAAAGACATGCCCCCATGCATGGTTTTGTCTTGAAGTGCTGCATTACCTGGCTCAAATATAGACAACACCTCTTTCTTTAATAGTGGTAAGAAAACCTCACAGTTGCACATGAGCCTTGTAGACCTTTTGCCTCCACTTGCGAAGCTGTGGAAGCATCCCCATCAGGATCAGCAAATGTCACTGAGCACTAACATAACTTCAGAGAAGTTCTCACTTACGGCTCTTGCAGTGGCCAAATGTCCAGTCCTCCTATGTTTGAGGAGTTTCTTCAGCTGAGTACCCGAAAACATTTGGTTCACACAGTGTTTTCTGGTGAAGTTGTATAATCCATTACATGTCTCGAAAACTGTCTTACAGGTGCTGTTTTTGAGCAGGCATTCACTATCACAAGATGCAATTGGTGATTGTAGCAATGTATGTACAGTATGGTTTTGCCCACTTTTTCTTTCATTTTTTTGAACTCCATCTCTCCTACCAGACATCACACTAGCTCAATCATAACACTGCACTATGAGCTCCCCAGGATTGAACCCACAGTTAGTAAGAACTTGAAACAGAACTTCAGTTATATTACATTACATTACATTTTCGATTTGTATACTGCTCACCCCCCCCCTTGGGGGCTCTGAGCGGTTCACATATTTCATATATAATTTGCTGTTAACTGGTGAAGTTCATACATACCCAATGGGTATTCTGGTCTTTTACAAATCTGATAGCAACTAGATTTTCAATACTACTCACATTTCTTGACTCATCAGCTTTTACACAGAAGAAGTCTCACTACTTTGGAAAAGGAAACTATTTGTTCTAGCACCATTGAGGCCAGGGTAGAGATAACCTTATTCTGAATCTTTGATGAGGTGTAAGCGGAATTACCAGGTATGCCTTGCACTATTGCTTTGAGCATTGGATCTTTCAGTATGGTATAATGAAACAGTGCCATGAACAGTCCATAAGGGCTTGACACTTCCTCCTGTTCCTCAGTCTTACTTATTGGACCAGGTCCCTCACTACCACAAAAAGGTAGCTCATTAACAGCAAGGAACCAGATTGTTTGAGTAATACTTTTGATGTAATTCCTATTCTTCTTTTTATGTTCAGGACCCAACAGTATATGAATCTCTGTTCCTTGTATTGACTGAGCCATTTGTTCTTCCCATTTGGCATTTGACATCATGTGGCTTTCAATTGTGGAATGTCTATAAAATCCCTTCTTGCTTTCTAAAGCTGTCTTCCAGTTGTTGAAGCCAGTAACTGTAAATGCTTTGTCCCATTCAGTCACCTTTGCAAACTTTCTGCATGGGAATCAGAAAACTCTGTCTGTCTTGATTAAGTATTCAAGCCAGGGATGGCCAGCATAACATCCGCTATTAAAACTTTGCTCCTTGCTTCCAAATTTTGTTTTAGGGTAAGCTGGAAGGCTTGGCTGAGAAGGATTCACTTCACCTAGATCTGGAGGAATTGGCTGTCTCTGCTGGGAGGAGGTTGATGACACCATTCCATGCATTGTTGAAGGCTCCTCTGCCAAGCTGACTGTTGACTCCAATCCAGTCTTTGCACCCTCCTTTGCAGGGCCAATGGTGGACTCCTGAGCAGGGGTGGTTGTTTCCTGCCCTTTTGTTGGTCTCTGTCCAGACCGTCTAGTGATGTACCTGTCAATTTCCTGATAATATAGTATATGTTACTGAAAACAGGGGGAAATAAAATAAATCATGCCTAATCATACTCTTAAGTGTTGACCAGATTACACAGTAATTAAACAGTAATTCATAGAATCATAGAGTTGGAAGGGACCTCCAGAGTCATCTAGTCCAACCCTCTGCACAATTCAGGAAATTCACAAATACTTCCCCCTCCACACACACAGTGACTGCTGTTCCATGCCCAGAAGATGACAAAAAATCTCTAGGATCCCTGGCTAAACTGGCCTGGAGAACAATTGCTTCCTGACCCCAAAGTGGCAATCAGCATATCCCTGGGCGTGTAAGAAAGGGCCACGAGAACTAAGCACTGAGGCAACCCTTCCTGCCCTCCTTCTCATGATCTGCCTAAGTTCACAAAATCAGCATTGCAGTCAGATGGCTATCTAGCCTCTGCTTGAAAACCTCCAAAGAAGGAGAGCCCACCACCTCCTGAGGAAGCCTTTTCCACTTATAAACCACTCTTTCAGGAAGTTCTTCCTAATATTTAGCTGAAAACTCTTCTGATTTAATTTTAACCCATTAGTTCTGGTCCGAAAAATCCCCCGAAATGAGAGGCTATGCATGTGTGCGTCTGGGGAGATCGAATCTCAGGAACACGTGTTCCTGAGGTGTCCATTATATACTGAGGCTCGCACAAAGCTCATTGACCCTCTCTTGGTTGGCCTCTCAGATCAGGATAAGATAGAGAAACTGTTATCTAACTTTGACCATACAGCGCTGCATCAGATAGCGAAATTTTGTCTCCTGGTTGTAAAAGCCCATCAGCGTCCAGGCAGCCATTTGGGTTAGGATTACCCGATCCTAATTTTACTGGTTTTATTTTTTTATCATCGTTATTTTATCCTTTTTAAGATCTAATTTTGTCCCACATTTTATTGAACCTTTGGTTTTACTGATCAAAATGCTTGTGCAATTTTATTCTTATTAACCTTGTCTTATCTTAACAGTAAAAGCTCATCAGCGTCCAGGCAGCCATTTGGGTTCGACTACCCGGTCCTAATTTTATTGGTTTTATTTTTTTATCATCGCTATTTTATCCTTTTTAAGATCTAATTTTGTCCTATACTTCACCGAACCTTGGTTTTACTGATCAAAACGTTTGTACAATTTTATTCTTATTAACCTTGTCCTATCTTAATAGTTTTACCATCTGGGTACTATTTGTTTTTGTAATTTATTGACATGGTAATTACTTGTAAGTAGGGTTGTATACCGCTGGCTGTATGCCGTGACAATAAAAAATTCATTCATTCAGTTCTGGTCCGACCTTCTGGGGCAACAGAAAACAACTCCATACCATCCTGTATTTGACAGCCCTTCAAGTACTTGAAGATGATTATCATGTCACTTCTCAATCATCTCCTCTCCAGGCTAAACATACCCAGCTCCTTCAACCTTTCCTTATTGGATTTGTTCTCCCTTTCCTTATAGGATTTGTTCTCCAGACCCCTCACCATCTCTATTACCCTCCTCTGGACATGTTGCAGCTTGTCAATATCTTTCTTAAATTGTGGTGCCCAAAACTGAACACAGTACTCTAGGTGAAGTCTAACCAGAGCAGAATAAAGTGGTACCATCACTTCACATGATCTGGACACTATACTTGTGTTGGTACCTCTCAAAATCACATTTGCCTGGGAGGAGATCTCCAAGTCCCACCTGGAGTCTGGCATCCTCCCCCCCCCGCCCTTGATACAAAACAAGACAAAAACATTGTTGGGGTTTTGAAACTGTAATTTCAGACTTGGGATTCCCAGAGAAGGGGATGGGCATTTAGGCAGAGCACTGGTGAGGGGGCAGAAGAACAATTTTCTACCCCACTACAACATGGCCAGATGGGTAGGAGAGGAGCCACCATGATAGGCAGGCAAGTAGGTGGTACTTGAGCTGAGTGGGCTTGCTGATGAGTGGCCATCCCAACATGGGTTCTGTAAGGGAAGATCTTGTCTCACTAACCTGTTAGTGTTTTTTGAGGAAGTGAACAAACATGTGGACAAGGGGGATCCAATAGATATTATTTACCTTGACTTCCGGAAAGCTTTTGATACAGTTCCTCATCAAAGGCTCCTAAGTAAGCTCAATAGTCATGGGATAAAAGGACAAGTCCTCTTGTGGATCAAAAACTGGCTTATAAATAGGAAACAGAGAGTGAGTATAAATGGGAAACTTTCTCAGTGGAGGATGGTAAGCAGTGGGGTACCACAGGGATCAGTACTCAGTCCGATGCTTTTTAACTTGTTTATTAATGATTTGGAATTGGGAGTAAGCAGTGAAGTGGCTAAATTCGCAGATGACACGAAGTTGTTCAGGGTGGTGAAAACCAGGGAGGAGTGTGAGGCACTCCAAAGGGATCTGTCGAGGATGGGTGAGTGGGCGTCAATGTGGCAAATGGGGTTCAATGTGGCCAAGTGCAAAGTGATGCACATTGGAGCCAAAAATCCTAAATATAAATACACGTTGATGGGGTGTGAACTGGCAGAGACGGACCAAGAGAGAGATCTTGGAGTCGTAGTGGATAACTCAATAAAAATGTCTAGACAGTGTGTAGCTGCAGTAAAGAAGGCCAACGCTATGCTGGGGGTTATTAGGAAGGGAATTGAAAACAAATCAGCCAGTATCATCATGCCCCTGTATAAATCATTGGTGCGACCTCATTTGGAATACTGTGTACAGTTCTGGTCACCACATCTCAAAAAGGATATTATAGCATTGGAAAAAGTGCAGAGAAGGGCAACTAGAATGATAAAAGGGTTGGAACACCTTCCCTATGAAGAAAGGTTAAAATGCTTGGGGCTCTTTAGCTTGGAAAAATGACGGCTGAGGGGTGACATGATTGAGGTTTATAAGATTATGAATGGGATTGAGCAGGTTGAGAAAGAAGTACTTTTCTCCCTTTCTCACAATACAAGAACTCGTGGGCACTCCATGAAATTGCTGAGCAGTCGGGTTAGAACAGATAAAAGGGAATACTTCTTCACCCAAAGAGTGATTAACATATGGAATTCACTGCCACAGGAGGTGGTGGCAGCTACAAGCATGGACAGTTTCAAGAGGGAATTAGATAAACATATGGAGCAGAAGTCCATCAGTGGCATTAGCCACAGAGTATAGATGGGAATTCTCAGTCTGGGACAGGTGATGCACTTTATTCTTGGTGCTGGAGGGGGCAGCAGTGGGAGGGCTTCTAGTGTCCTGGCCCCACTGCTGGACCTCCTGATGGCACCTGGTATATTTTGGCCGCTGTGTGACAGAGTGTTGGACTAGATGGGCCGTTGGCCTGATTCAACATTGGCTTCTCTTATGTTCTTATGTTCTTATGTTCTTATGAGTCTGGAAACCCTTCTCCCCATACTGATAGTAAACAGACATTGTTGGGGATGGGATTCTTAAATAGTAATTCAAGGGAGGGGATCCCCAGGTCCCACATGGAGTCTGGCATGCCTCCCCCCCCAGATACAAAATAAGACAAGAACATTGTTCGGATTTTTAAACTGTAATGCCAGACTTGGGATCCCCAGGTCCCACCTGGACTCTGGCAACCCTCCCTCCCCACCAATGCTGATAGTAGACAGACATTGTTGGGGATGGGATTCTTACAGTAATTCAAGGGAGGGGATCCCTGGATCCCACATGGAGTATGACATCTCCCTCTCCCCATGCAAAACAAAACAAGTAAACTTCAGCCTACCTGTGGGGCTTGACTTGCCAGCTTGGGAATTGGAGGGATGGTGACAGTCCAGCCTTGCTTGCAAGAGAGAGATCACTGCAGCCACATGGGAATAAAGTGGGGGTTGCTTTCTTGTTTTGACAGCGATGAGGGAATAGCAGCATGAGAATGGAGGGTGAGGGTGGGAAGAAGCAGGGAAGCAGAATGATGGGGGGGCAGAAGAGTGGCAGAGAAGGGGGTGGGCATTTAGGCAGAGCACTGTTGAGGGGGCAGAAGGACAATTTTCTACCCCACTACAACATGGCCAGATGGGTAGGAGAGGAGCCACCATGATAGGCAGGCAAGTAGGTGGTACTTAAGCTGGGTGGGCTTGCTGATGAGCAGCCATCTCAACAAGCAGATGGCAGGGAGAGGGATGGGTGGGCAGACAGAGCAACAGGGATGAGGTGGTAGGGAGGACAGGCTAGGGAAAGAGGGAGCAGCAGAAGGGGGAAAGAAGAACAAGTAGGTGTGGAATGCAAAGATGAAAGGAGTTTCATAACTAGTAGAAGAAGAACAAGTAGGTGTGGAATGCAAAGATGAAAGGAGGGCATGGCAGTGGGAGAAAAAAGCAGGGACAGGTGGCTGTGGGTGGGTGTCAGAAGCCAGAGGTCAAAGCATGGACCAGTGGGGAATTTCTCCATTAGTTTCTCATGGGTCCCCACTTGTTTAAACTAATTATTCAGTTTTAGTTATTTGATTTATAACACCCTGTATCCACAGAAGGATAGTTCATGTAGTAAAACTGGGACCCGATTACTCATAATTATGAAACTGTGGGAAATTACTCTTCTTATGAACATACTGGTTCTAACAACTTTAGTGTTCTGACATATTTAGTGTATGGATACTCTCATGTCTATTCTTCTGTTTAATTATTTATTAGATTTGTATCCTACCCTTCCTTCAAGGAGTATTAGACTGATATGAAATACCTCAGAGGCAGTTATACTAAGTAGAATAAATGAATGAATGAATGAATGAATGAATGAATGAATGAATGAATGAATTTTATTGTCACAGCATACAGCCAGCGGTATACAACCCTACTTACAAGTAATTACAAAAACAAATAGTACCCAGATGGTAAAACTATTAAGATAGGACAAGGTTAATAAGAATAAAATTGTACAAACGCTTTGATCAGTAAAACCAAGGTTCGGTGAAGTATAGGACAAAATTAGATCTTAAAAAGGATAAAATAGCGATGATAAAAAAATAAAACCAATAAAATTAGGACTGGGTAGTCGAACCCAAATGGCTGCCTGGACGCTGATGAGCTTTTACTGTTAAGATAAGACAAGGTTAATAAGAATAAAATTGCACAAGCATTTTGATCAATAAAACCAAAGGTTCGATAAAATGTGGGACAAAATTAGATCTTAAAAAGGATAAAATAACGATGATAAAAAAATAAAACCAGTAAAATTAGGATCGGGTAATCCTAACCCAAATGGCTGCCTGGACGCTGATGGGCTTTTACAACCAGGAGACAAAATTTCGCTATCTGATGCAGCGCTGTATGGTCAAAGTTAGATAACAGTTTCTCTATCTTATCCTGATCTGAGAGGCCAACCAAGAGAGGGTCAATGAGCTTTGTGCGAGCCTCAGTATATAATGGACACCTCAGGAACACGTGTTCCTGAGATTCGATCTCCCCAGACGCACACATGCATAGCCTCTCATTTCGGGGGATTTTCTTGAATTTACCCTCAAGAACTGCAGACGGTAGAGCGGAGCATCTAGCCAAAGTATACTAAGTAGGTTGTCGAAGGCTTTCATGGCTGGAGTTCATTAGTTGTTGTAGATTTTCCAGGTTGTGTGGTCGTGGTCTTGGCATTGTAGTACCTGATGTTTCACCAGCAGCTGTGACTGGCATCCTCAGAGGTATAACACAGAAAGATGGAGTACTCTCTGTGTTAATGTGAGAAGAAAAATGTGGGGAGGGACTCCAATTGGCACCCTCAGCAGAAAAGAGTCATAATCAAAACATCAGCAGAACATGCAAGACGAATATGTGAACTGCATTTTTTCAGTGATGAACTAAATCATCTAAACCATGCACTTCAAGCAAATAGCTACTCCAAGAATGAAATCAGAAGAGCAATTAAACCAAGGATAAAACAAACAACTGAGGAAAAACAGTCTCCCACAGGAAAAAGTGTTTTTGGCATATATCAAAGGAATCACTGATCAGATGGGAAAACTTATGAAAAACACACAACCTACAAACAGTATTCAGACCCACCAGAAAAATACAACAGATGCTAAGATGAGCAAAAGACAGAAAAGACCCCCTCACTTCTGCAGGAGTATACTGCATACCCTGCAGTTGTGGACAGGTTTACATCAGGACCACAAAGCATAGCATCCAGACAAGAATAAAAAAATATGAAGGACACTGCAGACTTGGCCAACCTGAAAAATCAACAGTGGCTGAACATAGCCTAACTCAAACAGGACACAGTATCTTCTTCCAAGACACTGAAATGCTGGACAACACATCCAATTACACTGTCAGATTACACAGGAAAGCCATTGAAATTCATAGACATAAACCCAATTTCAACAGGAAAGAAGAGAGTTTCAAAATAAATAGGCATGGTTTCCTGTCCTGAAAAACACAAAATGTTCCATGTCTTACAACAGCACTACAGATAAGATTAGAATTCCAACAGCCCATCCATATGCAAAAGAACTTCCTCAGGAAAGCTCCTCCATTAGCATATCACAGCCTGGGAAACTCCTACAAGATAATGACTCAGCCCTATCCCACCTTCTTGAGTAGATCTAAATTACCTGCCTACCATTTTTCTCCTCACATTGACACAAAGAGTACTCTATCTTTCTGTGTTATACCTTTGAGGATGCACAGCTGCCGGCGAAACATCAGGTACTACAATGCCAAGACCACGGCCATACAGCCCGGAAAATCTACAACAACTAAAGTTATACTAAGGTCAGCAAGTGAGTTTTATAGCTGAATGAACATTTGAGATTGAATGTCCCATGTCTATATTCAGTATTCCAGCCTCTGCACAGCACTGGATCTGTAGGACTGATAATGCTGTGATGCTCAGTGATACTCTGATATGATAATGCATTGGTATGAAGGATTTCATATGATAGAGAAAGCAAAATATAAAAATGGATTAATTCAATCACAGTCCTGGGTCTTTGCTTGCTTACCTAGTAACACATTGTAAATACTCATCTCAGCTGGTGATGTTAGAATTTGTTTTAATATGTCATCAGTAGTTGGGCGGAGAAGAGAAGGAAGCAGGGGATTGCCTGCATGTGCTTGCTGGTTCCCCACTGTGCAACTGGGCCTGACTCAGCAGCCAGCACCACACAACTGGGCCAGACTCTTCCTGGGTAGAGGCTAACAGAGGGAAAGAAGGAGGCAAAGCTGAAGACAGGGAAGCTGATAAAAATAGAGTGGTTTGTGGGTGGGAAGGAAAGAACACAGCAGGAAAGGGGGACAGGCTATGGGGGATTTGGGGGAGGAGAAAATGAGATGCCCCCCACAAGGCCCTGTGGGTCTCTCCACTTGTACAACTATATTTACTTCTGCATTACTTGGTATGATATGTTGCAGCTTTACAACCCATCTTCATGACACGCCTAAACATAATTTCCAACCTCAGAAAATAAAATAGGGTTTGCTAGATTCACAGGGCTATGAACAATTTAAACTCTACAGTACAAAAATACATGTGAAGAATAATAAGCAGAGATTTCTACCATATTGAATAAAGCCTCAGACTGCATGTCACAGAAACCATTTTCTCTGAACTAAAGTCTGGAGAGAAAATTATTTGGGCAGAAGACTACAAGTTTACTTCTGTACCCTTCCGTATCACTTAAATAACGTTTCACTTTAACATCGATTTACAAATTTAGATTAGGGAAAGCAGTTTGCACAAAGTGTAGCAAGAAAGAAGGAAGTTTTCATGAGAGAAGGTTCATCTGAAATGGAATGTAGCCTCCTTTCAGCTGTATAGAAAGAGTCATTAAATAAGGAAGGTGAAATTAAACATCTCAGTGAATGAACAAGGATCTCCCTGGTATAGTGAGGAAGATAAATGCAGATGCCTTTATTTGATGCCAACCATTTGAATCTAGCCTGAGAGAACTGACAGAAAGATATAATCTTTGATCAGAACAATTTCCACCCCTTAAAATGGGGGGGAAAGAGCAAGAGCTTGGCATCGAGGTCACAGGAGTGCCCTGAGAAAGGAAGATTTCCTGATAAAAGGATCACAGGGAATCCAGGAGAATTTATTTGTAAGGACAAAGGCCTAAGGGAAAGAATAAAAGCAGGGTTGTATGGCCTTTTAAATGTCCTTTGAAACAAATGCCATTTTGAAGTTGCCAATACCACACAGGGAGTAAGAAAAAGAAATTTGTCTTGGTGTTCAGCTTGGACAGAGTAGGGAGTAACAGCAGCCAGAGGGGAAAAAATGTTATATTGGGTTTCTCAAAATCACCACCTATATTGCTTTGCAGAGTTCGACTAGTGTGTTACCAAGTACTTCCTAGTTCACTAATTATATTTATAGTCAGGAAGATATAGTAGCAAGTATGTAGCAAATTTTACTGTATAAAATATAATGTAGTAAATTGAGGCAATAAAATATGAATAGTTAGGACTAGTTTTAAAGTGATGCAAGACAAATTTATCTGAGGATTTAGCCAGTTCACAGTTAAAATTCAGTTGGAAAGTGCACTAAAAGTGGATCAAAACTGGATTATTTAGTGTGTGTGACCGCAGCCTTTGACTGAGTAAAGGTTGAGGGTTCACCACTACATGCCAGTTCTTCTCATTCAACAAAGACAGGATCCCTTTCTCCTTTTCTTCTTCTCTCCCGCTTACCTTCTGCTGTTTGGTGACCATGGTGATGAAAAGGCAAGCCAGTAGGGGAAAGGGTTTCTTTGCCTCCATCCTTCCCTCTTCCTTCCACTTCTCTCCCATGGACATGGGTTCAGCAGTAAATTTCACTGTGGGAAATTCACTTCCTAGGATATCTGATGATTGGTGAGAGCTCCCTATCTCTACAGAATACTATACTATTTATATCCTAATGTAATCAGTACAATGTAAGCAAAATCTGAAGATCATTTATCAACATGTCTTATTTTTGTATGTCCTGTCTTTGTCTGGAGAAAGTAAGTAAACCAAAGAAGGGATTTCCTCAAATTATCCTGGAACAAACATGGTTATTTAGAATGGAAAGAAACATGAAGCTGAATGGAATATAGTTTTGTTATAATTTTTAAATTTTTAAGAAGTTATTAATAATTTTTTAATTTAACAATTTTAAACTAACTTCCAGTTCCATTTCAAGTGTTTGAATTAGGAGCAAGCCAGTTAATTAATTTCTAATAGTAGCAACCAGTCTCCTTTTTTTATCTGGCTTGAAGCCTTCTTTTTTCAAATTGGCTGGCAAATGCTCTTTATCTCACATTGCTGGCTCAATTTCTCTCTAGTAGTTCAGGGCTATTTTTGGGCAGGAACACACAGGAACAGAGTTCTGGCTGGCTCCAGAGTTGGGCACGACCAGCAGGAACTCATTAGCATAATAGGCCACACCCAACAGCAGAAACTCATTAGGATTAGGGCTCTGTGGCCTAACATGCAAAGGAGTTCCTGCTACAAAAAAAGCCCTGGGTTTTGACAACAAACAAGGTAAACAGAATAAGAAGTAAAAGGTGGGTGTGGCTGGATGACCACACTTCTGGTAACATGGTGGCTGAGTTCAGACTGGGAATTTGCCCCACTATAGCCACATTTCAGCCACGTTTCCCAAGCAGATTAAAGGAGGCATTCACACAGGCACATCTGCCTGGTGTTCCCCACCCGTAGGCAATCCGTGCTGTTCCCCTTCGCTCCTGGGATTAAAAGATACCTGTTGAAAGTGGTAGCAAATCCTGGAGAGTGCCTTTATCCTGTTGCATTCTGCTTCCCAGAAGTGTGAACACTCAGCTGAAAAGCCGGGAGCAACCTGCGTTGCGCATAAGGCAGCAGCAATATGATTGGCTGTGCTTTGCTCTACTGCCTAATGCGGTGCCGGTGCAATGGGATCCTCCCCAAATTGGCTGGATGCCTATGTTTGTATGAGTGCATTGAGTGCATGAGTGCATATGTGCTCATGCGCTCATACACACATAGGCATCCAGCCAATTTACCAGGAAAAAGCCATTACAGCCGCACCTCTGGGCCAGCAGTCTGAACGCTCCTGCGCACCTCCTCCTGGTATGCTCCCGCATCAGTTGGCCCCATGTGACTGGGAAAACCCAGAACAGTTGTTCCTGGGCTTTTTTGCCATGACTGGCTCCTGCTTCAAACTGCCAGTCTGAACTCAGCCAGTGTGTGGCCTAATATGCTAATAACTTTCTGCAGATGGGTGTGGCCTATTTGCTAATGAGTTTCTGCTGGGCTTTTTCTACAAAAAAAGCCTTGTAGTAGTTTATAGGAGTAACATTTCAGTCTTCTTTTCTATCCGGCTGAAAACCTTCTTTTTAAAGAAGCTGACAAATGCTCTCCACTCTCAAGGTCGAACTGAAACTTTCAAAAAACTATTCTGATCAATTCCATGTAGCTGCATGTTACATACCTCTTTCTTAAAGGTGTAGAACATTGGCAAGATTGCTGAAGGCTGAACTCCTATATAATACATTCACTTTTAAATAAATTTGTATGTAGTCTTTAAATGAACTGGGTTCTATTAAACTATCTTACAGATCCATTTTCAATTATTACAGGTTAACTTCTTTTTTGCTATCTTCAAATTATTCTGGAAACCAACATGGTTATTTGGAATGAAAAGAAACATGAAACTGAATGGATTATTGTTATTATTAATTTCTTTATAATGTATAACTTTTAACTTACTTCTGGTTCCATTGTTGTTTATAATGGTAGCACATAATTCCTCTTTTCTACCTGGCTAAAAGCCTTCTTTTTAATTTGACTGACAATTACTCTCCATCTCTCAAGTTGGAACTCAAACTATTATGATTAAATCCATGCAGCTATATGTTGAATCTCCACAGCTGAACTACTGAAACAGCCCCAGTCCAAATGCATTTTAATAACTTATGTGTCAATATCCCCAACAGAAGATGAGTAAACCAAAGAAGGGATCACAGTTACAGGAAATTATATCAAACAAAGAAACACTGTGATAAAATTGATTGGTGAAATGAATGTATAACGGGTGCTCATTGAGGATGTTGGACTTTTCCTTGAAAATGTTAGAATTTCCTGAGCAATATTGTAAAAAGTTTTAAGTGATCTACAAATTGATGTCCATAGGAATTATTAAATGTTATTGTCAATTTTATCACAGTGTTTCTTTGTTTGATATAATTTGTCTGGAGAAAGGCAGGCATATAAACATTTAAAACAAATATTAATCTGTTACAACTATAAAATAAAAAGCGAGTAGAGAGGCACCTAAATGACCAGCACTACTTGTTGCAGCATAAGTTTTGTATCAATCAGAACTCACTTCATCAGATGCATAAAGTATTCATGCATTAAGCAGAATACTCAAAACTGCCAAGAACGGGAGAGGGACTATATTACAAAGAGAATTTTTTTTTAATTAGACATTATTTCAAACCAGCTTCTCTTTGTTTGCTTCCTTTCTCACTGAGACTCAGAGTGGATTATACAGTGTAAATGAATAACAGTACATATGAAGAGAGATCTAATAAGCACTGTGTAGGTAAATACGGTCAATATGAAGACACAGCTAATGAGTAATATATTATGATTACCAAAATCTGGATGAGCATGGCATATTAGCTATGATACAAAGTGTGGATATAATGATGAGGAATGGTATTACATCAGTAAAAAAACAATTTATCAATCACAGGATTAAATACGAAGCAAACTGATTACACTGCTGGACCTTCTGATGGCACTGGGTATTTTTGGCCACTGTGTGACAGAGTGTTGGACGAAAGGGGCCATTGGCCTGATCCAACATCGGCTTCTCTTATGTTCTTACATTCTATACTCAGATCAGCAGACTCTTTTGCTTTATAAAATACCTTCCTGCTACACTATACCCCTATTATTATTAGGGGAAGGCTCTCCCAAACAACTCTGTTCTACATAGTTTATGAAATGAGAGGAGTGTGGGAGCCCTCCTGATCTCCCATGGCAGGCCATTCCACAAGGTGGGGGCCTAAATAGAGAATGCACATAAATGGGCTGATCTTGTCCATTTGCAGAGTGGTACCTGCAAAAGGCCTTGAACAGACAACTGGAGCTGGTGGTCCTGCAGATGTTAGGGTCTGTGGCCACGAAAGGCTTTGTTTGTGAAAGTCAGTACCATGAAATGAACTCAGTAGCTCATAGGCATCCAATAGAATGACTACAGAATGGGTACAATGTGTATACTTCATCTAGCTCCTGATAATAACTGAATAACTGAGCTATACCAACTGGGGTCGCCAAGATGATTTCCTTGCTAGATCCTATAAAGGGCATTACAGTAGTCTAGTCTTGATGTTCCCATGGCATGAATCCAGGTGGCCAGATGTTACTGGCCATCTTCCAGGCTTAAAGGGGCTAGAAGAAAGCATTTTTTTTTGCAGTTTCATTAACTTTCTTCTCCAGCAGTAACACACACACACAAGATACCTGAGGAATTGTGTGTACTTCATGCACCTTTAGCAGTAATGCACACACACACAAGATACCTGAGGAATTGTGTGTACTTCATGCACCTTTGGGCACTTTCACTCTCAGAGTAGGATTTTGCCCTGGAAGTCAGCTAGCAGAGCAGTTTTCATTTCATTCCTTCATGAATTGCTTTCCTCCCTGGGGGCTAGATTACCCATGCAACGGTCACTTCCAGATTAGATTATTGTAATTCTCTCTATGCAGGGCTTCTCTTGATTCTGTTCTGGAATTGCAGCTAGTGCAGAATGCAGCGGCACAGGTGTTGATGTTGCTGCCTGTGCAGGCACATATCCCCCCGGTGCTGTGTGACCTGCACTGGCTACCTATTGAATTCCAGATCTGTTTCAATGTGTTGGTGCTTATCTTTAAAGCCCTACATGGCCAGGGGCCTGCATATCTTTGAGACCACCTCTCCCCATGTGGGCCTCATGGAATGTTGCATTCTGTTAATCAACATATCCTGGCAGTCCCCGGCCCAAGGGATGTCTGACTTGCCTCAATTAGGGCCAGGACTTTTTCGGTCCCGGCCCCTGCCTGGTGGAATGAGCTACTGTACGAGATTAGGGCCCTGTGGGACCTGTTACAATTCTGCAGGGCCTGCAAGATGGAACTCTTCCACCAGGCCTTTAGTTGAATCAGCAGGCATCCATTTGATTAGGCCTTTCGCTCAGTGACCATAGATCCTGGAAGCCAGACTGGGACCACATTATTTGCCATTGAGGTGCATTGTTGTTTTAATGCTGATGTTTTATAATGATGGTTTTATGGATTTTAATTGATTACTGTAATATGTTTTTAAATTTGTAAATCTGCATTAATTGCAGATACGTATGTGTTGGTACCTGCACTGAGCCTACAATGTTGGGAGGGTGGGCTATAAATCTAATGAAATGAATGAATGAATGAATGAATGAATGAATGAATGAATGAATGAATGAAATGGGCTCTTGCTCCTCCAGCTGTTGACACTATAATAGGAAAGTCACTAACTCCCCTGCCTCAGCAGGGAGAGCAAGGTATAAATCTAAGAAATAATAAATAACTCAAGCACTAAGCCTCCAACCTTGGTGGTGGAATGAAAATGATTGAAGAGTCTTTCCATCTTGCATTGTTTCTCTTACCTGCAACTGCTTTTGTCACAGGTAGAGGTACAAGCTTCTGTTCTGCTTTGGTGCTGAGTGTTGCAGTGGCCATCATGCCACTGGACCTGGCTTGGTGCTAGCATCAACCACTGGACCTGGCCTGGTCCAGCCCAGTGCTGACAGCCATCATGTAACTCAGCCAGACTTTTCCCAGGAGGAGGCTGCCAAGGGTAGAGAGGGAGGGAAGGCTGAAGACAGGAGGTCAGATAAAGGTAGGTTAGCTGGTAAGTGAGAAGGAGAAAAGGAAGCAGGAAAAAGGGAGAAGTTATGGGAGCTGCCAGGGAAGGGAAACAGGAAAAAGTCTGTGAGTGAGATACAGGGAAAAATGAGATGCCTCCCTTAAGTCCTTATGGGTTTCCTCACTCAAGTCTTTGCAGGTTCCCACTTGTATATAACTATTCTAGAATCTCTTTCAATGAGCCATTTTTTCCAAGTGATCACTGAGGATCAACCTTGCCCTGTGCAATTCTTTGTTCAGTATCTCAGTTTCAATCATTATGCATCAAAGAGCTGTTGCCACTGCAAGTTGTAGCTACTGCCTACAACAGGTTATGTTGTAATCTCAAAGAGAATTGCTGTCAGTGTCACAGTCTGGTTAGGACCATAAAGACCTGGCAGAAAGAGAGCCAACAGTACAGTTAAGAAAGAAGCAAAGTTTATATTCTAAGCAAATTGCCCCAAGTTTCTGGAACTGTAAAAAGTAGATAGAGGGATGAAGGGATAACGAGAGCAATCCTAAACAAGTTTACACAGAATCCTACTCAGGTCTATTCAATGAGCTTACTCCCAGGAAAATGTTGGTAGTATTGCATTATAAAAACACCAATTCAAGTAAGAAGCTCAAAGTCAGGAAATATTTCAGATAATGGAAGAGTAGTTAACTTGGAGATGTAGAATAGAAACAGTGCTACTTTAGATAATACTTTGGAGAGTGTATGATGAATACTAGTCTATTAGTTATGATAATATGTATAGCAGATGTAAACAGCTGAGCATCAGACACTGTGCTACCTCTTTCTGGGATGATGAAATTTCAAATTAAATAAATGAGTATGTAATATGGCTGCTTTGCAGAACTTTGTTATGCAAGGAAAACAGCTCTAAATTGATTTCTCCACTTTGTGGATGACTTGCAGCAGGCAATTCACCGTTTGTAATAATCCTTATATATAAAAGGATTTTCGTCATACCTTATATGGTGAAAATGCGCGCCGGAATCAGTTGGCTGAGGGACCTGTCAGTCAGAGACAGGGTCCCTTGCCACTGGCTGCCTTGCTTGCCTGCGTTGCTGCCATTGGCCCGCCAGCTGCCGCTCAAGACTGCTGGTGTGCCATTGGCTGGGAGGCGGGAGGCGAACGCTGCGAGCGAACACCGCCACCAGGAGCCAGGGAAGGGAGGCTGCGATGCCAGCCGACGGTGCTGGCCGGGGAGCGAGCCAGGGCCAGTGCCAGGGGGACGTTGCAGCCCCGGAGAGACGGAGTCTCAGCGAGAGGGACAGCGGAGGCTGGGGACGGCGGGTGAGCTCCTTCCCCAATGGCCGCCAGATACGCCTGCCTCCAGCACCTTCTTCGCGGGAAGGGGGCCTGTCTAGCGCCCGTTGTCTCGGTTCCACAACGGGCTTCCCTTCCTAGTATTGAGATATATGTTGTCTGTGCAGCAGATATGTATTATTTCTGGTCAACAACATGATTTGTCATCTAGATTTCATAAATATTTACCAACCTTGGGTACTTCTGTTCTTTCACATGATTTGTTTGTTGATGTTTTTATGTACCATTCTGTAAGGTTTAGGGAATGAACTTTAAGCAATTTATCTAGATAAGCGTCTATGTGTGTTTGTGTAAAAAGAAGTCTATTATCATGCAAAACTATTATTAGGTTGGTTCCTAATGGAACCAAATGGAATGCTACTCATAGATGTCTTCTGTCTTCTCCAGCGAGCCCCCACATAATCCCCAAAAAGTCTAATGTTGGAAGAAGAGGCATCCTGGACAAAATACCATGGAGCACACCTCCACTTCTAACTTCAGTAGGGTGATTTCACCTGACTCTACTTTCTCAGTTCAACCTTACATGTACAAAGCTCTCAGCATTTCAAGCATAATAGGGGTTGCTGGAGAAGAGTGGTGATAAAGATGAAAATATTTTTGCTTGGATTTGTAGGATCCAATCCAGAATTCTTATTTTGAAAAAGTGCTTCATAAGTGTTATCTTTATTTTAAAATCTCATAATCAAAATTTGACTTTTATTCTTACCTATCCAAATGCATATACTAGTATAATGCCTTAATAGATGGGATTTAAATAGATAAAAATGGGGAAATGACTAGGTTCAGGTTATTTTTAGGACTGAAGTATTCCTGTCTCCAAGCCATACAGTTCACAAGCTTCATTGCCTTCTGTAAGATAAAATGTGTCTTGTGCCTCTACTTTTGCATAAGTATCTGGGCCACGGTTATAATTTCTCTTAATACCATGTGAAAATGTATTAAAATTCAGTGCAATACAAATCTTATATGTAGTTTATTTTGTTATAAACAATATGTATATACAGCAAATTGCAGAAAATGCCTTTTCTCCTGAATAATCATCCAGTTTTTTTAAAAAATCACCATTTTTGATGAGGGCAAGGAGTCAGAGTCAATTATTAGCCCTTTTCAGACAGTCCCAGAATAAATAATGATTGTTCACTGTGATCACAGCACCAAGCGTCATTCTGACCAGCATTCCATTGGAAAAGTATATATGGAAGTTATGTGTTTAAGGAACTCTCCCCGCAGCTGAAAACCTTGAAAAAGCAAAAAATTGATATGAAAACAGTGATAGGCACATAAATGCTATGTATACATTTCAGGAAATGTGCAGAAATTTTAGGTGGAATTTACTAGTGAAATCTTCATACCCATAGGGTTGTCAGGTACCCCCATGTCCACCGGCTAGATCCAGGTTGGGAAACTCCTGGAGATTTGGGGATGGAGCCTGGGGAGGACAGGGACTTCAGCAGGGTATGATGCCATAGAGTTCACCTTCCAAAGCATACATTTTCTCCAGGAGAATGGAACTCTGTAGTCTAGAGATGAGCTGTAATTCCAGGGGATCCCCAGGCTCTACCTGGTGGATGGCATCCCTACCTAAGAAAGTCAGAAACAATCTTTAAGTTGATAATGGACTTCACTTTTTTCTTGAAATTTTATTATGGACACATTTTTTTATTTATCTGTGCAGAATTAAGTTAGGTGTCATTTTGAAGTAAATTTCATTTTCCACTATTTATCTGCTTTGAAAATCAGAAAGGTAGTGTCACATATATGACCTTATGGATTCTAAGCATTTCAAAATCTAAGGCTTAACTCTTAAAGCAGCTGTCTTTTTATCGTAAATCAAAATTACAAATATGTAGGGAAAGTGCTGTGCATCTATTTTTAAAAAAACTGTGAATTAAAATAAGAGTAAATGAATGAGGGGTCAGTTATCAATTACACTGGATCAAAACAAAAATATCATGCATAATTATACCGATGTTCAGGTACATTATTGAATTCTTATTAAATGATCACAGGATATCACCTAGTATTTTCAGTAATAAATGTGTCACCTCCGATATTCAAACCTTAAATGTATGCATAAGCCCCTCATATCAGAGCCTCAAAAATTTAATTAACTTGTTCGGTAGCTTGAAATGTAGAGCCAAATATGACTCATAGAGCAGAATGGATTAAAGCATAGGACATTGTAATTAAATCTTACTTTTACATCTTGTTACCACAAAGCTACATTGAAATATTGGATCATATTACAATCTTCATGTGTTAATTACAGTTTTCACTTGATAGTTTATAGCATATGCAAATTATTATCATAAGCTTTACTGTACTGAATACAGATAATTATTTCTCATCCCTTAATACCTAAAATCTTAAAATCAACCCAAGGTATAATCTGAAAATGTGGTGTTCTCCCAGCCCTGAGTCCACATAAACAGCATATGAATGATACAAGCAATGTAAGTATAAGAACTCACTTGGAGTCTTCTCTCAGCCTATACTGAGCCAAATAAATACCCAAATAAATACCTTATTGGTATTTGGAGGGTATTTATTCAGCTGAATACAGATCAGAGATCAGTACTCAGCTACCTAAGTAGCCATGCCCAAATAAAAGCCATGATAGAGCAACTCAGTGAGTGAAATCAGCAAGCATTTAAACTTTAAATGCTCTCTGAGTTCATTTCACTCACCGAGTATAAATGCTTGCTCAGTTCACTCGCTGAGTTGTGCCATCATGGTGGCACAACTCAGCAAGTGAGCTTAGAAGGGATTTAAACTTTAAATGTTCTCTGACTCCACTCGCAGAGTTGCGCTACTGCAGCGGCACAACTCAGTGAGTGAACTTAGCAAGCATTTAAAGTTTAAATCCATTCGCCATTATACCCTGTGGGGACGGTCCCCATAAGGTATAATGGAGCCGAATACATTTGGCAATCCTGATTATTTCCTGAATCCCAATATCATACCAATATTAAGATTCAGGAATATCGAGAAATACCAATATTTTTCAGGTTCAGTACACATGAACCTGAAAAATACCGATTTTTTCACACCCCTAGAACTTACCATAGAAACCTTACTCTTATCCGGTAACCATTTGTTGCATAACTGTTGCATACACCTGCCTTTAGCCTTTTTAAGAAATGTGGATTGCAAATACTATTAATATATAAACAAATGTGCAGCCAGAACCAGTCATTCACTTTGATGGAGGGACATTTCTGGGCATACATCCCTTTATATTCTGTGGACTTATCTAAGTTAGATACTGTATTAACTTACAAGCAGCAACCTGCAAGGATTTGCAATAAGCATCTCATTTCCCCCTCCTCCACTATGTCCTCATTCCCTGTCCTGAAAGCCTCCATAGCCTCTCCATTTTTTCCGCTTCATTCTCTCCTTCTAGGATTGCCAACCTCCAGGTAGGTTCTGGTAAACTCCTGGAATCACAGCAGATCTCCCAACTGCAGAGATCAGCTGGAAATCAGTTCTAATTCAGAGTGATCTTCAGCCCCCGCCTCCCCCAGAGGATGGCAGCCCTAGTTCCCCTGGAGGAAATGGCTGCTTTGGAGGATGCAGTATACCTTCTGAGGTATAATCCCCTCCTCAAACGCCAGCCTTCCCAGGCTCAATTCCCATATCTCCATGAATTTCCTAACCTGGATGTGGCAACTCTATCACCTTCCCATCCAACAGCCAATCTACCTTTATCTATATCTTAAGCTTTCCTCTCACCCCCTCCACTGGCAGCCTCTTTCTTCTTTCCCTCCCACAGCAACCCCCAATATCATCTCCCCTGTTCCTATCTCATTTTCTCCTTTCCAGCCATTCACCAGCCTGCCTTTTATCTGCCTCCCATCTTCACTTATATGTATTATCTGTTTACTTCATTTATACCCCACCTTTTTGGCTAAACATTAGGAAGAACTTTCTGACAATTAGAGCAGTTCCTCAGTGGAACAGGCTTCCTCAGGAGGTGGTGGGCTCTCCTTCTTTGGAGGTTTTCAAACAGAGGCTAGATGGCCATCTGACTGCAATGCTGATTCTGTGAACTTAGGCAAATCATGTGAGCGAGGGCAGAAAGGGTTGCATCAGTGCTTAGTTCTTGTAGTCCTTTCATACATGCCCAGGGAAATGCTGATTGCCCCTTTGGGGTCAGGAAGCAATTTTTTCTCCAGGCTAGTTTAGCCAGGGATCCTAGAGGGTTTTTGTCATCTTCTGGGCATGGAACAGGAGTCACTGGAAGGAAGGGGATAGGTATTTGTGCAGGAGGTTGGACTAGATGACTCTGGAGATCCCTTTCAACTCTATGATTCTATGATTCTCCACAGTGTGGACTAAAGCAGCTTACATTATTCTTCTCTTATCCTTTTATCCGCACAACTCTGTGAGGTAGGCCAAGCTGAAAGTATGTGACTGGTCCAGTGAGCTTCCACAGCAAGATGGGGATTTGAACCTGGGTCTCCCAGAACCTGCTCTGAACCTCTGTTATACCACACTGGTTTTCATAGGATGGCTGCTATTGAACAGCAGCAAGCAGCTAGGCCTAGTTGAGTCACGCAAGTCACTAAAGGCTGCTGCCAGGCCTAGGTTTGCCAACCTCCAGGTGGGAACTATAGATCTTCCAGAATTACAACTAAACTCTGAAGAACACAGACCTGTCCCCCTGGAGAAAATGGCTGTTCTGGAGGTTGGACTCTGTTGCATTATATTCAGCTGAAGCCTCTCCCCTCCCCAAACCCTGCCCTTCTCAGACTCCACCACAAAATCTCCAGGAATTTCCCAAGCTGGAGCTGGCAAACCTAGTTAGACCTGGCTCCAATGAGTCCTCCCTAAAAGGGCAAAGTGGGCCTGGAAAGGACCCTGCCTTTTTCTCACATAAACCCAGTCTGGGATACTGTAGTTGCCTAGCAACAGCTACTGAGGGAATCTGTTGCTTAAAGTCTCAGGAGCTCTTCTTATCATTTTGGCACTTTTTATACTATCATGTATTCTTTACACTCCCCCCCCCCATATTTTTCTGTAAATCTGGGGCCCTTTTCCAGTTTGTAGAAAGATCTGTCTTACCCATTAACAGCTCCAGTCATCAGATTTAAGTATTCAACGATTTGGCCAACTTGGTTATTAGTATATCGATGTATCCATCTAAAATGAATTTGAAAAACAATATTATTTTAAACATATTAGCTTATTGCTGAACTTTGCTTTGTGAAACACACAAAAAATGAAATACACAGATGTAGTAATAACCACAAAGCATTTTCAACTGTGGTAAAATCTAATTTTATAACAAACAACAAGACTGAAACAAGCTTCCCTCTTCTAACCAATATTTCAGATAGTTTTGAGGGTTTTTTAATAACATGTTTTATTCAGTGTGCAAAATCAGAACAGAAAGGCTCTTTTGAATTGTCTTCCGCAAATATATGCATCTTGAGCTTAAGTAATATACAGGGAGGAGATCTCTGGACATATTAAAAATTTTTCCAGGCAAGTATCCTTTGATTAACTACTAAAGATAGTTTTACTTGGAATTAAAGATACATGCCTATTACCTAGTCTAGCTTTGTAATGGATTGTAAATGTCTACTGACATCCAGAGATAAGAAACAACTGTTCTAAGCATTTGAGTTTTTGCCCGGAATGAGATGATGGTTCTTTGAGCAAAGTCATAAAAGCTACCATACATTGTCAATTCAATTTTAGGCAAGACTGACATCATCAAACAGAGAAAAAAAGGCATGATGGACAGCCTCAGCATAATCTATTGAAGGAACACTAAATCCAATTATGTAGAACATCATAAATTGTTTGTTCTTTTCAAAGCATTTAGTTCAGAGACAATGACTGTTTCCTTCACTAAAAACATATTAAAACTATTTAGGTGTGTAAGATTCTTGAAATGTTATTGTCCATTGTGAAAAAATAATGCAACTTCAAGTAACACTACAGAAACCAATTTCCCTCCTCCCCTAACGTAAATTTAAAACATTCTATGAAACAAACAACAGATAAAATGCCTGCAGAATACAACTTGTTTCAGTTTTTCTGGAAAGTATGAATAATGTGTAGCCACATACACCATCTTCTGTATTAAACAGAAAGTAAGACTTATATCCATTGAAACCTTTGCAACAGTACATGGAATAATATCTTAAGAATTGCATGGAACCACATTTGTCTGCCCAAAGCAGTCCCTTTTTAAATAGGTAAAATCACTTCCTCATTACTGTGCCTATGTGATGTGCTAGACAATGCCACCTTGGGATGCTTCCTACCACTGTTCTCTAGAAAGTCTTCAGCTGTGCTTGAATGAGATCATTGTTTTACTCTAAAATATAGAACTATAGCATCTCGTGAAGATATATATTTTAAAAACTCTGAAATTCAACAGGCTGAAACATCACAAGATACAATTGTTTATAAAAGAGTGTTTGAACTTTATTTAAACCATAATACTTTTAATTTCCAGCATTTGAAATCATGTTCAAACCATAGAGATTTTTTAAGCATGGAAGCAATAATGGAATTGTTCTGTGTAAAAGAATAAGGAACATAGTGAAATGGCAAGTCTTCCCATCTTTGATAGCAAACCAGAATGAATGATAAGAAACATTAATCAAGAAGAAATTATGGAAAAAATGTAGCACAGTGACAGCCAGAGAAACTTTTAAAAGGTGTGCACCAGAAAGGCAGGCAGCATGCTTCTTCAATTTCTTATCTTTTCTTTAAGTTTAGTAGGTGAAGAGTTTTTGCATTTATCTCTGCAGCTGAATGAGTTCAATTTCATTCAGATTAGAGCGGAAATTTCTGAACAGCAGGTTAATCCTTCCTGGCTTCATGGGCAACTGAGCAAACAGACCCATATCAGCGTGGCCAAGTGTAAAATTGTAATTCCAGAGATTAATGTTGTCTTTCCTGTTTGCTTTGAACTTGACCTCCATGTCTCTTTTATTTGATTTTTTGTTTTGTTTTTTGTTTTTGTTTTGTTTTGTTAACAGCTTCTGTCCAGGGCCCCTGGGAGAGGGCAATATCTCCAAACAAAGTGCCCTACTACATCAAGTAAGTATTAAACTGTTATTATTAACTACTAAGTGCTGTCATTCTTAGCTAGTTATCATTGTTTTCCTTGAATAATTCTACACTTCTACTGGTTCAATCATTCTGGTTCAAACTGAATATTTCAAACCTGCTCCAGTATCTACCATGTGTGTGTCTGTGTGTGTGTGTGAGAGAGAGAGAATTGTGTTAAAGTATATGTCAACTCTATACATTTAGAATTCAGTGAGAAAGTTAGACTTCATGAGTAATCAGATTAATGTGAACTGGTCTTTTGTTTGACTAGATATGTGTGTTCAACTACCATTGCTTTTAACATGGCATATTACCTTGCTGATTGACAGTAAAAAACAACAACAACCAACTTTAAAAGTAATTGTTCCCCAAGTCTATTCCAGCTGGAATCCTTGAAAGAGTCTTGCTGACTAGGAAGCAGTTTTTCAATGAGATCAAGGTATAACCTTCTCCCTCCAAAAATTGCTATGTGTGTCTGTGAGGGAAAGGTTTTGGTTTTGTTTTCTCTAGGGACAAAACACATGGCTTAGTAATGGGGAATTTTTCACTCTGCCTTCATTATGGATTGATCATTATCTTATGTGATACACTTGGAACCTCAGCAATGGTGTGGAGTCAGTTAGGATAGTCTTTCTAAGGGGCTGATGGGTTCAGATAGTTTTCTGATATCTCTTAGAGATTTTCTGGTCAGCAAAGCTGATGCTCCTGTCACAGCACTGGTCAATCTGTGGAATGCAGAGATGAACCAGGCTGCAGAAACAATTGATCCAGAGAACCCTCTTTCCCTCCGCAGGGCCTGGAATGCCCACTGGTTTACTGAGGAGCTTGAATCAATGAAGTGGCTGGGCAGATGGTCAAAATGGTTGAAGAACATTCAGAGTTAATGTGACAGCAACACAGCTGAGAGCATACTCTGTGTGGCAGTGATGGCAGCAAACCAAGTGTACTTCTCTGCCACTATTGTCTCTCAGTAAGAAGGGGGTTTATTTTATAACTATATTCAAAACAAGACAGTAAGCAGTTGGAGTTCTGGAAAACACAGAACAGCAGATTTTTTACAAAGTTTCTGCTGGCTAAAAAGTTACAAGCTCTCCATAACTCCCTTTTTTTGGTGGGGTGGGCCAAGTAATTCAGGCACGGAGAGTAAGTAAGGCCCTCATGTCTTTCATGCTGATAGTTCAACCCACAGACCTCAGGGTGCAGTATTTCCCAGACTATGTTTCTGACTGTCTGAATGAAGGGCAATTTCTTCATACAGGAATCAAAAAATGTTGCTCTCTTTTAAAAGTTCTCTCCAAAAGAAATCTGGCCCAGATTTGTGTGTGAGACTTTTGGGGACTACCTGCAAAGCTTGTGAGTTGTGCACAGGAAGAGGATGTAAGAAGTGACAGACCAGAGAAATATCTCCTTTGATCCTCAATTAACTGAAGCATTAACAGTCCGTTGTGACATCAGGCTAAATGATAGATTTTGGAGGTAAGAAAGGGAAGAGAGTTACCTTTCCAATATTCCAACAAAAGAAATACCCAAGTATGAAGGGAGACACAGTGGAAGTGAAGAAATATTAAATAAATCCAACTGACACCATAAAAATTAAGCATGTAATGAAAATCACAGTACAAACAATAATTCAATATTCATACAATGTATTAACACGAAAACTAGGGTTTCCGCCCCCTGATTTCAGGCCCCCAAATCCACTGTCAGCCACCTGGCTGGCAGGGGAGCCCTGCCATGCCTGATGTGCCTGGTGCAATGATGTCACCCAGAGGTGATATCATCATAACAGCATTTGGCTAAAAACAATATGGTAACCATAGAGTTCTTGGCCAAATGCTAGCACATTCCTCCCTGCAACGTGCCAGCACGATGACATCACTTCTAGGTGACATCATCACAGCACACATGCTAAGCACACATGCAAGAACATCCAGGAGAGTGGACTGGAGCCCCCTGCCAGCAAAAGGTAGGGACCTGGCAACCCTAACTAAAACATACACCAAAGGACATAGGCACAATGTCATCAATGAACCTCTGCAGAAAGACCATACATAGAAGGACTGGAACAACAATGGAATAGAATGATATCTACTAGCAAGTCTTTTTAATATACAATCTTTCTCAGATCCAAAGCATGTTCTTCTCTTTTTCCCCCCTGTAAACTTGTTATTACCAACTCATGTGCTGAAAAACTCTTACAAAGACACAATGTGACTAAGTATTCCACACTTACTTTCAAGAAATTCAAGGTTTGAGTTCATCCTGGAGATGAGCTTTAAACATACCTATGTGACTTGCCCATCTTGGGAGAATGGAAGAACATTTTTTGTTTGTTTTGGTTGGGGGGGGTTGTTCATTTTTGGATCAGGTAAAAACACATAATCATACACTGTTCTTTTTGCCCCAAGAACAGTGTTCATACATAACAGCATCAATGCAGCATTAATTGCTTGTTTTTTACCACTTCCTAGCTGATCCAGACTTAATTAGAACATACAAGGTAACCCCTGCAGATGAAAAAAATTCAAATAAATGTGTTAGTTGAATTGACTGTAAAACTGTCTGCTTGAACATGATCTACAGCAGGGGGGTCAAATCCATTTGTTATGACTGCGGGATCTGACATAAATGAGACCTTGTCAGGCAGGGCCATGTGTGTCATAAACTGTAATGTCCGGTAGCAGAGATATAATTTTATAAAGGGCACAAACAAAGTCAATTAAAGATTGTTTGTACTTAAAATAAAAACATGCTTAAAACATTAGCACTCTTGCAATATTTTGTTTATTTAAAAGTCTCTAATAATTGACACCTCTTGCTCTGAATTCTTGCATCAAAATGTCTGGGCTGTAGCAATCTTGAGTGTGCTGTTCAGGTGTGTATTTGTAAGCTGCAAACCTACTTTTGATTTATTGACATTCATTACAGAAATCTCATGGTCAGTGCTCTGAGCCTAGGACCCAGGGGAAAACATGAAACGGATGGGTATTGTAAGCTTTTGTACATAACTTGCTTCATGTGCTGGACAAGAACATGTGGAGGAATCCTGACACAGACTGAGGGCTATGTTTACAAAACTATAGTCTTCCCAAAAAAATAACTGCAATTCCTATGAGGCAGTGCAAGAACAGAGAGACAGCCATGTATAGTGATCAGTATCAGCCTGCTATCTGGGAAGTCTAGGTTCAAAATCTCCAGTCTACCAAGGAGATATGCTGGGTGAACTTGGTCTGGACACACTCTCAGCCTGATTCACCTCACTGACTTATTATTCCTCATCTAAATAGTTCACATTGCTTTCCTACTGAATAAGACTGCATCATGAGGGCATGAATACAGTGAAAAAGGAGAGGCAAACCCAGTTGCACCTAGGAGAGCCACAGCATAATGAGCCCAACAACACAGACACAGCATAACAAGCCCAACAAAATACACACACATTGTTGCAAGGCATACAAAAGCTCATACCTTGAATAAGACTTTGTTGGTCTTAAAGGTGCTTTGTATTTCTCCCATGCAATTGAGGCAGCCAAACAAAGGGGAGGAAGGGGAGGAGCCTCAGCCAGTGGAAGGGAAGAAAGACTTGCCTTTGTCTCCTGTGTGAGTGAGAGAGCCTGGCCAGAAAGCAAGCTCTGGCTTGTTCCCTCTCTTCCCCTGGAAGGAGGAGGGGGGGAGGAGCCTCAACAAATGCAGAGGACAGAGGCTTGCCTATCTATCGCTCCTGTGTGATTGAGACAGTTTGGCAAGGCAAGCTGCGATGCAGCAGTAACAGAACTGGAGAAGGAAGCAGGAGAGAGCCAGTTGCTCAAGGCCAGATAAGAGCCCTGTGGGTGGTGGATCCAGCCCATGGGTCATGTGTTTGACACCCCTGGCATATAACTTCCTTGATTGATACCTCAGGCCAAAGTGCTGTAAAATCAAGAGAAATAATAGAATATGAATTAGGTGTATTAGCATCAGAAAATACCCACTTGAAATGGTTTTCCCATGTCAAGGGGGCAATACAGCATGGGATTTTAAAATCTGGATTAATAGAAGTGTTAACAATAGACCAGAAGGCTTAAATAATAATAATAGCTGAAATGAGACACCCTCATTCCTTACTCAAGGCCGTCTGTCTCCTCGTCTTAATCAGCTCTCTGTATATTTTATTCAGTTCCATCAACTCTTAGAGAACTGATATTGTGCAGTTACTTTTAAACTCATGATGCTTCTGCTGAATATGCCTCTTATTATTCTGCAGTCACTATTAAACCAGCTATTCCTCTTGGCTTCAAAAGATGTCATATCATTTTTTTTCCAAACAGAGAGGTCTAAACAGTTCTAACACTTCATGCAAGTTATAAAAAAGAGTTGGAAACTGAATCTGACTGCAGATCCCTGTTAACTAAGCTGTTACAAAGAATGGAACTCATTATAGTTTGAGCCTTATCACTAGAAGAAGAAGAGATTGGATTTATACCCCGCCCTTCATTGCCCAAAGACGTCTCAGAGCAGCTTACAAACACCTTTCCCTCCCCCTCCCCACAACAGACACCCTGTGAGGTAGGTGGGGTTGAGAGAACTTCTGACAGAAACTGCTCTTTTTCAAGAACAGCTGTGCCAGTGCTTGTGACTGACCCAAGGTCACATCAGCAGGTGCAAGTGGAGGATGGGGAATCGAACCCGGTTCTCCCAGTTTAGAGTCCGCGCACTTAACCACTACACCAAACTGGCTCCTACAGTTAGAGCTCCCAGAGTTAGAGCTCCATCATAACAACCAAACTTTATTTTGATTTGGGGAGAAAGAAAAGCTTTGTGCTGGAGCAGAATAGTGCTCCAAAGAGAAGTCTGTAGGAAAAGGACTGGGAGATGACCACTTCCCATAAAATTACCAACTTTTAAATGCTTTAAGTAGGAAAGATGTTCAAATGGAGCCAGAATGTAATCTATTATGCTGGCTCCTCTGGGGCTCACATAAGTAAAATCACCAGCTCCATCAACATCTAAATAACCATTCAATGGAATAAAATTTCTCTGGATTACAAATTTAGTCAACTCTAAACCACTGGAGAGAAGAGTATAAACATCACTGCCAGTCCTTGCATTGAAATCACCCGCTAATACTAGAGGGATTCCCAGAAATTGGGCATGCATGTTGTCAACAGGCAGGCCCATTTTTGAACCATTATGGGAGATTATAGATTGAAGAGAGAATAACTGTCAAACCATCCAATTTTAATGAAAAAGCAATGTTCAAGTCATCTGTCACAAAGAGATCAAAAGATCTAATATTCAAACTGGATGAAATTAAACAAGCCAAACCCCTCCATTGCCTACCCGCCCTTGGACTGATGGACACTCTCTGGAAAAAAGTGAAGTAACCAGGAAAAATAGGTAATAATCCCTGAGGTATTGAAAGCTGACCCAGAGTGGTGGGCCTCCCCATTAGCTGCTCTTTTCACCATGGTAAATAAGACTGACCAGATGCCAGTAGCTTGGACCAATGCAATAATTATTCCCATCTACAAAAATGTTTGTCATCTTAATCCCTCTAATTTTAGACCAATTAGTCCTTTATCTGTCATTGGGAAACTTTATGTTAAATTTTTACAAACTAAGCTCAGCGCCTGGATGTTATCTAGTAAAATTTTAGGACCAGAACAGGTGGGTTTCTGCCAGGGGAAGTCAGCTCTGGACCACTGTTTAATCCTTGCTCATTTGATCAATAAGTACACAAGAAGGAAAACATCTAAATTGTATATTGCCTTTTTAGACCTTAAAGGGGCTTTTGATTCTGTTTCAAGGGAACTTCTCTGGGTAAAGCTCGAGGGGATGTCTTTAGATAAGAGGCTATTTTTTCTTATTAAAATACTTCACACCTCCACATCCTGTCAGGTATTCTTTGTCTGGGAAACTTTCCCCAAAGTTCCTTATTAGCAAAGGGGCAAAGCAGGGGTGCATTTTAGCCCTGTTTGTTTAACATTTTTTTAAATGACCTTGCCCCTTTTTTGTCATTAGTTGATGGCCATAGCCCTAGACTTGGCTCTGCTCTTATTCCCTTGTTATTATATGTGGATGACATGGTTCTTTTGTCTACTTCCCATGTTGGATTAAACTGCTTATTGAACTGTTGCCATGAATATTGTGTCATTAACAGATTGGAGATGAATTATGAAAAATCAAAGGTACTGGTCTTTCCCTATTCTCAAAAATCATATAAGTGGATTATTAATGGTAACAAACTTGAACAGGTTAAGCACTTCAAATATTTGGGCATCTATTTCCAATCTAATGCTACTTGGACCTACCATTGCAGAATGGCTATTAATGTAGCTAAAGTTAAAGCTGCAGCAATTTCTCACTTTTATGTTTCTGTTCGAGGTAACCAATATGTGCCAGCTGCACTTAAAGCCTTTATTGCTAAAACTGGAGCTCAATTATTGTATGGTGTACCTCTTTGGATTAACGCAATTGACATTTCAGTTGAACATGTCCACTCTGCCTTTTTATGAAAGATCATGGGGTTATCTATGTGTGTTCCATATGCTGCTTTATGTTTGGAGTGCAGTCAGAATTTGTTGGCTACTAAGGCATGGATCCACACCATTAAATTTTGGTTACAATTCCATTTCAACTCTGACTCCTTTAGTTATATGTACCAACTACTTTCTGACTCTTTTAATTCTAGTTGGCTAGCCTACATCGAAGCCAAAATAAGTTCCCTGAATTTATCCTTAGAATCCTTATTTTTGCTTTCTGAGTCTGAGGCTTTTTAAAAAATAAAATCTTGTTTAATGGGTTCAGAGTTACAAACTTTCTATAGCCTAGCTAACAGAACCTGTTCTCCCTTAAACTTAGGGATTGTTCCAAATGCAAACCTACCAGCTGTATACTTCTATCAACTCGTAGCTCCAAATTTGCATAGAGCCATCTCCTTGGCTAGATTTAATGTTCTTCCTTCAGCTATCTTATCTGGCAGATTCCAAGGGATTCCATATCCTAGCAGGTGCTGTCCTTGTATGAAGGACTGTGTCAAAACTGTCTCCCATGTTATCCCCCAGTGCCCTCTCTGTCTGGTGTCCTGTCGGTATCTTTTATATTCCATATTAGCCCAACTTTTAGAGACCTCTGATGATTTTAAGGTCCTTTTCTTGCTTGATAATCCAGATACAGAAATAACTGAAATAGTAGCAAAGTTTCTTTGCAGTGCTATGTTTATATGTCCTGATAAGTAATACTATGAATTAGGTTTTATTATGCTGTTACTCGGGGGGGGGGGAGGTTATCCTGTAGTTCTAATTTTACTCTGCACGGATTTTGTATTTTCCTAATCTGCAATCTATTATATCTATATGTATATGCCAATAAAGGCTTGTCTGTCAGACTTCCAGTTAATGGCGATTCAAAAGCAGATGTGCCTCTGGGGCAATCCTGGGGCATGATCTGCACACTAGCGGTTCTGGAGGGGGGGCGAGTGATCACTACCTCCCGGGAGCCTTGGTGAAAAGGTTCCCAGCCAAGGGGCTTTTGAGGGGCTGCCTCTTCGCCAGCATGTTGCTGGGGAATTGAGGCGCTCCTCCACCCCGATGGTCCGACTGCTATATGTCCACATGGAACTAGAGCTGCCGGCTGGGACAAGCGGCAGAGATCGAGCGATTAAATGGATGCAAGTGAACTTGCAAGATGAGCAATGAGCAGTGAGTTAAGTAAAAGTGAAAAATTGGCATTTTAAAAAGAAAACACCCCCCTTGGTAGCACCGTGGGAAGCGAATGGGGGAGGGGCCCCTCCCACATTTGTTTGTTGTTGTTTAGTCACACAGTTGAGTCCGACTCTTCGCGACCCCATGGACCAGATTACGCCAGGCCCTCCTGTCTTCCGCTGTCCGCTGAAGTTTGCTCAATTTCATGTTCATTGCATCAATGACACTGTCTAACCATCTCATCCTTTGCCGTCCCCTTCTTCTTTGACCTTCAATCTTTCCCAGCATCAGGGTCTTCTCCAGTGAATGCTCCCTTCTCATTTGGTGGCCAAAGTATTTGAGCTTCAGCTTCAGGATCTGGCCTTCAAGGGAACAGTCAGGGTTGATTTCTTTTAGGATTGACTGATTTGATCTCCTTGCAGTCCAAGGGACTCTCAAGAGTCTTCTCCAGCACCATAGTTCAAAAGAATCTATTCTTCGGCGCTCGGCCTTCCTTATAGTCCAACTCTCGCAGCCATACATTACTACGGGGAATACCATTGCTTTGACCATGCGGACTTTTGTTGGCAAGGTGATGTCTCTGCTTTTTTACATGCTGTTTAGGTTTGCCATCGCTTTCCTCCCAAGGAGCAGGCGTCTTTTAATTTCATGGCTGCAGTCACCATCTGCAGTGATCTGGGATCCTAGGAACGTGAAGTCTGTCACTACTTCTACGACTTCCCCTTCTATTTGCCAAGGAGTGATGGGGCCAGATGCCATGATCTTAGTTTTTTTGATGTTGAGCTTCAAACCCACTTTTGCGCTCTCCTCTTTCACCCTGAGCAAGAGGCTCTTTAGGACCTCTTCACTTTCTGCCATCAGGGTGGTATCGTCTGCATATCTGAGGTTATTGATCTTTTCCCCAGCAATCTTAACTCCAGCTTGTGATTCATCCAGGCCAGCATTTCGCATGATGTACTCTGCATATAAATTAAATAAGCAAGGTGACAATATACATCCTTGTCGTACTCCTTTTCCTATGCTAAACCAATCAGTTGTTCCATATCCGGTTCTAACTGTTGCTTCTTGACCCTTATACAGGTTTCTCAGGAGACATGTGAGGTGGTCCGGTACTCCCATCTCTTTAAGAACCTGCCAGAATTTATTGTGATCCACACAATCAAAGGCTTTAGCATAGTCAAGGAAGCAGAAGTAGATGTTTTTCTGGTACTCTCTTGCTTTCTCCATAATCCAGCGAATGTTGGCAATTTGATCTCTAGTTCCTCTACCTCTTCGAAACCCAGCTTGTACTTCTGGCAATTCTCTATCCACGTACTGTTGAAGCCTAGCTTGTAGGATTTTGAGCATGACCTTGTTAGCGTGTGAAATGAGTGCAATTGTGCGATAGTTTGAACATTCCTTGGCATTGCCGTTCTTTGGGATTGGAATGTAAACTGACCTTTTCCAATCCTGTGGCCACTGTTGTGTTTTCCAAATTTGTTGGCAAATTGAGTGCAGCACTTTAACAGCATCTTCTTTTAAGACTTTGAATAATTCAGCTGGGATACCATCACCTCCACTAGCTTTGTTGTTAGTAATGCTTTCTAAGGCCCATTTAACTTCGCTTTCCAGGATGTCTGGCTCGAGGTCAGTGATTATACCATCGTGGTTGTCAAGGACATTGAGGTCCTTCTTGTATAGTTCTTCTGTGTATTCTTGCCATCTTTTCCTAATCTCTTCTGCTTCTGTTAGGTCCCTACCGTTTTTGTCCTTTATCATGGCCAGCTTTGCATGGAACGTTCCCTTGATTTCTCCAATTTTCTTGAACAGATCTCTAGTCCTTCCCAATCTATTGTTTTCCTCTATTACTTTGCATTGTTCATTCAGGAAAGCCTCCTTATCTCTCCTTGCTGTTCTCTGGAAATCTGCATTCAGTTGGGCAAATCTTTCCTTTTCACCGTTGCCTTTAGCTTTCCTTCTTTCCTCTGCTATGTGTAAAGCCTCATCAGACAGCCACTTTGCTTTCTTGCATTTCTTGCATTGCTGCCTCCTTTACAATGTCACGGACCTCTGTCCATAGTTCTTCAGGCACTCTGTCTATCAAATCTAGTCCCTTAAACCTATTCTTCACCTTTACTGTATATTCATCGGGGATGCGATCTAGGTCAAATCTGAATGGCCTTGTGGTTTTCCCAACTTTCTTCAATTTAAGTCTGAATTTTGCAATGAGTAGCTCATGATCTGAGCCACAGTCAGCTCCAGGTCTTGTTTTTCCTGACTGGATAGAGCTTCTCCATCTTTGACTGCAAATTATATAGTCAATCTGATTTCGGTGTTGCCCATCTGGTGATGTCCATGTGTAGAGACGCCTCTTAGGTTGTTGGAAAAGGGTGTTCGCTATGACCAGCGTGTTCTCTTGACAAAACTCTGTTAGCCTTTGCCCTGCTTCATTTTGTTCTCCAAGGCCAAACTTGTCTGTTATTCCGGTTACCTTTTGATTTCCTACTTTAGCATTCCAGTCCCCTATGATCACGAGGACATCATTTTTTGGTATTAGTTCTATGAACTGTTGTAGGTCTTCATAGAACTGGTCCATTTCAGCTTCTTCTGCAGCAGTGGTTGGGGCATAGACTTGGATTACTGTGATATTGAATGGTTTGCCTTGGATTCGGACTGAGATCATTCTGTCATTTTTGAGATTGTATCCCAGTACTGCCTTTCTCACTCTCTTGTTGACTATAAAGGCCACACCATTTTTTCTACGGGATTCCGGGCCACAGTAGTAGATATAATGGTCTTCTGAGTTAAATTCGCCCATTCCTGTCCACTTTAGTTCACTGATTCCCAAGATGTCGATGTTCATTCTTGCCATCTCATTTTTGACCACGTCAAGCTTACCTTGATTCATAGACCTTACATTCCAGGTTCCTATGCAGTATTGTTCTTTGCAGGATCGAACTTTCCTTTCACCGTCAGACACATCCACAACTGAGCGTCCTTTCGGCTTTGGCCCAGCCGCTTCACTCTTTCTGGGGTTACTCATACTTGCCCTCTGCTCTTCCTCAGTAGCATATTGGACACCTTCCGACCTGAGGGGCTCATCTTCCAGCATCATATCTTTTAGCCTTTTGTTACTGTCCATGGGGTTTCCCTCCCACATGCAGAGACTCAAAAGCAGAATAGAAAAGGGGAGTGGAAGAAAAAGCTAAGAAACCAACTTCAAGAACCTTACTAGTGAAAGCTTGAGCATTTTGGAGACTTTCAGAAACTTTGAGAACTTTCAGCTAAAGTAAACAATCTGGAAAGATGGCGGGGAGGCGACCCGACAAAGGAGTCCGAGAGTGGAAGAGACCATAGGGTTCCCCAAGCTTTTAGCAGACTCTTTACGCCCTCTACTGGACCAGATGACTAACATCAATCAGCAATTGACAACTTTAAACCAGAACTTTGCAGCACAGCAACTGCAACTTGTGGAAACTACAAAGAAAACAGAGCAGGTGGCTGAGAAAGTGTTGATGCCAGCTCGAAAAAAGATGCAAATGCTAGAAAAGAAGCAAGCTTCGGAGGAAGTTCAACTGTTACAGCTACAAATGGAGAGAGCAAATATGGTACCCTGGTTCCAAGGGGTAACTGAGACTCCCAACGAGAATCTTAAGCAATTGTTGAGTGATGCACTGGCTCCATTGGCAGATTTAAAAGCAGAAGATATATTAAGCAAAATGGATGTGGCTTACAGAGCCTACTCTATGTACATTGAAAAGAATAATCTGCCAGGGGAAATCGTTGTAAGATTCTCGAAGAGACATCTAAGAGACTTAATTTTAAAAGCGACTACAAATACACCCCTGAAAATTGGAGGCAACAATATCAGGATATTAAAAGATGTCCCATTTGAAATAAGAAGAAAGAGAAAGAAGTACAAGGACATAATTCTTTTTTTTACAAACAAATAGCATTACATACAGGTGGTTAATCCCCAAAGGCTTCACTTTCAAAATAAAGGAGAAAAGAGAAAAAATGACTCTATTTTTAGAGTTCCTGAGGCTGCAACTGGGAGATCCAGAAGAGGACATGAAAGAAGAAGACAGCAAATCTACTGGCAAATTGGACTCTTTGTCTTCCGACAAGGACTCTGATGCGGAAAAGGGGGCGGCTGCTCCCAAACAAAGCTACCAACTGAGAGATCGCAAGGAGAAAGCGAAATAAGAACTGAGACTTTGAAAGTTCACATAAAGTTTTTATTTTACGAGATGATCTGGGAAGGGGCCTTGAACTGGGAAAATAGTTAAGCTGATGTAAAAGTGGGATTATTAGATCATGCTCAATGCTTTATAAGCTTTTTTATTGGACTAACACGGATATAAGCATTATTGAAGATCTCCATCTCTTGGGGTTTTAGTTAGTTGTGGTTATCTTTTCTTTCTCCCTAGTTGTAGATTTTTCCCCTCCCTTTTTCTGTTGTCATTTGTAGTATATAGAAAAATGCAAATAAGAAATCCCCTTTGGGGGGCTCAAAAAAAAAAAGGCTTGTCTGTCTGTCAATTAACCAAGTCTCTTGAAGAAGTAAAACATCAAAGGAGGCCATAAACACTTCAGTATCCTTGCAACAAACTCTCAAGACCCAACCAGCTATATTCCAACTTAAGATATGGTGTCCACAAGTCCCAGGTAGTCAATTTTTTGCTGCTGGAGAGCCTGGTACTGACAGCTTGGTGATATTTCTTGGATTAATTATAATTCTTGGCTCTAGAGGAATAGGCATTTTCTCTCTTGTCAGGCTTGGATCATGTGGCTTCTTACTGGCCAAGGGGAGAGTGATTACATCTAAAGGACTAGCTAAAGATTGATTCTTATTCTTGTCAGGAGACCTGTATGGAACAGAACTCATTTTGATTGGCCAGCTGATGATCCTGGTTAATTTGTACTAGTGTATGCTGTAATTTCTGAAATCAGGCAATTATATTGCCTTGTTCCTCAAAGGGTAAGGAACAAAATGATTGAAGAAGGTTCACATCAGCCAAGTCCAGCTGATTGTCCTTTGAGGGGGGTGGCAAAGGAGAGAATGTTTTAATTTCATCTTTTTGTTTAAAACTCTCACAAGTCAACTTATCTAGTAAATCTGGTTGATCACCATGGGCTTCCTTAGTTGGTGAAAATTCAATCAGAGATCTATCACTAGTAAAAGACTGTATTCTCTTTGAATGTGTAATTTTCATTTCCTTAAGGGGACTAGACTTGATGAGTGGCTTTTTGATCGGATTATAATGGGAATTGGATAGCTGGATTTGTGCCTTTTAAAATAGCTGGCTGTAGTGAGCATCGTTACTGGAATCCTAGGTGAGTAAAAGGTTAAAATATCTCTCTCTCCCGGAATTGGCCTTTGTAACTTTTCAGTAAATTTTAAATTAATTGAAGAAACTGGTATATTCAACAAATAAGACAAGTGCTTTTTAGTGTTCCACTTTCCACACCAACTTATCCATTGTCCTTTAAAGGTGAAAATAGTCACTACGATCTGGAGGTTGTTCACCTGAAGCACGTTCTTATTTTTAAAGAGGGAGGGGAAGTAAATCCTTTTCTTCTTATTGTTGTTATATAAAGCCCTTTCTCTAGCTATTACAACCTTTTTTGCTACTTCTGAATAAAGTGGCTTCCTGCATCTTTGTAATGAATTTTCCTGGTTCTGGGTAGAGATGTAAAATTTCTGAAAATTTTGAAGCTCGGAAAAAAAACAGTTTTTCCCCCAGTTTTTTCCCGGGGGGGGAATGGAAATTTTCTGAAAAATTGAAAAAAAGCTACATTAGCACTTCTTTTATCTTTTCCAGATTGAAAGTCATGCTGTTACTTTAGGAACATAAAATATGATTAGGGACAATTTTAGTTGGCATGAAATTATCACAACTATCATATTAAAAATATAGTGTATCCAAACAATTATTACAAACAGAATTTACTTTTTAAATAATATTTATTTGTAATTGTAACAAATGGAGCAACAATCTCCTGAACACTAGTTTATGTGGAACAGACAAAAAAACCTCCACAAAACAATTTTTTAAAATCCAGAAGTAACAATTATTCATATTTTCTCTCCACGGTATTAAATAAAAATAAAAAACTCATTCTCATAAAAAGTATTGAAGAGGGGGGAAGTGTATAGAAGGGAGTGTGGGACTAGGTTTCAATGAATGGGCATGAAATTCGATCAGAATCATTTTCTGAGCTGTAATTATCAGTATCAGTTTCAGTCTCTGCTTCTGCAGCTACTCTGTTTTGTCTGTCATTAGCACGTGCCATAATCAATTTTTTTTCTTTTCTTTTTTTCATTTTTTCCAATTTTGGGGGGGGCGGAAACCAAAAAAGGCTTCAGAAAAAAACTGGGGGAAAAGCAGGTTTTTTGTGAATGTTTCCAGTTTTTTTCCGGGCTTTCACATCTCTAGTTCTGGGGTTTTGTCTTAAGAAGATAGTTTGTGATAAACTTCAACCTCTTATAAATAAGTTTCAGTGTGTCTGCTGTAAGTGTTGTTTGCAATGCCAGCAGATTGAGATTTTTTTTTTAATTTTAATTTTTATTCATTTTATCAATTCTGTTACAACATTGTTTAACACTTGGAAGAGTCACAAATATCAGTTAGCAACTTACATAAACAGTTTCAACAAATAACTTAAAAAAGATACCTTTTGCTAAATCTTGAGACCTCTTTCCAACATTCTGGTCCGATGTTAACATATCATCTTTCTCCATTGAAATAAATTGACGACTTTGGTTCAAAGAGTGGGATCTACCAAGTTCTTCATTCTCCACCTGACTCTGATGCATCAAAGGTTCAAACTTGTTGTTTATGGGAAACTAGAGAAGCACTATTAAACAAATCATCTAATCTGCTTTGTTTTGTTTTCATGTTTAAAAAAATAATCAAAAGGGCATGCTTGCTTTTTACTCATTTCAATAATCACTAATTTAAATCTATTTTACATATTCAGTATACAGACAATGTGCCCTAAACTAGGACAAAGCAGCTTAAAAGCAACTTAAAGGGGGCTTAAAACAGCTCTAAATACACACACAAGAGAAAAAGGGAGAGAGGGGGAAAACTTAAAAACTAAAAGGTTGTTTTACTATAATTTCCTGCAAAAAGGACTGTGCCACCCAGTAACTAGTAACCAGCTATATAAAGGCTTGCTCATTTATCTCAATTTATAACAATATAACATAACATAAATAACAAGGAACAGAACTGATCTATTCGCTCACCTACCCAAATCCACTGAACCTGCACCAGAAGCCAATAAATCCTTCACCTAACATTGAGTAAAGATGGCTGCCCAAAAAGCCCCTTTAAACAGCTGAGCCATGTGAAAAAGTTTGCTCTGCATGACTCAGATGTCTAAAGGGGCTTTCTTGGGCAGACTGCACTGCCCAATAGAGCGCCTTTAAACAGTTGAGCTGCATGGAGCAAACTGCTCTCATGGCTCATCTGTCTAAAGGACCTTTCTTGGGCGAGCAGCCCCTGGGGCCTGGCTCCACATCATGACCTGAGTATTTCTTGGAGGTCTCCCATCCAAAAATCGTCCAAGACTGACCCTGCTTAACTTCCAATATCTGAGGATACCAGGCTAGCCTGGGTTATCCAGGTCAGGACATATTTTAGTATACAGGAAAAAGTCTCCCTTTGTTTTTATTCTATCAGATTTTTCTTTGTATGTGGCTGCCCCACCTAGTCTTGATCTCAGTTTAAAGAATATATAAAATCCTCAAGTACTCCCCAGATCACATCTTATCTCTGCTGCATAATTAACAAACAATCCCATTTTTCTTGAGGCAATGCACTATACACTATAGAGTTTTACATCAGTTCGGAAACCTGAGAAAAGAAACATGTAAGAAGAGCAAAGCCCTGCCACTCTTTTATTTTATTCAGAGCTTAATTTGTGCATTTGTCTCCAGTTCCAAGGATCAACACTTTAACAAATAAAGAATAGTCAGAAGTACTCCTGAGTCACTGCAAAGTGCATTTCCCTCACCACTGAGAAACTGCAGAAACTTCAGGGATTTAGAAGCAAGTGTTTTTAGAACAGAAGCTAATTTTTTTAGAGAGAATTAACAATCAGTATTTATTTTTTCTGAACATCGAACTCTCTATGAAATTGCCATTTTGTTCCACAAATACATATTTCTGAGTTCAATTCAGTGTCACTAACATCAGCAGATGTTTTTAAACATTTAAATATAATTCTGTGGATTCTTTTGTAGATGTAAGACTTAGATGCATAACAATAAGAGTCACAATTCTGCCCTTATATGACTATATGAACATGTCTTGTCTTCTATAGCTGGGTGTGGTTCTCCGTCAAAGAAATAGCTTTAGCAACATGCTACCTGTAACTGGAGGTATGAGGGCTGAATATGGCACATTCTGCGTGTAAAACATATTTTCTGCCACTGAGCCTCATCCTCTAGTAGCATCTCATTCAGCTGCCAGGAGACTGTGAGATAATATAGGGGCTGAACAGGCTTTCTGTAGAAGCAGCACAGTTCACAATATTGACTCTGTTGTTGTTGTTGTTCTTATTTTTCTAAACCACCCTCTTCTGGAAAACAGGGCTCAAGGTGTGTACATCAATAAAAACAGCCACTTATTAGTTTACTATTAAAACAATGAAAATACAATAAAAATACAATACCCAGCCTAATAAGATAATGCTAAGCTACCAGTTGTTCCACTGCCTCATGGTGGGGGGAGGCAGGAAAACAGGAGTGCCAGACAGATGGAGACCATCACTGTCCTCAACCAAAGGCCTGGCAGAACATCTCTGCCTTGCAGGCCCTGCAGAACAGCATTAAATCCCAGATGTTATTCGGCAGAGAGTTTCACCAGGTTGGGGCCAGGGCGGAAAACGTCTTGGCCCTGGTTGAGGACAGCTGGATCTCAATCAGACCAGGGACCACCAGTAAATTCTTATCCACCAAGTTCAACCCTCTTCTATTCCATCTTATTCCCTCTTAGTAAATAAGCCCAACTAAGTCCAATTGATTCTATAAATATGCCCATGTAGACTTTTTTCTCATGGGATTTTAGTCAAATTCACCTTGGAAAATTCTGAACTACAGTATTGGAAGAATATTTAGATTTTCTATGATGTCTAGAGATAACTTGTTTATAGTCACAGTCAGGGGTCTTTTGGGTGGGGAGCGCACCCTCCGGGAGCTCAGGAATCAAGCCCCGCCTCCAGCCAGCGTCCCGGGGAGTCTTTCAGGCAGCCAAATGTCAATTTCAGCTCCATTATATGCTATGGGCCATTGAAGTCAATGGTGAAAACATAGGGTATATTCTGGGGGCTGGAAGGGAGGGGGTTTGAGGGAGAGGCTCCAAACTCACAGAGTAGCTGATGGAACCTCTCCCCCAAGATACCCACCAAGTTTCGCGAACATTGGATCAGGGGGTCCAATTCTATAGAGAACAATGGAGGGAATAGGGGCAACCTGTTTTGAGGCCCATAGAATTGGACCCCCTGGTCCAACGTTCTTGAAACTTGGTGGGTATCTTGGGGAGAGGCTCCATCAGCTACCCTGTGAGCTTGGAGCCTCTCCCTCAAACCCCCTCCCTCCATCCCCCAGAATATATCCTATGTTTTCACCATTGACTTCAATGGCCCATAGGATATAATGGGGCCGAATTGCCGTCAAATTTCTTTCATTCCCTCCTTTCCTTCTCTCTCTCTTTTCCTCTTCTTCCTCTCTCTTCTTTCTTCTTTCTTTCTTTCTTTCTTTCTTTCTTTCTTTCTTTCTTTCTTTCTTTCTTTCTTTCTTTCTTTCTTTCTTTCTTTCTTTCTTTCTTTCCCATCTTCTTCTCTTCTCTTTTTTCCTCCTTTCCCTGTTTCCCTCCTTCTTCCCTCTCTTTCTTTCCCTCCCCTTTCCTTCTCTTTCTTTCCCTCTTTCCTTCTCTGTGTGAGGATGGAAATAAAGGATGGTATTTATAAGACCAGTTCTTTCTAATAACATTTGGTCGTTAAACAAAAAAAGAAAGAAACTTCATTTACCTTTGCTCTCCCATTGGTGTTTGTCAGAGTGTAGACAGAAGAGTATTTTACCACATATTTTCATCTTATGGATGATAAACATAATATGTGTGATAATAGTAATCACTTAGAGCAGTGGTTCTCAACTAGGGGGCCAGGGAGTTATTACAAGGGGTCTGTGAATCCATCTGCACACGAAGCACTGCTATTTTGTTCTTTTTGTCATTATATGCTTTCTCAATCCTGACCTGGATGCCCAAGCTAGCCCATCAGAGCTTGGAAACTAAGCAGTGTCATCACTGATTAGTACTTGGACGGGAAAACGCTAAGGAAGTCCAGGGTTACTACACAGAGGCAAGCAATGAGAAACCACCCTGAATGTCTCTTGCTTTGAAAAGCCTATGCATTTGCCATAAGTCAGCTGAGACTTTGCAGCACTTCCATCACCATTCTCTCAGTCAATGGATGCTAATAGTTCAGGTATTATCATCTTGGGGGGGTCCACAAATTTTTAAAATGATAACTAGGATCCTCATACTCAAAAAGGTTGAGAAACAGTGATTTAGAGGATTATAGGCTACCAACGTATCCTAAAGTGAGAAAGCTCATCCCAGTTTGTCAAATTGGTTAACATGTCACTTGCCTGTTAGTATATATTTGGTCACTTAGTCCAACCATCCACTCAGTGGAGGGATACACAGCTACATCCTCCCCAACAGATGCTTCTGATTGAAAACCTTCTGTGAAAGAGAGGCAGAGGCAGTCTGTTCCATGGCTGAATGTTTTAGATTCCACCTTTAATGTTTAGATTTATTCTATTTTTCTCCAAAAATCTACTTCCTTGTAATTTCCGACCATGTGTTCTAGTCCTGCCTTCCAGAGCATGACAGAACAAGTCTGCTCCATCTTCTTTTTTTGCATAAAGTTTTTTTATTATATATCTAACAAAGACAAACAAACAAACAACATATATTACAAACAAGTTGGGGGTCATATCCATCTTATTACATCTACTTTGTTACCTCCTCCAATATCTGAATGTTAAATAATTTTTCCACCAAAACCATCTGTATAATAATTATTCTTTAGGTTTAAAAATGTAAAGTTATATTTCTATCCATTTTATGTCACCATTTGTTCATTTAACATAATCATCTAACCATTTGTAAAATCTTGACCATGTATTTTAGAATCTTTCTTCTCCTTGTCCTCTCAAAAATAAAGTTAGTCTGTCCATCTCTGCTGTTTATCATTTCTTCTTTTGATGGAACATCATTTTTTCTCCAATATTTAGCATATAATATTCTTGCTGTGGTTAATACATGTATAATAAGATAAAAGTCTTGTTTTTTATAGTTTTCTGGTCTTATGTTCAATAAAAATAATTCAGGTGTAAAAGGTATGGTACAGTCTAAAAATTTTTGCAACATTTCATGAATCCATGACCAATACTTTTTAACCTATCGCATGTCGACCACATATGAAAAAAGAACCAACATTTCTTTGACATTTCCAACAAACATTTGGTAAATCATTATAAATGCTAGTTTTTCTGGGGTCATATACCATCTATAAAACATTTTGTAAATATTTTCTTTATATGAGGTTGTTTTAGTTATTTTTACATTTGTTTCCCATATCTGTGACCCAAGTTTTGTGCCCATTTAACCATAGAGTGCTTAACTAACTTATCTTGCATTTTGTTTTCTAACATTATGACATACAGTTTTTTAATCATTTTTTCTTCAGTACATAACAATGTCTTATCTATTTCAGTTTCTTTAGAACAAAAAAACCATAATCTTATCTTTAACATACCTGGATTTTACTTGTACTCTTTCCCACCAGTTTAAATCAGGTTTTAATTTTTTAATAACTTCCAATGGTTTTGTTTCATTTTTATTATCTAGGAAGTCTTCATACCTTAACAATGAATTCTTTTGAAATGAGTTTGGATTAGTAAACGCTTCTAGAGGTGAGACCCATCTTGGTATCTTGGTATAAAAAAGTCTCTTCACTTCTTCCCAGCTCTTTAATAAAGATCTCCTGATAAAGCGTTGTTTGAAGTATTTATGGGCATCGGTTTTCCTGTACCATACAAAAACATGCCAACCCAATAATAGGTCAAGGCTAGAACCCTGGGGTTTTCTAGGGTAATCCATTCTCTTAGCCACATCAACAATGCTGCTCTATAATACAATAACCAATCTAATAGAAAAATCAGTGTAGGTAAAATATTCATTTTTACTGTGGCTATCCTCCTCATCAACTAGCCTGCTCCATCTTCTGTGTGACATCCTTTCAGATATTTGAAGACAGCAGTCATGTCAAACCCTAGTCTTCCTTCTCCAGGCTAAACATGTCCAGCTCTTTTGACCTTCCCTCATGTGGATTGGTTTCCAAGACCCCTCTGCATTCTGGCCAGCCCCCTGGCCATCCTCTAGTCTGTTGATACCTTTTTAAAGTGTACCACTCAGAACAGGACACAATTTCCAGATGTGGTCTGACCAGTCAAGAATAAGCAGGAACTGTTATTTCTCATAATGTGAGCACTGTATTTCTTTTAATGCAGCTCGAGATTGCATCAGCCCTTTTAGCAGGCACACTGTACTCTTGGCTCATGTTTAGCTTATGATAAAGGAAGACAACTAGATCCTTTCCACAGGTACTGCTGCTAAGCCATTTTCTTCTGTCCTGTAAATGTGCTTTTGATTTAATTTGTTTGTTTGATATCTAAATGTAGAACTTTACATTTAGCATTGTTGAAGTTCATTGTGTTGGCCTTGGACCAAAGTTCCAGCCTACAAGGTCATTTTGAATTCTGACTCTGTCTTCTTTGATATTGCTATCCCTCCCTCCCAGTTTCATGTAATCTGCAGATCTGTATAAATGGTGGATCAAAACACCAAATGTTTTGATCCAGACCAGCTCCACCAATGTCTCCATATTCCCATTTACTGAAAAACATATGGGAAACTTCGAAAGAAAGGCTCCTATTTACACAATTACAAAGTGATGTATTGTGTACTAAAAATATGCTATACATTACACTATCTGTTGTTGTGCTTCACAACTGTTATGTAAGCTGTTTATGAATCTGCTTTAGATTAGCAAGTCTATCTCACTGAATATTCTTTGTTCTGAGTAGCACTGGTCTCTAATTTCCTAGTTCCTGCTAACAGAAATCCTTTAGCCGGAGATGGTTCTCTCATAATTATATTTTTATGTTGCCTTTCCATCAAGCTTTGAGTCCCCAGGATGCCAAACATTCAAAAATGTTAAAACATTTTTTTAAATATAAAGAATAAAAACAGTTAAACAAAACACATGCACAATTAAAACATTTACAAGTGGAGACCCACAAGAAACTTGCGGGATGGTCATCCCATTCCTCACACCTTTGCTTCCTCCCCTCTACCCTTACCTATCTCACACTCTTTCTCCCTTCTGGGGGTGGAGCCATAGACTCAACCCTCCAAAGCAGCCATTTTATCCAGGGGAACTGATCTCTGTCACCCGGACAACAGTTGTAATTCTGGGTGATCTCCAGCCCTCACCCAGAGGCTGGCAATGGTAGTTCTCATGGAGGAAATGGCTGGTTTGGAGGATGGAGTCTATGGCATTATACCGGTCTGAAGTTCCTCCCCTCCTCAAACCCCACCATCCCCAGGATCCACCCCTTAAATGTCCAGGAATTTCCCAATCCAGAGTTGGCAACCCTATTTCCTTCCCACCCAACAGCCAACTTAACCTTTATCTGCCTTTATCTGTCTTCAGCTTTTCATCTCCACCCCCTCCCCCACAGCTTCTAGCAAAGAAAATTATAGTCTTTCTCCACAGTGGGGACCAAAGCAGCTTACATTATTCTCACCTCCTTTTTATCTACACAACAACCCTGTGAGGTTGGTTAGGCTGAAAGTATGTGACTGGTCCAAAATCACCCAGTCAGCTTCCACTGCAATATGGGGATCTGAACCTGGGTCTTGCAGACCCTACTCTGAAGCTCTAACTGCTGCACCACTGCTGGCTTTCATAGGGTGGCTGCTGAACAGCAGCAAGCAGCCAGGCCAAGTTGAGTCATGCAAATTAGGTGGCATCAAGTCACCCAGAGGGTGCTGCCTAGGGATGCCAGCCTCCAGGTGGGATCTGGGGATCCCCTGGAATTACTGCTCAGCTCCAGACTACTGAGATATTCCCCTGGAGAAAATGGATGCTTTGGAGGGTGGACTCTATGGCATTGTACCCCACTGAGGTCCCTGTCCTCCCCAGGCTCCATCCCCAAATCTCCAGGAATTTCCAGACCTGGAGCTGGCAACCCCACTACCCCCATCCCCTGCCAGTGCCCATGGGGGGACCTGGCAACCCTAGACTGCTGCCAGGCCTAGGGTTGGCAACCTCCAAGTGGGGCCTGGAGAGTGAACAACAGAGATCTGTCTCCCTGGAGAAAATGGCTTCTTTGGAGGGTGGATTCTGTGGCATGATACCTAGCTGAGGCCTCTCCCTTCCCCAAATCCTGCCCTCCGTACACTCTACCCCAAAACCTCTAGGAATCCCCCAGCCTGGCCCCAAGGCTCCCTCCCTCCCCCACTCCCTCCAAGGTCAAAAGAGGCCTGGAAAGAAAGGGCCCTTCCCCCACCCTTTACTGACAGAGCCAGTCAGAAGCCTCTCCCCCCCCAAACGTTCTAATCTCTCACCGTTGATGCCTGGAGTTGGGTCCCTGCAAAGGCCATTTCAAAAGGTTTGGGGGGAAATTCAACCGTCCCTGAAGGGATTTTCTCACTTTTTGGATTTTTCTACAAACCCAGGAAGTCTACTGACTATGTAGGAAAAGCTGTTGGGGGAGAGTGAGGCCCCTGTTAGTGGGAATAGGTATCCGCACACAAAAAAAGTCTGGGAAATAGAATAAGGATACAGGAAGGAGGTTCAGTGAGGGAATGCCAAACAAAACTGTTAAGTCTTCACTGGTAGAAGACAGTGATAGAGGGGGACAGACAAAACTTCCTGGGGAGGGAATTCCATAACTTTAGTGTCATGACCATGGAAGTCCTTTCTCATGTTACCACCCATCTAGCCTCAGACAGGGAGGGCACCCGAAAAAGGTCCCCTGAAGATGACCACAGTGGTTGGGTGGGCTGTCTTTAAGTATGCTGGTCCCAAGATTAGAGCTTTAAAGGGCAATACCAGCACCTTGAATGGGTCCATGGGGTCGCAAAGAGTTGGACTCGACTGTGCAACTGAACAACAATGATTTAAACACCCCCCCCCCAATTCTCCTTGTCTGAGAACAGCCAAGAGGCAGTGGGGAATTAAGAAGGGGACCTTTTTCCCCTTTCCCTCCTGTTGTACATGGTAGGTTGCTCTCACTCAAACTCTGTCGTTTTCTTATCAGTGAATTTGGGGTACTAATAGAGACAATTGTGTCAGCAGCCACACACAACCCTCTTCCCCCTGCCTGCTAATGTAACTCTAGCCCAGTCAGGAGTTCTAGGCTATGCATGGATGGATGGCCAGGTGCTTTGGGTAAGAACCTTGATCATAGTCTGAGATCTTTTAAAACAGAAAAACATTGTTCTTCACTAACAAACATTTTTAATTTCCAGGAGCACAAGCACATAGGAAAAATAGGCTCAAAATATTAGCAGAAACTAAATAAAAAGAAAAAAATCTGAGTAGTAACTAAGTTGTACACGTCTCTGGTATTACCCTGGCATTCTTTTTCGAGGAACAGACACAAAGCTGGAGCTTTGAAATAGAAATTGGTCAAGGCAGAATACATTCCATTCTCCCTGTTCCGTGGTCCTTGGCTTTGAGGATCTTAACAGAGTGTGCTAAAACTTTTAACTCTTCCTTTACCAGCTGGGGATGTTTCTTTCTGAGGTATCCTGAACTGGGTGCTGAGTTTTCCTGGTTGCTACCACAGTCCCTCTATCCAATCATAAAGTGATCATGTCTCTGGCATTCAAGTCCCTATTCAGGAAATCCAAAACAGTGATCTATATCACTTCTTCCAGGCAAGTGAGCAAATGGTCATCTCTGCCTTGCCCATTTGTCTCCATAAAGACAACCTATCTCCTCTCAGCCTGAAATCCAAGGAGTTTGTTGCTTCAATCCCATGAAAGAGGGTGAGCTATCTAGGGGTGAACTATCAAGGTATCCTGCATTTCCTTATCATAACAGTCCCTACAGTTCACTCCAGTCAACGTTCCAGCTGCAGTATTCTGTATAAACTGTAGCTTCTGAACACTCTTCAGGGGCAGTCTTACATAGCACATTGCAGTAGTCTAATCTAGGCATTCCAGAGATTTAATTATGAACTTTTCATAAGGAACTGTTTCATAGCTATCTCTACAGCATTCTAGAAGCTATTTATTTTATATTAGTTTTCCTAATCTCATATGCTCTATATAGATAACAGTATATTCATAAAAGTACAAAACAGCTAATTAAAATAAATACTTAATACACCCTTTCCTTTATTGATAAGCTCTGGCTCAGGAAAGTATTTAATGTTATGAGCCAGTGTCTCATATTTGCAAATGTTTACCTAACCTGGCATGCTGATGGTAATTTCCAGAAACTTCCATCAGACAAAAAGATTGTGATGGGACATAAGTATGCATATGTTGTCCATAGATATGTTGGTCCCAGTTCATTTATGTATCCTCCACATTTTCTTTTCCACCTTTAGTCTCATAAACCAAAGAAAAAATGATAAAGTTATTTTATTTCTAAGCCATCTTTCCACCCAAATAGGGCCCCCAAGGTAGTGAAATGAGATAAATTGGTCAGTCAAGGGAGCTTTCTGTCCAACTCTACGTATCAAAGTTGCTAGAGGACTGATATATCATTCTACTCTCTTATGTATCTGTATTGTTTTAAGCTTATGGCATCGAAACCTCACCATGAACAGCCATGCATGATGGTAGCTAGGAAATAATGATGTTGTGTGTCTTGCCTGATTGCTGCAGTTTGTTGGAATTTAGATTCCTAGATACCAATTTCAAAAGAATAGTTTTTTTCCCCGGCATAAGCTTTTATGAGTCACAACTTCACTTCACTGTTCTATGGGCAGCGGATGCTGACCTGAGAAGCTTTGCTGTACTAGTTGCAATAGTGAGTGCTGTGTGTGTGTGTGTTGTCAGAGTTAACAGTAGCTAGAGGCTCACCCCCACACAAAACTCTTGCAGCCTGATCATATAAATTTGTAGCAATAAGAAAACACCACTGAAGTCCTACGCACACTTACTTGAGACTCAGGCAAGTTCCACTGATCTCAGTACGATTTATTTGTGTCTGTGACTAGGCTGATAGATGTTTTGGGGCTCTGGAAGGAATAACCTACAGGTCTTCCATTCCTTTATCTGGCCAGTTTCTCTTCCATCAAAGTTTCTCTTTCAGTCATTTTAGAAATGAGTTTCCTTATTTTGATAGCTGTACTCCAGAACTCATCCTCTACAACCTCCTATTCAATTAATAAAACACAGTAGAGGTCCTTTGCTTCCTGAGATGGGATAAGTGTGTGTGGTGTTTGTGTGTTCCCTGGAAGAGAGACATGGAAAGTGAATCATTGATCAGAAGGGAAAAGGGACAGAAGGAAACTCTTTTTCATACAACCACAAAAACAGGAAAAAAAATTCTATGGTATGTACAAAGGAATTTGGAGGGAATGAGGTACTATATGTAACCTAAGCAGATACAACTGTAGATGACTGGGAATAATGTACTACAAGCCAAATCTTTATTTGCAGGGCTCCACAACTACTAAAATGGCAGGTCCACTGTGCTAAACAGGGAACTATCTCTGCCAGAGAAGGAAGAATTAAAAGTTAATACTGTGGTTGTTATGTTTCATCTGTAATATAATCATCTGTAGTTGTAATGTTTCTTAAGTACATATATATTAACAATTTCCTATTGCTTAAGACTGAGAGTTAGGTTAATAATTTGTATTATTTTAGCATTTTGATTCTCGGATAGTATCCTTGCTCAGATGAAGTAAATGATGCAGTAAATATTCTTTGGCTTTAGTAGCATCCACTTCTATGTTGGCAGTAATTTCTGACTTCATTCTTTTTCAGTGAATATTTGACACAATAATAATGTTTGTCTGTACATCCTCATGCTGTGCATGAGGTAGCGATTTGGTGTAGTGGTTAAGTGCGCAAACTCTAATCTGGGAGAACCGGGTTTGATTCCCCACTCCTCCACTTGCAGCTGCTGGATGACCTTGGGCAAGCCATAGTTCTGGCACAGCTGTTCTTGAAAAAGAGCAGTTCCTGTCAGAGCTCTCTCAGCCCCACCTACCTCACAGGGTGTTTGTTGTGGGGAGGGGAAGGGAAAGGAGTTTGTAAGCCACTCTGAGTGAAGAGCGGGGTATAAATCCAATCTCCATCCTCCTCTTCTTCTTCTTCCTTCCAGATATGAAAAAAAATCTGCAAAGCAACTAAGCAGTATGAAATTATTTTTCTTTTCAGTCATTATCACCAAGGAAATACTCTAAACTAGAGGTATCAAACTTATTTGTTACAAGGGCCGGTTCTGACATAAGTGTCACTTTGTCAGGCCAGGCCATGTGTGCCATAAAATGTAATGCCAGGTACTGGAGACAGAAACTGTATAGAGAACAGTTTATCCTCACTGAATTTGTTATTATTTTGCCTTTCTTCTTTCTCTTAGGTAGAATGTCATACCTTGCATTGTTACAAAGATGCCTGTATTAGGAAAACCATGCTCATAATAACATGATGAATTTCAGTATGTACTTTATATGAAAAAGACAGTTCCAGTGCTATCCTATGGAGAGTTGCTCCAGTCTAAGCATATTGACATCAATTGCGCTGTAACTCTGCCACTGTTGCACTGAAAATGGCTTTCTATTTTTTTTTTATTTCTCAGGTCAAAAACTAGAACAAGAAAAGCAACCCTTTGGCAAAGTAGGTTGCTTTGTAGGATATTTAGAATCCCCATACTTTATTCGTCATACTTTAAAAGAGCAGGGCAAAACAATACACAAGAAACATTAATAGAGAGGAATAATCAGAAAGCGTAGAAACTAGAATTCACTACATAATGGCAGTCTTGGAAAGTACATATTAGGGTTATGAATTCAGAAATTAACTAATCAGAATCTGCCTTAAATCAATTCTATTCTAGATCCCGAATTCAATTCCAAAAATGATGTTGGTGGAAAATCTCTGGAAATCTTCTAGCATCTCATTGGAAAGGCAATGAGAGGAGAGTAATTCAGTATATAATTTACTTGACAAGCATCTTCCAACCAAAAGAGCTAACATGTTCTTGCCAGAGATTATTGCTTTGTTAGGCATTTGTATGCCATTCCGCCCCCCCCCCAGTTTCCCAGCAATCATTACATTGTCTCCATCTTTTTGGCACATAAGTGGATCCTATTTGCTATTTTATTCCCTGCTCTCTGTTCTATCTGCGTGTAGTCTATACATACAGGCCCTGCACACTATCAGGTACATTCTCCATTTTCCAGCACCAACCCTATTATAGACAGTTTACCTGAAGTTGAGAACAGCAAACATTTTATTGGTATTCTTTATAATGAGGGCACTGAAGACTGGAGTGGAGGCAAAAAGGAAACACGGGAGACAAGCATTGTATTGCTATTACCCTCTGGCAGCCAGACAGGCTGCTGCAAATAGAGGATGGCACAGGCAAATGCTTTCTTTCCCAGTTATAACACCTGAACATGGTAGGGCCAAAACAGATGAGATAATGAGATGAGATAAATAACAGAGATCTGTTTCTTTAAAATTTTTAGATACCACCTTTCAGTATAAATTCCCAAGTTCATGTACACAATCAAATATCAATACAATTCAAATTTCTACCAAAATGTAGACAAGAGCTTACAAATAGTTACCAGGGAACATCAAAGTAATAAGAAGCCATAAACTATTCCGAAGTTACATAGAAAACTAGTAAAAATAGGTACATTTTAGCTGCTTTTCTAAAAACTTCAGGGGATGGCACCAAATAAACTTCTTGAGATAGGGAATTCACTAGTTTTAAAGAACCTCCTCTGTGCTACCACTGAAAAGATCCTATTGTAATATATGTAAGTGCAAACATGCAGTTTAGTGCAGAGAGCCAGTTTGGTGTAGTGGTTAAGTGTGCAGTCTCTAATCTGGGAGAACCGGGTTTGATTCCCCACTCCTCCACTTGTACCTGCTGATGTGACCTTGGGTCAGTCACAAGCTCTGGTGCAGCTGTTCCTGAAAGAGCAGTTTGTGTTAGAGTTCTCTCAGCGCCACCTACCTCACAGGGTGTCTGTTGTGGGGAGGGGAAGGGAAAGGAGTTTATAAGCCGCTCTGAGACTCCACAAAGTGAAGGGCGGGGTATAAATCCAATCTCCTCCTCCTCTTCTTCTTCCTTCTTCTTCTTCTTCTTCTTCTTCTTCTTCTTCTTCTTCTTCTTCTTCTTCTTCTTCTTCTTCTTCTTCTTCTTCTTCTTCTTCTTCTTCTTCTTCTTGTTTACATAAAAAAATATGTAGACATTTTCACACAGTATGCTAAGAGTGATTTTCTGGCAATTCTAAACTTTATAGTTTTATAGTTTTAATTTGTTTATTGATTTAAATTGTTTATTGATGGTTTTATATGTATATTTTATTGTTAAATTGCAGTGTTTTATACTGGTTGTGTAAGCTGCCCTGAGCCGGCTTTGCTGGGAGGGCAAGGTAAAAATCAAATAAATAAATAAATAAGTGCCACTGTAACAGGTTACTTTAAAGTAAAGTCTGGATATAGATATTCAACTAAAATAAGAACACCAATTTTTCCTGTTAGAACAACTAGTTAAATGGTACTACAAAGCAATTCAGGCTAAAAGCTCTTTAGGCCTCATGTGTGAATATATCCTAAGAATGACAACATGTAGCTAGAGAGTTCCTATACTAATGAGCCTGCTATGCCAATAGTAGACGTACATCTGAAATTCTTTTGTATCAGTCTTATCATCCATGATATTTCATATCCTGACGTTGCTCACTGACCTTCCCAAAATATTGATCCTACATTAGATAGGATTCTCAGGAACATCATGGAAGACAAAGTGGAGGTCTGTAGAAGAAGTGGGGGGTGAGGAAAAAAATTGCTCTCCTCTCTACAAGATTTTTAAATCCCAGTGATTATCCGTATGTGATCTAGCGGATCTAGCACTTGGGGCAAATCACACTTCTGGCCCTTTCTTTCACGTTACTCCATCACGCTTGACTTTCTGTTTGGATATGTATGATCCTCCCATCCATCATAATTTCCACATTCAATAATGGGCTATTTTCTGCTAGAACAAATTACAATACTAAAATAAATTCTGTATCTAGTTTCTTTCTATTTTTTCCCTTAATCTTAATCCTCTTTAGTAACATTATAAAACATTGAAGTAGTAAGTATTCAGGTTACAGTGTGTTAATCAGCATAGCTCACTAGCTTTAATTTGAACTTCAAGGATTTACATTGTTCTAGTGCATTGATCATTGCTCCAGCATGCCAAAGAAGACTGATCCCAATGATACGCTATTGTCCATAAAGACAATCTAACTTTTTTCCTGTTACATTCTGCAATAAAACAAAGTTTGAGTCCAGTGGCACTTTTAAGACCAACAAAGTTTTATACAAGGTATAAGCTTTCATGTGCATGCACACTTCCTCAGATACAATGAAATGGAAATTACTAATCCATACATATAGGTAGAGGGTGAGAGCAGTAAATTAGCATACAACATAATTAAGATGTTTTACAGATGCAAGGACCAAACAAGAATAACAAGCTTAGTTTATATGGTTACCATTTGATGGAAAGCATAGTGAAGGAAATAATTATGTCAAAATTGGAGATTGATGAGCAGATGTATCCTTAACTGTGGAATGCTAAGAGTAATTAAGAGTAATTAACAGACACCCTGCTATTATGCTTCAATCATCTCATCTCAAGCATGAAGGTGACCTTACAGCATCTTCTTCTATGAAGTGGGGCAATTGGTTGTATAAAGTTATGCACAGAAAAGGATATTTCACTGGTACTTTTTCTATTGATGGCATTTAACATTAAGTGGTATGAAGTTTATATGTATTTCACGCTAGCTCAATTTACTAATAAGCTGGTAAACACAAATTTAAAGCTCAATCTAGCTTGTAAGAATTGGGCTATAGTAATTCTGCTTCATGCATCATTATTTGAAATTATAGCCAATCTAAGTGCAAAATTGCAGAAAAGGAAACAAATGAAGAATATTCAGTGTAATTAAAATGAAGGAATGAACATTAGTGAACATTAATGTTAACCCAATTAAATGTATGTATCCTGTGAATAGTAGGGAAGAGAATTTCGTCATATAACTGATATAAAATTCAAATTAAGTGTTTAATAGTATAATTGACACTATTTCCTTCCATGTACAATTTATGTGATGAAACCCACACCACTATATTCTTTAGCTTGTTATTCTTGCTTTCACTATATTTTTGTCTAATAAAATGTGCAATAAATGATTCTATATCATCAAGTTTTAAAATGTAACAAAAATAGTCTTGTTCCAGCATAAGAAAACTGGTATACATAAAAGACCACTTAGTTTTTATACAACACATACTTAATCTGTCATTAAAACTGCAGTGTGTGATGTAGTTACAGTGTGATTTTGCAGTAGCTATTCATAGCTGTAGAGTTATGATCATACAGCAGAAACTATTGTTTTGGTTAGAGTTATTTATTTAATGAGCAGGATTCAACAAGGGAAGATTATATTTGAATTTCATGCTGGAATTCTTTGATCTTGAAAGGATTACACAAACGTGGGGGGGGTCAGCAAGATCTCTGAGTTCTTCATATCTTCAAATCTCAATTTAAAAGTTAATTTTCTACACATACTTCACCTATGTAGAAGCTGGATCTGCAAAAGAAGAAAATTTCCTTTCTTAAATTTAGGGCTGCAAGTGGTTCTTAAATGCTATTTTTCATACCGATGCTAGCCCAAGGTTTGTTGGCAGTCGCTAGGGAGACCAAAAAGGCTTCCCCATTCACAAATCAAAATAAAAGATCCAGATCAAGCTATTTGAAAGAGTATTGCACAAGCTGTGGGTACTGTTTCATCTTTGCATTTTTTTTTCAAATTCCCCACAAATTTCATTTTTTTACTCAGCCTCAGGTTTGAGAAACGTTCTATTTTCATTCTGCTTTTACATAGGTTGACTTTGCATGTGGCAGTTACATTGGTTTTATTTATGTATTTATTAAATTCAGGGCTCAGGGCGGTTAACAACAGGTTATAAATACAATCATAATAAGTTCTATAGATACATATAACAGATAAAAAATTAAAAACAGTAAAAAGACAATAATTAAACTATTCAGATGGTGCTAAAGGAGGAGACGGGGAGGCCAGGCTGATGGCAAACTATTGCTTGTCCTCAACCACAGGCCTGGCGGAACATCTCTGCTTTACAGGCCTGTGGAACTGCATTAGGTTCCTGGCTCTGGTTGAGGACAGCCAAATATCCTTCGGGCAAGGGATCACCAGGAGGTTCTTATCTCCAGGGTATAATGTCCTTTGGGGGGTATATAGGGAGGGGCAGTCCCAGAGATATGTTGGTCCCAGTATCAAAACCTTGAGCCTGATTCGGTACTCAACTTGGAGACAGTGCAGCGGGCAAAGCACTGGTTGGGTATGTGCTGTTGATGGGGTCCTAGTAAGGACCCATGCTGCTGCATTCTGGACAAGCTGTAATTTCTGGATCAGTTTCAAGGGCAGCCCTGCATAGAGTGCATTCAGGGCCAGCCCTAGGGTTCTTTGCACCCTAGGCCGGGCTACCTTCTGGCGCCCCCCCCAGCGTCGGAGCCCGAGAGCTGGGCTGTGCTTGGGAGGGCCATGGGGGGAACCTGTTCTGTGCCCGGAGGTGGGCCTGGGAGGGCTGTGGGGGGGGGAGAAGCTGCGCCACTGCCGCCTGCCCGCCCTGCGGCCAAGCCCAGAAGCCCCGCGCCCAGCAGTGGGCCTGGGAGGGCCATCGGGGGAGAAGCCGTGCCGCTGCCGCCTGCCCGCCTCGCAGCCCAGCCCAGAAGCCCCGCACCTAGCTGAGGGCCTGGGAGGACCGTGGGGGGGAGAAGCCGCGCCACCACCTGCCCACCCTGCGGTCCATCCCAGAAGCCCCGCACCCAGCAGTGGGCCTGGGAGGGCCGTCGGGGGGGAGAAGCCACGTCGCCACCACCTGCCCGCCCCATGGCCCACAGGCTTCCTGCCGCTGGGCCGAGCCAGGCCACTGAGGGTCAGGGCACGCCAAGGAAATGGGACCAGGGCAGCGGCGGGGCAATCTCTTCACCGAGTTTCTCCCCCCCATCCACCCCACCTCCACTGAAAGGGCCGGGCTTCCTGACCTGTCCCGCGGGTCGATCCACGAAGTCTGCCGCGTATTGTGATTGATGTAGAAGATGCGCCCGTCGTAGTCCCTCGCCTCCTCCCAGCCCGTGGGCAGAGGTAGTTCTGAGCTCTCCCGGCCCCGCAGCCCGCTGCCCGGCACGACAGGTGATTGCCCTGTCCCTTGTCCTCCCATCACGGCCACCTGCTGGGGTTGCTGCGGCGGCGGCTGCTGCTGCTGCCGTCACCTCCTGCGTCCTCCGCTCAACCACAGCATGGCCAAGCCGCTGTCGCCACTCCTGGGCCGCAGCCTGGGCGGCAGGCGCTCTCCCTCCAGCAGCCCCTCTCCGGCCACGGGGCCCTGGCAGTCCTGCGCTACCTCCCAGCCCAGAAGCCCCATGCCCAGCGGAGGGCCTGGGAGGGCCGTGGGGGGGGAGAAGCCGTGCCACCGCCTGCCCACCCCGTGGCCCAGCCCAGAAGCCCCACGCCCAGCAGTGGGCCTGGGAGGGCCATGGGGGGGAGAAGCCGTTGGGGGGGGATTGATTTTGAGCACCCGCTAGGGCGCTCTTTGCTGGCAGCACCAGCCACCCCCACCTCCTCTCCCCCACCCCGGGCTTTGGGGAGAGGGCGGGCAAGCTCTTCTGCCACCTCCTGAGCCCCAGTGGGGCACTCGGGGAGGCGGCCAGAGTGGCAGAGGAGCTTTTCGTGGGAGGGACGGGGCGCAGTTTGGCGCCCCTGCGGCCCTTGCGCCCTAGGCGAGAGCCTAGCTCGCCTAGTGGGCGAGCCGGCCCTGAGTGCATTACAGTAGACTAACCTGGAGGTGACCATTGCATGAATTACTGTGGCTAAGTCAGGGGGCAGGAAAGGGGCCAGTTGCCTGATCTGGCACAGCTGGAGAAATGCCAGTCTGGCAACATTTGTGACCTGGGCCTCCATAGATAAGGAGGCATCCAGGTACATATCCAAGCTCTTGGTGATTTGCACTCAGGTTAGAGGTACAACATCAAGAAGAAGGAGTTGGCATCCCAATCCTGCACCCGCTTTGCCCAGCCACAGACCCTCCATCTTTGAAGAATCCAGTTTCAGCCAGCTCTGCTTTAACCACCCACCCACCCTTTGGCTAGAATAGATGGGGCGGTATCTAGTCGGCTGTCCATCAGCAGCTATAGCTGAGTGAACTGGTACTGCAAAAAGAAGAAAAAAACACTGACTGAAACAGAAATATGGACATATCCAAAATGTATACACTTGGTTTAGAGCTGTCTGGTCTCCTTCACAAAAAATTTAAATTACTAGATTGTCTAGTTTCTCAGCAACTGTATGGTTAAAATGCTATCTATCTAGCAGACAACAGCAGAAATAAACAACCAAGAGCCTGGGCAAATAAGGAGGTCTCCATTTGGCACCTAAAGTTATTCTACTTTAGAGCCAGTAGAGCTAGTAGAGCCAGTTTGGTGTAGTGGTTAAGTGTGCGGACTCTGATCTGGGAGAACTGGATTTGATTCCCCACTCCTCCACTTGCACCTGCTGATGTGACCTTGGGTCAGTCACAAGCTCTGGTACAGCTGTTCCTGAAAGAGCAGTTTGTGTCAGAGTTTTCTCAGCTCCACCTACCTCACAGGGTGTCTGTTATGGGGAGGGGAAGGGAAAGGAGTTTGTAAGCCGCTCTGAGACAGATTGGGTAGTGAAGGGCGGGGTATAAATCCAATCTCTTCTCTTCTTCTACTTTCAGAGTAATTAAACATAAAATTTTGGAATGGGAGAGATTTTGTTTCTCTCACAGCAGGTCAGCTGATTTTTGACTGGCATTTCCAGATCAGATAGAAGTAACACAATTTGGGCTGTGTTGCTCTGGCTGACCTGGAAATATATTGGGGTTCAGCTGCAACAATAAATGATGCAAAATCCATGTTAGAGAGAAGCAGGGGTCATTTCGTAGAAAAAGAGGTGCAGGAGCTCATTAGCATAACTCATTAGCATAACTTATTTGCATGTGCCACAACCCCTGGCATCAGATGGAAGGGAAGGCAGTTTAAACCCTCTTTCCTTTCATGGCTTGCCCCCGTGGCTGCGGGGCGCCCAGGTGAACTGGCAGCTTAGATGGAAGGGGAGGGGGTTTAAACTGCCTCCCCTTCCATGGCTTGCCCCGGTGCCTCATGACTGTGGGGCGCCCAGACAAGCTGGCAACTTAGATGGAAGGGGAGGTGGTTTAAACCTGCTCCCCTTCCATGGCTCACCCGCACACCCCGTGGCTGTGGGGCGCCCAGGCAAGTTGGCAGCTTAGATGGAAGGGGGAGGTGGTTTAAACCCCTTCCATGGTTTGCCCCCATGCCCCACAGCTGTGGGACGCCCAGGCAAGCTGGCACTTAGATGGAAGGGGAGGTGGTTTAACCCTCCTCCCCTTCCATGGCTCGCCCATGTGCCCCATGGCTGCAAGGCACCTGGGTGAGCCGGCACCTTAGATAGAAGGGGAAGCAGTTTAAACCCCCTCCCATTCCATGGCTCACCCCCGCAGCTGTGCGGTGTGGGGGCAAGCTGGCAGCTTAGATGGAAGGGGAGGTGGTTTAAACCACCTCCCCTTCCATGGTTAGCCCTTGCACCCTGCGACTGCAGGGCATCTGGGTGTGCCGGCACCTTAGATGGAAGGGGAGGCAGTTTAAACCTCCTCCCTTTCCATGGCTCACCCCTGTGCCCTGCAGCCATGGGGCACCTGGGTGAGTTGGTGTCACAGTGCCTGCTGAGCCCTAGCCCCTGGCTCCAGCAGAAGAGCTAAGTCCCACCAGGGATGAGCTCCCATTATCCGAAACCTCCGCACCTGACAGCGCGGTGAGGGCCAAGGTGGGCCCAGCAACAGCTGGGGCAGATCCCCGCTCACCTGGCATGCCCCCAGATTTGCCACCACCGGTATCTCGTTTGTGAGAGCAGCGCCGCTGGGACATAGTAGCCTGGCAGCGAGAAGCACGCATGAGCACCCCAGCGCTCGCTTAGCCCTGAGTACTAGTGGGAGCTGGGACGTGCTTGGAGCGTGCTAATTGCTGACCATTTGGAATGGTATTTAGTCAGTGCTGGCACATGAGGAACTCATGCCAGCAACTAGTCGCATCAGGTAAGCTCTGTACCACGCCGTTCGAGTTCTGGACTCCTCGCTCCTGGCTTGTTTCCCTTGGCTCCTCAACCTCAGCTCGCTTTGACCTTGCTACTCTGCACCTTGAAACTCTCGTCTCTCAGACTCTTGACCCTCGACTCTCGGACCCCCGGTAACGCTAACAGTTGGTGATTCAGACTTGGCTCCCCTGTTTCTTGGCTTACTCAGCTCTTGACTCGACTGTCTCTCGACCACCCCGCTCATCTTGCACCCAGAACTTGGTTCTTCAGCTTGCCTAGCTTTGACCATGGACTGTGCTCTGACCACCCCACACTTGCCTGGCCCTGCATCCCGGCTCATGACAGCCAGCACCTTATATGGAAGGGGAGGCAGTTTAAACCCCCTCCCATTCCATGGCTTGCCCAGGTGAACCAGCACCTTATATGGAAGGGGAGGCAGTTTAAACCCCCTCCCTTTCCATGGCTCGCCTGTGCGCCCCGCAGCTGTGGGGTGCCCGGGTGAGCTGGCGCCTTAGATGGAAGGGAAGGTGGTTTAAACCCCCTCCCCTTCCATGGCTTGCCCGGGCAAGCCGGCACCTTAGATGGAAGGGGAGGCGGTTTAAACTCCCACCCCTTCCATGGCTCGCCCACATGCCTCACGGCTGCAGGACACCTGAACAAGCCAGCACCTTAGATGGGCTGCTGGGAGCAGGGGGCAAGACTTGGTCATGTGCCCACCCCCCAGGTTCCTCACTCCCGGAGCACCACTCCTGTTTGCTCCAGCTCCAACCGACTCCTGGAGAGAAGCTGTTAGACAAATCTGGATCAAGCTACCATTTCAGATATACTGAAGCAATGAAAGGATATTTTAAGACAATGTCTCAGTTGTTTTTTTGATCACAGAGAAGTTTAAATACGAAGCATTTTGACAATTTTGTTCATCACCAAATGTGGGGCTAAAACCACAGTGTGTTTTTGTGTATTATTCATGTGATATACAACAGCATTAGGAAGTCTAAGTAATGTTTGGAGGATCTGAAACATGTCACAGACTAGAGTCTGCTCTGTCTTGCTCTCCTATCACAGTTTCCCATACTTGCTTTTTTCCAGCAAAATGGACTTTGTCTTTACATCTGTACCTAGCGAACTCTGGTTTCCTTAAATCATAGCTAGCCTTGTTCATAAAGAAAGATGAAGTGTGGCAAGGGATGAGGAAGTGGCTAAGGTTCAGTCACAAAGAGACAAAACATAGTTTATGTGAGAATCAAGCTCAAGTGTTTGCTTAGTGTTTCTTTTACTAACTGTTCAGGTACTGTTTCAGAAAAACTGATTCAAAATAATAAATACTATGTCCAAAAGTAACAGCAAGAAATGTTAGCTAAATTAACTCAAGCTAATCTATGTTACCCTGAATTTTTAAACTCAGTTATAACTAATTTAAATTTATTTAGTTGATCTCTCACCTATTGAATTATAAGGCAATGTTAATTTACATTTTCTTTAAAATCTGCTAGCATAATAATTAAAATGCTCAGTTTTGCACTTCTTGAATCATATTCAAAGTATATTAATTTTCAAGACCATTTTTCTTTTCTTCATCAGACGTACAGAAGAAATATAGCTGTAGTGGAGCAAGGGGAGTTCTGTTCTCTATCTTGTAACATAAATAAAACTGTCAGACTGGAAACCTTTTGCTTGACGTTGCAAAGATAATACATTTAGTTGCTAGCAATTCAGAGGGTAATGATTTAATAACATACATCATAGTTTTCAGCATTAACTATGAGCTACTGTGTAAAAATTCTGTTTTCCCTGTAGTTACCTCGCTTAATGTAGCCATTGCATAGTAGCCAATGAGAACTTTTAAGTGTTCAAGTTAGATTGTGACCATTGTGTACAGAAATAGATAGCTGCTACAGAGACACTGCTGAGCAGCCTGATTGGTTGCCAGTTAGGATTGAAACATTAATTCTAGGTAAAGCAGATAATTTATGTTAGAGTTATGCATCCTGAATGTGTTAAAATAACCAGAAACATTGATTTTTTCATTTAAAGACAGGTTTAATAAGATATGTTAAAGAACAGGAAACTATACCATTGTATAAGACTTGAAATAAATACACTAGAACAATCTGATGCAAAGTACAGCCTGTGTGTCATAACATGATTTGACAGATTTTGACATTCTAATATTTCAGCTTTGGTGCTCAGAAACACTGGAATTATTATCAGTAAAGTATTGTATAGGAAGAAATTATATTCTAAATGGAACAAAGTTCAGAAGAAAAATGTGCAAGAATTGGTTTGGATAGACTAGTGTATCAGTCTAGCTATAGAACAAAGTTGGAGTCCAGTGGCACCTTTAGGACCAACAAAGTTTAATTTTGGGTATAAGCTTCTGTGTGCATAGACACTTCTTCAGATACATTGAAACAGCCTTCCTCAAGCCTACATATAGTTAGAGAGCGTGGGAGGGGGGTTAGTTGCCAGGAAAGGCTAGTTAGAGTCATAAGTAAGTGGGCGATAAGTAAGTAGATGATAAGTATAGCTAAAATTGGATTAAAGTAGTTGGTAAGACCTGTGAATATTAGCATGCACATAAAATAGTAAAGAACAGATGTGAGAACTAAGTCTGAGTCCAGTGGCACCTTTAAGCCTGACAAAGTTTAATTCTGGGTATAAGCAAGAACTGAGTGACTTAGCATGTGTGGGTGCACACTTCTTCAGATACATTAAAATATAGTTTCTCAAGCATTACATATAGGTAGGGAAAGAGTGGGGAGTTTAGTTGCCAGTAAGGGCTAATCAGAGTTAAAATGCATAAGTAACTGAGCAATAAGTATAGCTAAGATTGGATTAATTAATCCTACAAACAGGGATTCTCACATGAGGAATCTACAACAAACCTTTTTGGAACTAAGGAATCCACCTGATGAAGTCAAGCCAGAATGGTACCCAGAGAAAACCAACTGCAAGACAGGCCCAAAAAAGACAATAACAGAACATCACTAGTGGTCACATACAGCTCTCAACACAAAACAGTTCAGCTCATCATCAGTGACTTATTACCTCTACTGGATAATGACAGTTCTCTTTCACAAATACTGGGGGGCAAACCTTTTCTTGTGCACAAACAGCCCCCCAGTCTTAAACAACTCCTCACCCACAATAATACAACATCTGATTTGAACATGGACACTGGGACCAGAGCTTGCAATAAACTCAGATGCCAGCTTTGGTGCCACATATCCCCAGACAACACCATCACTGGACCTAACAACATCAACTACACCATCTCAGGCTTATTCACTTGCTCATCTTCTAATACTGTATATGCCATTAAATGCCAGCAATGCCCTTCAGTTCTCTACATAGGACAAACGGATCAAACCCTATGCCAAAGGATAAATGGACACAAATCTGACACCAAGAATCACAAAACTGAGAAACTTGTAGGAGAACATTTCAACCTCTTAGGGCACTTGATGAGGGACCTCAAAGTAGTTGTTTTAACACAAAGGAATTTCAGAAGCAAACTGGAATGGGAGATTTCTGAATTACATGTTATTACAACACTCAGGACAATGGAACCACCAGGGCTTAACAGAGTTATCAAGTTCTTATCTCACTACACATACTAAGTCAGTCAGGCTGTGATCACACAATCTTTTAGTGCCAATGTCACCACAACTACCTAATGGATTTAAAATGCATAATCAGACAGCCACAGCCACATCCCATCTGGCACTCATCACCCTCCCGCAACCAACCCTCTTCCGTCATGGTTTTCTCAACACCTGGAAAATCAGGTACCTTATGACTGTTTTCGGCTTTACCCCATATTTCTGCCTGTCTGGACCGCTTCCTAGCGATTTGAAGCCATTTAGGAAGTCTGAATGTTTTCCTTGCACTTTTGTCAATTTTTAAAATAAAACAGTTGGTGATGTGTGCATGACTGGATCACTGCTCGTGTGTTTCAGCTCTCTCCTCCCTACAGCTTTGTGGCACACAGAATAGGAAGGGGTTAATTGACAAGAGAAGTTTGTTTCAGAGTGGGAGGGAGGGAGTCTGAGAACAAACCAGTGACTCCAGCTTCTCTCCAAGCTTTTAAATAAAAACACCGGCAGCACATGGGACACAGGATGAGGCTTCTCTATTCTCTCCCCCCCATTTTTAAACATTTGAAATGTGGAATGTCTCAGACGCACAGTTTCAAAAACACTACCCTCACATTGGACTCCCATTTCCCAGCAGCCTCCTCCAGAAATCCTATTCGCCACCAGCTGCTGCCATTCTGCCAGGAGTCTGAAACACTGATTCCCATCAGTTGCTTATGCGCATGCTCAGAAGATTAATGATTTTTAAAAAAACTGCCCCTGGCTGCTATGTCTGATGGATCAAGGATAGGGTGAAGGCATGGTGAGGAGGGTTAAGGGGGTCCATCTGATCAAAACCTTCAGTTACAAAAAACCCTGGATCAATTAGAACTGGGGCCACACAGTCTGACCACAACATTGTTGTTCTTAAAGGTGCCAAAGGACTCAAACTTAGTTCTCACATCTGTTTTTAACTCTTTTATTTGTATACTAATCTGCTTCTATTCCCATGTCTTACCAACTGCTTTAATCCAATTTTAGCTATACTTATCACCCACTTACTTATGCATCTTGACTCTAACTAGCTCTTCCTGGCAACTACCCCCCCCCTATATGTAGGCTTAAGGAAGTCTGTTTCAATGTATCTGAAGAAGTGTCTATGTACATGAAAGCTTATACCCAAAATCAAACTTTGTTGCTCTTAAAGGTGTCACTGGACTCCAACTTTGTTCTATTGCTTCAGACCAACATGGCTACCCACCTGAGCCTAGCAATAGTTTTGGGGACTATTCAGTAATTGGTTGGGTACATTTGAAATTTTTCAAAGTATATTTATTTATAAATAGGATCCTACTTACAATAAGCTATACACAGCAGTATGGACCATAGTCCGAAATCATTTATCCAAGCAACTTTGTAAAACCATTTTGTACAGTGCAACCCAAAGAGTGGTTAACACATTGAATTCACTGCCACAGGAGGTGGTGATAGCTACAAGCATGGACAGCTTCAAGAGGGAATTAGATAAGCATATGGAGCAGAGGTCCATCAGTGGCTATTAGCCACAAGGTATAGGTAGGAACTCTCAGTATGGGGCAAGTGATGCTCTGTATTCTTGATGCTTGGGGGGGGGGACAACAGTGGGAGGGCTTCTAGTGTCCTGGCCCCACTGCTGGTCCTCCTGATGGCACCTGGTATTTTTGGCCACTGTGTGACAGAGTGTTGGACTAGACGGACCATTGGCCTGATCCAACATTGGCTTCTCTTATGTTCTTATGTTCTTAACCCTATTAACTGCACAAAAAAAGCTCTCTTGAACTCAGTTTTGCATAGTTTACATGAAGCCAGGAGAGTGGAAACTTTCCTGACCTAGTCAGGCAAACCATTCTACAAGGTGGGAGCTACAAAAGAGAAAACACATTTTGCCCATTTGGAGGTTAGCACCTGCAGAAGCACCTGCTGAACTGAACAAAGTTGTTGTGGTGGAACATTGGGAGAGAGGTAGTCCCATAACTGAGGGGCCAAGGCCATGATGTGCTTCGTAGGTGATAACCAATATCTTGAACTAAGCCTGGTAACATATGGGCAGCCGAAGAAGCATCTGCAGAATGAGAGTAATATGTGTGCTTTGTCCAGCTTCCATTGATAGCTGAGCTGTGGTATTCTGAACCGGTTAGAGATTCCAAGTTGATTTTGAGGGAAGACCAATGTACAGTGCATTACAGCAGTCTAATCTCAATGGTACTGTGGTGTGGATCCTGGTGGCCAAGTCAGCCATAGCAAGGCAAGAGGCCATCTTATGGGTAGGCTGAGTTGGTAGAAAACCTTTTTTGCAGCTGCAAAAAATGAGAAATGAACTTTCAGCCACAAGCTGTATTTATCTTCACAAAATCAAATTTCTTAAATGGCCTTTGTAGCCTTTACTGAGGATATCAATTTCAGTTTAACTATGCCTAATATAATTTTGCTTCTGTACATCATCAAATTTAGAATTTGTTGGGTGGCCTAATGTGCATTCATCTCATACAATTTAAACATAAGATAGTTAGAGCTGCAACAAATACTGCCAGATAATAGACAGTAACAGCAGCCGTAAATAGATTACCAAAGATAGTATAGATATCCCTAAGGAAATTTGGTTGTGTTGCACAGTCTTAGATACATCTATGACAATAATAGCAAGATGAAACAAAAAGAGTACAAGAGAATGCTCTGTCAATTAAACTTCAAATGTCCAGGTCTAAAATGAAAATTTAGTTGCAATTAAAAGTTAATATGAACTGATACTTATGCACATATTCACTGTTATCCTCTTGGAAGGTTTCTGTACAAAAAAACCCAATGCGGACCTAAAAAATATTGAAAATAAATGCTAGCAAATAAACTATTATAAAATCACATTTACTAGAAAGACTTTTGCTACTGAAAAACAACAAACTGAAGCAGATTTTGACACTAAAAATCAATAATGTAAACTTTTATCAATGTTTAAAGAGGCAGTTCTTTATTTTTCTTAGACTAATCCCCATTGTTCCCCTGTACAACACATCAGCAGCCTGAATATAAATTTACCCTTCTCCTCTCTATTTTCCAGAAATTCCAGGTTCACATTTCATCGCAGTCTTGAATTCATAAGATGACAATGATAATAAATTTAGTTGCTAGCAATTCAGAGGGTAATGATTTAATAACATACAGCATAAATAACAAGCTTCTATGCCTTACTTTTAGCTCTCAATCCATGCTAAATGGCCAGTTTTCTACCAGCATTTCTACCAGTTTTCCACATCGTGGCTAGTTGTCAGATGAAGTTCCTCAATATAATGCAGTAAATGGAAGAGGGTTTAGAGGGTTTTTTAAAAAACAAACAAACAACACACCTTATTACTTATCTTTATTACTTATGTATTCTTTCCTTCATTATCAGAATGATCCAGCTGAGTTCAGATAAGATTGGAGCCACCCCCACCCAGTCTCACTCAAAAACATTAGAATCCTTCCAGTTAGGGGGGAAACAAAACAGGAATAGTGGATAGGATGTACAAAGCCTTTGTTCCTTCTGCTGGTTCACCCTTTCCTGCTCATTCCCATTTGCCATTGGCTCAATCATAACACTGAGCTGAGCTATGAGTGGAGAAGAAGTGAGCAAAGAAACTAGAGCCAGCTGTGACAGAGACTTTTAATAGTCCTTCCCCCTCCCTACCAAGCTGTGGAGCCTTGTGAGCAAAAATTCTACTTTCTGAGCTACTGGCATTAAAGTTGTGAGTGAACGATTTGGCTACTGCATAAATTAGTTTGCTCTGGAGCCAGCCTTCCTGAGCTAAGACAAAAATCTGTGAGCTGGAGGCTAAAAAAACTGTGAGCTAGCTCACACTAACTCAGCTTAGAGGGAACACTTCTCCCTATGCATCTTGCTCATGAGCAGAGTGACTAAGATCATTTGGGGTGAAATCAGAAACTCCCCTTGAATTCCATCAGTTCCTGGCCAGATTTGTGCTTTGCCAGATTTGTACTGACATGTAGGGTTGCCAACTCATGAAGGGTTGGGAAATTTCTGGACATTTGAGGCTGGAGCCTGGGGAGGGTGAGGTTTAGGGACCTTGGACCTTGCTGTATAGTCCACCTTCCAAAGCAGCCATTTTCTCCAGAGGAGTTGATCTCTGTAGACTGGAGAACAGCTGTAATTCTGGGAGATCTCCAGGCACCAATGATGGCTGGCGACCCTGGACTGAACCTTGAAAGTAGCTGATAATAGCTCATTGACCCAAACCAATAGACAACTTATGAGAGTGTAGTCCTGGGCAGAGTCACACCCTTTTCAATCCATTGATTTAACTGATCCAGTTGCCCCCAGAAGTAACTAAGCTTACGAAGACTGTTGCCCCATAAATCAGAACCTAAATTCTAACTGAATACTTTAGATTTATCATATAATAGTAATTTAGCAGTACAGTTTTAGGACACCTTCTTAGTTTTTCTTTTGCACAGAGGTAAGCACAATGATTTCAGGGTAATTTGACCACAAAGAACAAAAAGGAACAGGTTGTTAAGGAAGCCTATATACCAAAGTCAACAACAGAAGGACCCTGAACACATGGAGTGAATAGCAATTATATAGAGTACTTTGGAAAATCCGCCATATTGTAAAATTGTACAAAGTATGATACCAAAAGTCCACATATGCAAGCCATAATAATCCACTAAACAAGTCATAATGATCCATGACAAAGCATATTATGAATTCCCTAGGTTCAAAAACTTGCTTCATTACCATCATATTCAATGGGGTAGTTATTAAACTTTAAAGATTAAAATTATCACATGAACACATAAACCTGCTTTATTCTGATTCAGACCATTGGCCCATCAAGGTCAGCTTTGTCTACTCAAACTTGCAGCAGTTTTTCAGGTTGTTAGGTCGAGGTCTTTCACATTACCTACTACCTGATCCTTTAAATCAGAGATGTTGGGAACTGAACCTGGGGCTTTTTGCATGCAAAACAAATGCTCTACCACTGAGCCATGGCCCCTCCCTCACAATACTACTGTAAACCATGCACATTATATCATTAAATCACCAAATAGTACCAGTGGCTTTCTTAAATTCTTTGCAACACTTCCTTTAGGACACTATAATAATTTATTCCATCTTGAAATTGTTAATTGTGGGAGAGAGAGAAGTTTCCAGTGTGACTGAAGGCAACATCACATTTATTTCTTTTATACCCTGTCTTTCCCCCCTCATTCTCTTCTCCTCCATTTTATCCTTACAATAACCCAATATGGAAGCTTAGGCTGAGAGTATGTGACTGGCATAAGTCACCCCACAAGTTTCCATGGCAGCGTAGGGATTTGAACCTGGGTCTTCAAGATCCTAACCACTTACCTGTCCTAGATGGAAGAGTCTTGTAGGCTTACATAGAAGGTCATAATATCCTAAATTTTTCTTTTTTTAAAAAAAGGAGCAAAACCCTTGTCATTGAAAATTACATTTGACTGTGTAGGCTTTGTAGCCATCTACAGAACTGTACTTTGTGCATCGGTATTCCTTATTATTCTAATTAAAGTGGAACATTGTGCCCTTGCGAATCATTAATGAGTTTTCATTTCATGAATGACATTTGCAGGAGTTAAAACAGGCAGTTCATATGAAGTCCACAGGCAACTGTGTTAAAATTAGCATCACCATAGCAACAGTCTTCCATCATTAGCATTCAGGGCAACAGGAAATGTTTTGTTGTGCCTTTGTTTGCAAATAAAGGTTTTTCTCATACATTTTGTATTAGAGGGGGAAATGTAACAAATTCTATTTCAATTAAGATGAAAATATTCCACTAATTTTGGGTTGTTTGGAGCTTGTTTTGATTTAAGAATTTGTTTTTCTCCCTTTTGGCACAACAGTTAAATTTTGTGTTTTACAGCTAACCTCCAGAGCAACCCTGATGCATTGCTAAGCTACTACTCTCCATACCACATTCGTGTGAAGTCCATAGTGTCTGCAAAGATACTAGATACAATAAAGTAGGCTATTCATTTGGTATGTGTTACAAAATACATCCATGAATATGCAGTGTCTGCAAAGATACTAGATTCAATAAAGTAGGCTATTTATTTGGTATGTGTTACAAAATACATCCATGACTATGCAGAATGGATTTCGAACATATTGTCTTGTCTATACAGTTAATTTATTGGAGGAAGGGAAGGAATTTAAAGTAACATACAATTATTTTCTTGCCTGGAAACTATTTTGTAATTTATACAATTTGAAAATAAGGCTTAATCATTTATCCTGCATTAGTTGTAAGCACCAGGGCTTATTGAATCTTTCTCATGTGCACCTACCCAAGCATAATAGTTGTGCTATCTTGATTTAAAGAAAAGAGAAAAAGTATGACTCCAAGACTAACTACAGTTTTTATTGTACCTGTTAGTAGTATTGAGCTCATGAAGTTAATTTGCAACAAGATCAAAAGCACTCTGGCTTTCCTAGTGCTTCCTGTAGTATTAACATAAAGAATCTTGCTCTGCATATAACAAAACAGACAGATTATTGTTTAAATATACTTAGTTGGAGCACAAGAAGCTGAAGGAAAAACACCATAATTAGTGGGATTAATCTACAAGATTCAACCCAGTTATGATGCATGCACTCATTAATGTTATTAGAGTTGCCACCTCCACATTGCTAAACTCCTGGAGATGTGGGAGCGGAGCCTGGGGAGGATGGGGTTTGGGGAAGGGGGAGGGACCTCAGCAGGGTGTAAATGCTATAGAGTTCACCCTCCAAAGCAGCCATTTTCTCCAGGGGAACTGATCTATGTTGTCTAGAGATAGGCTAAAATGCTGGAAGTCCTTCAGACCCCACTTGGGGGTTGGCATCCCACTTCATTCCCCGCAAGCAGGGCTCAGGGTGGCTTCCAACAAGCAGAAAGACAGCAAATTTCAACATTCTACAATTTTAAAATCTATATTATAGCAATTAAAACCTAAATCTTCATGGACTATAACCCTACACATACTAGTGTGGTGTTAAAAAATTACTCCTCTGCCAAAATGTGGAGGACTGCAGACTGTTTTTAATTCTGTATACTCAATCTTCCCCCCCCTCTCTTTCTTTCTTCCTTTCTTCCTTCCTTCCTTCCTTCCTTTCTTTCTCTCTTTCTAGTTTCTGAATTTTTGCTATTCTCAAATTATCTACCATTTGGTCTTCTATGACTGAAATTTTGTGAAAAAAATATGTTGGGGGTTATAAAGTCAGTCAATTAACTCAGTGGCATGGATCCACCAAAGCATTTCATGGAACAATTTCTACCTTTGGAATCCAACTTTCTCACCTTCCCTCTCCTGCTGCAACCCAAAATGCTTCCCCAAGCTGCTTCTGGAATCATGATCAGGGGAGGTATTTGGGATGGCAGCAGGAGGATGGAGGTGAGAAAATCATGCTCTATAGGATCCAAGCCAATAGTTGTTCCAGCACTTTATGGAATGTAATAGTGTTCTTTGAAAAGCCATTCTCCTAATATGGCAGCTCAGGTGTTGTTGTTTTTAATCTCATTAAAACCTATACAATATTAAGAATATGAAAAATGATAAAATGCTGCACATATAATCTGATAAACATTAGCTTTTATGATATCCTCTCTAAGGCTGCAGTCTCATGAACATTGACCAGGGAATCCTTTATTAGAATCTTCCACAGTTTTTAAAACTAATTTGCAACCCCTTGGAGTTTGAAAGTGGAGAAGGGTAGCTGATAGGGAAAGTGTGTGTAACCCTTTCATGGAATTCTTTCATCATGATTTAAATAGCCCTCTTGATGCTATAATTAGGGCTGTGGCATTTTTAAAAGTACAAATGCTATACCTATCTTGTTTTCTCATACAGAGCTAGTTACAGTTTTAGGCTACTATTTAAATTATGGAAAGGGCATAGAAGGAAAGGGTTAGACATTCCCCCCCAAACATGAGAGATGTTAATCATGGTCTTTCATGTCACATCTAATTAAAACCCTGCAAGCAAATACCATTGGTCACCGTGGGACAGCCTTTTGAACATGTTTCCATAGAGCTGGACTTAACAGCTGCTGTCCTATACATTGGCTAGGAATACATGACATGTGGTTGTGAGGACTTGCAGTCTGGACTGCTTTGTATGAGCAATTACATTTATACAATTATTTATTGTTCTTCCATGCAGGAGCTTTGATTATAATATTTCTGTATCTTTCCAGACCTGATTTAATGTTCCTTTTTGATCCATAGGATTCTTTTAGTTTTTTAATGTCACCTTCTGTTCCCATATTCCACTACATCTAGGAAAAATGCTTGCTGAAATACAACTTTCTGTAGTGATGGCCACTAGCACAGATGGTTTTAAAAGGGAATTAGAAAATTCATGAAGGACATATCTGTCAATGGCCATGGTGACTAAAGGGAACCTTGATATGCAGAGGTAGTAAACCTCTGAATACCTGTGCTAGGAGGCCACACCAGGGAAAAGGCATGCTTGTCAGCCTTGGAGGGCAACTGGTTGGCCACTGGGTTCAATAGGAAGTATTATGCGATAGACCATTGGTCTGAACCAGCAGCATGTTGTTATGTTTTGTTCTTATTTGAACTTCCTAGGAACTGAATTTTACCACCAATCACAACATAATTATTTTCAATGAATTAGTGTCCATGAAAAAACCCATGTTTTAATGTTAGGCATTCTAGTAAAATGGTCTGTCACTATAACACTATATAACTTTGAATAGCTCCCGCTAAATGTCTTCACTTGCAATTTAAAACCATATATGTCGGGCTTAAAGGTTAAAGGTAAAGGTTTCCCTTGCTCGAAAGCTAGTTGAATCTGACTCTAGGGGGCAGTGCTCATCTCCATTTCCAAGCCGAAGAGCCAGCACTGTTCAAAGACATTTCCGTGGTCATGTGGCTGGCATGACTAAATACCAAGGCGCACTGAATGCTGTTATCTATTTATCTACTTGCAGTTTCTTGCTTTTGAACTGCTAGGTTGGCAGGAGCTGGGGCCAGAGACAAGAGGTCACTCCGTCACGTGGCACTAGGGTCTCAAACTGCCGGACTACAGACCTCCCAGCAGGGCCGGCTCGCCCGCTAGGCGAGCTAGGCACTTGCTTAGGGCGCGCCAGCCACAGGGGCACCAAACTGCGGCTGCCCCCCCGCCACCTCCCCACTGCCGTCGTCAGTGAAGAGTGCCCCAGCGGGGTGCAGGAGGCGGTGGCGGAGCTTGCTCCCCCTCCCCCATCAGGCTTAGCTGCACTTAGAAGGAAGAGAAGGGGGTTTAAACCCCCACCTCTTCCCTGGGTTGGTGGTGCACCCCGCAGCTGTGGGGCACGCAGGCAAGCCACGCTTAAAGGGAAGAGATGGGAGTTTAAACCCCCGCCTCTTCCCTGGCTTGCCAGGGTGCCCCGCAGTTGCGGGGCATGCTGGCAAGCCGTGCTTAGAGGGAAGAGATGGGGGTGTAACCCCACCTCTTCTCTGGTTTGCCTGGGTGCCCCACAGCTGCGGGGCATGCAGCCAATCCACACTTAGAGGGAAGAGACAGGGGTATAACCTCCCTGCCTCTTCCCTGGCTTGCCGGCGCTGTCCCCCTTGTTTCCAGGCCCCACCAGGAGGTTGGCATTGCCAGGGGGGTGCGGGCGCCACAAGCTGGCCTAGGGCGCCCAGACACCACAAGCCGGCCCTGCCTCCCAATCTGCAGCTCAGTATCTCAACCTCTGAGCCACCACGGCTCCTGTTTCAGGCTTACAGTACAGTTAAATAAAAACATTAGTGAAGGACTTCAGAACAGTAAATGACAAAAGCAAGAGCAACTACCTTCTATATAGATATAAGTCTGTATAGGAAAACCATGTACGCTATTCCGAGCCATCTGTTAAAGTGTTATATACTGATACCCATTTAGTTCAGCTGGAAAATAGACCTTTGAACTACAAATGCATACTCTTTCCTCATGTTTTTTGTAAAAAAAAAAAAAGTTAGTGCAACAATGTATATTGCAAAAGAGAAAACAATGAATATGGCAAATATTAGAAATTTAACCCATTTTCTGTTCCCCACACACCATTTCTGTGTAGGCTCTTTCACAATATGTTAATTCAGTTTCACTTCTGATGAAACTAGACTTTTTACATCATTCAGATATAGTGAGAGTATCCTGGGTTGTTTTTGTTTTGTTTTATTTTCACATAATTGTACTTGATTTAGCAGCTGCAAACAGATCCCAAATATAAAAGTAGCCATGCCTCTCCCCATTCAAAATATACCACATTCCACCTGCTATTAACCCAGTAAGGAGAATGGCAGGCAATCTCCCATTTGTATGTAAAGGAAGTGTGGGCTAGAGGTTTTATTTTTAACCAAAACTGGAACACACATGCAAAGGGAACTAAACTATGTTCTGCTTTTTGATCTGGGAGAGATGGAAAAATTGAAAGCCACTTTACCTACAAAAATATACAAAAAGCAATCATATAATTCACAATAAACCACAGAGAGACTAATCAGCAAAATAACTAGCCAAGTCAGAGAAAACTGATAAAAACACAGAGAAAAACAGATATATGTAACTAGAGATACCTATAGACACCTACATTATGCTAGAACATCTAATATATTACATTCACTGACAACTTAAGTCATATTTTATAAACAATAGGCCCATAAAACCCTCTTCAACTGTAAAGAACGGATGGTATGAACACAAGTGTAAAGAGCTTAAGAAGGTGCTAGTTCATACCATGAGACAAACTAGACATAATACAGACGGGGCATTACTGTCCCGCCTTTTACAATTAAGATCCCGATATGAAAACCTAATCAAGCAGAAGAAAATGAATCATGCTAAACTATTCTGGAATGAGTTGATACGTGTGGTCATTGAAAAGAATGATTCTCATTTTGGGGAATTAGTGTCTGATAAAAGAAGTAGCTCTCTTTGTCAGTCTGATTCATGCATATCAGACAAAGAATGGTTTTTATACTTTAGCTCTGTCTTTGGTTATCAAACTCCTATTTCTTCTACAGATATAGCTAGTCTCCCCAAGTGGGATCCTGTCCCAGAATCTGAAATTAGAAACTTAATAACCTCTTTTACTTCTGGAAAATCACCCGGGGAAGATTTGATTCCCTCAGATGCATATAAAGCTTTCCCTGATTGGTGGTCCCCTGTGCTGGCTAGAGTTTTTTTCACAGATCAATGACACAGGTTTGATACCTGCTGGATGGAAATTAAGTATTATTGTTCTTATACATAAAAAGGGAATAAATCTACCCCACAAAATTATAGACCAAATAGTTTGCTCGATATAGCAGCTAAGCTATATGGCAAATATCTGATGACTAAACTTGAAGACTGGGTAGTTGAGAATCAAATTGTCCACCCTGTCCAAGCAGGTTTTAGGAAAGGATTAAGTAGCAGTGATCACTGCCTAACACTTAATCAATTGGCATTTTCAGGTATTCAAGGCCCATCGAAGGCTGTATATGTAGCCTTTGTCGACCTGGCCACTGCTTTTGATTCAATTGATAGGACCCGATTGTGGTCAAAGCTCGCGGACCTGAACAGTGATAATCATTTGTTATTTTTGTTCCAAGAGCTACAAAAAGATACCCATGCACAGGTCAGAGTAGGAACTTCTGGCTCTCTAACTGACAGAATTCCAATTTGGAAGGGTGTGAAGCAGGGTTGCATGTTGGCCCCTTTATTGTTTAATCTTTACATCAACAACATAGTTGGGAAACTTCCAGGGCCCACTTCACTTCCCCCTCATTGGGCCATCAAAAAATTTCAGTCTTGTTATATGCAGATGACATGGTCTTAATTTCTCTCACAAAAATTGGCCTGAAGAGGCTATTGCATCAGTTAGGGACTTATTATAAAGAAGAAGCTCTCACTATAAATTTTGATAAGACTAAGGTCATGATTTTTAGGAACAGGGCAAAAATCTCCTCTTGGAGTATTCTTGGAAATCCAATTAAACTATACAATTCATTTAAATACCTTGGCATTACTTTTAAAGAGACTTTAAAATGGACTGCCATGCTGCTTTGGCCAAATCATCAGCACTAAGACTGGTTGGATCTATTTTGAGCTTCTACTACTCCAAGTGAGGTCACCTTATAGACCTGGTTCTGAAACTATACAAGAGTAAGGTTATACCCCATCTCTTGTATGGAGTCGAAGTATGGGGATAGAATTACATTGTCTTGGCCAGCCTCGAAGTAGTCCAGAATAATTTTAAGGCACATTTTAGCACTCCCTAAGGGGTCCCCAGCTGCTCTGATGAGAGCTGAAACGGGTATTCCTTCTCTTAAGGCTCGGGCACACCTTATAATTATCAGATACTGGAAAAGAATGGAAAATTCACAATCTAATTCCCTTAGTCACCAATCTTTTAACCTGCTGTTAGCTAAAGACTCACAGTGCCTTGACTTTCTTAACAACATACGTTCAAGATACTCTATTCCTGATGATCTTTTGGGAACATCAGTTGATAAATCCCAACATAGAAACTGGATTTATGACTTTGACACTTGGCTAGACCGCTCTTTGATATTAAAATCAAAAGCAGCACCATGGTACAAATCAATTAAATTGGACCATACTAGAACTCCATACTTAGTCAATATCTCTAAACACGTACTTAGAGTGTCCTTTACTTGTCTATGGTTTCAATCAATGCCAATGGTAGTTTTGGAGGACCAATTTAAATAGGGACATCACCATGCAATGTCCCCGGCATTATGACATCACTCGTAAGTGATGCTTCACGTTGGGAATGTCATGCAGAGAGTCCCTGTATGACATCACTTCCAAGTGATGTCATTGCATTGGAGATGTCATGCAGTGATGCCCCTGTTTAGGGGCAGGGTTTCCCCTGTTGGCCAGCTGGTTTGTGGTGGGGAGAAGCCCCTGAAATTGGGGGATCCCCCACCCAAATCTGGGGGCTGGCAAGCTTACTGGCATCTAACCAAAGATCCAAAGTCCTGAGGCAAATTTTTAAAACCAGCAGCTTGTACCATTTAATGAGATGATCACACAACTCTTTCTATCCAACTGTAGGCTTAGAGAGCCTCAGTTTGCAGCAAACGGAGAGGGAGTTTAACTCTTCAGCTTGTACTTGGTTTTACTATTTGAAATCAGCTTTCCCACTACTAATAGCATTTTAAAGAAGAAATGTACACTTTCCCCCTTTAAAATGCTAACAACAAAGCAGAGAACCTGGTTTCAAACAGTGAAACTGAGTGGTGGTAGAGGGATTTCTATTGAGTATATAACACCTCAGTAGGGGCTTGCATTCTTTCCCCAGTGTAATTTACAGACATGCATGATCCTGAGGCAAACTGAGGATGCAGGAATCCCAATTTGAATTTATGGACAGAATACAATGCATATATCTAGATCTTATGGCATCTATAGCACTTTTTAATATCCTCTTCTATATGGAGCAAAAGGTACCCAATATTAACACGTAAACATGTCTGGTAGACAATACTCCCTCTAAGCTGTGAAGTCTTGTGAGCAAAATTTCTACTTTGTGAGCTACTGGCATTAAGGTTGTGAGTGAGCAATTTGGCTACTGCATAAATTAGTTTGCTCTGGGGCCCCCTTCCTAAGCTAAGACAAAAATCTGTGAGTGGGAGGCTAAAAAACTGTGAGCTAGCTCACACTAACTCATCTTAGAGGGAACACTGCTGATAGCTATAACCATGGTTTTGCAAAGGTATCCAGAGGGTAAAGGCACAGTTTATGAGCCAAAAGTACTACAAAAGAAGAATCAGAAGTGTGAATTCCATTTTTAAAAGCTAGAATACATACAAAAATGGCAAAGGGGGGAGAGTGAAACATTTCTGCATTGCATGATGTCAGATGTATCTCCAAACAAGGTTGAAAGCTTACTTACAAACAGTGATTTATGGAAGAGGTTGTGTTGTCTTGTGTACCCTGCTTTCTGTGCAAAAAGGAAGCAGTAGCATTCATCAACAATTCGAACAAGCCAGAGACAAACCAGCCTATTATTCTCACACACAACAGCTTCATATTAGTATTGCCATAGTAGGTTTTCATGAACGTACAATTAAAAGAAATGGGACAATTAAAAGAAATGGATCACATAAATTATTATAGATCATAACATTTATGTAACAAAAACAGGGCAGAAAGTTAGTTTAAACATGAAATTTCCTGGTCTAACATCATTTCATATTCACTGTGTTTTAAGACAGTTCTTCATTTCAAAGAGGTTTGAGTGAAACTCTAAAGCCATTAAAATTAGTTTTGAAACTGATGGTTGCACAAAGATGGTTGCTATTTAAAATACATCGAAATACTGAAAAACTAATACTTTCAGAGATCATTTCTATAAATAACTAGAGAAGTGAGTCAAGCAAAATCTAGTCTTGGTTGGGGGAGGGTTTATTTTGTTCACAAAGCATGCAGAGAGGTTTTCTGATGAGAAGACATCTTTTGTCTTTGAGGATTGTGATTTTTTTCCTGAGGAATGGTTGGAGCAGTCCCTTTCTGCATGCTGATAAATGTAAATTAACAACATGTGCAATATTTAACTACACATGTAGAAATCTTTTGTTCTGTAAACATCCAAAGTGATTATTCAGCTAGTATCAGAAATGAACCATATTCATTGAGATATGTTAAAAATCATTCAGTTGTGATGTAGTGAGGACAGATGTTTGTGAACCATCACAGTTTCACACACTACACCATGCAGAGAGTTTTTGTTCTGGTCTGAGTTTTTTGTTTATTTGTTTGTTATTGTTGTTTTACATTCCAGTGCAGTAAAACTATGCTTTGTGTGCCGTAAAAGGGCAAACATTGCCAGATAGGCATTTACCCTATGTCAAATGAATAAAGGTAAAAACAGTACCACAAAAATTTTAGTTTTGTACATAAGCTTCTTGGCTATTTTGATAGTTCACTGCTTTAAGCCACAACAGCTTTTCTCTGGTTAGCCTTCCTTGTTTTCTCTAAATCACTGGCACACATCTTTAATGTACACTGTTAATGTGGAAATGGCTGTCAAGCACAATTACTTACTGCTTCTGTGACTCCCAAAAGAATACAACACAATCATCAAGTGATTACTTTTATTGCAATATGTTCATTTAATTTAGAAAAATATTAACCATGTTTAAAAGGAAATGTTTATTGAGTAAATTGGCATAGCTATTGAATACCATAGTGTCAAACCAAATGGCATGATTTCCAATGGCTGTGGTTAGTTGAAAATAATTATCAATCAGAGCTATAATCTATGAAAACAAGGAGCATATGGTCAAATCCTCTGATGTGTTTAACAGTCACCATTACATTCTAATAGCATGAATAATTCCCACCCCCCAAATTCTTGAGGGATTGAAAGCTTTGTACCAGTTAAGGCCAATGGGCACAATCTCATTCAAGGTTAAATAAGCTTAAGACTCTTTTAGAGCAACGTTTATTTGGAGCCCAGACTTTGAGTCCCTGTTCAGTTATTTTTTTTCAGGCAAAACCTGAGTATTTGCTACAAATAGGTTATTAATAGAGTTTGTGACTAAAAGTGAAAATAAAGGTGATCATAACAACCAGGGCTCTTTTTGTAGCAGGAACTCCTTTGCATATTAGGCAACACACCCCTAATGTAGCCAGTCCTCCAAGAGCTTACAGAGCTCTTCTTACAGGGGCTACTGTAAGCTCTTGGAGGATTGGCTGCATTAGGGGTGTGTCGCCTAATATGCAAAGGAGTTCCTGCTACAAAAAGAGCCCTGAATTAACAACCCATGGTTACTGAAAATCAATACCTTTAGGGTAAATGCAAATTATCATTTCCCCTCCATTTTTGCCATTCACTGTGTGACAATCCCTGTGAATCTAACAAATACTTTCCCAAATGATATATTTTTTTTCTTTTAATGCAAGTTTTTTTCCTGAGCTTTTTGTTTTTAAAAGTGTACCTTACTAGCCACTAATTATCACTTTTGTTAGGAATAGTAAACTTTAAACTCTTCTCCTGAGGCCACATTTCAGTGGAAAGAAGAGGGTACAAGATTTTTTAAGAAGGCAAAAATATTAATATTTACATAAAGCCTTCATAATACAAGTTAGTTCAGTCATAAACTCTTCCAAGAAATTAAATGTATGATGAACCACCATATACAAGATAGCATGTTTCTGTGGCTTTTGTATGTGGATCCATATCTTAGCAAGTATGGACAGGGCCAAATGTGACAATGTGATTTTTAAAAGCCTGATGAATCCACTGTTAGAATTCATAACTGGAAAGCGATTGTGTACCAAACTATCAGGATCTGAATCGCTTGGTTCACTGTGCATCTTGGCAGAATTAGTATCAACAGAGATTTTGAAGTTTCTAAGTGACAGCTGGGCTCTGGCTTTGTAAATGGAGCAAATAAATCTTTGACATTGTATCAACATTTGCCAGTAATCAAGGCTTCTTATAAAGGAGAGAGAAGTATAGTTACCCTTCCCAGGTTATAGACTGATTAGAATCTCATTAATTCCCAGTACTATGAGTGAAGGTTCTATAGATATGCTTGAGTCACTCTGGCTGCGGTCAGACAACAAGTGTGGCGTGCTTTGATCACGCTGCAATTTTATTCTGGTGTTTTGTGCTGGGGAATGTTGATCACACTTCATCTAATACAAGGGTGTCAAACACATAGCGCAGGGGTCACATCTGGCCCCCGGAGGGTTTCCATCAGGCCAGCAGTGGAACTGGCCATCTCCCGCTTCCAGTTCTGCTGCTGCTGCTGCATCATAGCTTGCTGTGCCAGACTCTCTTAATCACTCAGCCATTTCATGTTTTAACCTGAGTCCTAGACTTAGAACTCTGAGCATGAGATTTCTGTGGTGAATGTGAATAAATCAAAAGTAGGTTTGCCGCTTACAGGGCTAATGTTTTAAGTATGTTTTTATTTTAAGTAAAAAAAAAAATATTTGTGTTTGCATCTTTTATAAAGTTTATATCTCCACTACCTGACATTACATTTTATGACTCACATGGCCTGGTCCAACAAGGTTTCATTTATGTCAGATCCAGCTCTCATAACAAATGGGTTCAACACCCTTGCTCTAGTACCTGGCTAAAGTTCTCCTGGAAGGGAGTCCCATGCCTGCATGTGCAGAAGCATAGTCTTCCATTGGGCAGGGACTCCCAAGAAGATAACTTTGAGGAAAAAATGGTGGCCATGAACAAGAAACACCAGGCTTCCCAGAACTGCAGAGTGCTCCCATTAACATTGGACTTTCCCCAGTGTCTGTTTACTCCATTTGGGAGATGGAGTAGAACAGGAGCCCGACGACTGAAGAATGGCAGCCAGATGTCACAGCACCGTGGGAAAAAAGTAACTTTTCTTCCCACCATAGAGAACAATGGAGGGAATGGGGGCAACCTGTTTGGGGGCCCATAGAATTGGACCCCCTGGTCCAATATTCTTGAAACTTGGTGGGTATCTTGGGGAGAGTCTCCATCAGCCACCCTGTGAGTTTAGAGCCTCTCCCTCAAACCTCCTCCCCTCCAGCCCCCAGAATATACCCTATGTTTTCACCATTGACTTCAATGGCCCATAGGATATAATGGAGCTGAAATTGACATTCGGCTGCCTGAAAGACTCCGGGGACACTGGCTGGGGGTGGGGCTTGGCTCCTGAGCTGCCAGAGCTGTGATCCGGTGCGCTCCCCCCCCAAAGACCCCTGCTGCAAAGGATGCATGTGGGAAGGGGTGGGGGCCACGTATGTAGTCAGTCTTCAAGGTGCCACTGAATGTCTGCTATATCATGCAGCTGAGCAAAACATAAGTCCAGTGTTACCTTAAAGGCCAACAACAGTGATCCCAGCATATGCATCCCAAAGTCAGAGCTCATCCCTCCTCAGCTATGTGAAGAGGAAACCACCCCAGGAAAGCTCTAAGGGAATGTCCCAGATTGAGGGGGATGTGGAACAGGAAGGGTATCGAGCAAGTTTCACCGACTCAAAAAACAGACAAGGACAGAGTTGTAGAACACCGTAGACTTTATTGAACAACAAATCCTAATGAGGTCAGATGAATGGGATTGTTATCTCTCTCCATCTGGAATTTCTCCTATGTCTTCATGATCTGGCCCCAGGACCAATGAGGAGTCAGGCTGAGCTGTCCCTAGCACATCCTTGTGAATGGGGCAGATTTGCTAGATGGAATGCAACCTAAGGCAGGATGCTCAAGAAGCTGGGCTGGAACTGAAGACTGAGCCAAGTGGCAGAATCTGCACTGGTCGTGCTCCGTGGTCTCCCTGTTGAATTACCACCTGCAGAGATGCCAAACAGAAACTCATGCAGTTATGGTAAACAGTACAGATGCTATGCCTGTGGAGCCCCAGCAGGGCTTATGGTTCCACTCCCATGGAGGGGCTTCAGTTGCCAGGAGACCTCTCTGAGGAGCATGCAGTAGCCATCCAAGTGACACATACTGATCCCATGGCCTTGAATCATATTTTCCATACACCCTTGCTTTGCTCTCCCCTCTGCCAAACTCTCTTCCATCTATCAGTTTATTTTGGTTTATATAGGGATTCCCTAAAAACTACCACTAAAAGACACAAAACTACAGAACTTAGTTTCTATATGTCAGTTCCACAGACTGGAGATGAATACAAAATAGAATTTTAATGTAAATTTGCTCAGGTAACTCCCTAACCACTGCTCATGTACCTGATGTCCAGAATTTCCTTGGTATAAAGCCTTAGTGGCAATAGCTTAACCTAAGCCATACCAACATATAAAAATTCTTTGCAGGCATGGGCTATTTATGCAACCCATAAATGCAATCTTGTGATAGTGTGTGTTTGCACGTGAATATATGCAGGAGGTAGATTGCAAAGGGAAAACATACTTCACTGAATCAACCAGGAATATTTATGTGGTTTTTGAAGGTCACAATTTCTTTGCCTTCTTGTATCATTCATATGACGAGATAAGAGGCAAACAGAGCAAACTGAAGGAATAAGACTGACATGGAAAATTTTCCAAGCCCCGCTAAAGTAGAATAGAAATGTGAGTTGGGCAGTGTTGGATAAAACATTCAATCCATGACTAATACTGAACATAATTTCTTTCTTAATGAAATTTTCATGTATTTATTGAATTTCCATTTGGAGCGGGTACAAATACGCATCTGTAAAGCAGCAAGCAACAAGATTTTTTTTAAAGGCTGGTTTCCCATAAGTAATTTGACTTTCTCTTAGCTAAGTTGTTTGTATTTTTTAAAAAAGTAGATGTACAGAAAATTAATTTTCACTGCTGAGCTCATGGATAGGATGACAATTCATACCTACTCTTTGGCACAGATTAAGAAGTTAACTATGGTGTGAATTGGGCCATGTATTGTAAAATTGTCAGCTTCTGTAAAACCTCACTAGTATGATTCCAGACGTTACTGTTCCCTGTCACTCTTATTGTATATCTCACAGAGATTTCAATTAAGTCCCTAAATCAGCAAGACCTTTAAATTTGAAAGCTGAATTGGGTCCCATAGAGAAAATCAACCTGAGATACATACAAAATGTTTGCCATTCCTTCAAGTTATATGAAAGCTATAGTTTCAGGCCAAGGTCAGGTAATATTCTCTGCACTAAGACTCTCAAGTTTTATGGACTCATCCTCCCAATCTTAGTTAGTGGGGGCTTGGGCCTACCACCCAGAGTCAGGGTGAATTGTCTCTCTCAGAACCAATTCCCCCCCTCCAAACCCAAAGTTCTACCATACTGCCTCAGCTGAGATGCTGAGGGAAGAAAGACAGCTGTGTGGAGTCTTTGTGTTTGCCAGCAGTTTCCCCAGTCACCCCAAATTTTTAAGACAAACTGGGGCATTGGTGGTGGTGGTGCTCTGTTGCTGTTTTCCCCTGCAAGCTGGTTATGACTAGACATCATCCCTAGAAGCTCATCAGTGGTAAACTGTGTATGTCAGATTGGGGGTGAAGGAAGGCTTGGGCCCAGAAGTTTCTTACAATTTTTCTCCCACTTTTTTCTTAGCATTCCAAGATGGCAGCTCAATTAGGCCTTCAAAGCCTAGGGAGTTCTCTGCAGAGGAAGCAGCCATTTTAGACCTGCCCTATGGGTCATTCTCTATCTCCTCCTTCCTCCTCTGGTTTAGGGGAGGAAGGGGGAATTACTTCACTCATTCCAGATTTGTTAGGGGAGGATGCACAATCTTACATATAGTCTAGATTAAGGGTGAAATGAAAAAGGAAATGCAGTCTTCCATAGCAGAAGTCTTGGCTGCCTTTGGCAACACCCATTACTCTTCCAAAGCAGACATGTAGCATAAGGGGGGGAAGCTCAAAGATAAATCTAAGAGTAGGAACCCATCTTGTTCCAGATCTGTTAAGGGTTCTAGGGGAAAGTAGATGGTTTCATCCTCTCCTTCCCAAAGTCTCCCCGGCCCCCACTCTAGTAAGAGACAGTTCTCTCACTAAGAGGGGATTCAGACAATTTAGCCCCCTTTTGGATAGGGACTCAGGCTGTTCTGAGACCTCTTTTCCTCATGGGGAAGGGGAATGGTCTGAGGCAAAGGAACCCCTACAATGCAAACTAGGCTGTTTCCCCCAAAGTTTTCCTCAAACTCTTCCCAAAGGTTCTAAGAAACCTGGGAGTGACTAATACCAAAAAAGAGGAGAGATTTGGCTCAGCCATCAAGGTCTGCAGGAGTGTTCCCTTGTGTGTGGACTTCCTCCCAAGCTTTTCCCTTTCACTTCAATTGTGACAAAATGGTTAGAAAAGAGTGGACAGCCCTGGCCAAGCCTAAATCAAACCATCAAATAATCTCTTAATTCTGCTCTGTAGTTTCAGATGCAGCTAGCTACTTTAAATTCAGTGTAGCAGGCATTCCATTCAAGGGAATCCAGCATAGTAGGCATTCCATTCAAGGGAATTAATCTGTTAGGAGATGCCATTGAAAAGTATCTGATAGAGCAGGGGTGTCAAAAATATAGCCCATGGGCTGGATCCAGCTTGCACAGGGCTGCAATCTGGCCTGAGAGCATCTGACTCTGTGCTGCTTCCTGTTTCTGTTTCTAACATTGCAGCTCCTTCTGGCCAGTCTCTCCTAGTTCCTGCTTCAGAGGAGAGAAGCCTTCCCTCCATTGGCTGAGGGCTTCTCCCCACCTCCTCCTCTGGGTGAAGAGGGAGGAAGAGAGACACAGAGAGGGAAAAAATGGCATCTCATGGGGCTTTTCAGAAGACCAGCAATGTTTTATTCCCGGTATAAGCACACTTTTTCTTCAGAGAAAGAGAGGGAGGGAGCCAGCCAGCCAGCCAACCAGAGGGAGCACACCAGGGGGGGGGAGAGAGAGACAGAGAGAGAGAGAGAGACACTCTCCTGTGTTTTGACAAAAAACATTTTATTCCAGGTATGGGGGGGGGGAAGAGTCTTGTGTTTAGACCACAAAACATTTTATTCCAGGAATGAGGGAAGAGTCCTGTGTTAAGACCCCCCCAAAAATTGTTTTATTCCAGGTATGTTGGGGGTAGAGTCCTGTGTTTAGACCAAAGAAGTTTATTCCAAGGGGGTTTTTTGGGGGGAAAGAGTCCTGTGTTTAAGACCAACAAATGTTTTATTCCAAGTATGGGGGGGGAGTCCTGTGTTTAAGACAAAAAAAATTATTCCAGGTATAAGAGAAAGAGAGAGAGAGTCCATCTCATGGCACTTGGAGAGATCCCCCTTTCCATTTCTAACAGATGGTGGAAGAAACCTAACAGCACAGCTAGCATTCTTGATTAGTGAAAGGGAGCAAGAGTACAGCAACACCTTAATGACTAACAAAATTGTGGCAAGGCATGAGCTTTCATGAATCACTGTTCACTTTCTCAGATACAGCTAGAACATGAGTCCATCTGTCCATATATCTTGGAGAGTGAAGTGATTTCAGATGCCAAAAGACAATAGCAGGCATTGATAATGAGAGAAAAAAACTAGGTCTCAGTTCAGTCAGGAGTTTGCATTGCCTTGAGCTTCATGATCAGCTGCATTTCAGCAGTTTCTGTTTCTAATCTCCCTTTGAAATTCCTTTGTAAGAGAACAGCTACTCTCAGGTTAGCAACTGAATGCCCTGGAAGGTTAAAATGTCCCCCCCACTGGTTTTTGAATGTTGTGGTTTCTAATAATGGTAGAAAGAGTAAAAGTCCAATAGCACCTTTAAAGACTAAAAAAAAATGTGGTAGGGTATGTGCTTTTGTGAGTCATTGTTCACGTCTTCAGAATTATTTCCATTTATTCTTTGCATCCTCTTGGACTGAATCCTCCTGTATCAAATTGAGACCTAGGTTTCCTGTCTCATTACCAATGCTGATATCTCTACTCCTCTGCATATCACACCTAATTCAATCACACCTGCTATTGCCATTCGGCATCTGAAATCATCTTTATAAAGTTTATATCTCCAGTATTTTGTGTTACATCTTATGGCACACATGGCCCAGCCTGACAAAGTGATATTTATGTCAGATCCAGCCCCGTAACAAATGAGTTCAACACCCCTGTGAGAGAGGATAAAGTTCTTCTAATAAAAAAAGGAGACTTGACCCAAGAAACATTTTCATGCCTTTCAAAATTCAAGGACCAGCCCCAGTGAATGAATTTATTGTCACAGCACACAGCCAGCAGTATACAACCCTACTTACAAGTAATTACCATATCAATAAATTACAAAAACAAATAGTACCCAGATGGTAAAACTATTAAGATAGGACAAGGTTAATAAGAATAAAATTGTACAAGCATTTTGATCAGTAAAACCAAAGGTTCGATGAAGTGTGGGACAAAATTAGATCTTAAAAAGGATAAAATAGCGATGATAAAAAAATAAAACCAATAAAATTAGGATCGGGTAGTCGAACCCAAATGGCTGCCTGGACGCTGATGAGCTTTTACTGTTAAGATAAGACAAGGTTAATAAGAATAAAATTGCACAAGCATTTTGATCAGTAAAACCAAAGGTTCGATGAAGTGTGGGACAAAATTAGATCTTAAAAAGGATAAAATAACTATGATAAAAAAAATAAAACCAGTAAAATTAGGATCGGGTAATCCTAACCCAAATGGCTGCCTGGACGCTGATGAGCTTTTACAACCAGGAGACAAAATTTCGCTATCTGATGCAGTGCTGTATGGTCAAAGTTAGATAACAGTTTCTCTATCTTATCCTGATCTGAGGGGCCAACCAAGAGAGGATCAATGAGCTTTGTGCGAGCTTCACTATATAATGGACACCTCAGGAACACATGTTCCTGAGATTCGATCTCCCCAGACGGACACATGCATAGCCTCTCGTTTCAGGGGATTTTCTTGAATTTACCCTCAAGAACTGCAGACGGTAGAGCAGAGCATCTAGCCAAAGTATATGCCCTCCTAAGTTTATTAGACTCCAGAACAGATAGATATGAGGCTTGAGCAACAATATATTTGCTACTATATGGCGCTATAAAGGCGGGGGTCACCTGTAAGTCCAATTGGCATTCGGTGTCTTCAGTCCTCTGCCTAACTGCTAGCTTGGCTTGATCGCCACCCATTTCCAAAAGCTCTTGAGGGGAAAGCCCTAATAACGTAATTTTCCAAATAGTGGAAGTCAGCCATTCGGATTGATAGTCGTCAGTCAGGATTAAGGGCACTAGGCCACATGGATTTCGATTTATCTTTAACCAGAGAAAAATGGAGTGCAAGGTAATCTTGGCTTCAACTTTCATCATGCCAGTCTCTAGCCGTGCCATTGCGTTGGTAACACACCTTGGAATTTGGAGCACTGATCTCAAAAATTTCGATTGAACCAACTCTAATGGGGCATAACACGAGGGTGGCGCTCCAAGTAATGTCCCATAGAGCATCTGGGCTAATGTTTTAGCCTTAAAAAGTTTCAGAGCTGCTGGCACAAAATGGCCCCCTGAAGAGCGAAAAAACTTGAGTATACCTTGGGCGGATTTATCACCCGTGCATGCTGCTGCCTGACTGTGAGCAAGCTTAGAGCCCAAGGCTTGGATAATCATGCCAAGGTAGCGAAAATTAGTTACCTGTTCAAGATTCTGCCCATTTACACTCCACTTTCTTAATTTAGGTCTCCTACCAAAGGCCATCACCTTCGTCTTCTGATAATTAATAATCAATTTCTGCTCACTACAATAACTGGCAAACCTCTCTAATGCCCTTCTCAGGCCAATTGGGGTTCTGGAAAGAATAACAGCGTCATCAGCATATAAAAGTATGGGAATGGAGCGCTGGGCCAATTTGGGTGGATGAAAATCTGTATCATTAAGATATCCAATAACATCATTAATGTAAAAGTTAAAAAGAGCTGGAGCCAGCATACACCCCTGTCTGACTCTCTTGAGGGTGGGGATTGTATCTGTCAAGTGGCCCAACCCGGTACATCTAACCCTCAGGGAGGTTTGTTCATGTAGGGCACGGATGAGGGCTAAAAGTCTCCTATCTATTGTAGAAACTTCAAGTTTACTCCATAGTACAGGTCGAGAAATGGAGTCGAAGGCCGATTTAAGATTGATAAAGGCCGCATATAAAGACGGAGGTCCCTTGCGGGCATATTTTTCTATAAAATGCCGAAGTAGAAGACAATGATCCATTGTCGATCTGCCCTGCCTGAACCCGGCTTGTTCCTGAAGCATTATATCGTCCTGATCCAGCCAGAGTGTAAATTTTTCTAGAAGATGTTTAGCATATAGTTTACTAATGACACTTAGTAAACTAATAGGCCTATAGTTAGCAGGATCTTTTCGGTTACCTTTTTTATAGAAGGGAGCAACCACAGCTACCCCCCAGTCTTTTGGGACCTTCCCTGTTGTGTCAATGTAGGTAAATAGGTGCGCTAGAAAGGGGGCCCACCAATTCATGTTTTCCTTCAGAAATTCAGGAGAGATTCCATCCAGGCCGGGGGGACCAGCCCCAGTGACAAGTCCTTCAAGTTTAAAAGGAAGAGGCAACAGCACAAAAATTCAGAATCCTTCTTCTCTAAGTTCAACAAATCTCCCAATCAGAGCAAATCAGGAAAAAAGTGCAACATCAACACATGATGCCAACTGTCCTAAGATGACTATAGGCATTGGTGTGCAGCTTTAGCTCTTTGCAAAAAACTGCGACCAGTCCATCTCCGATAGCTGGATTCTGGATATTGTCACAGCTACTCACTGGAACTTTACCTGCATTCTACCAGATTGCCTCATCTAGGGCCTGAGACATATGCCCAGAGCACTATCAACTTCTGTTAGTGATGATCCATTACTTACCACAGACTGGAATGATAGAATGTGTTCCAGAAGATCAGATGACATCAGGGTCTACTCCATCTTCTTCATCATGTCAAAGAAGAACAGGGATGCGAGAGACATTCTGAACTTAAAATGGTTTTCTCTGGGCCCATACCATGCCTAACTCAGTCATGCTTTCCAGGGCCTGTGGATGAGCATGCCATCTCTGAAGTGTGAAGATGTGAAAGTGCAATAGATCATCCCTGAAATAGCTAGAAAGAGTGAAGTGGGAGATGCAGCACTTAGGCAGAGCCTTTATACAGCAGTGCAGCATAGAGCACTGGAAGTACAAATCCTTCCTGCTGGAGATACTCTTCTAGATTTGTTGCTGGCAGTGGCTACTACCCAGACAGAAGTGGAAAACCACCTCCATGAGTAAGGGAAGAAACAAAGGCTACTGCATTGCCAAACAGAGACCCAAGATGGTCAAGGACCTCTCAGAGTGCCCAGAACTTGAGGGAACAGGACTTGGCAGCCCATTTCCTCACAGTTTTCAACAAAGTCTTCAAAGATACACAAAATCCAAAATCCTTTTAATTGACTTCAGTACGCTAGAATTTGGTTTCATTTAAGTGTTCTTTATCAGTGCAAAACATTTTCCTCCAATTTTTCGAAATGTGTTAAATGATTCACACTCATGCATACAAGGAGTTTAATGTAATATTTCTGTGCATATTTTTGAGGTATTGCAACCAAATGAAAAGAGGTTCTCCTCATCTCCTAAATTTAATTGTATTTTCTTGGTAATGCAATTAGGTCTGCCAGGTCTCCTTGTCGTGCTGGTGGGGGATTGGGGGGGCATTCTGGGCTGTCCCTGACATGATGATGTCACTTCCAGGTGACATCATCACGTCAGGGACATCACATGATGATGTTCTGGTTTGGGAGGCAAAACTCTATGGTAAAGCCAGCTTCAAACCAGAGTTTTGCCCACAAACCAGAGCACCACCATGTGACGCCCCAATGTGATGATGTCACTTCCAGGTGATGTTATTGTGTTGAGGACGTTGCACAATGATGTTGCTGTTTGGGGATGGGTTTCCCCCACTGGCCAGCAGCAAGCAGAAGCCCCAAAAACCGGGGGAAACCCCCGAAAACCAAGGGAAACCCCCGATGGGATCTGGGGACTGGAAGCCCTAAATGCAATACTTTAATTAGAATTATAATATTGTTTATTATTTGTTACTGGCAAGCAGAAAAACAGAAAGCATGCAGCATATTGGGGAAAGGTGTGCTTTTGTGAGTTTCAAACAGTTGTCGTAAATCTATATGTGGGATGGTGTGTGTCTGTGTCGATGCATTAGGGTTAATCGGTACAGTGACGGGTGGTGGTGAAAATGCTAGTGTTTTGTGAGAAAATTTGTTTTCAAGGTGAGCTGGAAAATAAGTTTATGCAGTGTTCATTTTTATCTCTCAGCAAAGGGAGAGGGAATCTTTCATTTATAAAACATATTGTGCAAAGGGAGGGACATGACTTGTTTTATTTCTGCTTTTAAAGTTATCCCTGTTGTACACACCTTATTTCTTAATCCAAAGCATTTGAAGGGCTAGTTGCCCTTTTTTCTAGATCACAGTTTTCTTTTATGTTTTTGTTTTTTCCCCAGACTCAGAATTGTCTCTTTTAAGATAAAAACGGTTAGTTCATACACAGCTTATCATAAGGCTCATCTGATTCATTTCACCCACACTACAACAGGGCAGGGCATTTTATTTCTATATATAGCAAAATTGCCCTGCCCAAATAGCTCAGGCTAACCTGATTTCCTAAGATCTTAGAAGTTAAGCAGGGCTGCCCCCTGACTATTATTTGAATGGAGACCTCCAAGGAATACCGGGGTTGTGACATGGAGGCAGGCAATGGAAAACCATCTTGGAACATCTCTTGCCTTCAAAACTCTCTGGGGTCACCATAAGTCAGCTGTGCTTTTGACAGCACTTTTCACCACCAGTATTGCACCACAGAGCACATTTTAGAATAGTTTACTGCTATGGATCTGAGTTAATTCATCTAGGTCAGAGGTACCTTGGGGTAGATAGTAAAGCTTCATTTCTATCAGAAAAACAAAATCCTCGTGCAAGAATCATCCCATGCTTTAAGGTACAGTTCACAGTTTTCAAGTATACACCTACTGAATTTTTCAGCATCCCTGGTCAATTCCAAAAATAGTTAATTTAATAGTGAGTAACCAGGCTTAAGGCCTGTGAATGTAAACTACAGTTATACTACACAAAACCATTCAATAGGATATAACTCCAAAGATATGGTACAGTGAGTGATCATAGATGACCCAATGCTACAGCAGTACTGAAACTGAGCAGGTATGGACCTGATCAGCCTCTTGAATAAGAAACCACCAGGATTATAATATATGAGCCAAACCAGAAATTATGTAGGAGATCTGTGATCAAGTACTGTGTATAGTTCTGGTCACCACATCTCAAAAAGGATATTATAGCATTGGAAAAAGTGCAGAAAAGGGCAACTAGAATGATCAAAGGGATGGAACACTTTCCCCATGAAGAAAGTTTAAAACACTTGAGGCTCTTTAGCTTGGAGAAACGATGGCTGAGGGGTGACATGATCGAGGTTTATAAGATTATGCATGGGATAGAGCAAGTAGAGAAAGAAGTACTTTTCTCCCTTTCTCACAATACAAGAACTCGTGGGCACTCAATGAAATTGCTGAGCGATCGGGTTAGAATGGATAAAAGGAAGTACTTCTTCACTCAAAGAGTGATTAACACATGGAATCCACTGACACAGGAGTTGGCGGCGGCTACAAGCATGGACGGCTTCAAGAGGGAATTAGATAAACATATGGAGCAGAGGTCCATCAGTGGCTATTAGCCACAAGGTATAGATAGGAACTCTCAGTCTGGGGCAAGTGATGCACTGTATTCTTGGTGCTTGGGTGGGGCAATAGTGTCCTAGCCCCACTGCTGGACCTCCTGATGGCATCTGGTATTTTTGGCCACTGTGTGACAGAGTGTTGGACTGGATGGGCCATTGGCCTGATCCAACACTGGCTTCTCTTATGTTTTTAAGTTCTTCCAAAGTTATTTTTTACCAATTTAACTATGTTTACAGCTTAATTTGCCAAGATTTCAGGTGTAAGATAAATGAGAACAGTTATGATTGATTATTACTACAGATCTCTGCTGGCACTTTATAATACTGATTGGTTTTAGAAGGTTTTATGATGTTATAATTGTTATTTATGTGTTTTATCTTTTATGTAAGCCGCCCTGAGCCTGCTTTGGTGGGGAGGGTGGGGTATAATTTGAGGTAGTAGTAGTAGTAGTAGTAGTAGTAGTAGTAGTAGTAGTAGTAGTAGTAGTTAATACCCTTTCCCCCCAGGACCCTTAAAGAGGCTCACAACACTCATAAATGCAAAAATAAACAAACAATTTTAAGCATTGCTATTAAACCATCCCTAGGTTCAAGAAAAAGTAGACCTGGCACCATCACCATCATCAAGAAAAAAATCTAGAAATTAGAATATTTAAACTTCATATGGAGCTGCCTTATACAAAGTCAAAGCATTACCCCATCTACCTCAATATAGTTTCCTTGAACTGGCAGTAGCTCTCCATGGTCTCAGGTAGGGTTACCAACAGAACAAGAGAAAAATCCTCTTTCCCTTTAATAAAGGGTTAATGTGTAGAAACTAACAGTTGAAACTTTATGACATGGGGTAAATATAACATCACTGAGTATGTGCTGCAGATCAAACTTACATTAAAGGGACTAGAGGGACCAGTTTAAAAATTAGCAACCCAAGGTATCAGGCAGATGAAGATTTTCCCCACTATCAGCTACATGAGATCCTTTAAGTGGAGATATTGAGGATTAATCATGTGCCCTTCTACATAAAAATCATGTTTTCTGACACTGTCGTACCCTCTCCCCCACAGCAGTGAAAGCAAGAAAATAGGGCATTTTCCCACCAGCAGATCTTCCCCCCCTCTTAATGCCATTCATAATCCTAATTCAAGTAATCTTATTTTTTATAGAGCACAGCAGCACATTTGTCATTTTAGGGTCATTTTAATGTGGTTCATTTCCAATATGAAGCAAATATTTTCTGTAGGGAGGACTAGCTAGAAGATTGCATAGACTTGTATGAAAAGCAATCAAAAGCATATGTCACAGCTCAGGTAGGGTGTCACCTCACGGTGCCACCAGTCTTGATTTAGGATCCCTTGAGAAGGCCCAGAGCACCCTCCCAAGACCGTTAGACTTCCTTTTTGGCCGAAATGAGTGTGAGGACCAGGGAGAGTGAACAATGAAAATAGTTTATTTTATAGGAGGTCAAGCAAACAAGGTGCAGAATAATAACAGTAAGTGGGTGAAAAGAAATCAAATGTCATAACGCGTCTAAATATATACTGTCCCTAGCTCACTGTCTCAAGTGGCCTTAGACTACTCACCCTTCCCTCAGGATGAGGGTTTCTTCCCCACAGCAGCCTCCTTTCTGACCCTGTTCCCTGGGAAGAAGAACAGCTTTTCCTCTTGCACCAGTTCTTTTCTCCCAGCCCTCTTCTTCCCTATTGGTCAAAATCAGCACCAAAACTTCTCAAGGTCTTCTGGGGTTTGTAGGCCCAGCCTCCCCTACTGCTAGCCAGGCTCCCTGGGCCTAGTAGGCCTCTGGTGGCACAGCCCAGATCATGACAGCATATAACATGTTTTTCCTTTGCTGAGATTGTGAAGTGGGCCATGCTTAATTTCTCATCATTTTTCTTCATTGAGTGTTATTCAGCAGATAACATTTTGATCTGCAAATCAAAAAGTTAATTTGCTTTTGAATTGCGCAAATGACTCATATTTTCCTATGGCAATAATAATAACAATAACAACAACCAGGGCTGGCCCACCTACTAGGCGAATTAGATTTTGCCTAGGGCGGGCTTTAGATGCGGGCACCGAACTGTGCTGCCCTCCCCCTGCCAAAGGCCCTGTGTCTCATGCCCATTGCTGCCCCAGCTGCCACCACATCTTTCTCTCCCCCAGCTGCCCTGTCGTCATCCTGCCACCGCCTCCTGCCGCAGCCATTCCATATCTGCAAATCAGAGAAATAATGACTATGCCATTCAGATTTTTCCATGTAAACTAGAACTGAACTGGTTCAGGTCACTGAACTTTTATTGATCTGAAATACAAATAAACTAGGATATTCTGTTACAGCTGAATCCAAACTAGAACGGAATCTGAAATTTTATGACTGTAATTACTAATATATATTTCTCAGTATTCTGCAGGAAATTATTTTATTCTTTCTTCCATTATGGTGATCTTTAAATAGGAGACCCTATGCATACATGCATGTTCTACTGCTACTATGCTGTGCATGTGTCATTTGGGCACACAAGAGAGTTCAGTTCTTTTCTATGAAAGGAAATGCTTTGTATACCTATTCCCTGTTATACTTTTGGTGAAGTCCATCACTCACAAGAGAGCAGGAAGAATCTGCATATAAAAGGCTTTGGATATTACCATATTATGTGTTTTTGCTGGTGGATCATATTTATATTTCATAATTAATTACCAGAATGGACAAAAGGAAATACTTCTTTACACAGAGTGATTAAAATGTTGAATTAGCTGCCAGAAGATGTAGTGATGGCTTCTGGAATAAACAGCTTTAAAAGGGGATGAGATGAATTCATGGAGGATAGGTTTTTCAGTGGCTACTAGCCATGGTGACTGAGGGGAACCTCCACATTCAGAGGCACTAAACCTCTGAATCTCAGAGCCAAGAGGCAACATCAGGGGAAGGCCTTGGCCAGTATGGCCTGTTATTGGCCCTCCAGAGGAACTGGTTGGCCACTGTGTGAGACATGATGCTGGACTAGATGGGCCATTTGTCTGATCCAACAGGATTCTAATGTTCTTACCAATGCAATAAATTACTAATGATTAATTACACTATAAATAGCAACTTAGAAAAGCCTTACTGAACTGAAGTTCATAACTGCAACAAATTTACAACAAGTGAAATACAAACATTTCAAATACAGATATTTGGCAAATTTACATAAATTGCATATATGTCTGCTCTAAATCTGAAACTTGGATTGCTCCAGTTGAATTGCTGTGGATTTTGCTCTTGAGTCCAAGGGTTGTTTGGGGCTGAAGCGCACTGGAGCTCTGCTCCGGCAGCCCAGGAGCGGGCACAAATGGTGGTGGTGGGAAGCCCCAGCTCCCCTCCCCCTTCTTTTTAGAGTTGTGCCACAGTAGTGGTGCGATCTTTCCATTGTATTCTATGGCTCCATAGAATACAATGAAAAGATTGCACTGCCAATGCAGTGCAACTTCATAGAGAAGAGGTTTAAAGTTTAAACCCCTTCTCTCTTCACTTCCCCCTCACACTTTGGCAGGCTGGCTGGGGAAGCAAAAAAATGGGGGAGGCATCTTCAAAAGCCTCCCCTTCCCTTCCTCAGCCGCCCTGCCAAAGCAACCCGGGAGGGGGGAGTGAAGAGGGAAGGAGTTTAAAGATCTTTCCATTGTATTCTTTAAGCCCCTTCTCTCTTCGCTTCCTGCCCAGCCCACCTTGGCAGGCCAGCAGGGGAGGGGAAGGGGAGGCTTATGAAGATGCCTCCCCCCTTTTTGCTTCCCCTTCTGCCATCACTTCCAGTGATGTCAGGGGGCATGGCATATGCTAATGAGTTATTATGATAATGAGCTCCTGCAGCTCTTTTTCTACAAAATGACCCCTGCTAAAGTCAATACTATAATTCCCTTTGAGGTTTGTGATTCACTATATGACACAGATATAATTTTTTTTGTTCTCTGTGAGATGTCTTTTAAAAAAAGCCCCCTAAGTCCATATATGTACTAAGGCCACTGCGTGCAGTCTGCAATGTGCCCACTCTGCATCCCCGTTTATTAAACACATAGTACACCTGTTGGTACAGCCAACAGAGTGTTGCCAGGTGCCACTATTTTCCCATAAGTCCATGTTCAACCACAGGAGCTTGAGGACCCTGAGCTGTATAGCCGAGGCAAGCCTGATCTTGTCAGATCTTGGGACCTAAGTAGGGCTGACCCTGGCAAGTATTTGGATGGGAGACCTCCAAAGAATATCAGGGTTGGGAGGCAGAGGTAGGCTATCAAGCCATTTCTCTGAACATCCTCCATGCCCCAGTAGGAGTCGCCAGAGGTTGCCATGACCTCCAGGTATGGGCACGCACACACACACACACACAAATGCAAAAAAATTACAAAAAAGGGAATCTATAGGAGCTTGGGGAGGCAGATTTCAAGAAGCACCTGTCATGTCTATGTCACTTTCCTTAATAAACTGAATGTATTAGCATATTCTGTGATATTATTGGGGTGGACGTATTTTTCAGTTCTCACATGATGTCTTCATATGGCCCAAGAGAGCTGTATATGTAGTGTAACACTTACATGCAATTGAACACAGCTCAGGACAGCAAAAGCCTTAAACTGAATTGGCCTCAGTTCTCAATTTTTTTAAATTTATTTATTATTTTTCAAATTTCTACCCCGCCCTCCCAACCAAAGCTGATTCACGGCAGCTTACATAAAAACAGATATGTTACATTAAAACATAAGTTACAATTAAAACAATTAAAAATAGTAACTACCCATTATGAATGTTTATTTTGCTAAGATCCAAAGACAGAGCCCAGAAGAGTAACAGATGCCCTCAGGGGCCATGCCATGCAAACCTTTTTCCACTGCCCAGGTGCATTGTTGTGTTTCTGGCCCCATCATATGTTCAGCAAGCTTCTAAAGATGCACAGCACTTTGCTCATTTGTATTTCCCATACAAATACTTTTAGATTTCACATAACAATATAAGCCTCCTGCCAACCTAGCAGTTCGAAAGCAAGAAATTGCAAGTAGATAAATAGGTACCACTTCAGTGGGAAGGTAACAGCGTTCTGTGCGCCTTGGTGTTTAGTCATGCCGGCCACATGACCACGGAAATGTCTTCGGACAGCGCTGGCTCTTCGGCTTTGAAACGGAGATGAGCACCGCAACCCTAGAGTTGGATTTGACTGGCTTTCGAGCAAGGGAATCTTTACCTTTTAACAATATAAGCCACTTAAACTGGTATGACCAACTATGGCAAAATATTAACAGAAAGAACAAGGAACATCTGCACTCCCCGCCCCCTTAAGATTAAGTGGATAGAGTGAGAATTTGGAGACAATGGCTGGCCAGCCCATCAATTATCTTTACTTGGATGCATGGTAGTTATTAAAATGCACTTGTCCCGAATGATAATGAAGTAATTGGAAATTATTTCGTACCAAAATACATGGTTTTAAAGCTCTGTACTCACAATGTCTCCTTATTCTTTTGTCCTCTCTGGTTTCTCTTTGCCACTGAAAACCCAAGGTCAGAAAAGGCTCGTGAATAAACACAGACTGCCCATTTGAAGTGTAAGGACTACACAGGAGCTCAGAGAATTCAGCTAGAGTCCAGGGTGTGTTTTCTCTCCAGTATCCCATACATTTCATGATGCACCAAACCAACCTCGTTGAAATGACTGATTCTGCTTAGGTCACTGGTTTTGTTTTTGGTTTTTGTTTGTTTTGTTTGTTTGGTGTTTTTTTTGTTTTTGGTAAAACAAGCTGTTTGGTTCTGGCATTTTTTCATGGAACCGTAGGATACTGGGCGACATCTTTCTGGTTCTACCTTAAATAAATCCTCTGTCCTTCCTTCACAAAGTGTTCCATTTTTTTTTTTTTTTGAGCTCTCCAGTTGTTCGCAGGTTCAATAGGTGGAGCCGAGGCAGAGAAAGCTCCGCCCTGTCTAGCCCTGCAGCCTTCCCTCCCTCCTGACGCCCTTAGCCCGCTAATACTACTCTCACCGCAGTGCTATTCGCTGCTCGGTGGTGCTGGTTTGGCTGGCAGCGCCTGCTCCGTCGCTCTTTCTTTCTCTCGCTCGCTTTCCAGTCTCTGGATAGTCAGCGGCTATGAGGGAGCAACTCAAAGGGTGAGTTTAATTATTACTAAAACCGATCCCCGTTGTTGTTTTTTAATGGGAATCTTGCACTTCTCAGAGCTGTGCGTTGTTGGCAAGACAAAGTAGTTAAAGGTAAATTAAACTTCTGAAGGCGGCTTTGCATTGGGAATTTACAGCTTGGTCGCCCTCCCTGCCAGCTGTTTTCTCTTGTTTTCCGTGCAGGTGCTTGTAGCTGTGTGGAGACTGCCAGTGTTAACTCTTTCCCTTACAGCTGTGAAGTTAGGAGACACAATGCAGAAGGGGGCTTTAAATAAAAACGTAGCAAAACAACCACCTTGATATCCCTGAATCGGTTACCTTCTTCGGAGCCCATCCCTGCATTCCTACGTTTCAGTGGCTTTCTAATGCCCACCCCACGTTTTTGTAGCCTTGCGGCTCCCCCCCCTATAAAGTACTATTTAATTTAATCAAGTTGCACTTGGGTGTGTGTATAGGAAAGAAGTGTAATATTGTTCAACAACGTTTTGAAAGACCCTCTTGTAGAAAAAAGCGACCATACCTTTCATTTACTATGTGAAAAGGTCGAATTTCTGCTTGATTTGTTCTGGAAATTCAAACTGACGTTTAATTCAGTGCATTCTCTCTCTCACTCTCTTTCTAATTTGAGTTTAGTTTCTTGGTAAATGTGGTCTAGTTGGAACATGCTGGATGTGTAGGTATGAATGAAACAATACATGTAAAAAGCAGTTAAGCAGGAAGAGAGAAATGAGGAGGGAGAGATGTATCAGCAATTTTTGGGGAGGGGTAAATTTATTTTGTTAAAGTTTTCAGACAAAGAATTGAACCCTGTGTTTTGATTATTCAGAATAAGGGAAATAGTCCTATGTTTTACATAAATATTTATAAATATACTTGATTTTTAGAGAAATTACTGGGGAGAAGACACCTATTGCAAAAGTATAAATGTATATATGGGGACAGTGACAAATGGAAAGGATATTGTATGTAATGTATTTTCATTCTGCATATGTTTAGGAATTTTTAAACAGTTTCTTGCTTGGATAAGTTTGCCTGTTTAATAAGAACTAGTGTGGAGAGCTGTTGCCTATACAATTCTACAGCCAGAGGAGACAAAAACCATAGTTCCATAAAAGATCTTTGGCCACTATCACTAAGGAGTTAGATGCAGTCATCATTGTTTGATCCTCCTTTCGACAAGACCCTGCAGTGAAATTGCTTTGGCAGAAGTGGAGAGGATAAGCTTTGAAAAGCAAATAGATCAGTGGACAAGTAACAGCTGGAGGGGTTGGCTCACCAAGCTTTAACAACTGTCAGGGTGCACAAAATAAAATGCTGCACATCAAAAGAGAAATAATTACCATACTGCACTTAGCAGTTGACGTTTACTCCCCTTCTGCTCCTACTTGATATTAATGAGAGAGAAAAAACTTTTAATTTCTTGGTGCACTGTGGAATTCTGAAAATGCCAGCCAAAACCAATAAAGCATTAAACAGCTACAAAGTTTTCTCCAAAATCACACTGATTCCAGGATTAAAAAGGAGCTATTTAAGCATGTGGATCAATGGACAGCTGGTTTATAGGTGAAGTCAAGCAGTAATCCTTCACAACCCACAAGGGACTGCTACTTTCTATACTGATGTATAATTATTTTCAGTTTTTCTCCAGGAAACTGTGGGGAAATATGTATGTATATACATTTGAATCTCTAATTGTTGTGAGCCGTCCTGAGCTCCCTTGTGGGGTAAGGCGGGGCATAAACGGAATGAAATACTTTGCACACAAGTTAGAGTTTAACTGACCCCAAATTCTCTGTTTGTTCCCAATCAGTTAACATCTTGGAAGAGTTACTATTTCTGTAAAATAGATACTATTTTAGCAAAAACAGAAAAGTCCCAAATATACAAAGTCTTTTCTTGGGCTTTTTATACCAGTGATAATCTTATGTGCTGCCTAGAAACAGAAAGGTGAAAGGCTGTATCAACTGCGCAGCTTGAAATTAAGTCAGTCTGGCGGTACACAATACAATTGTATTTTGATTTCTTATTAGCAGTAAGTAGGTATTGCTGATTCCCTGTTGCTACCTGACAGCATTTGTTATTCTTTGCACATACACATCTAGTTCATACTGCATTTCTCAAATGGCAGTGGAAGGGGATGGAATTTGCTCTAATCTTGTGGCAAATTAAGAAGAATATCATAAATTGAAGCGTGGTGTGCACTTGCATGCTCCAGTTTTCATCTCTAAAGTTGAATGAATAAGTATGGCAGAATCTTGTAAGACATGGTATATAAATATGAAATAAGGTATCAGATATTTCTATATGGAAGAGTAATTACATTCAAGAGTACAGTTTTAGACATATGAGAGGATCAAATATTTGTGTATGTAAAAAAAAATATATACTGATACTGTAGTCTTCCCCCACAAACACCATTTCCACAGTTCGTGTGTTTATGTTCTAATAAAGATTGTGGAAGAAAGAAAACTAAAACTGGTGAAACACTTATCAGTAAGAAATTAGAATATTATTTGGATAATCTCTTTTATGAACAAATAATCTGCCCTAAAATCCTTGTCCAGAAAGCCTGAACAATGGTAGTGCTGGAATGTTCCTCTTTACCTTTTTTTTGTGGTATACCAACGGCCTGTGTTTATTGACCACAATAAGGTTAGCACAGTAGTTCCAGAAAGAAGTTCTTCCAGTGGATTATGTGATTGCATTTAAGTATTGGGATCCTCTATGTAGTTTAGTAAGCAAGACTTTATTTGATGTCTTCTTATCATATATAAAAGGCAAAGGCAGTTTTAGAATTTCCATTTCTTGGTGGATGTGGAACTTTTCTCAGGAAGCAGCTGTTCCAGAAATCTATCCATGCAGGTGACACTAAAGTAGGTTACACACATACAAAAAAGCTCTAACCATATTCTCAAATGTCATCAATCTCAAGTTGACTTCAGGGTGAAGATTTGTATAACAAGGACAACACTTGCTCACACTTACCCTGTGCACCATCAGTGATCTAAAATATGAAAGAGAGCACTCACTTCATGCACCAGTGAAAAAAGCAGTCTATCCCTTTTCATTCTGACTAGAAGTTGGAAGGGAAGGGAAGCACAGCCAAGGCTAGAATGTGCAAACAAGGAGAAGAATTTTCTTTCTCATGCTTTGTAGTCCGTTCAGCTTCTTGTTTGAGCTTGAGAAATGAATAGGGAAGAAAGAATGTCAGAACTCAATGTTTTGGAAGTAATTCTTAGTTCACTTGAAGCCTAGTCCCTCCTACCCCTATCTGGTCCCTGAGCAAACTAAGCACATGGACTGTAATCTTTTGTGCAATGGATTCTTTGGGGCTGAAGCAGCCTGACCACATTCTTGTGCAAACTTGGTTTTGTGCCTCACCTTACACCCCACTTTTTGCTAGCTAGCCAATGAGTCCTTTAATAGGATTCAAATTATTACCAGGTTAGCAAAAAGATACTATAATGAATCGACAAAATTCAGTTTGTGTCCTTCAGAATTTGAAACCCATTCAAAATACCTTGAGGTTGTTCAGTCTATGAATTGAATCATGTGCTGTGTACATGAGGTAGAATTCCTTAAGGTGATTGAAAAGATTCCCTCAGAAATCTAGCCACGGTGCTGCACTGTTATTGAGAACTCTGGAGACAAATGTAGTGGAAATGATCCACCATAATTGTTGTTTTAGTAGAGCTTTCCCCCATCATCTCTTGGACATTGTGGAGGCTGTGTGTCAGACTTTTTTAAAATGCTTCTTTGAAAGAAACCAATAAGCTTTAGACTAGTTTACTCACTGACATTAAAAAATTGGTACATATATATATTAAAAATGCTCTACTGTGTTCCCAAGTGTGGCTGAGAATGCTTAGAGTTGCTGAGCTGGCATTTCCCTTCACATAGTGTGTACACACACATGCACCCCTCCCCCATTCAAAGAGGCCCAAAGCTAACAATTAAATGGCCTTTGAAAATGGCAAAGAAGCTTATGAAGGAAAGTCTCAGTGGAGTCTAACCTTTCCTTGAGCTGCATTTGTGTGTGGAATTGTTGATAACTTTCTAAGCTGAAAATGTTCTGAAAGAGAGAACACGTTTTAGATGGAGAAGTGGAATAGCTGCAGCCTTCTTGTGTTCTGAATATAAAGCGCCAGCAAAATCTGCTCTTACTCTTCACAGTCACTCTTAGTCTTCTAAGAATTCTCAGGAAATGATGTTCAAGAATACTTACATTTTCCCCAGGAGTAAAGGAAAGTACTTCTGGTTGTTCAGTCCATTCTGTATTCTCATATTGGATATGATTTATTAATAGTTTTTACAATTGGAATGTACTTCTTTTTATTAAAAAACAGTGTCAGAGTTGCCTCATGACACCTTTTTGACAGCAAGAGGTGTTCCTTCCTTAGGCAGAGTCAGAACTGGCGGGGGGGGGCGCTTCTTGGGACAGGATAGAGTATGGTATAGACCTTAACTGTACATCTTGTTAGGGAATCAGATTAATGTGCTATTAGTTCCCACAGTTTATTTATCTGTGGACATAGATTTGGAAATTATTCTGATTGCCAAATGATGGCATCTCACTGGGGTTTTACTTGTCTCTTCTGTTAGGACATGATCCAGCACTTGAGGACTGTGTATGGAGTGCAAGTTATTCCTCTTTGAATGCAAATTGGCCCTGACAACCATGAACACATGACACTTCCACAATATGCTGTTAGCTACCAGTGTGTACTTCAGAAGTAGTCATGATATGGTAGTGGTTAAGCTCCTTGTTCTTCCCAACATATATCTGTGGGCCAAACTACACTAATTTATCTCTGGGTTTCTCAGTATTCCAGGCACATACAACAACAAAATAGGGCAAATAACCACTGGGGCCATTTCAGCAGTGGAAAAATGGCACAAGGGAGAAGCAGGAGCCCTTCTCCACCTATGCCTCAGTCCTGAGCTGAATAGAGCCCCCATAGACTTGTAAATGTTGTTCCCTGCAGCTGCTGTGTGACTGCCAGGAAAGCCAATTCAGTAGGGTGCCAGCTCCAGGTTGGGAAATACCTGGAGATTTTGGGGGTGGAGCCTGATGAGGGTGGAGTTTGGGGAGGGGTGGCACTTTAATGGGGTATAATGCCATAGAGTCTACCTTCCAAAGCAACTCAGAATTACCACTGATCTCCAGGAGGGAGGGGGGAGGAGATGCAAAGCTGAAATCAGAGGGGCAGATAATGGCAGGTTGATGCTTGGCTGGGAAGGAGATAGGGTTGCCAACTCCAGGTTGGGAAATTCATGGAGATTTGGGGGGTAGAACCTGGAGAGGGTGAGGTTTGAGGAGGGGTGGAACCTCAGGCAGGTACAGTGCCATGGACTCCACCCTCCAAACCAGCCATTTCCTCCTGGGTAACAATTGTTGCCAATCTCCAGGTGAGGGCCCCTACCTGGTGGCGGCCCCTACCTGGGGGAATGACCTCCCGGAAGAGATCTGGTCCCTGCAGGACCCGTTCTTCAGGGCCGGCAAGATGGAGCTCTTCCATCAGGCTATTGAGTAGGGGCCACCACCACTACTGTACCACCATCGCATAGACATCTCAAGTCTTACTGGCCCTGGCATGGGACTCCAGTCCTGTCAGGATACTATTGGAGCAGGGACAAATGTGTGTATTAGAGAGCAGAATGGTATGGATCTTATACTGTGAATGTTGGTTTGTGACCGCTGTTTTAATTGTTTTAGTGTTAATGGACTAATTATGGTTTTAGTATTTACAAGTGGAGACCCGCAAGAAACTTGCGGGATGGTCATCCCATTCCTCACACCTTTGCTTCCTCCCCTCTACCCTTACCTATCTCACACTCTTTCTCCCTTCTGGGGGTGGAGCCATAGACTCAACCCTCCAAAGCAGCCATTTTATCAAGGGGAACTGATCTCTGTCACCCGGACAACAGTTGTAATTCTGGGTGATCTCCAGCCCTCACCCAGAGGCTGGCAATGGTAGTTCTCATGGAGGAAACGGCTGGTTTGGAGGGTGAAGTCTATGGCATTATACCGGTCTGAAGTTCCTCCCCTCCTCAAACCCCACCATCCCCAGGATCCACCCCTTAAATGTCCAGGAGTTTCCCAATCCAGAGTTGGCAACCCTATTTCCTTCCCACCCAACAGCCAACTTAACCTTTATCTGCCTTTATCTGTCTTCAGCTTTTTGTCTCCACCCCCTCCCCCACAGCTTCTACCAAGGGAAATTATAGTCTTTCTCCACAGTGGGGACCAAAGCAGCTTACATTATTCTCACCTCCTTTTTATCTACACAACAACCCTGTGAGGTTGGTTAGGCTGAAAGTATGTGACTGGTCCAAAATCACCCAGTCAGCTTCCACCGCAATATGGGGATCTGAACCTGGGTCTTGCAGACCCTACTCTGAGGCTCTAACTGCTGCATCACTGCTGGCTTTCATAGGGTGGCTGCTGAACAGCAGCAAGCAGCCAGGCCTAGTTGAGTCATGCAAATTAGGTGGTATCAAGTCACCCAGAGGGTGCTCCCTAGGGATGCCAGCCTCCAGGTGGGATCTGGGGATCTCCTGGAATTACTGCTCAGCTCCAGACTACTGAGATAACTTCCCCTGGAGAAAATGGATGCTTTGGAGGGTGGACTCTAGGGCATTGTACTCCACTGAGGTCCCTGTCCTCCCCAGGCTCCATCCCCAAATCTCCAGGAGTTTCCAGACCTGGAGCTGGCAACCCCGCTACCCCCATCCCCTGCCGGTGCCCATGGGGGGACCTGGCAACCCTATACTGCTGCCAGGCCTAGGGTTGGCAACCTCCAAGTGGGGCCTGGAGAGTGAACTCCAGAGATCTGTGAACAACAGAGATCTGTCTCCCTGGAGAAAATGGCTGCTTTGGAGGGTGGATTCTGTGGCATGATACCCAGCTGAGGCCTCTCCCTTCCCCAAATCCTGCCCTCCTTGCACTCCACCCCAAAACCTCTAAGAATCCCCCAGCCTGGACCCAAGGCTCCCTCCCTCCCTCCCCCTCCCTCCAAGGCCGAAAGAGGCCTGGAAAGAAAGGGCCCTTCCCCCCACCCTTTGACTGACAGAGCCAGTCAGAAGCCTCCTCTCCCCCCCCCCCAACGTTCTAAACTCTCACCGTTGAGGCCTGGAGTCAGGTCCCTGCAGAGGCCATTTCAAAAGGCTTTTGGGGGGAATTCAACCGTCCCTGAAGGGATTTCCTCACTTTTCGGATTTTTCTACAAACCCAGGAAGTCTACTGACTATGTAGGAAAAGCTGTTGGGGGAGAGTGAGGCCCCTGTTGGAGGGAATAGGTATCCGCACAGAAAAAAAAGTCTGGGAATTAGAATAAGGATTCTTGGCTTTGCCTCTATGTTTTAATGTTGATGCACGGCATTTTGCCTCTTGTTCGCTGCCCTGAGCCCATGCTGGAAGGGCGGGATATAAATCAAAATAAATAAATAAATAAATAATAAAAGGGCTGGAGATCACTGAAAATTACAACTGCTCTTCAGGTAGCAGAGATCAGTTCCTCTGGAGAAAATGGTGGACTCTTTGTCATTATACCCTGCTGAAGTCGCCACAGCACATTGACGCTGAGTGTCCAAGACCTTCGCACTCTCCCAGAGCCTCTTTCTAGAGCTCATTGTATTTATTTCCACAATGGGCCTTTTTCCTAATGATGATGATGATGATGATGATGATGATGATGATGACGACAATGTGTTTAGATAGACAGGCATATATATGGGCATATCCTCAGTTACTGAAGCTATTAAAGCTGCATCTAAAGGCACATAAAGGTAAAGGTAAAGGTTCCCTTGCTCGAAAGCCAGTCAAATCCGACTCTAGGGTTGCGATGCTCATCTCCGTTTCAAAGCCGAAGAGCCAGCGCTGTCCAAAGACATTTCCGTGGTCATGTGGCCAGCATGACTAAACACCAAGGTGCACGGAACGCTGTTACCTTCCCACCGAAGTGGTACCTATTTATCTACTTGCAATTTCTTGCTTTCGAACTGCTAGGTTGGCAGGAGCTGGAACTAGAGACGGGAGCTCACTCCGTCTTGCAGTATCCGGGTCTTGAACTGCTGAACTACTGACCACAGCCTGCAGTTCAGCATCTTAACCACTTGAGCCACCTGTTTCAATGACTGTAGCCATTCCTGGAGAAAGGCCGCCTATTTGCAAGACTGGTTTATCTCTACAAGTATTCAAGGCACATACTTGGGAACTAAATGTCAAATGAATGTAGTTAGGGTTGTGATGTTAGAATGAGTCAATGTAAGGTTATAGATTTCTGCAGCTAACCTGTAAAGGATTTAGGAAGTATTATTTCATTCCGTTAAATCCTAGTGGCCTTTTCTCCACTGCTTTTGTGTGGATTTTATGGGTTGCTGTTTTAAAATACTGCTGCTGTTTTAGTTTACTGTGTTTCTATTTATTTATCTAAAATTGTGTTTCATTTTATTGTGCCAGCTTCCTCAAACAGACTCCAGAGGGAGCAGGATAAAAATATTTTAAATAAATAAATAAAAAGACAATATATGATGTTGTTTGAATATTTGCTTAAAACCTTAACTTATTCTTTCAACTGTTTTATCAAACTGGTATTTATTTATGAAACTGCCTGGTAATATCAGTCTCTGGTTGTTTCGTTCACTGAGGTCCTGTTGCCACTTTGGTCAAATCCATCTCCATTAATGGGCTTTCCTCAGTTAAATAATAATAACATTTATTGAGTATCTATAGTTATCTGGGAACATTATGACAACTTTATAGGTTAACCTGCAGACATTTTAACAAACTGACAACTAATTAAAAATTACAACGTAGTCTATTTGGAATTAATTGGATTCTCATTCTTGGTTTTCATGATCTCTTTTATTCTGTATTTTTAGTTTCAGGAACACATTTTTTTGAGAAGCTAATCTTTGGGAAACTTACCAGTTTTGGATCCTGACTCCATTTCAGGAACTTCTGATTCCATTTCTTTGATGATCAGTAGTGATACGTTTATGACAGGGAAGGTGAACAAGGCCAGAACAAGGATGAAAAAATTGAAACTTAGTCCAGCAAGTTAGAGGTGTTGCAGGTTGCAAGTAGATATGGCATAAGGTTTTCACATTGTTCTGGATGCTGTTACCCTGAAAAATCCGGTGTACTTTCTGTGGGTGCTCCCTGATGCAAGTGTCTTTTGATAAGCAGGTATCTTAGGCTGCTAGAAATACCTTTTACTAGCTTGGCTGTTTCAATGATTGTAGCCATTCCTGGAGAAAGGCCGCCTATTTGCAAGACTGGTTTATCTCTACAAGTATTCAAAGCAATTTGAGAATATTTTTCAGGTATATTCCAGATATCCTTCAGATTCATTTTTAAGGGTTCACTGTTATTTTCTTGTGTCATTTTGGCTGTTTCTATGATATGGCAATGGCTGTTTTTATCCTGTTTTAATTGTTAGCCACCAGAAAGGCTTCATATAAATAAGGAAATGAAATAAATAACATAAATAGAGCCCTCATAAGTACTGTCTTCCCAACAAAATTTACCAGCTCCCAGAATCTGCTATTTAAGGAACCTTGCCTAATGTTAAGGCTATCTATGATGACAGTATCTACAGGAGTGTAGTCCAAAATTTGTATTAGGATATTACACATTGTAGGTAAATGTTTTTCTACTGGAATGAGTGTGATGGTTTAACTGGGAACAGAACACATTCTCTAAATGTTATAATCGTCAGTTGAATTGAACTCTGCTGTTTGATCACATGCTACTTTTGAGACATAATTGTATCAATTATTTAACATTGCTATTTATTTAGGAAGAAAGCCAATTGATTCCAAAGGTACTGTAACTGGTATAAATGTAATATTTAAGGGATTTTTGTTTGTTTGTTTTTGTTTTGGTCTTATAGTCATGAGACACAAACCACCTGCTGGGATCATCCTAAAATGACTGAGCTCTACCAGTCTTTAGGTAAGAGAATTCTTCATATTAACTAATTTGAATTTTAGTGTTATCCTTCTTCATAAATAAAAAATGAATGTTGAATGAAAATGGCAGGTGCATAAGTGAAAATAAGAGGTGCATCAAGGTAAGTTGTAATAGGGATTTTAAAATATAAGGACAATAAAATCTTGCTTTGAACTTTCAGTAAATGCTTTTGATTTCAGTTCTTCAGTTAATCTTTTGTCATTCTAGTTCATTATATATTGTTTCAGCTGAGTAGCTGGGGCAAATATTTCTTGCTAATTACTTTTAAAAGAGGAAACAAAGGCAAGATGCCATTAATATTAAGTTCTGATTGCTTGAACTTCAATTTGAAGGCAAGTTGCAAGTCTTTTTAATGTTGCTGAGGCATTGTATTGTTGTCACATAATTATTGAGGTTAGCATCACTATCTATAATGCCACATGGTATATTTAGAGTACCTTTAATAATATCAAATGTGCCTCTTCTCTGTTTGTTCTGTATGTTGTCTTAATATGTTTAATCTTTTCCATATCCAACTGAGGCTGCCTTCTCTTTACTGTGCTTTGATGGGCACTATTTCTATTGAAACTATTTCTATTATAAATTCCTTTAAAGCAACAAATATTTTTGGTTTACAGTCGAAGAGCACAATTTAGAATTGAATGTCATAGCCCAAATATATTTGTTTTGTAACCTGAACACCGTTTTGATTTTTAGTGAAGGGTCGATGAGGGCAGAAGATGGTATTGCTGTTCAGTATTTCATTGCTGAAAGGTTGTGTATTGTTAATCTTATGTGTCTATATAAATTTATTTACAATAATTATACTTTGGAGATTCGTTGATCCTTGATACAGGGCAATAGATCCAGATGTGGTTTTTCATTCTTTTGCATTGAATGGCAGGCTTAGTCCTTAATTAGTCAATTGTTTTATATGTATTGAGTTTGTCTTTTGTGTACTTTAGTATATTTTTCAGCAGTTTCATGGTGGGCTATTTAATGCTAATTCTGAATCTAGGTCAGTAGTATTCTAAGTATGAGGCAAGTTTCCTAAAGTAGCTAGGGCAATAGATGATGTCAAGAGTTCATGACTTTCCCATTTCACTTTACATATATGTTCAGTGGGCCAGAAAACAGTTTCAGACCACACAATGAAACAGATGATGGTGTCACCATGTGGATTGTACTGAGTGACTGTTGGGTGTTACTTTATTTAAAAGGTCTATATCTCACTGTTTCCCCTGAAAAGAGTCCCAAGGCAGATCTATAAACCAGCCTTTTTCGGTGAATGTTGTACTTCTCAGAATTATTTTTCATATGATTTTAAATTATAGAAAAGGTTCCACGCCTTGCCACTTTGTTTCCATTTGCCCACAGGTAAATTATCCATCTTTGTTCCATATTGCTTTTGACTGACTGAAATGTTGATTCACTAGGGTGTATTTGAGCCATTGGTTGTTGTTTCATGAAACACTGTGTACAAGACTTCTTTCATGAAAATGAACAAAAAGAATCTTCATTTTAGAGGACTATCTATAGTTGAGCTGCATCATGTAATGTAATTGGCTGTAGTAATCACACAAAGGAGTCGCTATTTTAACTATAAATATAATATGAAAGATTCCTAAGGGGCTCCCTCTGCATTCTCTTACTCATATATCCCGTGTTTCTGCTGAGTTCATGTGAAATAACACATGAAAAGAAAGTGAGAAAATGCTCAGTTAAGAGTAAAAAGAACATTATAGTCCGTATTGTGGGTGGGTTGGTTTCTACCAAACCTAACAAAAGAGAAGTTTTGCTTAATGCAGTTCCATTTGCACAATACATTACTCCAGAGCTACTGTAAGATCAAGTGCTGATTTTTTATTTCCAATACAAGTCGCTGTGTAAAAAAACAAACCACCACCCCCATTTGATGCAGTCATTCCAATCCAGTATGAAGGGCATTGTGGGGAGGGGTAAAGTGATCTCTTTTTAGGTTCATGTGTTCTTTTTATTGTTCCCGTAATCATTGGTCTGCTTGTGCATGATGACATACCACACTTTAGGGAATATACTATTATTATTTTTTTAAATGAAAACACACTAATTTGTGAGTTGCTATCTTTTTAATTTGACAACAAATGACTCAGCTCATCCAAACTCAGGTGAAATTTTGTGGATATTAAGGATGTGTTTTGTTTTTTGTTTTTAATCCCATTTTAGTTTGTTTAACTGTTCACAGGCAAACAAGTTTGGGCCATGTGGAAACACATTGCGGGCAATGCATCATGTTAAGACCAACAAATTGTGATGAAAGTGTTGTGTCCTGGGATCAGAAGGCAGAGCTGGCAAAATACAGCCAAGCTTCGCTCTCTGAGAACAATAGGGACTAGGTTCCTGAGCTCGCCAGTAGAGAACCAATGGCAGCATTGGCGGGCGATTCAAACCCGCCAATAGGAATATGGGGCCGTCCCCCCCTAACTGTATATAGTTGGCCTCCGGCCGTTACTGTTTGTTCTTGTCTTGTGTGAAGTACGAATAAACGCGTCTTCTCTTATGTCGTCGTCCGAATCATGAGGCCCGAAACCCAGTACTTTACAGAAAGTAGCATGCAATGGCTTTGGGAGAACCGCGTTATAGGATGCAGTGGCATGGCCAGTGGGAGGGATGAGAAGTTAATTGGTGGAGAAGAAGAGTTCAAAGGAAAAAGTCCATAGCACCCAGACAGCACTTCTTAATTGCCTGCTTTATGAAAGAGGGGAAATATGAAATAGGTATTTCCATGGGATTGCCATTGTTTTTCCATAGAATCAGAAGGAAGATAACATGAGAGTTTAGCAGAACTGGGGGAGGGTGGGCTGCATTTCTCCCCCTGTCTTGGTATAGGGGTAAGAGGAAAATTATACGAGGTCATCAAACCTTCATCATAAGGTGAGGCATATAGAGGCTTTAGTTTATGCCTGACTTTTGGATAAGCACTAACTTTTTAAAAAATTACAATGGATATTTTTATTTCCACCAAACTATCCTATATATATAAAAACCCAGCATATTGGCATTTTCCAGCTCTCTCATTGGCTGTGCTGTGCACTCCCTCAGCCATTGGCCCATCAAACACTACTCAAGAGTACTTACATGCCATTGGCTGGGTGCTGGGTCCACTCCTTTCTCCTGTCCACCGCCAGCCTGGCCACTCTTCCCTGACAGAATAAACTGCCAAAACAGTTGTTTCTCCTGACAAAAACACTTCTACTGCTTGGCTTCTCGTGGCTGGCTGGCTGGCTGGCTGGCTGGCTGGCTACTGAGGTGGGCTGCTGGCTGTCAAACCATTATCTTCTCCTCTTGCTGTGCAGCTCACTTTCCCCTCAGTGGCTATTGCTAGGCAACCAAGCTTGGTTCTGTCAGTAAAAAGGCAGGGGCAGGAGGCCCTTTCCAGGCCTACTTTGGCCTTTGTGGGGAACTCATTGGGGCCAGTCCTCTAAGGTGGCCAACTCCAGGTTGAGAAATTCCTGGAGATTTTGTGGTGGAGTCAACAGAAGCCAGAGTTTGAGGAGGGGAAAGGCCTCAGCTGAATAGAATGCTATGGAGTCCACTCTGCAAAGCAGTTATTTTCTCCAGGAGGAGAGAGAGAGATCTGTTGTTGGGAATTCAGTTGTGATACCAGGCGATACCACAGCCAGTGTGGTGTAGAAGTTAGCACTTCAGAGCAGAATCTGCCAGACCCAGGTTCTTCCTGTGGAAGCTGTTTGGGTGATTTCGGACCACTCACAGACTTTCAGCCTAACTTACCTCACAGGGTTGTTGTGCAGATCAAAAGGAGGAAAGGAGAATGATGTGTGCTGCTTTGGTCCTCACTGCAGAGAAAGACTTTTCCTAGGTAAAGGCTGCAGGGAGGTGGGAGGAGATGGAAACCTGAAGTCAGACGGGGAGATAACCGTACATTGATGGTTTGCTGGAAAAGAGATAAGGTTACCTCCAGGTTGGGAAATCCCGGGGGGATTTAAGGGGGTGGAACCTAGAGAGGGTGGGGCTTGAGGAAGGGTGGGACCTTTGACAGGTACGATGCCATAGACTCCACCAGGGCTCTTTTTGTAGCAGGAACTCCTTTGCATATTAGGCGACAAACCCCTAATGTAGCCAATCCTCCACGAGCTTACAGCGCTCTTCTTACAGGGGCTACTGTAAGCTCTTGGAGGATTGGCTACATTAGGGGTGTGTCGCCTAATATGCAAAGGTGCTCCTGCTACAAAAAGAGTCCTGGACTCCACCCTCCAAACCATTGTCACCAATCTCCTGGTGAGAGCTGGAGATCACTCAGAATTACAACTGCTCTTAAGATGGCAGAGATCAGTTCCCCTGGACAAAACGGTGGACTCCGTGTCATTATACCCTGCTGTGGTCACCACAGCAAATTGACACTGAGTGCCCAAGGCCAGGGCATCTGCCCAGAGCCTCTTTCTAGAGCTTTTTGTATTTATTTTCACAACAGGCCTTATTCCTAGCAGTATTCCCTCTAAGCAGTATTCCCTCTAGTGTGACCTAGCTCATAGTTTTTTAGCCTCTGGCTCACACATTTTTGTCTTAGCTCAGGAAAGATGGCTCTAGAGCAAACTAATTTATGCAGTAGCCAAATTGCTTGCTCACAACTTTAATGCTAGTTGCTCACAAAATAGAATTTTTGCTCACAAAACTCCACAGCTTAGAGGGAGCATTGATTCCTAGTATGTCATAAACTCACATGTTCCTTCCTCCGTTTCTGGTTTGTGATAAACTCTCTTTTGAGTACTCGAGTAGACTGTTCTTTAACATGTTTTATTCTGCTATAACTTTGTACTGCTGATGGACAGTTTTCTCAGAGTTTCAAACCACCTCTTAATTAGTTTGTTATTTGCCCTGCTTGATTGCACTTCTGTTTATCTTTACAACATGTGAGAGGGGCCAGAACCTCTGACCTCTCCCATCATCCATTAAACTACCCCAGCCATTCAAGTACCTTCAGATAGAGAATCTCACTTGATTTCTTATACTAAGCCTCTCTCTGCTCAACTCCTCCCTTTTCATTCCCACCTTTTGTAATTTTCTGTGAAAATGCGATAAATGAGTTTCTTTCTTCCCATTGTATATATAGAAGTGAGCTCTGGCTCACAAAATTGCACACTGGAATAAATATCGTTCTTCGAGGAGCCACTGAAACATGCAAATCAATCAAACACCAACTTACTCCATACTTTCTATTTAGGGTTGCCAGATCAAAGTTGGGAAATACCTGGAGATTTGGAGACAGAGCCTGAAGAGAGTGGGGTTTGGGGAGGGGAGGGACTTCACTGGGATATAATGGCATAGAGTCGACCTTCCAAAGTGGCCATTTTCTGCAGGTGAACTGATTTCTGTAACCTGGAGATCAGATGTAATAACAGTAGCTCTCCGGCCACCACGTGGAGGTTGGCAATCCTACATATCATTCATCCACTTCAAATTTGGAAGGACAAATATGTCAAAATTATTTCTCCTTGTAGGCTATGTGAACCATGCTATGAACTACGTAATTCTTATGCCAACAGAGATCTTATATATAATGTCATTGGTATGCCATTTTGTTTAACTGTGGTTGGCAAGTAGGATTTTGTCAGTAGCCAATTACTGTCATTATTTCTCTGGTACCTTAAGCTACCCTTTGCCCATCTGATGAAACTCAATCTATCAGAGGCATGGGAGAAAACAAAATAATTTGCAGTTATGTATCCAAGAAAAGAAAGAAGGGGAGGGGGGGATAATTTACTATTATGGAAATACCCTGGGCTATAACAATAACCCTTTTCTAACTGTAATATCCAAGTGATTTGTGTGTCTTTAAGCTTACAGATAACTATTTTCCACCCATCACATACACTTACACGTTATGTACCTCTGATGTGATGCTATATAGCTTTTCCGTTGGTTTCATGTCTGCATTTAAGAGGCATTTAACCAGCTAAAATCATCTACATGTCTCCTTTTTGTTTATAAAATCAGTATTCAAAAAGATTTTTAGTGAAGTGTAACAATGAAATGACACTGATGTTATGTTAAGGTAGAAAAGAAATCCCTAGTATTTTTAGAGATGTTCAAGGAATTCCATACTGCTGAATTTTACCACTGACTTGATCTGTCCTATCACTGGCATGTTACACTGAAACGGTACTTTTTTCACTTCATTCCTTCAGCCATGAAATGATTACTACATGTCTTAATAAATATACTCTGAATACATTCCTTCAGCCATGAAATGATTCATGCATATTTTAATGAAGGTATTCTATGTATCTCAGTGTGATAACAAAATGCATACACAGAAGCCTGTAGGCCACTGATTCACAAACTGTGAATCATTAGCCCAAAATGGGTTCTAACGGTCTTGCAGCATTTCTGGACACTCACTTATCCTAATGGTGGGGGAAATGAATGAAAAGGCAGAGTTGCTGCATCCCTCTTCACCCTCTCCTTCACCTTTCACTCTCATTTATTCCCAGGGTTCAGCACTGCCAGTGTCCTGATGCTCTGTTATGGTGGCTACCCAAATACAGAGTAAGTTCGGAAGCATTCCATTTCAAAAAGTTTAAGAACTGATGTAGGTTGTGCAGCCTGGGAAATCGGAGGCTAATATCAGAAGCCAGTAATTTGTGTCTCCAGCTCCTCCATCCCAAATGAATGAAACACACACATATACACACAGCTTTCAGGAAAGTTCAGCCTAACAAATGTGAAATCAAGTAAAGTAAAATACATATTCAAAGAAGTATTTTAGGTAGAATATCCTGCATTTAATTTTTGTTTGCATTTTATTTATTTACTCAAATTATTTTTACCTTACTGTTTTAGCTAGGGGCCCTTTGAGACAGCTTATAAAAACAATTATAATTACCATCATGAAAATATCATTAAGTGTATTTAATAAAAGATGCAATAAAACAGATTAAAACACACACCTGCATAGAAAAGAAACATAGAATGAAATATAAAATAAAATAGTTCGGAAGCAGGCTGCAGAAAAATAGTGCATTATCATTAATATTTTAATAGCAGTAGACTAACAAAATTAAAATCCAGAAAACAACGTTCCATGGTGATATATGACAGCATGGTCCAATAAAAACAATAAATTCAACAAAGACAGTTCAGTAAACAAGTTATTCATTCAATTTATAGCCCTCCCTCTCCTGTACAGCAGAGCTCAGAGGGGGTAACAATATTCATAAAACATTCCTTACAGTTAAAATTTTAAAACAATTCTGTAATACAATAATAACAACCAACAACAACTAATAGATAGTGTATAAAAGGAGCACAACTTGGTGCTCCTTATCCCAGGAGGGAGACAAATGTCATAAATCTGCCTGATATGAAGGAAAGGGGAGGGGACAGAGAAAGGGAGGCCAGTGTAAGATGGAAGAGCCATCACTGACCTCAACCGTAGGCCTAGAGGAACAACTCCATCTTGCAGGCCCTGTGAAACTGCATTTGATCCCGCAGGGCCAAATCTCACCCATCAAAGTATTCCACCAGGTGGGATCCAAGGCCAAAATAGCCCTGGTTCTGGTTGAGGACAGCCAGATGCTCTTTGAGCCAGGGATCACAAGTAGATTGTTATCACTGGAGTGTAATGCTCTTTGGGGGATGTCACCAGGATAGGTGATCCTGAAGGTATGCTGAATCCAGACCGTTTAGGGCTGTAAAAGTTAATACCAAAACCTTGAACCTGATCAGATATTCAATCGAGAGCCAGTGTAGCTGGTGGAGCACTGGTTGGATATCGGCTCTGAAAGAACATACAGCTGCATTCTGGACCAGCTGTAGTTTCCGGGTCAGCCTCTAGGAGAGTGGGTTACAATAATCTAATCTGGAGGTGACTGATGCATGGATCACTGTGGCTAAGTCAGGGGGAGACAGAAAGGAGACCAATTGTTTAACCTGGCGTAGCTGGTAAAATGCCAGTTTAGCTACATTTGTGACCTGGGCCTCCATTGAGAGTGAGGCATCCAGAATCACACCCAGACTCCTGGCAGTCAGCACTGGTGTTAAAAGCACACTGTCAAGAGCCAGAAGTTGGCACCCTAACCCTGAATCCCCTTGGCCCAGCCACAGGACCTCTGTCTTAGATGGATTGAATTTCAGCTGGCTCTGTTTTAGCCAACCAACCACAGCCTCCAATCCCTTGGCCAAAACGTCTGGTGCAGCATTCAGCTGGCCAGTCATCAACAGATACAGCTGAGTGTCATCTGCATACTGTTGACACCCTCACTTGAAACTCCACACCAGCTGGATGGGGGGCACATAAAGATGTTAAATAATATTGGGGAGAGGATTGCCCCATGGGGGACACCACATATCAAAGGGCATTGTGGTGAAACCCTCTCCCCTAGCTCTACCATCTATCCCTGATCTTGGAGAAATGAGAGAAACCACATCAAGGCTGTCCCTCAAATCCCCAAATTGGTGAGGCAGTGAATCAACAGATCATAATCAACCATGTCCAACGCAGCTGACAAGTCAAGTAATATCAGCAGCTCTGACCTGCCTTGATCCAGCTGTCTGAAAAGGTCATCTGTGAGGGCGACCAGTGCCATCTCTGTCCCATGGCCAGGGCAGAAGCTGAATTGGAAGGGGTCCAGGTCTGAAGTATCATCAAGGAAAACCTGGAGCTGTTCCACTGCTGCTCTTGCAACTACTTTGCCCAGGAATTATAAGTTCGACAATGGACAGTAGTTGGAAGGATCAGTAGGATCAAAGAAGGTTTCTTTAAGAGCAGTCTCACCACTGCCTCCTTTAATCTCACTGGGAAGACCCCCCAAGACAGATTAACAATGTCCACCAGGGGAGCCCATATTCCATCACCACTGGCTTATACCAGCCATGATGGACATGGGTCCGAAAGGCATGTATAAGGTTTCACAGCATCCAGGATCCTGTCGACATCAGCCCATGACCACTGGCTGAATTAGTCCAATACCAGTTCCCATACTGTATCCATATTGACAGGCAGGCCTGGTAGAGTGACAAGACATTTATCTGCAAAAAAAGCTTGTAAAAGACTCACAGCTTTTAATGGAATTGTATTTTATGCAGAATCTGAATTTTTATTTCTCAGATATTATGTTTTTACTTTTGCGAAAATGCCATTAAAGGAATTGTTTGTGTGTTCAAAGATTCACAGCTAATTGCCAGATTACTAGTATTTTGGGTTCCCTCAGAGATGGAAGTTAATGACCTAATTATCCTAAATAATTGTGCCACCTAGCAGATGCAGTGGAGGCTGCATAAAATTACTTCTTCATGGCTTTCACTGCCATCTCAGAGGATTTCATAAATGTCCTATAACAGGGGTGTCAAACATGTGGGCCAGGGGCTGGATCTGGCCCCTGATGGCTCCAATCTGGCCCAAGAGCAACTGACTCTGTGCTGCTTCCTGTTACTTACATCGCAGCTCCTTTTGGCCAGTCTCTCCTATTTCCTGCTTCAGCGAAGAGAAAAAAAGCCTTCCTTCGACTGGCTGAGGGCTCCTTCCTCTCCTCCTTTGGGGAGGGAGTGGGAGGGAAAAGAACCAGGGAGAGGGGGAAAATGGTATCTCGTGGCACTTTTAAGAAGACCAGCAGTGTTTTATTCCAGGTATAAGCTTTTGTGTGCAAGCACACTTTTTCTTCAGTGAGAGGGAAAGAGCCAGGAGTACACCAGAAAAAGAGAGAGGCCTGTGTTTAAAACCAACAATGTTTTATTCCAGGTATAAGCTTTTGTGTGCCTGCACACTTCGGGGGGGGGGAAGAGCCAGAGACTGCACCAGAGAAATAGAAAAAGAGAGAGAGTCCCACAGCACTCGAAGAGATCCCCCTTTTCATTTCTAACAGATGGGGGAGAAACTTAACAGTACAGTGAGTATTCTTTATTAGTGAACGGGAGCAAGAGTCCAGCAACACCTTAATGACTAACAAAATTTGTGGCAGAGCATGAGCTTTCATAAGTCACTGCTCACTTCCTCAGATACAGCTGGAATGTGAGTCCATCTGACCTTATATCTTGAAGAGTGAAGTGATTTCCGACGCCAAATGAAAATAGCAGGCATTGGTAATGAGAGAAGAAAACTAGGTCTCAGTTCAGTCCAGGAGTTTGCATTGTCTTGAGCTTCATGATCAGTTGCAATTTAGCAGTCTCTCTAATCTCCCTTTGAAATTCCTTTGTAAGAGAATTGCTACTGTTAGGTCAGCAACTGAATGCCCTGGAAGGTTAAAATGTTCCCTCACTGTTTTTTGAATGTTGTGGTTTCTAATAGCAGTAGAAAGAGTAAGAGTCCAGTAACACCTTTAAATACTAACAACATTTTGGCAGGGTGTGTGCTTTTGTGAGTCACTGCTCACTTCTTCAGACTTATTTCCATTTATTCTTTCCCTCCTCCTGGATTGAATCCTCCTGTACCAAACTGAGATCAAGGTTTCCTGTCTCATTACCAATGCTGATATCTCCATGCCTTTGCTTATCACACCAATGCTAATATCTCCACACCTCTGCATATCAAACCTAGTCCAATCACACCTGCTATTGCCATTCAGTATCTGAAATAATCTTTATAAAGTTTAATCTCCAGTACCTTGTGCTACATTTTATGGCACACATGGCCTGGCCCACCAAAGTGACATTTATGTCTCATCCAGCCCTTGTAACAAATGAGTTCAGCACCTCTGTCCTGTAAGATGCTCTTGTAGCTTCATCACGAGTCCATCACCAAACTCGCTGTAGCTGTCTAGGGTCCTGTTTCATCTTCCAAAGCTCTGCAGAATACTAAGGAGTTAGTTTGGAGCTGGGGCAAAGAGGGCATCAGGGAGCAATTTCATTGATGGCTTCAGACAGACAACTATGCCAGTCATCTGTCAGGACACCCAGTGAATCAGCAGGGGGCATCAGATCCCACAGAGCATTTTGGAACCCAATTGTGTCCATCAGTCTCCATGCGCGAGCATAAATCAGCTTGCTACCTATGCCGGGGGGCTGGGATGCCCAGACGGGCCTTCAGGAAAAAGTGGTCTGATCACAGCAGTGTATCAACAGCAACTGAACTCACTTCTATCCCCATGGTAAAGATCAAATCCAGTGTGTGGCCTGTCTGATGTGTGGAACTAATACAATCTGAGAGAGTCCCAGTGCTGCCATGGAACACACCAGGTCCATAGCCTGCAAAGAGGCAGCCATTGAAACGGACATTGAAATCCCCCAGAACCAACAATCTGAGGAATTCCAAAGCCCAGCCTGACACCACCTCCAGCAGGCTCAGCAGGGTATCAACTGGTGTGCTAGGTGGTCGGTACACCAGCCAGATAGCCAGACTCTCTTCAGTATCCCACACCAGGCCAACACAATCAATACTGGAGATCTTTGGAATGGAGAGTGGCCTGAAGGAGAAAGACTCTCGGATGAGAATCACCACCCTGGCCTTTTGTATGGAACTGATAAAGGACTTAACCTAGAGGAGCCGGTTCTTTCAGGGTGACTGTCTCAACATCCTGTACCCAGGCCTCAGTTTCACATGCCAGATCCACTTTTTGTGGTGCAAAATAAATTTATTATTATTAACGGTCCTGGTATTGCACAACATCAGTGTCGGATAAAGGTTTACCTTCATAGCCCTGCCACCCACATGTCTTCGGATGGGACATAGGTTGGAAAGAGACTGAGCATAACCATGTCTCCACCTCCTTCCCTTGCAAAACCTCCTCTCACTGTCATGCTTTTCTCTTCCCCCAATTACTGGGATCCCCAACCCCATATTGGCCTCCCCAGTACAAACAACGTCTAACTCCAATTCCACCCTTAACAATTCCACTCACCCACATATTACAATATATGATTTAGCACACTGAGCTAACTAATCACATTGACATCCTTCAGATCCTAATAATGTTATCCTCCCTCCCATCCTAACCCCACTAAACAATTCCAATGAATAAATATGTCTTGATGGCCAAGAAGAAGAGAAGAGATTGGATTTATACCCTGCCCTTCACTACCCAAGGGAGTCTCAGAGCGGCTTACAAACGCCTCCCCCCCCCACAACAGACACCCTGTGAGGTAGGTGGGGCTGAGAGAGCTCTTGACAGAAATGGCTCTTTTTTCAAGAACAGCTCTTATCAGAACTATGGCTTGCCCAAGGTCATCCAGCCAGGTGCAAATGGACGAGTAGGGAATCAAACCTGGTTCTCCCAGATTAGAGTCCGTGCACTTAACCATTACACCAAACTGGCTCTCAAGAACTTCTTAGTGTATTACACAACAGAAGTGCAACCAAAGAATTGGGGCCACCATCTTTATTTCAGTAAGAAGGGGCATGCAGAACCTCAGAAGATGCTCTTAGTTTTGTATGGGAACAGGTAGTCCATCAAATACCCAGACTGTATATAGGACTTTAAAAGCAACAAATAGCAGTTTAAATTATGCCTGGAAGAAAATCAGTAGTCAGTGTATATCTCCCACCACTATTGAAATACATGTCCTGTAGTTTATGTCAGACAGCTGTATCACTGTTGCACTCCGCACATGAACAATCCTCAATGCCTTTTCATATAGAACATAGTTCAGTATTCTAACCTGTTTATGAATGGAGCATGGGTAACCATTGCACCTTTCTAAGGGAAGGGCAGCAGTTAGTGAACTTACTGATGTTAGCTAAAGACATTATGGGCCTCTCTGTAGGCAGAAATCTGACAGTATCGCCAAACTGTGAACCTCTAACCCTGTCCAAAACAGGTGGACTCTTGGAAACTCCTTGTCTGAACTGATCTTCAGTTTGTTCAATGTTATCCAGCCCTTTAATGTTTTCATACATTCAGAAATTCACCGTTTGATCTGTTGAAAATCAAAAACTTCATATCAGCAGCATATGGATGACACTTAACTTAAAATCTCTGTACAATCTCTCCCAGTAACTTTATGAAGAAAGCAAAAAAGGCCAGAGGAATGGAATACAGGTATATAGGTGATCAGAGAAACAATAACAGAATAGAATTAAGGGAATTAATTCATCCCTAACCATTTTTCTTATTAAGTAAGTGTACTTTGTTGATGTTCTGTAGTTTTCCCATATTGCATATGCTGTCATGGTTTTAAAGAAATAATTTGTCTTGCCTGCATTTTTATGTTATTGCAAATATTCAGCAGATCACAACAAATTTTACATGTCTGCTTACACAGCAATCAAAGAAAAGGAGTTGATTACTTTCTTCTTTGGGGAAATTAGGCACATTCTGAAAATAAAATAAGTTTGCATACTCCTGTAGCATATGCATACTTAATATGTAATGGAGCATTGTGAGGGTTTCCAAATCGAAAGAGAAACAAAGACAGCCATCAGCTCTTTAAGCAGCTCTTGCATAGCCTCCTCCAGTATAGCCTGTCTCTACATGCTGAGGCTGGATGCCTGCACACTTTCCTCCACAGGCTGCCTGCAAACACTTCCCCTTCCCGCACCTCAGTCAAGGGAGGTGGCTGGAGTGGCATTGTGAGGGTTTCACTGAAGAGACTGAGATATTAGGATATTTGCGATCCCCCACAGGGATACTTGGACATTATTAATGCGAGGGGGAAACTCGAATTGGACACTGACCTTACATGGTGGCAGAAAGTACAAATTCAATCGATGTATGCGAAAGATTAAAAAATAGGGTTTGAGAAGATGTTATCGGAATTAGAAAAAGTATTGTCTGCGCGAGAAGAGAAATTTATATAAAAAATGTATTCTTTATTGTTGTCTGATTACATGGCAGATGAAATGGTGAAGAATAATATGATTCAGTGGGCACAGAATTTTGGTTATAATGTTGAGTTAGCCCAATGGGATCAAATATGGAAAACAAATATCAAAATAACCAGAGCGGTTTCATATAGGGAAAACATGTATAAAATGTTCTATAGATGGTATATTACAGCTGATAAATTGGCAAAATATGATGAGAAATGTTCTAATATATGTTGGAAATGTAATAATAAGATAGGCTCATTGTATCATATGTGGTGGATGTGCGATGTAACAAAAAGATTCTGGATATGGATACATAGATTGATACAGAAAATTATAAGAGGTATGGTTCCTTTTAAACCAGAAACTTTATTATTAGGCATACTTCCGAAAGAAATATCGAGAGAGGACTGGTACTTGATAATATATTTAACAACAGCAGCTAGGATTTTGTACGCAAAATATTGGTGATCTACGGTGACACCAACTGAACAAGAATTTATTGTGAAGATAATGGAAGCAGCAGAAATGGACAAACTAACTTTGACGATGAAAGGGTATGATGACTCAGCTTTCCAGAATACATGGCATCGGTTTTATGATTGGTATAGTAAAAAAAGGCAGGATGGAGAGAAGTAACTTATTATTAACTTTTAATATGTATGTTAAAAATTAGTAAGATAGATAGAATAAAGAGAAGCTCATGTAAAAGGCATTAGAAATTATGGTGGCAAGGTGGAAGAAATTGGATTAATTGTTTGGCTTTAGAACTTGTATCCCCCCATGAATGTTAAATGTCGCCTTGTGTTATGTAGTGTGGTTTAGTGTGTATTGTATGTTTTGATTGATTGTAGTGTTTGTCATGTATAAAATAAAAATGCCTCTTTTAGAGGTGCTTAAAAAAAAGAGAGAGAGAGAGATTAGGATATTTCCACTCTGATTATCAGTATATCATTTACCTTTGGAACAATGAGAGCCACTCTTTGTTCTTTCTCAGTTGCAGTGATAATATTAGCTATATAAGGGCCAAACTACATTTGATCTATGACCACCAATGCCATTTTACAGAAGAATTTGTCCATTAAAAAAAATGCTGCGAGGGCCTAGGACATGGGGGGAATCAGGCAGTTATGCCCTCTATGTGCCAAAACAGACCTGGAGACCACTACATCGTATAGCTTAGCCCTAAGATGTAACCTTTAGGTTTTGGGGTTTCTTTGGGTTTTTTTTAGCTGACTGTGTTACAACCATGGAGGCGGAAGGCACCTTTGAGTCTATGCAGAATGACCACAAGTAATCCCTCACATTCGAAGATGTCAGACCTAAAGCCCCTGGAACTTTAGTCAGGCTGGTTGTAGGACCCATGGCACTCAAATTTGCTCCATTTGCTATTTAGGGAGCTGATGTTCATTACATTGAGATGGAAGTGACATTTCAGAGGTGGGATAAAAAGGTAAAAATATAGCTCTTGGAGATCTGGCCCTCCATCTCATTTGGTTTTTAAAACCTTGTATAATTTAGATTCTGTTTGTTGGGAATGATTTAATGACTCTGGCTCACTTGCTCTGTCTCATACTTTGTTCAGCATTTGTACTGATGGTTTTGTTTTGTAAGATGCCAGGGTATATGTGAAGCTGCTTTCTAGGTCCTATTTTTTTATATATGCTGTCTACCCTGACTGGCAGCATCTCCCTGGGGTATCAGTCTGAGAGCAGTCTTACTGAACACCTGGTAGCTGAAATTGATGTGGACATAGTCTCTACAAATGCAGACTAAGGGGCTGGACAGGTCCAGCAGCAAGCACAATTCAAACTCAGACATTGTTCTTTTGTTTGGAAACTTACTGCTGTGAAAATGCAGCTAAAGCTACAGTTGCCTCTTCTAAAATGGGTATGGGTACAATGGTTGTAGTACATTGCCCTTGGCTCATGTCTCCACAGAAAACATTATTCATACTGAGGCACAGATTTTAGGTGTGGTTAAGCCAATGAAGTTGCTTAGTTTAAGCAACTGTTTGTAATCAGCTGGTGCAAACAGCCACTGCATCTCTGTGTTCACTTAAGCTCACTTAAGCGTGCACTCTTGTGATCAAACATTCAGTTATTTTTAAGTAATGAGAGTATTAGACTTCTGTAGGTAAATCAGTGTGATTTAAGTGTAACTGCTGGATGCAGGCATGAATGTTGATATATCTGTATCTCTTTAGATTCTTTGTGAAATACCCAGAATTAAACTTCGTTGGTCTTAAAGGTGCCACTGGGCTCAAACTTTGTTCTCTTGCTTCACACCAACATGGCTACCCATCTGAATACTGTTTCAGAGGGGTTTTTCACACTGGCTTAAAAACCTGCTTACATTATCTGATGTAAATGTGTATTTTTTCTCATGTTCACACAATTTTGAAAATGTCCCACCACCAATTCATTTCCTCCCCATTTTTATCTAACTGGTTCCTTAAAAAACTGGTTTCTCCTGTACTTTTTTGATGGTGAGACAAGCGAAATGTATTTGCTAAAAACCTTAGCTGGGAATCTGAACAAAAATTTGGCTTTGGTATTCTGTGGCAACTCGCCCACTGAAGCGGATTTGGGGGGATTTTAAAATTTTAATTTAATTTAAAGATGGCACCTGTGCTGGCAAAAGTTCTGTCCCCCTAGGGAGGACTGCACCACCACCTAATCATTGCTCTCCTTGCCATTTTTCCATTTGCACTCAAGAGCATATTTTTTTACCTTAGGCAGCATTATTGAAATAATTTTTACAGTATATGGATTTGCCTTTTGAATTTCTGTAGTAACCCATGTGTGCCTGTTTCTGCCACAAGAGGTGATACCTCCTGCAGACACTTTTTTGATAAGCAATGCACAATCTTGGGGTGCTTTCAAAAACAAGCATCATCAGCTGCCAGAGTATAATAAGCTCCATCAGCGACTATCCTTGTTGTGGTGAAGTGAATCTCTCACTTAATGCAAGTCAGGTTAACAAATTCTAACTCCAGGGGGAAGCCAATCAAAGGTCTCACTCTACCGTGAGAAAAGAACACCAGTCAATGTAGAGACACCTACTTCAAGTGCAAGCCTCAGGTGATGCATGAGGGGAAGATACTGGTCTTTAACACAGCCCCTTCAAGCTTACTGGGTCACTTCAGTACCACAGCACATACACAAATCCCCCCCCCAAAAAAAAATGATCTACTGAGAACAAGAATGGATGGAACCCTGACAAGGAAAACCCAAGGAAAAGTGAGTGTGTGAACTGGTCACAATGAAAGTGCAATAGTCAAAAGTGCAATAACAGCAGGGACAACTCAGAAGACAGGCACAGTGTGAAAGATACTTTAGTCTTTGTTTAGTCATTACTCCTAAGTTATTGCTTGACATCTCTGCATACATGTACATAAGAACATAAGTGAAGCCAATGTTGGATCAGGCCAATGGCCCATCCAGTCCAACACTCTGTCACACAGTGGCCAAAAGTACCAGGTGCCATCAGGAGGTCCACCAGTGGGGCCAGGACACTAGAAGCCCTCCCACTGTTGGCCCGCCAAAGCACCAAGAATACAGTGCATCACTTGCCCCAGATCGGGAGTTCCTATCTATACCTTGTGGCTAATAGCCACTGATGGACCTCTGCTCCATATGCTTATCCAATTCCCTCCTGAAGCCGTCAGCACCTCCTGTGGCAGTGGATTCCATGTGTTAATCACTCTTTGGGTGAAGAAAGGTCATCCAATTAATTAATATTTCGATTATTTCCATTTATTTATTTATTTACCTTACTTATGGTCTGCGTAAGATCAATGTAACACTTTTTATGCTTGGCAATAAAAGGATTTGGGACTAATTACTTATATTGCCCTCTATAAAGCAATAAAGTCACTCTGAAGAGTCGAGGCACGAGGTCCCCCCCTCCCCCCAATTTAAGCGGCTAGTGAAAGGAGACGAGATTTTAGATCTTACTTTCATTTTCAAACTGGGCAACGTTAAGGTAAACTCAGTCTGACTATTCTACACAGTACACATTTTGGCAGGTTGATATTTTCATTCTTAAAGACCCTTTGCAACATTCTCAATTGTTCCTCTATTTGGGGTAGAGTGTGGACCATCGGGACGCTCTGTATAAATCTTTTTTTTTTAATGGGTCTTAACAGTAACATTGGGAGAGCTTTTTTCTGACTGTATCGGGACTGCTACTTGGCTCTTGTTGCATTTAAAAGGGGCTTGTATTGAGCTGTGGTGCAGACTCTCTGATTAGTTGTTGCTAGAATCCATTGTCTTTACTGGCACTCTTTTTGGCACCCTCCACTGTAGGGTGATTGCCTACCAGCTGTTAAAAGGACTATATTTTGTTTTCAGGAGAGAAGGCACTTCTTAACTATTTGACCCTGAGACACATTTTTGTGGTCAATTCACATAAGCTACATAAACACAGTGTTCCAAAACGATACCCTGGAGAGAAAAGAAAAACAAGAAGGACAATATTTAAAATAAAAATTTGGCAGTCAGCCAGATATCTTTTTTTTTCTTGGTTGGCCTTCTTAATCTTTTTTCACATTATGATGGAGAAAGCATGCCAGATAGGCCAAGTAAAACAAATGAGGGTGCATGGTACTTCACCTGGTGTGCCAAAATCAGTTACATCAACTCTGGCAGCCTCTGCTAACACAGAAATGCGAGCCCTTGTCCAAAATACTATCAAAAGTTCAATTGTGATCATTGTAGATCCTATCAAGATGCTTTGAAAGAAATAACAGAGAAATTTACTGCCAGCATGGAAATATTACAGAAGCAAGTAACAGAGAACACCCAAAAGATTGCCAGCTTGAATATTACAACATAAAAAATGGAAAATAAGACAAAAGAGATTTTAAATAGAATGCAAGATACAGATGCTAAACAATCCATGCTAGAACAGGACGTGATGAGATTGCAAGTTGAGAGATTTGTCCTGAGATTTCAAAACATACCAGAAGAGCAGAATGAAGACTTAACAAAACGGCCAAAATCTTAGCTAAACACATGAATATGGAAGATGAAGAGATGATCATTCGAGAAATTGATGTTGCTTTTAGGATTAATTCCTCGTATGCAAGAAAATATAAATGGCCAAGAGAGGTTCATGTGAGATTCCACAAAAGGGCTGTAAGAGATAAGATTTTGAGAGAAGTGAATAATTTGCCTCTGACCCTGGATGACAATGAAATAAATGTGTTGAAAGAAATTTCTTGGAGGGTCAGAGAGAAAAGGAGAGAATATATGGAACTCACAGCACTTCTGAGGAACAATAGAGTAAGCTACAGATGGGTACTACCAGAAGGTCTAACTTTTATATTCAAGGGTAAAAGATATAGGATCACATTGATTTTTAAAGCAGAAGACTTCCTGAAAACTTATGGAGAAGAGTTGGCTACAGAACAAGAGGAAAAGGAAGAGAGAGGAAAAGAGGAGGAAGAAGAAGAAATGTGTGGAGTGGTGGCACTATCTGGACTTCCCAAAAGAGCAACAAGGAGACACGGAATAACAAGAACAACCCCAGTTTCTACAAGGCAATATACAAGAGAACAACAGGAAGCAAAGAAACAAAACCAAAATGAGTAAAGGGAAAATGAAAATGATCTCTGTGAATATAAATGGTTTAAATGTCCCTCAGAAAAGGAGAAGAATTTTTCACCAATTAAGAAAAAATGATTATGATATCACATGCCTTCAAGAAACCCATATTAAAAAAATGGATGAAAAATATATTCAAGTTAAAGGACTAGGTAAAGTCTTTGCTGCATCAGACAAGGGGGAAAAAAAGAAAAGAGGTGTGGACATATATGTAAAGGTGCATCTTCAACTGGATTTGATATATGCCTCACAAGATGGGAGAATTTTAATGGTATCAATACAAAGACAGAGTAAAAAAGATGTTAATAGTAAACATTTATGCTCCAAATCAACATCAGAAAAATTCTTATAACACGCTTCAAGAACTAATCACAAAACAAGATTTTCAAGAAACTTATATTACTGGAGACTTTAAGGCTGCTTTTGATGAAAAGGGTGACAGAAAAACAAATGTTCAAACACAAAAAAGAGAAAGAAAAAGAAAGGCGGAAATGAATTTCCATCTATACTTTATCACTTATTGGATGAATTAAAGGTGGTTGACGCCTGGAAAGTAAGGTACCCTCACAAGCAAGATTTTACATATTATTCAGCCTGACATAATTCCTGGTCAAGACTAGATATCTGCTAGATTTTTTCAGCAGCTATTAAGGATTTGTTAGAAGCAGAAATTGAACCTGGAACATATGCAGACCATAATCCAATAACTTTGGAGCTACAAGAGACAAGACCCAGGAACAGATGGACATTAAACACATCACTCTTGAAAAATGAGAAATTTGTAAAAGACACAAAGAAGGAGGAATATCTGGTTGTATATTTCGAGGAAATATACAACCAGATATATCTATAAACACAGTTTGGGATGCCTTTAAGGCTTTTATGAGGGAATGGATGATTAAAGAATCAGCCAAGGTCAATAAACAAAGGAAAGAAGAATATACAAAACTCCAGAACTTGGTGAACGTACAAGAAGATAAGTTAAAGCTAGACCCCACATCTGGAAATAAGAATAGTAAACTTAGGCTTTTACAACATCAAATGAATTTACTCACACAAGAACTAGTGGAAAAGATAATGTTTGCTAAGCAAAATTATTTTGAAAATGCAAATAAGCCTACAAGATGTTTGGCTTATAAAATACGAAAAGAAAAGGAAAAATCATATATAAAGACTTTAAAGAATAGAAATGGAGAAGAAACAAGTAAGATGCAAGATATGAAATTTATTGTGGAAGACTTCTGTAAGGAACTTTATAAAAAAAATGGATTCCACCCCAGGCTACATACAGGAATATTTAGAAATACATAAACCTAAAATGTTTACAGAAGAGCAAAGGAAGTGGTAGAAGCTTTGAAACGCCAAAAAAAAAAAAAGGGAAAGCACCTGGACCGGATGGCTTACCAGCAGAATTTTATTATACCTTTGAAGAACAACTATTCCTTTCAAAGAAGTTTGTAAAAATATAGTGGATAAAGAAGAGGTGCCAGATTCTTGGACTAAAATAATAATAAATCTTATTCATAAACAAGACATGGATGAAAAGGAAATTAAAAATTATAGACCTATCTCTTTATTAAATGTGGATTATAAAATATTTGCTTGTATATTAGCTTCCAGAATGATTTTTTTAAATCTCAAATGATACTTAAAGACCAAGTGGGCTTCCTTCCCAAAAGACAAATAAGAAATAATCTCAGATGTGTATCTTAGATGTTATATAGATAATATAGAGTATTATCAAGCACATCCAGAAAAACAAATGGCATTAATCTTTTTGGATGCTGAGAAAGTATTTGACAATGTTAGCTGGGACTTTATGTTAGAAGCACTTAGGCTCAAGCAGGCCCTGAATTTAACAGAATGATTGGTGCCATATATAAGAAACAATCAGCTAAGGTATCAGTTGATGATGATCAGTCTCAAAACATAGATATACAAAAGAGACAAGGATGCCCTTTGTCACCTTTACTATTTATCTTTACTTTGGAGGTCTTCGCTGATGTAATCAGATCTAAGGATCAAGTAAGCAGTCTTAAATTGCGTGAAGAAGAGTATAAGTTATTGGCGTTTGCAGATGATCTTGTATTCATTTTAAAGAATCCCCTCAACTTAATACAAATTTTGAAGAAAAAATATGGGCGAGTAGCAGGACTAAAAGTGAACATGAATAAAACAAAGAGAATGACAAAGAATATGACAAATGAACAAGCTTTATTACTTCAGCAGAAGTCGTATTTTCAACTGCAGAAAAAAGTTAAATATTTAGGAATAATGTTGACCAATAAATGCAGTACATTGCAGGAAAACAACTATAAAGAGCTTTTAAAGTCTACAAAGAAAGACTTGGAAAAATGGGAAAAAATTCCAAATATCTTTAATGGGTCGGATGGCTATAGTAAAAATCAATATATTACCAAGATGGTTATTTCTATTTCAAACAATACCTATTTTGCAAAGTCAAGCAATTTTTAAAGAAATAGACAATTTAATTTCAAAATTTATATGGCAAGGGAAACATCCGAGGATAACACTTAAAGCTGTACAAGATTTTAAGGAAAGAGGAGGCTTTGCATGACCAAATTGGCTTCTTTATTATAGAGCATCAGCTATGGCCTGGATTAAAGAATGGATTACTCTAGAAGATCAAAGACTATTAAAACTGAAAGGCCATGACCTAATGCTAGGCTGGCACGCATTTTTATGGTATAGGAAAGCCACAGTACACAGATACTTCAAGCAGCATTGGTTGAGAGCATCTTTATAGAAAGTCTGGGAACCCTTGCATAAACAATTATATACAAAGAACTCAAAGCTGATTGCCCCTTTAGAAGCTTTCACAAACCCTAAAACCTATTATGAAGAGGATGTAAAAAGGTATTCAGATACTCTAGATTCTAAGTTGAATTTGAAACCATTATTGGATCTAAAGTGGTGGCAAAGGGTGCAAATTGAATCCAGATTCTCTAAAGATAAAAAAGTAGGGTTTTATGACAATTTGTTAGAGTTTGAAAAAAAATTGATTTCTACAGATCAAAAATTTATTAAAAAATGTATAGTTTTCTTCTTGATTATATGATGTTGGATGAAACGGTCAAAACTACAATGATTCAATGGGTGCAAAACTTGGGGCATAACATTGACTTAGATCAATGGGACCAGTTATGGAAGAAAAACATAAAAATAATGAAAGCAGTCTCGTATAAAGAAAATGTTTATAAAACGTTTTATAGGTGGTATGTAACCCCAGAAAAGTTATCTAAATATAATAGTAAGTGTTCAAACAAATGTTGGAAATGCCAAAATAAGGCGGGGTCATTTTATCATATTTGGTGGCATTGTGAAAAAGTTAAAAAATTCTGGGCTTGGATACATGAATTTTTGCAAAAAATATTAAAGTGTACTGTTCCTTTCACTCCTGAAGTATTACTGTTAAATATTCTTCCTGATTTGTGTAAAAAGGATGATCGTTATCTTATTGTCTATATAACAACAACTGTTAGAATTCTATATGCTTCTATATGCTGAATACTGGATAGTCCAGGAGGTCCCAACGAAACAAGAAAATCTCAATAAGCTTTTGAAGGTGGCAGATAAATTAACTTTATTATTAAAGGGATATACAGAGTCCACATTTCAAAACACGTGGTCAAGATTCTATAGTTGGTACAATAGTTATAATAATATACCATGATTAGTAAGGACTGGAAAAACAAGAAAATTATAAGAAATATGGAAGCCAACAAAGAAAATGGACTTTTTAGTTACTTGGATTGAGAAAACTCTTTGTATATAAGACTTAAAGTGAAACTATGTACTATGCATTACTCCCCCCCATCTGTGTCTGTGTGTCAGTATGTGTGAATGTATGTATGTGTTTAGAAAAATAATAAAAACTTTTAATAAACCTTGCCCTACTTGGGGCAAACAGAAAAAAACAAAAAAAAGGGGCATTCAGTATACGTTGCATTAGTATTTTAGAAGTCTGGAACCATTAGAAAGAAGTGAAGCTTAGCATAAGTATTAACATGACACTTTAACCTGTACAGAAATTACATAATAGGGTCTTATTTACAGGAAGCTATAAATGGCAAAGTCATCATTTGGATTTTTTCAACATTCACAGTGGTATTTATTAGATATTTTCACTATTCTGTGATACACATTTTTGAATCCAATATGGGCAAAGCTTTTGAATCTTGCACAAGTATTAAGCCATTTCAAAGTACCTTACAGCTGTATTGCATTAGAAATATAAAGGAAGCTGCCCTGTTTTCTATAAGAATATAAACATCTAAACATTTATCGAAATACAGTGTAATAATATGCATACAACACAATGTTGTACTATGTGTAATCCGCCTTGAGTCTCTGTGAGAAAGGTGGACTATAAAGAATGTAAATACACTAATATCTTTTCACGAAGGGCCAATATTATTTCACATAAACCTCTATATTACATACTTGTTACAGTAACTTCTGTTTACTCTGCAGCAGAGCAATGCCCATCAGAGAGCTAATATGAGATGTTATCTGGATTATCCTATTTCTCTTTGGCTCAGTGAAACAAATGGTATCTGATGCTAGTGTACTCCAGTCCACTCATACTTAGTGCTGTGTAGCCATACCTATTAATAAAAGAAGAAGTCTCTCAAGAAAAGAATGTGGATTAAATATTCATATAAGGAGGGGCTGTTTCAGGTAGGCTCTGTGGTAAAAGAAGAAATGTTTGTATATTTCAGAGTGCTGGAGTGGAAAATGTGATTTTCATATCACTTTAAAAGTGTCCACAGTTGACAGTAAGTACTCCATGTAATCTCTGGCTGCGATCAGACAGGCACTTTGATCCACAGTCATCGCTCTTCCCATCCAGATTTAAAGTGTTCATTCAGACAGCAACATCTGGCTCCTGTCCTGCAGCCATCAGCCTCCCATCCTTACCCCTGACTTTCCTGACCCCGCAGAAAGTCCAGTATTTGCTGAACGTATTGGTATTATTACAGATCTTTGGATGTCCGGTCAGTCTCCCACACAATCAAGCCAGCACTGAAGGGAACCATTCCTTCCATTTTGGCACCATTTTTTCCACTCAGTGATATGTGCATAACCACATAAACGCCAGCATATATTATAAAACATGTGGGCACTCCTGCACTATTTCTTTTTTGGTATTTTGAATGTGAGGGGGAGTATTCTGCAACTGTCACAGCACTAGCCTGTTGGTTGTTAATATCCAGCAGCTAGATCAGCATGATCTAACTGACAGCTGGCAAGCTGCTTGGAACAAGTCCTGACCTGTTCAGACCGGCCCAGGTATGAGGTCAGTGGGCAATGACTCAGCATGATGCTGATTGGTTGTCATATGTATAAATGTAAATGTCTTGTACTGTACAGCTCTTCTTCTCTCAAAGTGTGTGTCTGGCGGAGCAGTTTGTTGGAGTATCTTGTGAATAAACACTGTATATAGTTTTCCACAGCTCTGACTCTGTGTGGTGCTATATAGCAATTACTTTGCTAAAGTGCTGGAATTGCTGCACAATCCTGGTGGCTCTAGGTGGCTACACCTTGCTTACGCAGTCTGCGCGTCATAGCCAGGAAATTTTGCAATTTTATTAAGGTTTGATATTAGTGCAAATAGTCCCTGAGTCATCTATGGTGGCCATTTGTGGAAGTGGTGATTTGAGTCAGCGTTTCTGTACATGTATGAAAAAACAAGCATTTAAGTAAGTGCCTATGTGCCAGTTTGGTGTAGTGGTTAAGTGTGCGGACTCTAATCTGGGAGAACTGGGTTTGATTCCCCACTCCTCCACTTGCACCTGGTAGATGACCTTGGGCAAGACATAGTTCTGGCACAGCTGTTCTTGAAAAAGAGCCGTTTCTGTCACGAGCTCTCTCAGCCCTGCCTACCTCACAGGGTGTCTGTTGTGGGGAGGGGAGGGGAGGGGAAAGGAGTTTGTAAGCTGCTCTGAGACACATTTGGGTAGTGAAGGGCGGGGTATAAATCCAATCTCTTCGTCTTCTATATGCGCAAATCCAGAACTTAAACCTGCTGATCGCATGCCCAGTAGTTGCCACTTAGTGAAAGTCTGGATGCTCAACCACAGAATCAGTGCATGGTGAGGTGGGTAAGAGGGGAGCTGTGTGCTCAAACTGCAGCAGAACAAAAAGTTCTAGATCAAATTAGAGCTGCGGCAACAACAGGATAAGCTGCCTGTCTGACCACAGCCTCTGAGTAGTAAAAGAAAACTGATTATATTCCATACGGTAAATAGCCTAGGAGAAATGGAGCAGGCATACAGGAGAGGGTATGTGTAAGGGAGTTCATTCTGTTTTTCTAAAAGTGCAAAGAAAATCCAGGAAGATGTTTATAAGCCTGCAGCAAATAGTTTGTTTAGATTAAAATTTGTATTACTTTTGAGATTGTTATAGACAAGAGTCATATGATTTTAGGATGAAGCAGGCTTATCTTGTTTTAAGTTGGCAATAAAATTCCAAGCTACATTTCCTGGAAGGGAGTGGTAGTTTATATTGATTGATGGAGGGGAGAAGGAATAGAATCAACAAATAGTGTAAAGTACTGGGTTCGCTGCATGGAGACTCGGACTATGACATGAGTTCAGACACATTTATTGTACTTCACATAACACACACTGTAAACCCAGCCCTTCAAGGGCCAACTTTATACACCCCACCCGGCACACCCTTAGTCCCATTGGTGGGTTTGAATTTCCTGCCAGACTCGAAGTGGACTAGGATCCTAGGTCCTATTGCTTTTTATACCAAGCTTTAGGCTTAGGTGGTGAACCCCTAGTGGTGGTCCGCATACACAACACCCCTCCCCTCATAGTTCTGACCCAGCCTATGTCACATAGTCCTGTAAGTAGGCAGGCAGTCTGCGTTCTCTCTGGAAGCTCTGGGATGCCGGGATGGGCTTGCAACCAGCTCTGGGTAATTTTACGGGATGGGTGGTTGAGGTAGCAGTGGTGGCTGTTCCTCGGGCTTTGGTGGATCTGGTGTCGCTTCTGCCATTGGTGCCTCCTCACGGGCTGGTGGGTTAGGCTGGATGCTTGCCTCTGGTGTGTTGAACTCCAGCTCCCTTGGCCGCAGGGGAGCCTCTCGTTCCGTTGGGAGTTGTCACCTCCAGAGTTGGTCCACGTGCTTTTTAAAGAGCTGACTGTCCTCCATGGAAACTTCATAAGAAATGGGACTGGTGGCTCTGACAACCCCGCCCGCCCGCCATGGGGGTCCCTTACCAAAGTTCTTGATGAAGACGGGGGCTTCCAGGAAGAAACTCTGGGGAGCCTCCCTTTGCTCTGTTAACTTCCTTGAGTTTGGCACCCAGTCCGGATGCAGCCAGTCCAGCAGGATGGTGGGGCATTGGCCCATCAGGAGCTCTGTGGGGCAGCAGCTGGTGATGGGGTTGGGTGTGGTTCATTGAGTTAGGAGGAAGCCAGCCAGCCAGCCAAAACTCCCAGTCTCCCTGTCTGTGATTCGGCTGAGTACTTCCTTGAAATGCACGCTGTGAGCTCTGCTTGCCCATTGGTTGCTGGGTGAAAGGGGGCTGACCTCATGTGCCAGATAAGGTTCCTCTGGAGATAGTCTTGGAACTCTGTGGATGTGAATGCTGTCCCATTGTCAGAGATGATCATGTCTGGCAGGCCATGAGTCACAAAGATCTGGCACAGGGCACGGATGACCTCCTTTGTGGACGTGGTGGAGACCGGACTTATCTCCAGCCACTTAGAGTAAGAGTCCACAGTGACTAGGAAGATAAGTCCTTGGAATGGGCCAGCGAAATCAATGTGGAGCTGGGACCACAGTTTGCGTGTGGACTCCCATGGTTGCGGGAGTGCGCTCGGCAGGTTTGGTCTGACAGCCTGGCACGTCTGACAGCTCTGCACCCATGACTCAATTTCTGCATCTATCCCTGGCCACCAGACATAGCTCTGGACCATCACTTTCATCTGGACTATTCGCAGGTGGGCCTTGTGGAATGCGGTGAGGACTCTTTGTCTCAGGGCATTGGGGATGACCACCCTCTCCTCCCATAGAAGACACCCCTTGAGAGCCGACAGTTCGTCTCTGAGAGTGGCAAATTCTGTGAATTCTGGGCCCGCAGTGGTTGTGGGCCACCCCCTCACCACCCAGCCCAAGACCCAGGAGATAACAGGGTTGCAAGGTGAGCAGCTGGCGACGTCTGAGGCCTGCAGGGACTGTTCCAGGAGGCCTTCGAGCAGGAGGACCCCAGGGACTGGGGCAGGGTTGGTGTCTATGGAGGGAAGTGGAAGCCAGCTGAGGGCATCAACATGCCCCATCACCTTACCCGGGCGATGTTCCAGGGGGTAGTTATAGCCCACCAGGAAGAGAGTGGAGGACAGGGCGTGAGCACCTGGGGTGTCTGCTTGTCCACCAGAAACAGGCCAAGGAGCGGCTTGTGGTTGGTAACAATAGTGAAGGGGCACCCATACACAAAGTTATGAAACTTTTTTATCCCTGTCACTATCGCCCAAACCTTCCCGATCTATCGGTAGCTGACAAGGTCTGGAAGTAATAGGCCACCAGGACCTCTCAGCCATCAGGGAGAACATGCCCCAAGACCGCACCCACACCGCAAAGAGAAGCATCACAAGCAAGGACCACAGGCAGGGACTTGTCAAAATGGGCCAGCACTTCATTTGAGATCAGGAGGGCTTTTATGCCTCGGAATGCAGCCGCCTCACAGGGGCCCCATGCCCACAGCACCGACTTGTCCAAAAGCTGATGCAGGGGTTCAGCTACCGCCACCTTGTGGGGGAGAAAGGCATGGTAGAAGTTCAATAGTCCCATAAATGCTTGAAGCTCCGCCTTGCACGATGGCGGAGGGGCTTCCACGATGGCCTTGACCTTGTCCCTCACTGGGTGAAGGCGAGATGCGTCAACCTGGAAACCCAAGAATTCCACCTCTGCAACCCCAAGCAGGCATTTCTCCCTCTTGACTTTAAGTCCCATGCCATCGAAGCGGCTGAGGACTGCACCGAGACAGGAGGTTAAGTTGGCTGTAGTTGCCACAGCGATGAGGACGTCATCAAAAAATGGCATTACTCCAGGGATCCCTTTCAATAGAGAGTCCATTAACTGTTGGAAAATCTCCGGGGCCACACTCACCCCGAACTGTAAGCGCTTCACCATAAACACATCCCTATGCGTAACAATGGTCTGGGCAGTTGCAGTGGCATCATCAACTGGCAGTTGTTGGTACGCTTGCGCGAGAGCCAACTTTCCGAAGACTTTGGCCCCCACCAAGGTGGCCAATAGCTGACTCACAACTGGGACAGGGTAGGAATAGTCGTGGAGGGCCTTATTCAGTGTACATTTATAGTCAGTACAGATGTGACATGTGGCATCACAGAACCGGCACAGCTTGCACTCATGAGCCTCCCCACAGCTGGCGAACGTGGCATGACTCACTGGTCTTCCGGGGTGGCCTGGGGTGCTGGCGGCTCCCAGGGGCTTCCTATGGCTCGATGGACGGATGGGGTGGACATCGTCCTCATCTGAATTCTCAAGCACCAGGTCGGGGAGCACAAGGTGTGACACTGACTGCGGCTTGTCTTGGTGGGAGGCCTTGTAGGTGATTGCGAGCTGAAGGGCCTCATCGACTTTTAGGTCAGTGGTGCTGATCATCTTGCGGCGGAGCTTCACGTCACTGGCCCCCCATACGAACTGGGTCAAGATGTTATCTTGCACCTTGGGGAAGACGCACCGCATGGCATGTTGATGCAGCGCAGCCATATACGCTGTGGCCATCCCTCCGGGCTTCTGAAGGCGCCCCTGGAACTCCATTCGCCTGGCTAGTATCGTTGGCTTGGGTGTTAGGTACCGAGTCAAGGCCTTGATTATTTCCTTGTAAGAGCACTCGAGGATGGCCTTAGGGGCCAGGAGGCTCTTGCTAGTGGGATGGTGGCCATGCCGCAGGAACTTAGGAGGAGGTTCCTTCTCTTGGCTGCATCGGTCACTTCATGGTAGGTGAGGTAACAGGTTAGTTGGTCTGTCCATGAATCCCAGAACTCAGGACGTGTGCGGTCAAAGACTTTGAGGTTTCCCTGAGCTGCAGCTGTGATTCTAGTGCAGTTCAGGGAGCGGAGAGGGGAGAGCCGGGCACGATGCAGTGCTGCTCGGGAGCGGTGTGGGGCACGGTGGCTTCCACGGGGTCATGCTTGTTGCTGCACTGGTTGGGGAATCAGGCCTGCTCCTGGGATCCCATCCTCGTCGCCACTGTAAAGTATTGGGTTTGCCACATGGAGACTCGGACTATGACATGCGTTCAGACGCATTTATTGTACTTCACATAATACACACTGCAAACACAGCCCTGCAAGGGCCAACTTTATACACCCCACCCGGCACACCCATAGTCCCATTGGTGGGTTTGAATTTCCTGCCAAGGTCTAATTGGTGGACTCAAGGTGGACTAGGATCTTAGGTCCTATTGTCTTTTTGTACCAAGCTTTAGACTTAGGTGGCGGATCTCTGGTGGCGGTCTGCCTACATAACAAATAGATTCCACCATTTGGTCATCCTGTCACTGCCTCTGTTTCTCTGTTGCACACTAATTTACAGACAGCTCTAATTTCAACACTAGGTGCATCAAGACCTTCATCTTTACTTTAGAAATAATTGGTCAAAAGTCTCCCTTGAGGAAATTCTTAATTTGTATTTCGAGTTCTGGTTGGCCCAGGAAGGGAACTCCCAATGTAGAGGAAACCCCATAAATAGAGGGACATCTTTCTCACTGTCTGTCATGGTGTGACCAAGGTTGTCACATTTCATCCTGTTTTCTATGTCCAGATGCTAGGTTGAAAAGGCAGAGCTCTGTTCCATCTGTTGCAGGGAGAGATGTTGATGCTTATATATTGTGAGCAGTGTTCCCTCTAAGCTGAGTTAGTGTGCGCTAGCTCACAGTTTTTTAGCCTCTGGCTCACATACTTTTGTCTTAGCACAGGAAGGATGGCTCCAGAGTAAACTAATTTATGCAACAGTCAAATCCCTTGCTCACAACTTTAATGTCAGTAGCTCACAAAGTAGAATTTTGCCCACAAGACTCCACAGCTTAGAGGGAGCATTGATTGTGAGTACATCTAGCTAGTAACTTTATTTTCCTGGCATATTGTATTATTCTACTTGTCTATAAATTGTTCCCAAATGTGTTTTAATATCTATGCTTAGTTGATAAAATTTATAAAAGTCTGATCTCTGGTCTGGAAGAAAATTCTTGGAGCAAATTCACCTACCAGCTGGATGATGTGATCATGAATGTTCCTGAAAATGCTGGAAGGAAAGAAGATGGGGAGGCAAGCCTTGTGTCTCTCTCCAACAGACTTTATCTTACATTTTAATATGGAAATACAAAGGCTAACTAATAGCAACCTCTATCAATATTGGTACCAGTCTATGGTCCAGAAGATAAGATCCATATTTTTTAAGGATCTCCTAGGGAGTATGAAGATATCTACCATGATTAAACAGGCAAGGGTGTTACTGGATTGAACACACTGGTGTACAGAACAGGGACCTCAAGATGGTTGGGGAGGTAGGTGGCCTACGGTATGTTAGAGGGAGAACTGTAATACGGGTAAACTTGCATTACTTCGCTGTTCTTTCATAACATGATCTTCACATTTGGCCAGGTTTAGAATGTATCCATAGCATGTAAGGCACATTTGGCATTTCTATGCTTGGACTGCAGAAACCATCCTTTGATTGGGAGGAAATGGGATGATTTCACCTTATATGCCATCAAGAAAAACTAGAATATGTTCCCAAGTGAAACATGCTTGAGAGATACGTTTTTGTAACAACTTGCACTAAAGACAGGAAAAACACCTTTTTGCATCACAGTAGAATATAACAAATTCATGTCAAAATGTATTGCAGTTTTAAATTATAATTTAGAAATATTTATAAGTATCTTTTACTGGAAAATTAACAAATGCTACAGCCCAGACTAAAGTGACATTGTTTTTAAATACTGGTTTTAACTTGTGCAACTCACATTTGAGCTACCAGGTGGCCAAATGGAAAGGCATACCTCATAAACATTCAGAAAGTTTCTTTTATTTCATATGCACAAACTTCTTGAAATTGACCTAAAATATTTTACTTTCATTACACCCAGCCCTTTATCCCAGCCTTAAATAAGGGTTTTCCAAGTGGAAGTAACTTTCCATTCTGTTCTGTAATTAGTCTTCACAAAAATGTGAAGGTACACAGCATTTAGCAAAAGAATGACATTGCTAATAGACTGTTTAGTATGTAATAAAGAATATGATTGGCTAAAACATTTTCCACCTAATATTCTTAATAGCTGGTACAACTGTTGACTGTTCTTTTCAAGAAAGACTATGAAAAATCTCATGAACAGAAACATTTGTATCATAGTGATTGGACTGAACTTGTATCATAGTGAAGATAACCGCCATGCCATGGTGGTAAAATGAGAAATTTCCATTCTAGAATTTTTTTTATTTTTATTAATATTTTTCTATTTAAAAATATAGCTTAATTCAAATGTACTCACAGTTCTATAAAATGAAGAATTATTTATTACCTCTAACTTTATCCACATGTGAAATTTAAACCATAATGTTTACTAAATAGACTACTTTTAATTGATGCCTTGGAGCAAGTGTTCAGGTATTCTGTTGTAGACTGTGACTGGAATACTTTTGTGCTGATGGCCACAGAATCAGTAACCACTTTTCTTAACCACTTTGTATTTAATGTTCCTGGAAGTAGAGGAAAATATACCATAGCTGTTTTCTACTTTGTAAATTAACTTCAAGTAGGTGTGTGCTTGTATGTATTTGCCAACAAGTTGCAGCTGATGTATGGCAACCCAGTAGGGTTTTGAAGGCAAGAGATGTTCAGAGGTGGTTTGCCATTGCCTGCCTCTTCATAGCGACCCTGGTATTCTTAGTGGAGTCCCATCCAAATACTCTGCTTAGCTACCCAAGTCAGGGTGTACTCTCATATGTTGTTGTTCAGTCGCACAGTCGAGTCCATCTCTTCGCGACCCCATGGACCAGATTATGCCAGGCCCTCCTGTCTTCCGCTGTCTGCTGAAGTTTGCTCAATTTCATGTTCGTTGCATTGATGTACTCTTATGTACAGTAGGTATATTCTGCATTACAAACTGTAGATGTGGGGATTGGACACCTTCTTTTTGTGCTTGGGATCTGAACCAGAAATCTCAGGTTTGAGGCTGGAACATAGGGAGCTGTCATAATGACCTGTGTATATTCACACCTCAGATCTCTAGAGATAGAGGAGGGGAAAGGAGGAGAGGAAAAGATGTGCTGCTGTCATGATTGGTAGGCGGTATACAGCTTTTAGATGGAGGTTATGTTTGGTGTATGCCAACCATCTGTCTTTTGCCTGATTCACACACTTAAGCATCAGTTCTGAGCACCTGACTACAAGGATATTGAACCGAACAATACACTCTCTAAGTATATATTTAGGTATGACCAATCCTAATTTGGTCCAGGCAGCAAGACTTATTTCACGAGAATCAACCAATCTACCAGTTAGTGAAGAATGTTGAGATACAGAGATGTGGCCAGACACACCGTTTGCTGTGTAATTTCATAATATGCCCTGACCTGGGTAGCCCAGGCTAGCCTGATCTCATCAGATCCCAGCTACTAATCAGGGTGACCCCTGGTCAGTATTTGGATGGGAGACCTCCCCGCCCAAGGAACAACAGAGTCATGGCATGGAGACAGGCAATGGCAAATCACGTTTGAAATCCCTTGCCAAAGGGTTGCCATAAGTCAGCTGTGACTTGACAGCAAAAAAAGGGAAAAAATAGATATTTCTTTTTCTTGAAAGCATCTCAAATCCCTTTGATTTAACCCACTATATTTTATCTTTTGAGCATTCCAGATAACATAACTTTCTAAATACAATATAATCATTTGATCAGAAACACTTTTCAGTTGAGGAAAACCGTAAATATAAAGGTCTTTACAAATAATGACAATTGTGGTTTATTAATAAGGTATCCATGGGTATACCCCCTATTTAAATATTTTCAGCCCTGCAGATTATCAAACATGTTTTTCTAGAGCAATAATGTCTTTGTTACTGAATATTCAAATCCTAAAGAAAGGATTATGCTTCTACCAATATTTCTGAGTCTAATGAATTTGTTATTGCCCTTCCTGGAAAGCCAGTTTTCTAAATGCCTCAAGCAATTTATCATAGATTAATTCCTTTGAGTCCAGAGTGCATCCCTAGAGAATTACATCCTGAGAAAACCATCCTCTGCATTTAACACTATATATCTTTGTTCTCCTATGCCTGTTCCTTGAACAGCACTTCTGCTATAGAAAGCTTTACTTAAAGGTAGAGATGGAAGCATGTAAATTCTGTGCACTGAAAACTTCTCTGCTTGTTTGTCCTGAAGTAAATGTTTAACTTATGCTGTCAGAGGAAGTCTGGTATTCAGTATTCATTCTGTCTTTTGTGTGTGTGAGTGTTTCTGAAATATAATGCTTTGTAATCTCTGTTCACTGGACTATTCTTTTGGATCACATTTCCTCTATGAACTGGAAATGCTGGTCAGAGTTTTTGGAGAGCCCATTCACAGCAGACCTTGTTCGCTGTTTGACAGCTTCTGAATACATAGTGTTACAGAAGTTAGGTTTGCATGTTCCTCCATTCCAAACAGGATTTCAGAACTTTTAATACCTGTATGACAAGCAAAGTTCAACTGTGGAGTTTCCATCATATGGAGATGCAGTGATGAGGAAAAACTGCAATGCTGAATTTGTACAGCGGTTAAAGACTGAGACTTCCTGTCAGGGAATGAAGTCCTTGGCAGTTTTTGCCTGTGCTGGCCATCTGCTGATAAGTTTGTTGGTCGGGTTCCCAGCTCCAGGTTGGGTAATACCTAGAGATTTTGGAAGTAGAGCCAGAGGAGGATGGGGTTTGGGGATGGGAGGGTATAATGCCATAGAGTCCACCTTCCAGAGTGGCCATTTTCTCCAGATGAACTGATCTCTGTTGCCTGGAGATCAGTTGTAATGGTGGGAGATCTCCAGCCACCACATAAGAACATAAGAACATAAGAGAAGCCAATGTTGAATCAAGCCAATGGCCCATCTAGTCCAACACTCTGTCACACAGCGGCCAAAATATACCAGGTGCCATCAGGAGGTCCAGCAGTGGGGCCAGGGCACCAGAAGCCCTCCCACTGCTGCCCCCTCCAGCACCAAGAATAGAGTGCATCACCTGCCCCAGACTGAGAGTTCTCATTCTATACCCTGTGGCTAATAGCCACTGGTGGACTTCTGCTCCTGAAGGTTGGTAACCCAATTTGTTGGTAACAAGTTCCCTCCCCTCCTGTAGAGAGCAGTTATTTGGGACATGTTAATTATGATAATTCCTACATTTTAAATTATTGAAAACAATCTAGATTCAGTCACATGTAGTGAACAAGAATTTTGCTTTCTTTGACTGTTTATAGGCTTTAATTCCTGGTGAGGAAACCAGATATTGTGAACTGTAAACATGCTAAGGTATAATTCAAGTCCTGTAATCATGCTATTGCTTCAAGTTCATATCTTACATAAGAAACATCTGAGGTTAAAATATTTATTGTGGAATAAATTCGATTTAAAAATATACCAATGAAGGAAGTAAGCAAATGCAATCAAACATATAAATGAAATGTTTGAGTGAAATTAAGTGTGATTATGTTACTGTTGATACTGCAAGAAAAATATCATTAGTGATAAAGCATCAAGTCACTTGTGTTATGAAAATGGTAGCCTGTGACAAGGAAACAAAAAGGATCAAATAATAGGGAAAGTAAGCAGTAGTTGGAAGATCAGAGGTTTGGAAATGCAACGCGCTTTAATCTCCATACACGTTTATTATTAAGTGAAGCACCCCATCTAATTGCTTGTTGTGTATAAAGGATCTTTTTTTCTAATTTATTACTTTTCCCATCATTATCATTTACATTGGTTAACCAACATTTGAATGCTTTTCTCCTTCAGTAGATGCTAGTTATATGCTAATCTGTGTTATTCATTTCTGAGACTCATTTGTGGCTCTAGTTCTTTAATGGGATAGAGAGGTTTGATCAGATGCCCATGATCCTGCCTGAAATCATCACACTCACTACAGATTTGGAAATGTGGATTAAATTGGCCACAACTTTATTGATTACAGCTGTAAGAAGCATTGGCACACAATGGGTCCGCCGGATCCAATGCATCAGTTGACCCACTGCCAGCTGATGAACCCCGTCACCCAGCCAGCTGGCATGGATGAAGATCACAGAATGGCAGGTTGTTGGGGATCACATGGACGACTACCCCTTCGTGATCTCCCCTGCCATTTGGCCGTGAGGGCAAGTGCTGGTAGTCCCTGAGCATGCTTGCTCCTGTCATCCCTCACGCCAGGTCCCCTTAAGGTGGTCCCCATATACGGTAAATGGCACTTAGGCCACTTAGGCCATCCGTAAACGGATCCCCCGTGCTGTTACCGCTTAAACAGTTGTGACAATAGAAGGATTATACAAATCAAGCCTTATGGCAAAAGTAACAATTCCAAAGTATACATCAATGAAAGCATGTACCTCCAACCAGTAAATGGTCGAACCATGTCAACCCCAAATGGCATACTTAAGAGGGTAGGATGGGTGGGCAAGTTGTTCAATGGAGGACAAAGACTGGGTAGGGGAGGCGAGTGGCCGGTTCCCCTTTTTAAATCCTCCACTCCCCCAGCCATCCCAGAGCTCGCTATTGGTCTGGGGAAAGGAAGTGAGGACCTGACTTTCCCACCACTCGCCTACTCCATGTCCACCAGGCATCCAGCCACCTCTGTCCCTGCCCAGCGCCACAAATTGTGAGCCGCGCCAAGCCGGGCCCTTCATGCTTGTAATGCAGAGCTTTCTTCTTCCCTCTGTCCTTAATTGAAGTTTACTTTTCAGAGTAAGAGAACTGATCTTTAACAAGTCTTCACAATGAAATTGCAGTCATTGTGCCTTGGCAAAAAGAATGTTTTATTACTTTGCTTTCAGGATAGATTAAGAACTTTTGTTTAAATTCCAGAGTTTATTCTAAACCACATCAAGGTTTGTAGAGCTGTCACTATTACAGTAAAGCAGGTTTGGCAGGAATGAACAATGCTAGAACAATACACTAATGAGCAACCCATTAGAAAAGTCCATGAAAATGTCTTAACAGCAAGAATGGAGCAAATGCATGCTGAAGGTCATCATCGTATTAACAGAGCCAGTATGGTGTAGTGGTTAACAGTGGTATACGCTAATCTGGAGAACTGGGTTTGATTCTGCATTCCTCCACATAAAGCCAGCTGTGTGACATTGGGTCAGTCACAGCTCTCTCAGAGCTCTCCCAGCTCAAAAAATGTCTAGCTCACCACCTAATGGTGCATGATGCCAATGAGCTAGAACTGAAGGCTGCAAGACAATCTTCAGATCTCCTGGCTATACTACACACAATACCATACAATTAATTAATTATTATCATATTAACAAGACAAGGGTTTTTTTTAGTTAGTAGCTAAGATGAGTATCCGAAATATCTGTCAAATGGATGAGCATCAAATTACCTAAAAAGTGAATATCCATGGTTATTTTTTCTGTTTCTGAAAAGAAGCTGAAATAGAATGGGAAAATAAACCATGGACATTTCTGTGCACATTGTTCTTTCTGGGTGGTTAACCAATAGGGTATGGAATAAAGGACATAAACAAAAGAAACAATTTTTTTTTATTGGAATATATTCAACATTGTTAAACATCATTGCCAATTCAGTTTAAAGATTATATCCCATCCCCCCTTCCCCCCAATAGGCTTCCAACACTGCTAATAACAAAAAAGAAATTAAAAGGTAATCAAATTTAGACTTGTAACAATCGACAAACCAGGTAACATAATTCTAATACATAGAAATCTGACTCTTTCTAACATATTTTCCAGTAAAGGTACAGTACAATCAAATATTCATTTCATTTCTCATTCAATTTCAATAAGAATCAAGATTGTACATTCTTACTTTCATTTTATACTCAGTTTCCATATACAATTTCAAGTCTTCCCAGTCTTTTAGATATTGTTCTGCCATTTGTCCATTTAATTTTTTCGTCATTTTGTCCATTTTGGCTAAAAACAGCAATTTCCTTAACCAGTCCTGTATATCTGGCACCTTCTCTGCTTTCCACTGTTGCGCAAAAGCCATTCTCGCCGATGTGATCATGTACCATAGTAATGTCCTTTTTTCTTGTAGAATTTTTTCCATTGTCAAACCTAAGAGAAGAAGCTCTGGGCTTTTCCTAATAGGAATTTTTAATATCTTCTGCATCTCACAATATACATTTGACCAGTATACTTTTGCTTTATCACATGTCCACCACATATGGTAAAAAGAACCCTCTATTTTTTTTACATTTCCAACACTTATTACTCAAGTTCTTATCCATGCTAATATTAGCAATCTTTTTTGGTGTCATATACCACCTGTACATCATCTTATAGCAATTTTCTTTTATATTGACACAGGTTGACATTTTAAAAGCTTTTCTCCACAAAAATTCCCAAGATTCCATTGAAATTTCCTTATTCATATTTATGGCCCATTTTATCATTTGCTCTTTAACAGTTTCATCCAAAGTATATACAGTTAACAAGGTTTTATACAACTTAGAAATCATTTTTCTCCCTTTTTTCAACCAAATATCTTCAAACTCATCATTCTTAGCTCTAAAACCGACCTCTTTACAGTCTTTTTTGTAAATGTCCCGTATTTGGCAATATTGTAACCAACCGTACTCAAATACTAGCTCATTATTTGGTTTTAAAACATAGTTCTTCCCTTCCTTTTGAAGCAACTCTTGGTATTTCAACCAATCATTACCTTTATGTTCTGAAAAAGGATGAATAACTGCAGCAGGAATGATCCATAAAGGCCTCTCATCGGGAACTGTACTCCTGTATCTGGTCCATGCATCAAACAACGTTCTCCTTATATAGTGATGCTTAAACATTGAATCTACTTTATTTTTTCCATACCAAAGATAGGCATGCCAGCCAAATCTGCAATCGTGACCCTCAAGGGCCAATAGTTTTCTGTTTTCTAAATTAACCCAATCAGTTAACCAAGACATACATACAGCTTCATGATACAAACGCAAATTCGGGACTTGGAAGCCACCTCTGTCTTTAACATCGTACATTATTTTCATTTTAATTCTTGACTTCTTTCCTGCCCAGATAAATTTAAAGATTTCTCTTTGCCATTTTACCAACACTTTCACGTCTTTCACAATTGGTATTGTCTGAAACAAAAACATTAACCTGGGCAGTACATTCATTTTGACAATGGCAATTCTTCCAAGAAGAGATAATCTGAGTTTTTCCCATTTTTGCAAATCACGTCTTATCGAAACCCACAATTTTTCATAGTTATTTTTAACAAATCGATGTTTTTCATTGTAATATCAATTCCCAAATACTTAACCTTCTTAACCACTTCACATTCCGTCATTTTTTGTAAACCTTGTTGCTTTGTAAGAATCATATTTTTACACAGTATTTTCGATTTATTTTTATTTACATAGAACCCTGCGAGATCACCAAACTCTTTTACTTTTTCAAATATCAACGGCATATTATTGACAGGATCTTCAACAATAAACATAATATCGTCAGCAAATACTCTTAATTTATATGAGAAACCTCTAATATTAAGTCCTTTTATATTATTGTCATCTCTAATCGCTTGCAGCAATATTTCCAAAATCCAGATAAATAACAATGGCGATAAAGGACAGCCCTGTCTAGTTCCTTTTCTGACCCGGAACATTTCCGTTGATTCTGCGTTTACAATCACCTTGGCCTTTTGTTCTTTATATATTGATTTAATCATTCTTGTGAATTCTACACCCATCTGCAATTTTTCAATCACTTTAAATATAAATTCCCAGTTCAAATTATCAAATGCCTTCTCCGTATCTAAAAATAAAAAGCCGACCTCTTTTTCCGGGTGTTTAGCATAATATTCTATTGCATCCAAAACAACCCTCATATTATCTTTTATTTGCCTGTCCGGCAAAAAACCAGCCTGATCCTCGGCAATAGTACCTTTCAAATAATCTTTAAGGCGTTCTGCTAGAATTTTTGCAAAAATTTTGTAATCATTATTCAAAAGTGAAATTGGTCAATAGTTTTTAACATTAGTTAAGTCTTGAGCCTCTTTCGGTATCAGGGTGATTGCTGCTTCGTTCCAGGAATCTGGAACCTTCCCACTTTCTCTAATTTCATTTAGAAGAATCTCTAGAACCAGTACCAGGTCTTCTTGAAATTTCTTATAGAATTTGGCTGAGAATCCATCTGGTCCTGGAACTTTGGAAATTTTTGCTTCTCCTATTGCTTTGCTGATTTCTTCTTTAGTTATTACAGCATTTAACAGTCCTTTTATTTTTGAACTTGGTTGCGTCAAATTCACCTTACATAAGTAATCCTGAATTTTTGTGGATCCACCTGTTTTGCTTGAAAAAGAGTAGCGTAGTATTTATAAAATTCTCTCCGGATTCCTCCTGGGTCTATGATTTCTTTATTCCCATCTTTCAATTTGATTATTGTTTTACTTTCTCTTCTTTTCTTCAATTGCCATGCCAAATATTTCCCAGGTTTATTCACTCCTTCAAAGGACTTCTGTTGCAATTTTTTCAAGTTCCAATAAACTTCTTTATTTAACCTCGCATCATATTGTTCCATTGGGATCCTCAGTTCTCTCAGAATTTTCTTTTTGCCAGGTCTCTTCTTAAGTTCTGCTTCTTTCTTTTGAATATTTTCCAGAATTTCTTTATCCATTTTAAGTTGCTGCTTTCTTTCATTGTTGTTAATTGCAATAAGATGTCCTCTCATCACAACCTTATATGCCTCCCATACCGTTTGCGTCTGTACTTCTTTATTTAAGTTTAGTTGAAAATAAGTTTTGGTTTCTGTCCTTATTTTATCCACAATATTTTGTTTGTCCAGTAAATCCTCATTGAGTCTCCATCGAAATTTCTTTCTCTTAACATAGGTTGACCACTTTATCGGACTGTGGTCGGAAAGAGTTCTAGGTAGTATTTCAATTTTGCGTGTTTGTATAATTAAGTTATCAGTCATCCACATCATATCAATTCTTGAGAAGGATTCATGTCTTGATGAATAAAAAGAGTAGTCTTTATCTTTTGGATTTTTAACTCTCCATGCATCTTCCAGGTGTTCATGCTTCACCATTTGAAAGAACACTTTCGGGAGTTTACCTAGACCTTCATTTCCTTTTTTAGATTTTCTGTCAATTGCATTGTTAACAGTGCCATTGAAATCACCCATCAATATCATTTGTTCATAGGTTAACTGTTGTAGTTGTTCCCATAGGTCTTGAAAAATTTTTTCCTTGGCTCCATTCAGGGCATAGAGATTTAAAATTAAAGTCTTTTTATTCTGAAGCATAACTTCCACTGCCACAAATCTTCCTTCTTTGTCTTTGAAAATTTCTTTTGGTTCCAACTCTTTTTTTACATATGTAACAACTCCTTTTTTCTTTTGCGAGGAGAGAGAATAAAATTCTTCTCCTAATCTATTTTGGGTCAAAAATTTAGCATCAGTCTTTTTAATATGTATTTCTTGCAAACAAACAATTTTACATTTTTGTTTTTCCAACCATAGTCTAACATTTTTTTCTTTTTTGAGGCGAATTAAGTCCATTAACATTCCATGAAATGATTTGACTCTCCACGTTGTTTTTGTATTTATTTATCAGAGTCTTTAAAATTGTCTTTAATGAACTTGGTCATTTGCTCTACTGACTTGATGGTGACTCTCTTCTGCTTAAATGTAAAACTGACACCTTTTGGAATTTCCCATCTGTATCTAATGCCCTCTGTTTTCAGTTTGTCAATCAGGTCTTTAAAAGGACATAAACAAAAGAGAGAGGACAGAAATATTTTTCTTTTTGTTAGCAAGGCTTTTGTGTGTTGTTAAATATATATTTTATTTATTAATGCTTTTGTTATTGTAGAGATGGTGCAGCCTCTCTTTCATTTCTTGCTGAATCCCCATAAGGAGAGCAAATGACTACAATGCAGTGTAACCCAGATGCACAGGCACTGTAGGGATTCTGTACACAATGTAGCTCAGCAGCAGAGCATATGCTATGCTTACAGAACATCCACTGTTCAATCCTCAGCATTTAGAAGCAGCACTGGGAAGGGCCTCTGCTTGGGAAGGGCCTCTGCCTGGCACCTTCAGGAGCCATCAACAAGGTTGCTGGGAATTAAATTGCCAGGTCCCCTCGCCATCACAGTGGGGGAATTTGGGGGGCGTTTCAGGGGCAGGTGGTATCCCCAACTCAATAATGTCACCTAGAAGTGATGTCATCACATCGGTGACACCATGCACAGCACTCTGGTTTTGGGGCAAAAACTGTATGGTTTTTTGGCTTAAAAACCATAGAGTTTGCCCAAAATCCAGAGCGTCACCAAACAATGTTGCTGACATGAGGGCTTCCGGTCGGAGTTAAAATGGCAAATTGACACACTTTGCGATTTGTGCAAGGTGGACGGCGGTATCTGACGACAGTTTGGGCTTTACCTGGCCCAACGCAGCACTCCCCAGGCGGGGGGGGTGACAAGCAGCCAAGCCTGAGAGGGAGTTGAGATCAGTGTGGATAAGCTTCGGAGGAAGCTTGTTTACACCTTGATCTCCTTCCGCGAAGAGGGCAGTTGCAAGTCAGCACTACAGATACCAGCCGGGCTGAGAATTCAGCATAAATCCGTCATCTACCGACCTCTTTGACATCAAGATTAACATCGATTGCAGAAGAAGCACTGCGAAACCACGAGATTACAAATAAGGTAACAATTGAACATTCGCTTACCGGTTTGAAGAAGAACGCAAAATTAAAACATACGGATAAGCGTATAAAGCTCTAAGGAACTAATCCGCTTGATTTAAAAGTAAAAAGAAGGCTTTCCTTCGGAGAAAACGGCAGAAAAGTGATTTTGTTTTACATTCCTGTGGTCAGCTAAGACTGAACTTTGCGTAGTAGAAACGAAACTGACTGTGATTCTATGGTACAGGAAATAGGCTAGAGTGGATGTTTCCCAAGTTGTCATGCCGGATGTAGACGGACGTTTTAAAGTGTGACACTGGAAGTTGGATTACCGAGACGGACAGCTAAACAGGAAGTTTCAAAAGAGCCTACTCTAGCCAGAAAATCATAGAGAAATTGCGCCCGCCATCTTGAGGAGGACTAAATTTTAAAAAGTTATTTTTAAACCGAAAAAGCACCGGAAAAAGCTATAAAGGTGGCGATTTAACTTTAAGATTGATAATATAAAGATTGTTTAGTTTTGAACTTGCCTCCAAGATGGATTTGAGGTCAAGACCAAGGGCCGCCTCATCACCAAGTCCAAGAATGACTGCAAAAGAAAAAAAGAATGGCAGGCTGCCATGGAGGCGATGGAGAAAAGGATGACAGAGGTGGTGCAGAATTTGGGAAAGCAAATAGAATCACAGTTGCAACAACAGATGCAAATACAACTGGAGCAAATAGAACAAGTGCAAGTCCAAGTACAACAAAAAAATATGGCAGAATTGAAAGAACTGGTACTAACAGAAGTGGCAGGGATAAAAAAAGATACGGAAGAAGTTAAAAAAGAGGTTCAAAGTCTGGTGACAAAATCAGAAGAAATGGAACAGAAAGTTAAAAGAACTCTCCAAGAAAATACAAGACTGGAGTCCATGATGGAATATAGGGCTACTTAGAATCATCTGAGATTGAGAGGAATTGAAGAGGAGGAAGATCAGGACATACGGGCCTTAGTAATCAACACGTTGACAACTTACATAGGGGAGGATCAAGGAGATTTGGATTCAGACTTTGACTTAATTTACAGAGGAAACTCAGCTTATGCCAAGAGAAAGAAATTACCCAGAGATGTGATTGTTCAATTTGTGACTACAAAAATGAAAGAAGACATCTTCAAGAAGCAATTTACACAACCGTTGGAAATCAATGGAAAGAAAATAATAATCTTAAGAGAAATTCCGAGAATGATTTTACAAGACAGAAAGAAGTTTAAGAAACTAACAGATAGGTTAAAAGAAATGAGTATCAGGTTCAGATGGGAGATCCCACATGGACTATCATTCTCGTACAACTCGGTGAGATTTACAATTAAAACAGAAGGAGATATGTATAGATTTAAAGAGAACAATTTTGACGATTTTAAAGACATTTAATTCAAAACACTGATGGATTACAAATTTTTATCTTGGAATGTAAATGGACTAAATTCACCAAACAAAAGATTAGTGAATCATTGGCTAGAGAAACAAAAAGGCAATATAATTTGTTTACAAGAAACACACATTAGAAAACAAGACAATAAATATCTGATTAATAAAAAATTGGGAGAAGAATTTCATTCATCAGCAATTAACAAGAAGAAAGGAACAGTGATATATGTTACTAAAGAATTGGAACCTAAACAAATCTTCTCAGATAAGGAAGGAAGATATGTTGGCGTGGAAATAACGATGTACAGAAAAAGGACATTGCTTGTAAATATATATGCACCCAATGGAGCAAAAGAGACTTTCTTTAATGACTTGACAAGAGAGTTGGACTGCTTAAATTATGGCCAAATAGTTTTTGCAGGAGACTTTAACGGCACGGTGAATAATGCATTGGACAGAAAGTCTAATGCAATTGGAGAAGCGGTTGGAAAACTGCCAAAAAAATTTTTCCAGTTGATGAGGCAAGAGAAACTAGAAGACGTTTGGAGGAAGTGGAATCCTAAGACAAAGGATTATACGTTTTACTCTAACAGACATAATTCCTTTTCTAGAATCGATATGATTTGGATGTCAGAGGAGATGGCGCTAAAAACTCATAAAATCGAAATTCTACCAAAAAACAACTCAGATCACAATCCTTTACTTTGGATATCAAAAGAAAAATCAAAACAACTATATTGGAGAATTAATGAGGACTTACTGGATCAAAAATTAATTAATGAGACATTAAAAAAAGAAACGAAAAACTTTTTTGAAACGAATTTGAATAAAGGTACTGATATACAGGTCGTATGGGATACATACAAAGCGGTAATGAGAGGTTTGCTTATTTCTCTGAATTCTAAAGATAAAAAGCAAAGAATGCAACAACAAAATGACCTTCATGAAAAAATTTGACAAAAAGAAAAGGAATTAAAGAAAAGACCAGGGAAGAAAAAAATCATTAAAGAGATTCACTTTCTACAGGACCAATTGAATGTTTTATTAAATAGAGAATTATACTGGAATTTGAAAAAATTACAGCAAAAAGCCTTTGAGGGTGCAAACAAACCAGGAAAATTTTTAGCGTGGCAATTGAAAAATAGAAAAGAAAGAAATTTTATAAGCAAGATTATTGAAGATGGAAAAGATGTTGTGGATTTGAAAGGCATAAAAAGAGCTTTTTTCAAATATTACGCCAAACTGTTTAAAAAGAAAGGAATTGATCAACAGAAAATTAAGAAATATTTGGAGAATATTGAAGTACCAGAGCTGGGACAACAAATTAAAGAACTATTAAATGGATTAGTAACAAAGGAAGAGGTAACAATGGCGATAGAAGATGCAAAGTTGGGCAAAGCTCCAGGTCCAGATGGCTTTACAGCAAAATTCTATAAGAAATTTAAGGAGGAGCTAACCCCTATTTTAGTACTTCTGTCAAACGAGATAAGAATGACCAAACGGATCCCAGACTCATGGAAGGAAGCAAATATTTCACTTATACCTAAAGACTCATGGAAGGAAGCAAATATTTCACTTATACCTAAAGAAGGTTTGGACTTAACTAATGTAAAGAATTATAGACCAATATCGCTATTAAATAATGACTACAAATTATTTGCAAAAATAATTTCGGAAAGGTTGAAAAAATATTTGAAAGATGTTATAGCGGAAGAACAAGCTGGTTTTTTTTACCAAATAGACAAATCAGAGACAATTTGAGAGTGGTGATTGATGCAATTGAATATTATGACAAACATACAGAAAAAGAAGTTGGATTCCTCTTTCTAGATGCGGAAAAAGCTTTTGACAATTTAAATTGGGAGTTTATGCTGCAAGTAATTGAAAAAATGGATATAGGACAGTCTTTTTTAAACATGATTGTGGCAATATATTCAGAACAGAAAGCAGCTTTGAATATAAATAAAGAAAGAACAGATTTTTTCCAAGTTCAAAAGGGAACACGACAAGGCTGCCCGTTATCTCCGTTATTGTTTATCGGGATATTGGAAATATTATTGACAAAGATAAGAAAAGACAATAACATTGAAGGACTTACAGTGAAAGGCTTTATGTATAAATATAGAGCATTTGCAGATGACGTAATGTTTATGATTCAAGATCCAATTGAGAACATACCACAATTGATGGAAAAAATTGAAGAATTTGGAACAGTTGCGGGATTCTATGTTAATAAAAACAAAACGAAAGTGATGTGCAAAAATATGACGAAACAGAGACAAATTGAACTTCAAGAGAAAATTCAATGTGAAGTAGTTACAAAGACTAAATATTTAGGAATTGAATTGACTATGAAAAATATTGATCTGTTTAAAAATAACTATGAAAAGGTTTGGCATAGGATCCAGCAGGACATGAAGAAATGGGATACCTTGAAACTATCGTTATTGGGAAGAATTGCAACTGTAAAAATGAATGTTTTGCCTCGTTTGATGTTTTTATTTCAGACTATTCCAATATTAAAACAAAGGAAAATACTGGATACGTGGCAGAAAGAACTATCGAAGTTTGTATGGGCAGGAAGAAAGCCAAGGATTAAAATGAAAATTTTATGCGATGCAAAGGAAAGAGGAGGACTACAATTACGAAATCTAAGACTGTATTATGATGCCGTCTGCTTAACATGGCTGGAGAAGTGGATTAATCTTGAGAATAAAAAGTTGTTGGCTTTAGAAGGTCATGACAATAAGTTTGGATGGCATGCATATTTATGGTATGGAAAAGTAAAAATAGACAAGTTTTTTAAACACCACTTCATAAGACGATCACTGTTCGAGACTTGGACGAGATATAGAAAATTCTTCTCAGAAGAAAGACCACTTTGGATAGTACCAGCAGAAGTGATTAATCCATATTCAAGAAATCAGGGTTTAGATTGGTTACCTTACAAAAGTCTTTTAAAATTAGAAGGGAAAAATTTTGTATTAAAAGATAGAACTGATGTTGAATTTGAATATGATTGGTTGAAGTATAGACAGATTTATGACTTATTTAAGACCGACAAAAGAGAACATGGTTTTAGAGAAAATAATACTGAAATTGAAACTGTATGGGTTGAAAAGGGTAAAAAAATGATTTCAAAACTGTATAAGGTTTTATTGAAATGGTATATACTGAGGATGAAATAGTAAAAGAGCAAATGATAAAGTGGGCAGTAAATATTAATAATGAAATATTTATGTCATCTTGGGAATATTTGTGGAAAAAGTCAATGAAAATTTCAACTTGTGTAAATGTCAAAGAGAATTGCTATAAAATGATGTACAGATGGTATATGACTCCTAAAAAAATTGCTATTATAAATGAAAGCATGTCTAACAAATGTTGGAAATGTAAGAAAAATGAAGGGTCTTTTTACCATATGTGGTGGACTTGTGATAAAGCAGTAAGTTACTGGACTGAGATCCACAATGAGATACAAAAATTTTTGAAATGTACTTTTAAAAAAGACCAACAGATGTTATTGCTAGGTCTTAAAATGGAAGAAATAAATGTAACCAAGAGAACATTATTATGGTACTTGGTTACAGCAGCCAGACTGACTTTTGCTCAATGTTGGAAGCAAGACAAAATACCTGAAACATGGGAATGGATTAAGAAGATCTTGTTTATGGCAGAAATGGACAAACTAACAAGAAAATTAAACAACGAAGAAGATGAAACTTTTTTCGAAGATTGGAAAGACTTTCAAGAATACTTGTTGAAAAATTGGGATGTTAAACGTGGTTTGATTTGCTTTGATAGCTATTAAGGAGAAAATGAAAGAGATTTAGACTTTTGAATTGTTACCATTAATAAGAGAAAATAAGCTTAGTAGTAAATGTAACTGAATAAGAGAGATATTAATGGGGTTGGAGCACTGCGGGAAGCCTTGTTTGGGGGGGAGAGGGCGAAAGAAAATGGATATGTATTGGCTTGTTTAAATTGTATGAACATGAAAATATATCCAATAATAAACTGTATTTACCAAAAAAAAAAAAAAACAATGTTGCTGACATGATGATGTCACTTCCAGGTGATGTGAGCATGCCGGGGACATCACATGACAATATCCCTGTTTGGGGGGGGGACTGGCAACCTACCAGGAATAGACACTACTGGCATAGATGGAATAACAGTCTGAGTTGGTATGAGGCAGCTTAATATATATGTGTGGGTTCTGACACAACAGTTCCCCCACCCATGCTGCAAAAGAGTTTCTAATTTGACCTAGGAGAACTGAGGTACCACAAACCCAAACATATATAGGTAAATCCCTTGCAAAAGTTTGCCAACTTTATTTTAAATGGGCTTGCCAAGCTTAAGTTAAGGCCCATTCTTTTTTTTAAAGAGGAAGAAATCTTTCAGTAAAGATATTGTCATGACTCTACCCCTTATGCAGCATTTTCTTGACTTGGTTGTGGCTCCCAGCTTCATTATTATACACATCACCTTCATTATAAACTTCAAAGGGCTCTTTTAGAGCCTGTTATTGTTTAAACTGAAGCGGTTAGCCTTTGAGAAATATGATGCAGCTAACAGTCCCAAACTAGGTGAAAGTGGCACTGGCGTCAGTACTTTATAAAGGGGCATTGTTCTCTGTTGCATCTTGGGACTTGTTTGCCACATGCAAAGCCTGGCAGAAGTCTGTATCTCTCTTTTTAATTTGTTCTATGTCATTTTCCCCTTTCGAATAGTTTAACAAGCAGCTCAGTTCATTGCATCTGTTAAGCAGAAGAGGAATAAGTTCCTAATTAGTACTTTTCTAAAAATGATCCCATTTAGTGGCTCCATATCCTCCAAAATTAAGATAATTTGAGACCCACTGATTTCAGTGCAGAAGTGATAAGGAAATGTTTAAATATTTCCTTGAATTCAGTGAGCCTTAAAGGTACTTAATGCTGACTGGATGTGAAGCATGTCCTGTGCAACCAGTGTTGCTATTACGAACAATGACCTTTCTATTTCCAATTTAATTCATTATACATTCAGAGCAGGGTGTTTTTTCAGTTTATCCTTAGCTTTCCTCTTTACGGAATATGATGAAATAATAGTTTTCACCCTTTCTCCCCTCTTATTCATCTTTTAGCTGACCTGAACAATGTAAGATTCTCAGCATACAGAACTGCCATGAAGCTCCGAAGACTTCAGAAAGCCCTCTGTTGTGAGTAATCAAACAATCTTCATTCTTGTGTGTGCATACTTAAAATGTGGTAAAGTAGAGTTAATTCTCTATTGCTAAGGTCAGCCTGTCCTGCACTTCTACTCATTCATATACAAGTGAGGTGGATTCAAAGGAACACCACTGGAGTGAAGCTAATGGAACAGAATTTCTTGACCTCCCCTCCTGCTACCCATTTTGTTTCTGGGGATCAAGGCTCCTCAGGAACATCACTGACAAAGGTGAGAGTGAGAGGTGGTAAAAATAACCCTCCCAGCCTCCACTAATGGAAGTACTATTGTTATACACATTCTGTATTTCTGAGCAGTGAGGTTTCAAGGACAAGGAGAGGCACATTTGGAGGAGAGAGTACTGGAGACTTATGCCATCTCTTTGTATTTTGTTTATTTATAAATATATAGGCAGCGCACAGGTAGAGGCAAAGAGACACTTACAGGGCAGCAGATCCTCTGCCCCTGTAGGGCAGGCTGATCCTATGCTCCTATGCTCATGGTGCTTAAGCAAATTCAAAGCAGAGTCTGTCTTATAGAGCCTTATAGATAGAATCATGGAGGAGAGGTCTATCAGTCGCTACTAGCCATGGTGACTAAAGGTTCAGAGGCAGTCAACCTCTAAATCCCAGTGCCAGGAGTTAACATCGGGAGATGGCCTCAGCCTCTGCGCCATGTTGTTAGCCCTCCAGAGCAACTGGATGGCCTCTCTGTGAGTCAGGATGCTGGACTTGATGGACCACTGGTCTGATCCAGGAGGGTTTTTCTTATGTTCTCTGCCTCTCCAGCATCAGAATTGTCCTTTTTTTACATATAAAGTTCCACACTCCCTTCAGCTGATAGTAGGTTACCTCCCCCAAATTCTTATGGACTGCTTGAATAGAGCCAATAAAACCTATTGAGTAGATATCTGTCATTGTTAAGAAACTGGGAGGCTGTGCTGGTTCACAAACATTAGAGACCAAGCCCGCAATGTTACCACCAATGGTCTGCCTCACTGGGGAAATTAGCTGTACGGCAGCAGAGACCAGAGAGGTACAGGGACTGCACACCAATTGTATACCGAGGTCTGGTACAGTAGGAAGACTCCAGATTTGAAGAGGAAATTAAATAGGTTTTATTGAAGAACTTCCCTAATTACAAGCACACTAAGCATTCATGGAATCATAGAATGTTAGAGTTGGAAGGGACCTTGCAAGTCATCTAGTCCAACCCCCTGCACTCTGCAGGAGCATAGCCAAAAGACCTACAACATACCCAAAAGAGCCATTCAGAACTGAGAAAGCAAAGGTGATAGTGAATAGAGGAATCATACAGGGTAATACAACCTGTCCAGACATACAGAGGGCCATGAAGAAAGGATTGTGGCTCAAACAAAGTTTGGTGGTGGACTTCCAGTTGGCATCAAGGCAGAGGCACAATCTCAGGTCATGTGTGTAGATGGATATAGACATTAGAGAACAATGCTGACCAATAGGAGGTCTTGAGGGGTTTGCCCCAGCTGAAGACAAAAGATTACCTGAGCCAATCACGGGTCCCAAGGAGTGCGATTGTCAGGAGGGGTACAGCCTAGGTGTGACCAATGAGGTCTTAGAGGGGCAGAGTCTGGATTAACAATAGCTATGATGGGGATTAGCCAGGTGTGGGGTGATTGGGCTGGAAGTGTCCATTATGGAGGGGGTCTGGCATTTCCCTGGTGCCAGACAAAAGAGGTGATGTTTCTTAATGTGCAGCAGGATGAACCTGAATGGGAGACCATTCACTAGACATTAATGTTTACCTTGATAGGTCTGGCGTAGGTGTAAGAATGCAGATATTTTAGACAAATATATGGAGACAGGAATGAGAGGACTATTCCAAAGGTATTTCCTGACATACAGATGAACCAGAAGTTGGGGCTGGAAACATGCACCATACTTCATTCGCAACAATAGGCTCTTTGCCCCTGCCTGCCTGCCTGTACATTTGACAGACAAAAGACCAGCCATTTGGTCAGTAGAAGATGACTGAGGCGAGAGCAGGGACTTGCCCATTCTAGTCCTTTTGGACTGAGCTGACATTAGAGAAGGTTGCTTGTATAGAGGATGTTTGGCAGTGCAGCCAGCCTGGAGAATCTTCCTGAGTTTTCCCAGCCAAGATGCGGTTCACCTAGCTTCCCAGCAGAAACCACTATTTAAGCCAAGCCTGGCTTTATAAGGGCTTTGCTTGTGGAGGTTAAGAGGTTGTTTTGGGATGTCTCTCGGGAAAGATTACCCCAGGAGGCTGGTAACAGCAACAGTAGAATGTTTGTGAATAAAATCTTTCCTTGAAAGAGCTGTCCATCATTCTTACTCTGAAAAATAAGAAATTTACTCATTCCCATGAAGTTCAAAAATAGAAAGAGTTTTAAAAAAGAAAATATAATTCATATTAGTGGCACTGTCCTGTCAATTTCAAAAGGTGATTTTACAGGGAAATTGATGCAGTTATACTCTGTATTGTATTGAATTTGTAATTTTAAACATTTTTGAGTCTGTGTTTAAAATTCATACAGAGTGGGTGTAAAAAGCAGTTTGGGATTTTTTAAAGAGTTAATCTAGAGAAGGCATTTGCACACAACAAGGATGAGGTGACAGCCCTCCTTTTCCCATCAGAGATATATATGTTCCAGTAAATTCCTGTCTGCCTCCTAACACAAACCCTTTTCATACAGCAATTGTCGGTCTAACTTCATGTTATGTTTTCCCCAGGGATGTCCCTGAGTCAGATGAAGTTCCAGACTTCCCAGTCACTTACAGGCCCAATTCAGATCAGGACGGAAGAGAGAGAGCTTTAAAATGTATATTGTCCATCAGTTTTGTGGAAGCCGCCCTGAACCAGCCTTGGCGGGGAGGGCAGGGTTAAAGTTAAAGCAATAAATAAATAAATAAACATCCCACGGGGTGCTATTTGCCCATTCAGGAAGTGTAATGTATAGCTCATCAGTACATATGCAGCCCCAGGAGGGCAAATAGTGCCTCTAAGGCTGTTTCATGTTAGAAAAATGATGCTTGGGGGTGGTCTAAGCCCCCTCTCTCTATGCACTGTGACCCTACTCCACACCAGGTAACTTCAAAATATGCTTTTCCACACTTAAAGTATAGCACAGCTTTCTCCCCAATAGGGACTCAAAGCAGCTTACATCATTCTCCTTTCTTCTTTTTTATGCTCACAACTTCCTTGTGAAGTAGGTTAGGCTGAGAGAATGTGACTGGCCCAAGGTCACCCAGTAAGCTTTCATTGCTGAACAGGAATTTGAACCTGGGTCTCCGAGATACTAGTCTAACACTTTAACCACTACACCAGAGTGGCCTGGGGATGTCCCCTGGGAAAGTGTAACACGTAGCTAGATCCTGTTGTGTACACTGGATTCAAGGGCCAGGGGCAACAGGATTTTGTCTGCTATTGCAGACATTCATGAATGTGCAATGGTTCAACCAAAGGTCTCTGTTTTGCCAGGTATAAACATGAGGAAGTCAGGAACAGCAATCACAATCTCTCTTCTCACCTCCATGTACTGACTGAACAGATAAAGTTAAGCAAACTTGTTGTTACTTGAAAAAAATAAAACATACGTAATTATATGCCAAACTTAGCCTGATCTTGTCAGATCTCAGAAGCTAAGCACGGTTGGCCCATGTTAATATTTGGGTGGAAAACCGTCAAAGAAGTACTGGGTCGCTACACAGAGGCAGGCAATGGCAAACAACCTCTGAATGTCTCTTGCCTTGAAAACCCTATGGGGTCACTGTAAGTCAGGTGCAACTTGAAGGTATTTTCCACCACGAGTGATCATTCTTGTTTTTTCAGAATAAACAGAATGATAGTAAGAATGATATTAAGATCAAAATAAAGCGAACTTTATTTCAAGTAGTCAAAATATATTAGGGTTGCCAGGTCTGGGCAAGGAATTACCTTGAGAATTTGGGGGTGGAGGTTGGGGAGGGCAGGGTTTGGGGAGGAGAGGGACTTCAGCTTGGTACAATGCTATAGAGCCCATCCTCCAAAGCAGCCATTTTCTCAAGGGGAACTGATTTCTGTTGCCTGGAGAAGAACTGTAGTAGCAGGAGATCTCCAGCTACCCCTGGAAGTCGGCAATCCTTAAATATATCATAAGAATAATGAGGGTTCCCCCCCTCCCATTATGTTTTCATTGCTACTGCAAATGCAAAGGCACTCATTGTGGCAATTTGGGGGCTTCCTCTGTGTTTTCTACTCATATCTGCCATCTTTTCCCTTGCTGCCAAGCAGGTTTTTTGCCATTTTAAAAACTCATTTTTTTATTGGTGATGGGGGAGGGAAATTGCACACATGTAGGGTATAGAGGGAAAAAGGCACTTCGAGTATGATTATTGATAAGTATGACACTTAAAGGCAGCGTTCCAACAAGTGATGAGCTTTTAATGATAGTGATTCAACAGCGCAGAACAGCTCAGAACAGACAACACAACATAGAGCAACAGGCTCTTATTTAAACAGTGCTGGCTTGCATAGCCACGCCCACATCAGCGGTAACAACAAATAGCATTGCTTGGATAAGGTCCAATCAGTTTGCTTCTCTCCAGCACAATCCTTGTATCCTGATTGGCCTGCTATGCAGAGTAGCCAATCAGGTATTGCCATTCTGGATACCAGCCTGTCAATAGGGATGAACTCAAGTTCAGGACATAACATCCCTCCGCCCTATGAATGGACTACCTCTGAACAGATGTAGTCCTTTAGATAAGCCGGTCACTGCCTAGACAGTTGAGACCGATGCATGGTCCCTGTCGGGGGTGTCTGCTCCTCACTAGTAATCTGAGGACTACTGTTTGCCTGTTCAGGCACCTGGGATTCTGTCCCTTGTATGGTCGGAGCTACCTCCCTAACTTCTGCGACCTGAGGAGTTTCACTCACCTTTACCTCGTGAGGCACTGGTCTGGTAGTTTGGCTTTCTGCTTCTTGGTCAGGGGTGGTCCATCACTGACATAGCTGGTCGATGTGGTGCCTTAGTTGTCGGCCGTCGTCTGTCTGCACCACGTAAGACAGTGACCCAGCTACTTTTAAGATGACACCCAGAAGCCAAAGGTATTCCTTCCCATAGTTCCGGGTGAACACTAAGTCCCCTGTTTTAAAGGTGCTGGGAGTTTCCTTGTCCTCCCTCTGGGGCAGTCGATCTTGATGAAATTGGGGTGGAGTCTGTCAAGGAGAGTGGTGAGGCGGCAACCCATTAACAACTCTGCAGGACTCCTCTCTGTGGCAGAATGTGGTGTTATATGTTGGTATAGGAGAAAAGATGCCACCTTTTGACTCCAGTCCCCCGAGTCATTCTCCCCAGAGCCTCCTTAGTTGTTCTAACCATTCTCTCTTCCTGCCCGTTTGTTGAAAGATGGAATGGCGCAGACGTAATATGCTTTATTACATTGTCCTGCATAAACTTTGCAAACTCTGCAGACACAAATTGAGGCCTGTTATCAGAAACTAAAGTGTCTGGCAACCCATGCGTAGCAAACAATTTTTGCAGTGCTTTTACGACTGCCGCGGTCGTCATCTTCCTCATGAGGAGCACTTCAAGCCATTTAGAATAGGATAACCACCAAAAACACCTGCCTGTGAAATGGGCCAGCAAAGTCCACATGAATTCTCGACCAGGGTCTGTGTGGGTTATCTCAAGGATGCAAAGCAGCCTGGGGGGGATCTGGTGTGGACAGTTGGCACTCATTGCAAATCTTTACCCACTCTTCAATGTCATGATCTATCCGAGGCCACCAGACATAGCTCCGGGCCAGAGCTTTCATTTTTACTACACCCAGATGACCCTTGTGCAGTGCCTCCAAGACCCGTTCCCGTAAGGGAGGAGGCACTACCACCCTGTTTCCCCACAACAGACAGCCCTTATGTACCGACAGCTGTTTTTGATGTGTACAATAAGCTTGAAATTCTGGCGGCAAACAACCCGTTGGCCACCCCCTCCACACCCAGTTAAGTACCCAGGAGATTGTGGAGTCCTTTGCTGATTTAGCGGCAATGTCTGAGGCATGGACTGGCAGCTGTGACAGTTCTTCCAGGGCCATTACCTCATAGGCGGGAGCAGGGTCCAGAGCAGGTCCCAGAATGGGACACCAGCTTAAGGCATCCGCATGTCCCATTGCCTTGCCAGGGCAGTGTTCAAGTTCAAAATCATAAGCTGCCAGGAAAACCATCCAGTGGGGTGAGAGGTGAGAGGACTGGAGGCATTTGGTGACCTGGGGCAAAGAGTCCCAGCAAAGGTTTATGGTCGGTGACCATTACAAACTTCCGTCCGTACAAAAAATGATGGAATTTTTTAACACTGGCGACCAACGCAAGTCCCTCCTTATCGATTTGCACATAATTCCTCTCAGTGCCCGTCAGTGTCCTTGAATAATAAGCTATTGGTGCTTCACCCCATCAGCCATTTTGTGGTTGAGGACGGCGCCAATTCCAAATGGGGAGGCGTCTGTGGCCAAGATTAGTGGCTTCCCTTCATCATAGTGCGTTAACACTGAATTAGATGCCAGCAAGTCTTTTATTCCCTTAAACACTTCATCATGCTGCAGACCCCAGATCCACTGTGCCCCTTTTTCAAGAAGTTTGTGCAATGGTTCTGCCACCAATGCCTTGTGGGGTAAGAAGGCATGGTAGAAATTTAAAATGCCCAAGAAGGACTGCAGCTCTTTTTTTGTTTGGGTTTTGGGGCTTGTTGGATGACAGCAACCTTGCTCTTTGTCGGGTGGACACCCTGTTCATCAATTTAAAAAAACAAGAAATTTGACCTGGGAACCCCGAACTGGCATTTTTGCTTTTTAATTTTTAATCCTGCCGCTTGGAATCGGCCTAGCACACCCCTAATACGCTCTGCCAGTTCTTCCTCAGTGGTACCAGCAATCAGCACATCGTCAAAATAAGGCACCACCCCTGGCAGATCCCTCAGCAAATCCCTCCATTAAACTCTGAAAGATACCAGGAGCTACAGTGACCCCAAATTGTAAACGATTAACCCTGAATGCTCCTTGCTGGGTCACAATCGTCTGTGTCTTGGCTGCCCTGGGGTCCATGGGCAACTGCTGGTATGCTTGTGCGAGGTCGAGTTTTGCAAACAGTCGCCCCCCCTTCAGCGAAGTCAATACGTGGCTTATAATGGGAATGGGTTAAGAGTGCTGTTGTAAAGCTTTGTTTAAGGTACATTTATAGTCAGCACATATCCTGACTGAACCATCTGGTTTGATTGGTGTTACAGTGGTTGTTTCCCACTTCGCATAAGGCACAGGCTCTAAAATCCCGACTTACCAACTTATCTAGTTCTGCCTCAATTTTCGGTTTGAGGGCAAGTGGTACTGTTCTGTACTGCAACCTGATGGGCGCTACTGAGGGGCCTAGCTCAAACGTGACTGGCGAACCCGTATACTTTCCCAGGGTTCCATCAAACACTTTGGGGAACTCTGCATACAAAGAACTCAATTTATTTCCACCAATGTGGTTGATCCCAGACACAGCAATTCCCAGAGCCTCAAACCAGTCTAACCCAAGCAGACTGGCCCTCCACCCCTCAGCCACCTGGAGACATAGGGTCCCCTTAAACCTTTTAAACTGTACCTTGAAAGTGGCTTCCCCAGCCACTGATATTCTCCACTCTTGGAAATCTGAGAGATGCATCCCACTGGGTGCTAACCTGCGGCGGCTCCTGTGCGGAAACAAACGCTGGAACGTCTCTGTGGATATGATGGTCAACACCAATCCCGAGTCGACCTCCATCTCACACGGCACTCTGTCCAGCAGCATGGTGATATGGATCTTCCTCCTGGTGCGATTTTGGGTGCTCAGGACAGTTGTAGGACCAGAACGGCTGGTGGTCACGTTGCACTCCACTTTCCTCCATGCTCTGATGTCTCACTCCTTCCTCGACATCGATGGGACGACTGAGGTGACTTCCTTGGTCCTGTTGCTTGCAGACTCTGGCCAAATGGCCCTGCTTATTGCAGTTTTGGCACCGTAGGTCACGTGCCCAGCACTGGTCTCGCTTGTGATTGCTGCCACAACCTACGCATGACTGCCGATGTGTTGCTTTCCTTGTGGTCTGCTGCGGCTTCGTTCTCCACAACCGATGGACGCCCTTGGCCTCAGAATCGCTGGTCGACTCATGATGAACCGCGTTCTCGCCCTGTGGTTACGATGGCCCAGTGGCTTGCCGGACCAGTTGGCGGCTTCAGCGGCTATAGCCTCTGCATAGGCTGTAGTGTAGGTGAGTTCAGCTTTGGCGAACAGCCACTGCTGCAGATGCTTGTCTCTTAGGCCACACACCAACTAGTCCCGCAAGGCTGTCTCCAGGTCAGAGAAACCACACATGTGGTCAGCTTTTCTCAGCTCGGTGACAAATTCCGTGATCGATTCTCCGACCTTCTGGTCCTGTTTATTGGCGGCACACAATTTCTGATGGACTAGGCGCATAGTGATTTTCCAGCTTTGCCTTCAGGTCCGCCAGTGACACCGTCAGGATGTTGGTTGGTGTGACCATGGACCTTGCCACATCAAACACAGCTCGGCTGCAGGAACTCAGCAGGACCTCCGATTTTGTGGCCTCATCCTCAATTTGGTGTGCCCTGAGATGACACTTAAACCGTGTTATGTATGATTCCCAATCTTCCAGGCCTGACTCAAACACCTCGAACTTGGCACTGGCTGCCATCCCTCTCGCTGGTTCTGCCGGTGGGTTGGCAGGGTGCTGTTCTGCTGGTGGCAGAGCCGCAACTGGTTCCGTTTCGTCTGCCGTTGTGTCATATTCAGCGGGGCTGCCTACCCATTATATCCCATCCTCGTCGCCACTCATAAGTATGACACTTAAAGGCAGCGTTCCAACAAGTGATGAGCTTTTAATGATAGTGATTCAACAGCGCAGAACAGCTCAGAACAGACAACACAACATAGAGCAATAGGCTATTATTTAAACAGTGCGGGCTTGCAGCGGTAACAACCAATAGCATTGCTATTGGATAAGGTCCAATCAGTTTGCTTCCCTCCAGCACAGTCCTTGTATCCTGATTGGCCTGCTATGCAGAGTAGCCAATCAGGTATTATCATTCTGGATACCAGCCTGTCAATGGGATGAATTCAAGCTAAGGACATAACAATCATCATGCAAAGACTGTATCAAAGCATATTTTTGAAACCCTGCAGCAAAGCTAGAGGAAACCTGAAAGGAGAGCAACTGCAGGTCAATGTTGTGTGGAAGACAAAAAAAAAAGGCCACAGCAGTTTTTGTGGGAATGCAGAGCAAGACCTCCATGCAGGGTTGCCAGCCCTGGATTGAGAAATACCTGGAGATGGGGGGGGTGCCTGGGGAGGGACCACAGCAAGGTATTATGTCAACCCTCCAAAGCAGCCATTTTCTGCAGAGGGATTGATCTTGGTTGTCTGGCAATCAGTTGTAATAGTGGAAATCTCCAGGTGCAATGAGAAAGCAACCTCTAACTAAAATCTGGTATCTGAAGAAGTGTGCTTGCACATAAAAGCTTATACCTTGAATTAAACTTTGTTGGTCTTAAAAGTGCCACTGGACTCAAACTTTGTAAAATCTGGACTTTGAGTCTCAGTGAATATTGATGCTAACTGTTAATTGTTTATCTTCAAGCACAAGAGATTGGTTTATACATTTGCAGAAACTGTTCACTTCCTACAGTTGAAGAAGCATTGCCAAGGGGATCTCCTACAAAAAGGCATGAAGGTCTCCTCCTTCTCTGTTCTGTGTGCAGAAATGTTTGCTCCAGTAGAAGGTCCACTGGCAGAACAGGGAGGAGTAGCAGTTTATTCCCCCGCATCACTGTACCCAGGGCTTTTTTTGTAGAAGAAGCCCAACAGGAACTCATTAGCATAATAGGCCACACCCATCAGCAGAAACTCATTAGCCTGTTAGGCCACACCCATGAAAGCACAGCTCATTAGCCTATTAGGCCATACCCCCATGTTACCAGAAGTGTGGTCATCCAGCCACACCTACCTTTTGCTTCTTATTCTGTTTATCTTGTTTGTTGTCAAAACCCAGGGCTTTTTTTGTAGCAGGAGCTCCTTTGCATGTTAGGCCACACAGCCCTAATGGAGCCAATCCTAATGTGTTTCTGCTCTTGGGTGTGGCTTATTATGCTAATGAGTTCCTGCTGGGTGTGGCCAACTCGGGAGCCAGCCGGAACTCCATTCCTGTGCGTTCCTGCCCAAAAATAGCCCTGGCTGTACCCCATGTCCAGTAACATTTTTGTCCATGGAGATCCTGCCGCCAGTATTTGTGTGTATCAGTGTGTTGGTATGAGAGGGGAAAGTGGCAGAAGATTAACTCTTCTGAGTAGCTTGTGCTTATCATTTATAAGATACAACCCACTTGCTTCAATCAATTCTGTAGTTTCTTACATCATCTAATTTTTTTCCTACTGCCACATAAAAAAATATCAAAACAAAGCAAATTTCTGGGTTTGAGGGTCCACTCTAAATTTGATATTTTTTAAAAAAATTGAAAGCAGATGAACATATGTAGACTTAACTGTGCCTCTTTCTATGCTTACAATGTCTTCCTTGCAAACTATTGTGCTTCAGTCTTATTTGTGCATATACTTTGGAGACAATTTAAATACCACAGTTGTTTAGCTGTTTGTTCTGGGGAACAAACATAGCTGTGCTTTTCTTTCTAGCATTAAAGGTCATAGGGAGGGGAGGAAACAAAGGTAATCATGCTTTCTATTTATTTCTGTCCAGGTGGACAGTGTCAAGCAGCTTAAAATTGGAGAAAAAAATGGATGCACTGATTATAACATTTAAGTGAATATGTGAACATTCTTCAGTCTATAAAAATGCTTCTTATGTGTGTGTTAATGCCAGTCCTCTTTCTACTGGTCTTGGAGACTTTATGACACTGTCTTTACTTAAAGGTTTATTCAAGTGAATGTTTTATAATTCTGGATGTTTTAAAAGCACTTGTGCTAAATACCTAAGCACATTCTTCATGCCTGCTTCAAAGGAAGTTTTTTGAGATAACTAGTTAACCATAGTTTGCTCCTTCAAGGAATTGTATTTGCCTCCCCCTTGTTCTTTTACAGCACTATTTTAAACCAGATTTAATTGTATAGCATTGTTGGTTAATAAATTTCATTTAGTATGGCCAGTTTGGTGTAGTGGTTACGAGTGTGGACCCTAATCTGGGAGAACCGGGTTTGATTCCCCACTCCTCCACAAGCAGCTGCTGGTGTGACCTTAGATCAGTTACAAGTTATTTCAGAGCTGTTCTCTCATGAGCAATTCTTGAAAGAGCTCTCTCAGCCCCACCTACCTCATAGGATGTCTGTTGTGGGTAGGGGAAGGGGAAGGAGATTGTAAGCCATTCTGAGACTCCTTCAGGTAGTGAAGGGTGGGGTATAAATCCAATCTCCTCCTCCTCCTCCTTCTACTTCTCCTTCTTCTTTCTTAACGTGACATTCTACTGCATAAGGAAGAAAGGGACAAAATTCTCTGGGATCCCAAATACTATAAAATAGAAGACATTTTGCCTGAGATTAAGCTGCACTATCATCTCTGCTAACTGGAGTTTAAGACCTGTTGTGTTGTATCCAGACAGCCTTTCCATTCAATATCACCCAATTGCTCTTCTTATTGCAGCCCTCATCCCACATGGTAGGTGAGGCCTGGAGATCTCCTGCAATTACAATTAATGACAGATGACAGAGATCAGTTCCCCAGAGAAAATGGTCGTTTTGGAGGATACTCTATACCATTGTACTAAGATTGTCAGCTGATGGCTAGGACCTGGTGGGAGATAGGGGATGTGCCAGTGCCAATCAAGAAAACGAGGCCTAGCCATTCAAGGTTGTATATAGGAGCAACCGCAGTGTATGCAGGAGCAACCATTGCAGGAAAACCCTAGAGTTTCCAGCAATTCTTAGAGTGATTTTCCACAGAATTTCCAGCAATTCTTGTTTCAGTTGTTTTTGTCTCAGCCTAATGTAATACAGCCTGAGCTACTTGAAAGACAGGCAGGGTATAAACACTGCCCATAAATCACATGGATAGTTTTATTGCTGTATATAAACATGTGCTTGGAAAGCTGCAGCTGATTCACAGTTAAATAGATAGGTACTCACAATAAAGAAGGTGTGTGCACACTTAGCATGCAGTGAATCACAACCAGTTTACATTTTCCTATACTACATTATCATTAAAAATATTGTATTTGAAAAAGATTCTTCTAGAATAGCAGTCTCTTGTGCATTCTATATTCCTGTTTTTCTCCTCACTCTCTCTCTTTTCTTTTTTTACAAAGAATTAATAAGATAGTAGGATAGATGAAAAGTAAATGTTTTCCATCAGTTAGAGTGTTATTGATTGATTGATTGATTGATTGATTGATTAGAGGTTTTCTGGGGGGTTTTAAACCTGTATTTTAAAATCCTGTTTTCAGTCTGTTCTTTTTCCCACCCACATCACTTACTAGGGTTCTATTTATTATTTTATTACCCTATTATTTCAGTTGAAATGTGTATTTAAAAACAAACAAACATGAAATGTGTTGCATTTTATAAATGCTGTAAGCTGCTTTGGGGACTCTGGGAAAAATTTCTTTCAACTGATCCCACACTCTTTCAACCCATGCTGGTTTACAAAATAGCTTTTAATCATAAAAAACAAAAAACAGAATGTAAACTAATAAATGTAAAGTGATTAAGAGCCAAGCAGCAATAAAAATAACATCCTGCAATCACACATGCGTAGGAGAAAAGATATCTGCACCATCATTTAAAAGCCTGAGTGCAAAAGAATGTTTTAGCCTATAGGGAAAGTCAAGGAAACAGCTGCAATACCATTGTATTAAAACGATTCCATAGACAAATGTTATCAAACAAGAAGAGAAAAAGGAAGAAGCAGCACTATATACATAGCAATGGCCTGGATCTGGTTAGGAAAGGAAGGCACAAAAAATGAAAATACTTTTTATTGTCGGAGATAATGGCCATGACCCAAGATTCCTCTGCATGGATGTAATGGAATCCTATACGTAGCTGGAATTTTATGTAGCACTATGGAGATGGTCAATAAACCTATAAAGGGACACATGTAGCGATATCTGGCCCATTTGGTCCCTCTTTGACCCTCATATGTTCAAAGGCCTGTTTACATTTATTCTTTTCCACAGTCTGTACTGTATCCTCAAGTAATACCAGCCAGGACAAGAGCCCAAAAGAGAGTAAATGGGGGTGACTGAAACTCTTCCCTCAAACTTGCTGTTCCTGCACTGAGGATGACTCTCCTGGGAGAGTGGGGTGCTGGAGGGCGCTGCAACACCAAAGGGGGGGGGACCCCTGGCTCATCACCTCCTCATGATGCATGGGACTGATATAATTTTCACTGTTATGTATTTTATAGCCAGTTAGGTAAAATAATTGCTCCAGTGCTTTAAGAACTATAGCAGTGAAAAGACAGCTTGTGTAGCTCCTTTTAGATTTTGGCTATTGTTATTCAGAGCCTAAATTTTTTCTGTCACAGTGAACTGGTCTATATATGCAAATGCATTACTTTAAACGATTTTAATTGATTTTATCAAATCAATTCAACCTATGATGAGATTTACTTACTTATAAAAACATAGATCTGTAGCTATTTGAGACATTTCAGATATTTGGAGAAGACACAAGTTAAAGACATTCTGACCTCTATGTCCAGAAAAGTGGCTGAAATAATGTGCTTCCACTGCTGAATAATGCATACACCTATCTAATATAGATTTCAACCTGGCCAACTAAACAAAATTGTATAATACTTTACAGCACATGTTCTGTAAAAGAGTACAGAATATTCCCAGGATACATGTGCTTTATGAGTTATTCAATAATTCTGTAAAGTGAAGCATCTTTTCACACTTTCTACTTCATTAATGGATAGATTACTACTATCTCATAAAATTTAAAAACAAAACCATTAGACACTTTAAAGGCACTGCCTCATTGTTATAAAAAGCTTTTTCAAAAGAGAATGGCCCCTGGTTATCTGTAGGTGCATATATAATTAGGCTGCCACCCAATCCTCAAGGGGGTTCATTTAATTACCATTGATTCATTGTCTCTGTAGAGCTGAAAACTCACCCTTAAGCGCCATGTTAAAAGTGTTGTACTGCATTTCTAATTTTGCTAATAAATGGATATTAGAGAAAGCATCCTTCCATGATCCTGGGGGATACAGCTAACTGTTCTTACAATAATGACATTTTATGTCACCAGATTAAATTGTATCTATATAAAGCAAATACATTAAACAGTAGGAAATACTAAAAATGAAATTCGAAAAATGAATGCTCAAGCAAATATGTCACTCTTTCAGCTGTTTCCTGATTTGCCACACACTGATGATGTTTCTAATTCATACTGTTAATTTTATTATTCATACAGTGGATCTTCTGAGTCTGTCTGCCGCATGTGATGCCTTGGACCAGCACAACCTCAAACAGAATGACCAGCCGATGGATATACTGCAAATTATTAACTGCTTGACTACCATTTATGATCGACTGGAACAAGAGCACAATAACCTGGTCAACGTCCCTCTCTGCGTAGATATGTGCCTCAACTGGCTTTTGAATGTTTATGACACGTATGTGTGGGTAGACTTCAGTGATGGTCAATTATAATGAGCTTTTGTTCTTGCTGTAAAATGAATGGCTCAGAGCTGGAAAGCTGGTGGTCAAAGTGCAAGTTTAATACAGCTAATGGCCTAAAGGCTGCACTTAGCTGAATCAATGAAGCCCTTGGTTAGCCCTGGTTCTTAGAGTTATGAAATGTTAAGGGGTAAAATGGCACAGTTTTAAATAGAATGGTCCTATGTAACCGGAGTCATTTCCTGAAGTTCTGTCTCATTTGTTAAATAATTACTCTGGTAGACACTCATAAGTTTTCCTGTATGTATCTGTTGCCTTGATTTAGGCACAGCCCCTCTGCAGGTGTAATATCATGTATTTCCTGCTTGCACCCACTAGTAATTGGGCTGCAGGTTTTTGTATCAACTGAAGTATTATATTGATTTTCTTTTCTTTTTTTTCAGTTAAGATCAGGGTTGCCAGGCCCATTCTCTAGAAAACTCTGGGAATGATATAGTTTTACCATAGAGTTTCTGATGATTTCTAGAGAGGTGTGATATCACTTCCAATTAGGCCCGTCAACATTCGGGTAGTGGCTATAGATCTCCCACTATTAACACTGATCTTCAGGAGCCAGAAATCAATTCACCTGGAGAAAATGGCCAAAAGGTGGACTCTATGGCAGTGTTTTTCAACCTTTTTGTGCAAAGGCACACTTTTTTCATGAAAAAAATCACGAGGCACACCACCATTAGAAAATGTTAAAAAAAATTAACTCTGTGCCTATATTGACTATATATAAAGTAATTCTCTTGAATAGGAATCAAATAAACACAAAGAAATTATTTTATAATTACTTTATTATGAAATAATAATACTTTATTTTATAATTGTTCATATGTTATGGATGAAATTGGAATTTTTCCCACGGCACACCAGACAATATCTCACGGCACACTAGTGTGCCACGGCACAGTGGTTGAAAAACACTGCTCTATGGCATTATACCTGATTGAAGTCCTGTCCCTCTTCAAAGCCCCCTTCTCAGGCTCCACACCTAAATCTCCAAGTATTTCCCAACCCGGAGCTGGCAACCCTACTTCCAGTTTTTCCCTGGAAATGACATCATGCCACCACTGACAGACACCTACCGAGTTCCCTCCCTCCAGGTCTCCTGCTGCTTGCCAAGCCATGCCTAGTATTCCTAGTTAAGATAAGGTATTAGCCCAAAATATTTCTAAACACTGATAACACAGTACTCTAGGATTGAGGCTGGTTATGACAAGGAACAAATCTTTTGCTGTATTTTGTAACTCTGGGAGAAGATACCACTACAAACTTCAGCAATTTCCTATCCAAAATTTAATTGGGTGTAATTATGTTGATTAAAACTTGATGAAACATTCTTGGGGCCTGGAAGTAATCCAGAGCCTTAAACCATGTCTCTGAGTATTTTTTCCCTTTGATTAAACTAAAATCAGTTATTCTGTTCTTTAAACTGAAGCCACAATATTTTATTTGCCCAGTTCTCTATGGAAAAAAGTTCCCAATCCAAAACAGGCAATTTTAATCACAAGGTAAATCCTGTTGCTGGATTAAATCAAGGCAATGCAGAAGTTTCTGGAAAACATCATTTTTCATGTAACATGTGGAGGTGCCAGTGCCTCTGTCTCTCCCTGTTCTTACAAAGGCACCTTGGTACTCTCCTGTGGAGCATCTTCAAGGCTACAACACCCAGCTGGTTTTTATCGCACCCCCTTGGTCTCATAGTTCAGATGTTTGCACCCCCTTGGTCTCATAGTTCAGATATATCATCCACTCAGTCATGCTTTTCCATCCACTTCCACTTCTCCTCCTTTGAAACCTCTCTTACCCCTTGCTTTGGGCTTGATCTTTTGTGTGGGAGAGGGGAACAGTGCTGGATTGTGGCATGCACTAATTAAAACACACAGGTTGCTGCTGAACACCTTCTTTCTCCAAGGGCAACTGTCAAACAGTCTCTGGCTGAGAAGAGCAGGAAGGGCTTTATGTAGCCCCCTCCCAGGATCTGGGGCCAGTCACACAATCTCAGCCTAACCTACCTTGCAGGGTTGTTGTGAGGATGAAATGGAGGAGAGGTGAATTGTGCAAGCCAGCTTGAGTCGCCACTGGGGGGAAATGGTGGGGTATAAACAAAATAAAGTTTAAAACACTAAGGCAACTACTTTAAGCACTACCCAGCACTATGTTCCCAAGGAGCCAGCGTCTCCATACCTTTCTAAAGAACATTTAAATTAATAGTTGCATGAAAGGGAGACTTCCCAAGGAGGCTTGCTTCTCCATTTGGAGGGAGACTGCCCCTGTTGGACTGCTGGCTGCCTATCATCTTAAAAGGCACCAGGCCGGGCACTGGCAACTCCTCCCAGCAGCCCGACGGGGCGGAGATGTTTGCCCTGCCCTCGGCTGGAAGATGATGTAGCTATCGAGGCCGCTCATCGAGCTGGCCCTGCATGCCGCAGCCTTCCTGTGCCTTTCTCTGCTCTCACACACAATCCATCCGCTTGGCAGACCTTTGAGTGCCATCTTAAAGCTGCCACCTCACCCCTCCCTCGCTGAAAGGACTGGTGGCTTTAAAGGAGCCACATGTGCTTGGCTGCTGGCAGGCACCACCCAGTGGCCCAGGAGCTCCTGGACTGGTAGTGAGTTGAGCAGGGCTTTTTGCTTCCCCAGCTGGCGAAGAGAGGGGAATGAAACTCTCTGGAGTTGTGCCGCAGCGGCGGTGTGATCTTTGCATTGTATTCTGTGGGCCATAGAATACAATTGAAAGATTGCGCCGCTGCTGCGGCATGACTCTAGATAGAGGGAGCTGGGGGCGGGGCTTGCCGCCACCACCATTTGTGCTGCTCTGGCATGTTCTGGCCCCAAACGACCCCTGTATATAACAATAATTTTTCCCTCTTTCAGATAATAACATTGAAAGGCTGCTCTGACCTGGATCACAGAACCTAAGCAGGGTCGGCCTTAGCTAGTATTTGGAAGGGTGGCCTCCAAGGAATACTAGGGTCATGACACAGAGGAAGGCAATGGCAAACCACCTCTGAAACATTTCTTGCTTTAAAAACAAGTCTAGCTCACCACCTAGTGGTGCATAACGCTAAAGAGCTAGAACTTCTGCCTACCAGACAATCTTAGGATCTCCTGGCTATTCTACACACAATGCCATATGATAATTATTAATTAATTATTAAAGGCTATGTACACTAATTTCACAACAGTTACAGTTCATAAATAGGTATGGGCATGAACTGGAAAAATAGGGTTTAATATTGTTTGGTGGTTCATGGCCAAACCACAAACAAAACCACAAATCAAATCCAGAGGTTCATTCATGAACTGAACTGATTTGTGGTTTGTGGCCTCACAAACCCTGTTGAAAAGGACTTCAGTCCCTTTAAACGGGGTTTGCAGAAAGCCTGAAAAACAGCTGCTGCTTGCCGCTCAGCTGTTTTGGGCTGTCTTGTGCACTGCCTTGAAACTTTAAAGAGAGCGTACAAGAAACTTGAAAAACAGCTGGGCAGTGGAGAGCAAAAGACAGCCTGAAACAGCCGAGTGATGGGGAGCAGGCTGCTCCCCTCTGCTCAGCTGTTTTTGCAACTTTCACAAGAAACAGAAAGCAAGGGTTTAAAGGGATTCAGAGTCCCTTTAAACCCCTGCTTTCTGCTCAATCCATGAACCACCACTAACTGCTTTAAAAGTTCATGGATCTTCAGTTCGCAAACCAAGAGCAGGACAAAATTCATGATGAATTTTGCTTCTTGGTTCAATTTGTGCCCAAGCCTATTCATAAAGTACTTTAAAGTCTCTATCTGACACCAAATAAGCGACATAGTACATCTTTAGAAGAAATTACTGAACCTCATAGTATATAATAAAATTAATACCAGAAAGGTAGATTTTGAAGGATGAAAACTTCTAGAAACTGCTATTAAACTTTGGGAGACACAAATAAATTATATGACTTGTATAGAAAAATATTTCTCATTTGTTATTAACATGCTTACTACAAAACTTTTATAATTAAAGTTCTAAAACTTTACTTATACCAGATTCTAGCATTATCTTATTATGCTTTCTAGATATCTCATCAACATTATGTTCTTGGATTGTGTTTCTGAGGGAAAAATCCCTCCTCTTTGCTTTGTGCTTTTTAGAACTGTGCAGGTCTGTTGTTTCAGTTAGAAGCAGTGAATATGAATTGTGTATTGATTGTAATCCTCCCCTTTTTATTGATATCAATAGGGGTCGAACAGGAAGGATCCGTGTCTTGTCCTTCAAAACTGGTGTAATTTCTCTATGTAAAGCACATTTGGAAGATAAGTACAGATGTAAGTAATAATTTTTGTATTTTTAGTTTTGTTAATTTTTTTCCTGCTATATACTATATAAATACAGAATTTAGACACAGAAATTGTTTAGTTTTTCACTGTTAACTTATTTTAAAGCTTCCCTTCTTCCCTTTTTTTAAACTAATAAGATCTCCAAATATCAGAGTATTTTTACCCTGGCACACTTTAATGCTCTACCTTCAGCCTTTCTGGAAGGCAGATACCATCGTGTCCCACTCCCTCAGTGGCTTTGCCCATGTCATACAGGGAAAGCAGAGTTGATTGAACTTGTTGCATTGCCCATTCTACAATGACATCCGACATCAGTATACTGCTCCAATTCTCTCAACTATACCTGGCAGTTTATGTCTCTCTCCTCCTTGCTGACTTCTCCCAGGAGATAACTTACCAAGTTGCCAAATTTTGCCTATGGATATATGGGATACACAAGTGGCTGATTGGATCCCAGTAATTTTGTATATCTTTTTGAGGAGGGTATTACTTTCTTTGTCCCCCCTCTTAATTTATGTTCATTGTTTTGTGTTTTGTTACTACCAATGGCCTGCCTTGTTGTTTGGGGAAATTAGCTATGCGACAGGGGAGACCAGAGGGGTACAGGGACCGCACACCAATAGTATTCCAAGATCTGGTACAGTAGGAAGACTGCAGATTTGAAGAGTAAATTAAATAGATTTTATTAAAGAATTTCCCTAATTACAAGCACACTAAGCATTCAAAAAGAGCAAGGAATACAGAACTAATAAAGCAGAGATGATTTATAGTGAATCGAGGGGTCAGTTACAGGGTGATACGATCTGTCCAGACATACAGCAGTCCATGGAGATAGGATTGTGACCAAAAAAAATTTTGGGGGTGAACTGCCAGTTGGCATCAGGGCAGAGGCACACTGAGGTCATGTGCCTTGATGGATATGGACAATGGAAAACAATCCTGACCAATAGGAGATCTTGATAGGCTTGTCTCAGTTGAAGACAAAAGATTACCTGAGCCAATCATGGGTCCCAGAGGCTGCGGCATCAGGAGGGGCCATACCTAGGTATAACCAATGAGATTCCAGAGGGGCAGAGTCTGGATTAACAATAGCAGTGATGGGAGTAGCCAGATGTTGGGTGGCTAGCTGAATATGTTTTCTGACCACTAATGGTCAGTCAAGGCAGTTTGAAAAAGTTCCCAGATTTACACAAAAGGTGGGAGATAGGTCCCTGATTAGCAGCAGTAAGGACTGCTAAACATTTGAATGTATGATTGGTTTCTCTCAGTATCCTGAGGAAAGGAGCAGGAAAGACAGTTATGAAGACAAAGGATTATTCACATGGGAATCACAAAAGAGACTATGTGAAGAGTTGGAGACAGAAGGGCTAGGTGGCAACTGAATAGCCTCAGAAATGCAGATACCTTGTGCATACCTTTGCTAGAGAAGACTGGAGATTTGCTCTGAGGGCAGCCTTATGCCACCTGAGAATGGAGAGCCTTTTTCTAGAGCTCTGGCTTGCTCTATGTTTCAGAACCAGGAGTGCCTTCCTTGGCCTGAGTTTGTGGATCTCTGGCTCAGGTTAAAAAGTGGAGTGCTTCTGCTGTTGGGGCTACCCTAGAGTAAGGCAGCGCCTCTGGGCTACAGCTTGTTGCATTGCATGTGTTTTTCCTTCTGATTCTCAGAACTGATCTTGTATTGAAATAAAGTTTTATTTGGATTTGGAAGCTAATAATAAACAGGTTACCATTTCAAAATAATCTTTAATCCATCTTCTGAAGCCTACACTTAAAAAGATCTGCTAAGATCCAAGAGGAAACTATAATCAAATACTGGATGTATACAAAGGCCACTTTTAATATGCGGACAACATGAGAAACATGTCTCTTCTACACATAATTTCATATACCCTCTTCAATTATTTGTAAGGTGATTTTTTAAAACCTAGGGACAGGTTTAAAACCTTTTGCCATGTCACAAACTGCTTTTTGAAAGTCTCCTTTGTTTCAGAAGTGGTCTGCTATGTGGCATGGTAGACATACTATTTCGGCAAGACAAGCCCCAAACCCCTAGGACTAGTTATATAGTTCTTTGGATCCAAACCATGCGTTTTTATTTAACCTTCCCTGAATCTTCAGGGCTGGGGAAGCTGCAAATAAAATGTTTGAAATAATCATTGGCCTCCAAAAGTGGCCTCTATGGAGGGAAATCTGTATATGAGCAATGGGATTTCTCAGGAGAGGTTCTCAACAGGTTTACCTTCAGCAACTTCAGCAACTTCCTTTGCATTTTCTGTCTTTTGTGAAGTTCATGTGGTGGCTATTCCTAAAAAAGATAGGTGGACAGTATATGATAACTCCCTGATGATTCCATTTTGTTCAATAGCTTGATCACTTCTACTGCCAAGAAATTCTCCAGTAGTCTTGCTACCTCTGGGTTAGGAAATTTCTGTGGATTTGGGTTTGAAGGAATGGCGAGGACGGTATTTGGGGAGAGAGTTCACCCTCCTGCCATAGTCAAGGCTGCCATAGTCTCCAGGGGAACTGATCACTGTAGTCTGGAGATCAGTTGTAACTCTGGGACATTGCCAGGCTCCACCTGGAGGCTGGCAAGCTTACTCTCTAGCACTATGATCAGTCTCCTAGATGATGTATACTGAGCTTAGACTTGTCAAGGTATTGGATGTCAAGGTATTGGATGTCAAGGTAGTACAGTTTTAATATCTGATTTTATTTTGCCTCCATTTAATTAGTTGGTGAAAAACATGTACAAGGCTGGTTCTTCTTCATAATTGCACCCTTACTGCAAAATAAAATATTAAAGAGGCTTCAGGAATAAAAGTCAATTTTTGCTGAAACCTTTGAAAAATAAGCTAGATTTATTCAGGTCATGTATTGGTAACTGAGGTAGAGGCAAATAAATATTTCAGTTGATCATAACCTGATTTTTTCTTCCTATTGCAGATTTTAATATATACTCTAAATATGTGCAGTGTAACTAATTCATGGCAAATTAAATTGTACTTGTAATACAATGATTATTGCATCCCTCTGTGAATTTCTGTTTGATGGTATTAGTAAAACAGGTCATCATTTTAAATGTAACTCTATATTGGGGGGTTAAGTTCAGTGGGTTATTAGCATTCCCAGGAGACAACACAGGTCTGAACCAGGTCTTTCTTCTGAATATACTATTGGATTCCATGTTATAAAATACCTACTTTAGAAAAAGTGTTTAGTTTTCCAAGCAACCTTTGAGTTAAAAAGTAGGGTGTCTAGCTTGCATGTATATATGATTTTGGCAAATTTTCGTGCTAGCAAGTAACTTCAATTTGCTTCTAAAAAAGGTATAATAAAGGCTAAAGCATACCTTCATTTGCAGTTTTTTCACTTAATAACTGCTGTAAAATAAATATTTCAGAATTATCTAACAGGATTATTACAAGCTATCCCCAAAATGCTTGACAAACTGTATCCAATGTAATTTAAAAAGAATATAATCATAATGAGATTTCATTATTTCTCATTTTTATCTATAAAAATAAATTTCTTCTGAAATATATATAGTCACAGTTGGTAGTTACCATTTTTAATGGCTTCTTGCTACTTGGTATTCATGCCTTTAGATCTGTTCAAGCAAGTAGCCAGTCCCACTGGATTTTGTGATCAGCGTCGTCTGGGCCTCCTCCTGCATGATTCAATCCAGATCCCCCGCCAGCTGGGTGAAGTTGCCTCTTTTGGTGGCAGTAACATTGAACCCAGTGTTAGGAGCTGTTTCCAGTTTGTAAGTATACTGTTACTTTTTGCTATTTACTTTATAAAATTCCAGATTGTGCTTAAACCTGTACACTTACAATAAAGGAGAAAAATTATTATTATTTGTTACAGTATTTCTGTAGACTGTCAAAATATTTTCTTGACACAGTAGTTGAAATATGGCAGTCTCTTCAACTTTATATTACCAGTCATCATAGATGCCCACCTAATTAAATGAGAAATGAATTTAGTGGTCGTTGAAACAGGAGAGCCCGTGTAGTATCATAGCTATATCTAGAGCCCAGGATTTGAATTTTTGCTTGGAATTTGAAACTCAATGGTTGATCTTAGGCTAGTTGCTCTTTGTTAACCTAATCTACATCACTGGGTTGTTGTGAGGATAAAATGTGGAGGGGAAAGCTATGTGAGTCACTTGGAGCTCCTTGGAGGAAGAGCAGGATAAAATTGCAACAGATAGATATGGATCTCTTTTCTGAAATTTCAGTTTTAGGTTTTCAACCCAAGGGGATTTAATGGTGAGTTATGAGAAAAACAACAAACCATATAAAACAGATATTATAGAACAACCAAAAAGGAGCTTTTGCGTAGCAGAAAAAAACTGAAATTGTGTCCCAAAAGACTTGCAGATTAAAGAAAGAATTGGCTTGTTTTGTAGAAGTTACCAAACTAAGACTGTGTAAACTTGCACGGTATACTGAGAAAGCTGTGCTGGTTGATGGCAATCTAACCTGACAGAGTGTTGTTGTTGTTCAGTGGAGTCCGATTCTTCGCAACCCCATGGACCAGATCACGCCAGGCCCTCCTGTCTTCCACCATCCTCTGAAGTTTGCTCAATTTCATGTTTGTTGCATCGATAGCACTGTCTAACCATCTCATCCTTTGCCGTCCCCTTCTTCTTTGACCTTCAATCTTTCCCAGCATCAGGGGTCTTTTCCAGTGAGTGCTCCCTTCTCATTTGGTGGCCAAAGTATTTGAGCTTCAACTTCAGGATCTGACCTTCCAGGGAACAGTCAGGGTTGATTTCTTTTAGGATTGAATGATTTGATCTCCTTGCAGTCCAAGGGACTCTCAAGAGTCTTCTCCAGCATCATAGTTCAAAAGAATCTATTCTTTGGCGCTCGGCCTTCCTTATAATCCAACTCTCGCAGCCATAAATTACTACTGGGAATACCATTGCTTTGACCATGCGGACTTTTATCGGCAGGGTGATGTCTCTGCTATTTATCATGCTGTTTAGGTTTGCCATTGCTTTCCTCCCAAGGAGCAGGCGTCATTTAATTTCATGGCTGCAGTCACCATCTGCAGTGATCTGGGATGAAGTCTATCACTACTTCTACGACTTCCCCTTCTATTTGCCAAGGAGTGGGGCCAGATGCCATGATCTTAATTTTTTTGATGTTGAGCTTCAAGCCCACTTTTGCGCTCTCCTCTTTCACCCTGAGCAAGAGGCTCTTGAGGTCCTCTTCATTTTCTGCCATCAGAGTGGTATCGTCTGCATATCTGAGGTTATTGATCTTTTCCCCAGCAATCTTAACTCCAGCTTGTGATTCATCCAGGCCAGCATTTCGCATGATGTACTCTGCATATAAATTAAATAAGCAAGATGACTATATACATCCTTGTCGTACTCCTTTTCCTATGCTAAACCAATCAGTTGTTCCATATCCGGTTCTAACTGTTGCTTCTTGACCTTTATACAGGTTTCTCAGCAGACATGTGAGGTGATCTGGTACTCCCATCTTTTTATGAACCTGCCATAGTTTATTGTGATCCACACAATCAAAGGCTTTAGCATAGTCAATGAAGCAGAAGTAGATGTTTTTCTGGTACTCTCTTGCTTTCTCCATAATCCAGCCAATGTTGGCAGTTTGATTTCTAGTCCCTCTACCCCTTCGAAACCCAGCTTGTACTTCTGGCAGTTCTCTATCCACGTACTGTTGGAGCCTAGCTTGTAGGATCTTGAGCATGACCTTGCTAGCATGTGAAATGAGTGCAATTGTGCGATAGTTTGAACATTCCTTGGCATTGCCCTTCTCTGGGATTGGAATTTATATTTACCTTTTCCAATCCTGTGGCCACTGTTGTGTTTTCCAAATCTGTTGGCAAATTGAGTGCAGCACTTTAACAGCATCCTCTTTTAAGACTTTGAATAGCTCAGCTGGGATACCATCACCTCCACTAGCTTTGTTGTTAGTAATGCTAGAGTGACTACACCCAAAGATCTCAAAACAGTATACCTGAAGAAATCCTGCCCCAGGTCCTTACAGTACAATTCTAAGCGGAGTTGCACCTTTCTATGTCCATTGAAGTCAAAGGGCTTAAAAGTACATCACCTGGTTTAGGATTGCACTGTAAGGGTCTTAAAGCTTAGTTTTAGAGCCTTCCTTTTGGCCTGGAAAGTAATGAGCAGACAATGTTGTAACTGAATTGTCTTCAAGAACAGCCCCATGGAGATAGATTTAAGACAGATAGCCATGTTAGTCCGTTAGCAGTAGAAAAGAGCAAGACTCCAGTAGCACCTTAAAGACTAACAAAATATGTGACCGAGTATGAGCTTTTGTGAGTCACTGCTCACTTCTTCAGATACAGCTAAAATGGGAGTCCTTCTGTCCTATTTCTTGGAAAGTGGAGTGATTTCAGATGCAGAATGACATTAGCAGGGAAATCACAACAGCAGATGAATGACAATAGCAGATGAATGACAATAGCAGGCATGACTGGACTTAGGTGAGATATGCAGAGGGGTAATAGGCATGGAGAAATCAGCATTGGTAATGAGACAGAAAACCTAGGGCTCATTTAAGTCCAGTTGGATGCATTGTCTTGAGCTTCATTATCAATTGCAATTCAGCAACTTTCCAATAAATAGGATAGATGGACTCCCATTCTAGCTGTATCTGAAGAAGTGAGCAGTGACTCATGAAAGCTCACACCCTGCCACATATTGTGTTAGTCTTCAAGGTGCTACTGGACTCTTGCTCTTTTCTACAGCCCCTTGTAGAGCTTGTTACCGTAATTTAAACTGCTGGTTGACAGGGTATGTATTGGGAAAAGGTGCTGCTACCAGGAAAGTTAGCAGTACCCTTTGCCAATATCGCATCATGCTGATAAAAGACACACTAGAAGACAAGTGTAACTGTGGTATCCCAAAGTAGTGCCAGTTTCTCAAGATCCATATTTGATATCTCAAGGAACTCATGAAATGGCTATATGGACCATCTTTTTTTGTTGTTTCTTTTTTTACTTATTTATAAAACAATTTTAGCATGCCTTATTGACATAGCACCCTCCATATAATATCCATAAAACAGCAAAAGGCCAAAAGGCATTTTAAAAAAGGGGAACAGGCAAACCAACAAGAGCTGAGTCATAAATCAGCAGAAATTAAAACCAAGCACCGCAGCAGTTTAACTAAACTTGATGAAAAGCCTGTTAAACAGTGCAGTCTTAAGCATCTAGCTGAAACTTGACTGGAGTGATGTCCAAAGTCTCATATGCAAGTTTGTCTTTGAGCTTCAAGTGTAATCACCTGCCAAAATTCCAAAGGGGGTGGGATAGAACAGAGCTTCTCTAGATGTGTGTATACGGAATTGGTTCATGTTAGAGGTACCATTCCTCTGAAACCATTTAGGTTTTTTAAAGGTCAAAACTGTAAATATTAGAATCATTTTAGAACAGTTGTCTCTCATAATTAGGAGCCCAAGTGTTTCCATAGCAATTAAAGCAAACTTGATGCATGAATGCCAACAGTTACTCCGGCAAAAAACACATAGGTAGTACTGAAGACAGAGGTCTGCACTGAAAAACAAAACTGGTTCAATAAACTGAAGGGTCAGAATTAGCATTTCAGAGAAGTACCCACAGACTTGTTTTCATTGATATGGTAAAACTGTCCTTCTTCTCCCTTAAGCACTATTTGGCTAAGAATGGAAAGTACAGTGTAGAATAAAAATGCCCTTTATTTTTTAAAATTTGGAGTGGGTGCAATGGATGGAGGAAGCAAAGGGATCACTTATATGACTCTTTCTCCTCAACTTTTAAATTCCCAGTTTGAATGTTAAACCACATAGTGCATGATAAAAGACTTTTCTGAAATGATCCCTTGTGCTTAGCTAAGAACCTGCTGTACCACTTCCATGGAATTCTTACTGCATGACAATGGGTGTGTGGGTGATCTCACCAAACATCATTAATCAGTCTCCTTGCTTTCTCCAAGCCTTTTTTCATGCTGCTTAAATTAACTGTATAGAACATCTTATTCTGTGGTAAGTAAGTGGTTTTACTTAGCACTGGCAGTCATAATTAGTCTTGAGATTTCAGTTATTCTCAGGTTTTTATAGTAAGCTGGCTTTCTGCAACCCGAAAAAGAGAAAGCACAGTTTACTTTCTCGGGGACATATGATGATTCACTTCTATTTATTTGTTGTTGTTGTTGTTCAGTCACACAGTTAAGTCCAACTCTTCGTGACCCTCTAAGCTGGTCCCTCCCTGAAACAAAATATTTTTATATATCTGGTTGGATCTAAAGAACTGTGAGCAGAAAAGCCCCTGTAGAACAGATCTATCTTTCTTTCCTCCCGCCTGTCTTTTGCTGCTTTCTATACCATCTACAAAGCTGCTCCTGAGGACTGAAGGATGTTTGGGATCAAGGGGTGGGGATGCTGCAAGGGGAAACTGAGGACCTCACCTTGGGCAAAAAAAGAAGAACCTTTCATTTGCAGTAGGGCTATTTTGCATCCAGCCAAATGTTCATTTGTTCAAGTATGCATGACAGTACTCAGAGGCAGATTGTTAAACAGCTAGAGGCAGACTCTTGGAGACTGAAGCAAGGCTGCCTGTTATCAACCACGTGATCTGAAGATCCTGGTCATTGCCATTGTTGAATCATGGCATGCATTCAATTTCACTTCAGAAGCTTTCAGAAATATGCACAATGTACACTGATACATATTTCAAGAATACAATGTTAAAACAGTATAGAAGGAATAAATTCCTCTTATATCATATGTTTATATGATCGGGGGTCGGTTGGCCCCAGAGCGCACCAAAGTGTGGGGTCTGAGAAAGGCCAGCTGAGGCTGGGCACTCCCCTGCCGCCGTCTTTCTGCCTCCCTGCCCTCCCCTCCTCCAGCCAGTGAGCCGCGGCAGGCTAGTTGGAGCAGGGGAGGGGAGGTGGGCAGACATGTCCCCCCTTTCTCCCAAGCCTCTCCAGAGGTGGCTCTTGCGCCCCGGCGTGGGCTGGCAAGAACTGTTTTGTGTGGGGTAGCCAGGGCACATGGGCCACAGTCGACTCATGAGTCCTGGTGGGGACTGTTTTGAGGGGTAGCCAGGGTGCATGGGCCACAGGCAGATCGTGCGCCCCGGCATGGGCTGGCGGGGACTGTTTGGGGGCATAGCCAGGCCGCACAGGCCACTGGTAGCGTGGGCTGGCGGGGACTGCTTTTGGGGGTAGCCAGGGCACACAGGATGCAGGCGGCTTGTGCACCCTGGCATGGGCTGGCGGGACTGTTTGGGGGGTAGCCAAGGTGCACAGGCCGCAGGCGGCTCATGCGCCCTGGTGTGGGCTGGCAGGGACTGTTTGAGGGGGGTGGCGGGTGACCAGGGATGCTCCAGGGAAGCAAGCCCAATGGCGCATCATACAAGATGAAGTTTTGTGGGCATGAATTCATCTGCCCCATCATCTTTATCTGCGGAGGGTCTCGATGGAAGAGGCTTTCAGAAGATCGTGGGGCAGAAGAAAAGCCACTGCTTGGTGGTGGCACGTTGGTGAGTGGGCAGCTGGCAGGAAAATACGGGAATGGTGGGATGTGCATGTGCTCTCTGGCTTCCCTCCTTTCCCAGCGGGTGGGAAGTTGCACTTGCTACTAAATGATTACAAAACTACTTACTCAGCGAGTCTCTGGGCTTCTGTCCCCTCCCCTTTCCCTGCTGGCATTTTTGCTAAGACGTTTCAACAACTTTAGGGTGGCTCCTATCCCAGGCTGTTATGCATACCCTGTCCACACACCGCCTTTCTGTCCACGGAGGGAAAATGGGATTTTAGGAATCGCTAAGTCCTATGCATATCTCCCAGCGTTTCTTTTTAAAACAGCAACTTGTGGTATATATTTTCACAGAAGAAAAATATGTTTTTAACCATCTTTGTTCACCATCACGTTTACTTTACTGCATCACAAGGTAGAGGGAAAAAACCCATGTCACTTGCTGTCCTTGCTATTTTGTAGTTTCATCTTTTTTTTTTTTGTATTTAAGATTTTATTAACTTCCATAAGAAGGGTAGTTTCATCTTCTTTAAAGCCCTTTACTCCCTGCATGACTGTTGTTTTTATAGACAATTAAATCGGCCTGTGTTCTGCATATATACACCAAAGGCAAAACCCCCTTAGTTTTAAGAAGAAAAGTGGCTGCTCTGTGTTGATAACATTGCTATAGTAGTACATAATAAGGAATAATTCTTCACCCACCCAAATTATTTTAGTGTACATCCTGCTCTCTTATTCCTGTGGGGGAGGGCAATGGAAGCTGAGCGATAGAGTCTCTCCAAGTGATTGCCAGAAGTGAGATTCTTCCTGGTCTTGTGTCTTACAGATAGTCTTACAAATAGTCCTTTGCATTTATATTGCGCTTTCAACTTTAAAAGGATCATAATGCTGATTGTGTGAACTTAGTTTGGTGTAGTGGTTAATTGCGTGGACTCTAATCTGGGAGAACCGAGTTTGATTCCCCATTCCTTCACTTGCACCTGCTGGATGACCTTGAGCAAGCCATAGTTCTTCTGTCAGAGCTGTTCTTGAAAAAGAGCAATTTCTGTCAGAGCTCTTTCAGCCCCACCTACCTCACAGGCAATGCTCCCTGTAAGCTGTGGAGTCCTGTGAGCAAAAATTCTACTTTGTGAGCAGCTGGCATTAAAGTTGTGAGTGAGCGATTCGGCTGCTGCATTAATTAGTTTGCTCTGGAGCCCTCCTTCCTGAGTGGAGACAAGAATGTGTGAGACAGAGGCTAAAAAACTGTGAGCCATCTCACACTAACTCAGCTTAGAGGGAACACTGCTCACAGGATGTCTGTTGTGGGGAAGGGAAAGGAAAGGAATTTGTAAGCCGCTCTGGGACTCCTTTGGGTAGTGAAGGGTGGGGTATAAATCCAATCTCTTCTCTTCTCTTCTTCTCCTCTTAGGCAAATCATGAGAGGTAGAGCAGGAAGTGTTGCCTCAGTGCTTAGTTCTTGTAGCCCTTTCTTACACAGGGAATGCTGGTCGCCACTTTGGGGTCAGGAAGCAATTTTTCTCCAGGCCAGTTTGGCCAGTGATTCTGGAGGTTTTTTGTCATCTTCTGGGCGTGGAACAGGGGTCGCTGGGGTGTGTGTGTGGGGAGGTATTTGTGAATTTCCTGCATTGTGCAGGGGGTTGGACTAGATGACCCTGAAGTTCCTTCCAACTCTATGAGTCTATGATTCTATAATCTACCCAGGCATGGCCAGCCTGGGGTTCTGATGAGGCCGGCAGGCCGGCAGGGTATCCTTTTGGGGCGAGGGGTAGTGGTGGAGAAGCTGGCAGTCCAGCAGGGACTGCTTTCGGTGTGGGGAGCGGGCTTTGGAGAGCACCCTCAGGCAGAAGCTCCTGAAATCCTTCCCCCTCTTTTCCTTCACCCCGCTTGGAAGGGAAGGGAGAGGGGGAAGGGAATGGATCCCAGGCACTTCTGCCTGTCAGAGGGGCTGGTGCACACTTCCGGTGATGTTAGGGGGTGTGGCATATGCAAATAAGTTATGCTAATAAGTATGCTAATGAGCTCCTGCAACTCTTTTTCTACGAAATGACCCCGTATGTGATACATATAAAAGCAATTCAGAAGTGTTCTTTGATAGGTCATAAGCCTCAGAGGGGTGGATGTCAGAAATCACCTTTTTCCAGCTTTGTCTGATTTCACAACTACAGCCATTCTTGCAGAAAGCCAGTCTGGTTACTGCATTGCATCCTGACAGTTCATAGTGTCAAGATTAGATTGATGCAACATATAATGAAGGTCATCCAGAAGCTTCTATGAGTACAAAATAGAGCAGCTAGGATTCTTACTTGGTTTTGTCATAATGAACATATGTAACTCCTGTTACTCTGCAGCTAACCTGGCTGCCAGGTTGCTTCCAGACTCAAGTATGGAAGCTGATTTTGATCTTTAAAGCCTTAAATGATTTTGGTTCAAAGTACCCTGTAATACATCTTTTGCCTGAGATCAGTGGATGAGGCTTTCCTGTGGGAACTTGCATTGTCTGAAAGGCAGGATTGTGTCAGGAACTTGTGGGAGAATGTTGTTGACTGCTGTCATTAGGCTGTGAAACTCCCTCTCCTGGGAGGCGGGGCTAGTGTTATAGTACAGAGCTGCTGGAGAAAACTAGGGTTGCCAGCTCTAGGTTGGGAAACACCTGGAGATTTGAGGGTGGTGCCGGGGAGGTGGGGTTTGGGGAGGGGAGGGATCTCAGCAGGGTGAAATGCCAAATAGTCCACCCTCCAAAGCAGCCATTTTCTCCAGGGGAACTAATCTCTGTTGTCTGGAGATCAGTTGTCAGTCCTGGAAATCTCCAGGTTCCACCTGGAGGTTGGCATACCTAGGGTGCTAGTTGAAACAAATTAGGCCAGGCTAGCATCTTCCTACTTGATGTGCTAGATTTTCAGTTATATGGAATTGTACATAGGAGAGCATTCAAAATGACACCTCTCCACCCAAGTATTGCAACCTCCTATATTGATAGGAGATACAGGGTTGCCAGCTCTGGGTTAGAAAATACCTGGAGATTCTGAGTGGTGGAGCCTGAGGATGGGCACGGTTTGGGAAGGGGAGGAACTTCAATGGCATATAATGGCATAGAGTCTGCTTTCCAAAGCAGCCATTTTCTCCAGGGGAACTGATCTCTCTGACCTGGAGATCAGTTGTAACAGCAGGAGATCACTGGCTACCACCGGAAGGTTGGCAACCTTATGCAGAACATCTTTTGATCTGACATACTTGAGTACTGATGGGTCATCCTTTCATGTTCTGTGGGTAGTTTTATAAAGTTTTAACAATATATGCTGAATATCCCTGTTGTTTGTTGTTGTTGTTACGTACTTTTCATGCTTCAGGTGGATCCTTACAGCAGCATATAATAAATAAATAGGAAAAAATGATAACTTAATGAAAATAAATAACAATAAATATGAAAAATTGTGGAAATGGTGTAAAGAGGTTGCTGGGGAGAGACTGAATTCATTTCCCTTCTTTCTCATTGGCAAAGTAGTCACAGAGTACATGTTCATTGTATCCTTAACACACATACATAGTTTGTGTTTAAAGGACATTGATACTGATGTATCATTCCTGTTAATGAGCAGTGGGTTTCACATAGGAGAAGAGCAGATGCCTTGTTAGATACCTTCTCTTCTGCCATGAAGACAGTAGGCATCATACACAACTGATAAAATGTACAAGATTTATATTCTCAACATTCATCAAAAACATTTTTGTGAAGAAATGACTGCAAATTATAGGCCACTTTCCAATTTATTTGGGAAAAGTTTACTGACTAGAAGGTTGGAGCCCAATCCCCCCTCCAAATAATGGATGAAACAGCTTTCTTGGGACATTTCACTTGGGCCATCAGCCTGGTCCCTGGACCAAGTAGGCTTTGGTAGCCTTAATTATCGCAGAATAATGTTATGGTCAACAGAAGAGTGCTGGGGGGGGGGTTTTCCCCTCTAGATTTGCTTAGTAACATTTGACATTGGTTCACGATACTTGCTTGACTGCTGGAAAACCTGTTAATCAAGGAACAGCATTCTGTTCTGTTCATTTCTCCCTAGGATAGTCAGAGATTGCTCCTGGGGAATGCATAGTCAGCATTTAGAAATCATCATGCAGTATTACATTGAGGCCAGTTATTTAACATACACAAAGCTGCTGGATGAGATCTGTCTGAAGCTCATGACATATTATCAGTATACTAATAGCACTCAGCTGTAACTTTCATTATCTAGCAAACTGGGAGAAGCCTGGGTCTTAAACAGACAGTGTCCAAATGGGCAAGAGCTAACAGGTTCCTTGCCAAGCCAGAAATCTAGACAAGACATTGTGATGGTGGGAGTTGAGTTAGCTATATTTGAAGGGTTTGTGTTCACGTATCTGAAAAGATTTGTATGCTGAGATTTTTCTTGGATTTGGATTTGCTGTTTGATAAACAGGAGTCACTGTTATAAATGCCTGTTGCATTTGATATGCTAGCTGTACACCAACATGGAAAAATGTTATATAATATAATCTGCATCTTATAATTTTTAATATGTTGTTTGTTTTTAGACATTGTTTTCTTTCACTTCCTTTTAAAAGTGTTTTTTTTAATTGAGACATACTTGAAAGTTATTCATCATATGTTTACATTATTAAAAATATTATGTGCACAGTATATATTTTTGAAATTATCCCTAGTAGTTCATTCTTCCACTTTGTTCTTTTGTGTCCTTCCATAAAACCTCTTCTGGCAGTTGTGAAATCTTTGAGTCAACTCAAGGACTTTTAGCTAATAACAGGGATGAGCAGAAAGGGAGGAGTTTTATGCTGATAAGAATCCTGGAAATAATTTGTAGTCCTGAGGTGAGAGTAAGGGTATAGCAAGCTGCATCTGTATGTTAGAATCTGTATTTCCAGCTTCTTAAAGCTGGATTCCCTGACAAAGACCTTGTCTGTCATGCACAACAGCAAAGAAATGTGATGTTTAGAGTACTGAGAGATAAAGGGGAGGGGAGAAATCTCCCTTATCTTTCTTTGAAATGTAAGTCCTTGAGAATGGTGGGGGGAAGAGGTATTGTGTCCTTATAGGAGGGATGTTACTAATTATCCATTCAACAGGCAGCAAAATGCTCCTTATTTCTACAAGTACATTCTTCATCCCAATGAATGAGGATTTATTTTTTTAAAAAAATGATTACAGCTTTCAAGTTATTTTTCTTTCCATGGTTTGAAGGCATTTTTCCTCATAGGTTACAGGCATTCAAAAAGAAAGCAGAAAGAGGAATCAAGAGAAAGGAAATAGAAAACATACAAATACAGAAAGTATAGAATACAAAATATAAAGCTCTGTTTTAAATAAATGTATGGATGAATTAACTTACATATTAATACATTCACACATCTACTTCAAAACAAAACAAAAAGTAGTACTATGGCACTGTATGATGTAACAGATTTATTATGATGTAACCTTTCCTAGACAGTGAACTTCATCAGGTGCATCTGACTAGGTGCTCATAGGGAGTGGTTGACAGTTATAAGTAATTGAAAACCTCTTAGAAAAATGATTGAATCAAGCCAGCTTTTTCATTCTATGTTGCCAAATTCCCTTCCTTATTAAGGTATGTGTCCTATGTTGGTTTTGTACAAGCAGATTCCATGATTCTCAGCATAGCATTTTTGGTGGCCAAGGTGACTCATCCATTCTTTTTTTAATAACTGAAAAAGCTTTCTGGATCCAAACCAGGTGGCATAAAATGTTTCAAATAAATAAATAAATACCTTGGCAAATGTGGGCTTAAAAACAAGCATTTGTTGGCAAAATGTCATAACCTTTCCTCCTCACCTCTTGTTGAACACAATAAGAAAGGTAATGGAATGCAAAGACAAATTAGTATTTAAAATATTTTTTTTCTGATGTATGCATGTCTTTTTTTATGTTTCTCTGTTTCTTCCTTCTTTCATAGGCCAATAACAAGCCTGAAATTGAGGCAGCCTTGTTTCTAGACTGGATGAGACTCGAGCCACAGTCCATGGTATGGCTGCCAGTATTACATAGGGTGGCTGCTGCTGAAACCGCTAAACACCAAGCCAAGTGCAACATCTGTAAGGAGTGTCCAATTATTGGATTCAGGTACAATATATCACTTCATCAATAGTGCATTTTCTTATTCTAGCATGTTTTGTAGTAGCTGTTAAATGAAACAGAGAATACCTTGGGTGTTAATGGTATTATAATCAACAGTGACAATAAGTCAATCAAGTGGTACTAATGTGCATAGGGCCATATTTGAGATAACTGAATATGCATTCTAGCCCAGAAAGTGAGTGAGTGGAGAGAACATTTTGCTTTTTTAGCTTTCCAAAGGAGTAAAGTACTTGCCTTCTATTCCTTCTGTTCTGTAAAAGCATTTTTCTGCCCATATTGCATCTTAATTGCTTTCCAGAGTTAAATAAAACATGCAAATGAGAATTTGTCAGAATACAGAAATTTAGAGTTACAAGAGATAGTTACTTAACATTAATGGGTTATAACCCTGGACGACTGGAAATACCATTATATAATGATTGTTTCTTCAGAAAGAATCTATTTCTCTTAACAATATCTTAACCCTAGACTCTGAAATGTTGTTGATGGGTTTAGACATCTGGGTCAACAGCATGGTTACTATAGCAATGAATAAGCCACTGTGTTTCAAAATGGCTATGGATTGGTGTGCCTGTTCAGAATCCACTTAACTGATAAGTAAATACTTGCTTTCAATTATGCTCAGGCTTGTTTGATCACTTTGTTTCCTAATAACTGTTTTGTATGGTCTGTATGCTTTTCATTCAAGTGATTCTCTTAGCATTGGCATTTGTCTTTCTGTGCATCAAGCAGCTGACAAAGAGCTTTTTATAACTCTTTTTTTTAGAAATAAAAAGCCCAGATAGACCACTGTGGGTGGGCTATATTCTCATAAAGACACCATCATTTTGTCTGTTTTCTACAAGAGTGACTGGGTGACCTTAAGCAGAAATGCTGTAAGAAATTTATGAAAGGATAGCTTTGTGCCTGGAGTGGGGACTAGCCCATGGTAGGGAGAGGACGATGACACAGAAACACCATGCTGAGAAAAATCAGGCCACAACTGTATTGATTACAGGTTCCTCAGGCTTTGGTGCAGCATAGGCTGGGTACAGTGGGTGTGGTTGTCAGGCCAACTACTGTCAGCACCTTCCCCAACTCACCTGTTGGGGGTAACCAAGGGCAGAGGCTGGGTGTTAGGGCTGGAAGCAGTGGAAACCACTATTCCTAGCCTTCACCATCCTCCAGGGGGGCATGTGCAGCCCCAAGATTGGCCATACTGCCCCCTAGAGCCCCTCAAGGGGACTCCCCTTTGGTCATGCAGGGACCCTAGCCTGCACTATGTTCCCCAGCCAATGCCTCAATGCCACAAGATCAGAATACAGACAATACATAGAGTCTATTAATGGTTCTAAATGCAACCATTTCCCCCATCATTGAGTGGCTTTCTGTCATCTGATTATGGTTAACTACATAAATTTAAGTCTTGTGAGTGATGTTTATATGAAGCTTCATTCTAGTTAATCAGATTGTTGTTTAAAATTGCCTACTTGAGATAGTAGCTTTAAGTTGTCAGGCCTAAGTATCTGAGACCATTTTGTCTGGAGGTTCTAGGCACTGAATCTGGAATATCTGCAAGTATGCTCTGTTGAAAGGTTTCTCAGAATAGGATTCAAGGCCACAGCAGTGAAAATGCTGAACTATAACCACTGGGAGAGATGGAAGGCCTTTTTGGATAATCATTACTTATATGAAGGCCAACCAGAGCTCAGAAGTCTTAACAAATATGAGCTGGTCTGTGCTCCAAAGACAATGGAGATTCATTTCTCTAATTGGAATGTCTTTGTGTATTTGCTGGAAACTGACTGAAAAAAGGCATCATGTAATAAAATCTGGTCAATTGATAAACTATAAACTTGACTAGAAAACTAGCAGTATGAGCTCACTAACTTCAATAGACTTAGAAGAGTATAATGCTGTTTAGGATTGCATCATAGGCCTCAGTTTCCATTGCTGTGAAAGTACCATCTTGTAGGAAAGGAATGGAGTGAGTTAACAGACAATCTGCAGCTATCCTCATCCACACAATTTCTGCCATTTATTTCAAGGGAGTGTGGATTTCTGACACTGGCTACACAATATGTAGAAAATTAGATAGCAAACACATACCACATACCATTGAAATGAAAGTGATTAAGGGCTTATCTAAGTACTCCTGTCTAATTTATTATTTCAGTAGGATTTAGGCAAGCTTAACTTTCTCTAGCTGAACTAACTGTATTGGAAATCATGCTTCTCACAAAAGTTTTCCCCATAATGACTTTATGAAGTTCAGAATGCACTTGTACAAGTTGGTATAGCATATCTGCATAGCATGCTTTCTACAAGTATTCAAGTTAGTTTTGTCAAGTTGTTCCTGTTTATGTACACCTGTGTGAAAGAAAAGAGTGCAGGAAGATTGTTCTGATTGCTACATGTAAGGTTCCATTGCCTGAATGGGAAAATGGGTACACCTTAACAGAGCCCAGGATCCAGGACTGCTTAGTTCAGACTGTAAGCCCATTACCATAAGCAAAAAAAATAAAATAAAAAATTAAGGCTTTTATATCATTATGTTGTCGAAGGCTTTCACAGCTGGAGTTCATTAGTTGCTGTAGATTTTCCGGGTTGTGTGGCCATGGGCATTGTAGGGCCTGACATTTTGTCAGTAGCTGTGACTGGCATCCTCAGAGGTATATCATGTTTAATGGCATTTATGCAAACTTATATCCCTAAATTTATAAGAGATGTTGAGACAATGTGAGATTTTTCTGGAACTATTCAGAAGCAGCATTAGAACAAAACAGCCAATATTCTTAATTGTGAGTTGCGGACCTAGGCCTTCCTTCAGTACACAGAGAGAGGAAACACGCTAGAACTTGTAATCTGAGACATGGACTCTTAAGAATTGCAAGCCCTGGAGGTGTTTTCTGTCCCTATGTGTGCCATATGTCCAACATCTAGAGCCTAGGTGGAATAGAAAGTGCAGCCCAGCAGTAAATGCCCTGTTTATCCAAGATGCACAATTACTGTGTATGCTGGCAGTCTGTTTTGCTAGTCAAGGGCTGGCAACCCCCAGACCCCCAGGCATTGTACGACGCCACAACATAACTCTCTCACTAATATAATATCAGGCCAACAAATAAGGAGTATACTGATGGATCAGACCAAAGGTCCATCTAATTCAGCATACCATTTTTGATCATGGCCAGCAAAACGTTTCTGGGAAGCTCGCCAGCTGGATGTGAAAGCCCATACCTATTGTCTGCCACCCCTTATTTAGAGAGACAGTGCCCTTGAACTATCAAGAGTCAGAACCACCAAACATTTTAGAAAATAGGGTTTCCAGAATCATCCAGATTCGGGGGGGGGATTCTTCTGTCATTTTACTTCCTGCTAGTATCATTTGAAAGGAAGAAAGTGGGATCTAGGCAAACAATAAATGGTCAATTACCATAAGTCCCTTTTTCTACAGGGATGGGAAAGAAGAACCATTAGAGTTTAGCAGGAATTAGCTTGATTGGATTCTTCACTCTCAATCATGTGCAGTTTCCTTCAGCATTTACTAACCATAACACACACAAAATTGCAGCTGTGTGTGGACTTTGTGCTCTTTCAATGGGGAAGGAAAACAAGACCGCATTGGCATCAGAAATCTGAAAGCAAGAAAAAAAGGAGAGGGAGGAGAAGAATAAAAGTAAAACTGAAATCGTATGCATGCATACTTCTGTTGAATTGATTAGGTCTTAATTCTGAGTAATGAAGTAGAGGGGGAGTGTGTGTGTCTTATAAGAAACACAAGATGAAAAGAGAGGAACACGGTGTAGAAACAGTGAGAAAGATAAAGTTAAGAGTGTAAGTGAAGGAAGAATAAAAAGGAAAAAACAGGCCAAGATAAATGTTTTTGCACACCTTCTGTTGAATAAGCCCATTTAGACTTAGAATAAGTAAAATGCATAGGCTCATGATGTAGCTGAATGCATACGTGAAGGGGAAAGGGAAGGGAAAGTAAGTGTGTGCCCCCCTGTGGCATTTGGTTAATTAGACTTGAGGGGCAGCTGTATTGGACTGTGGTACAGAAGACATCTTAGTACTTTCCCGGCCATAGCTGAATGGGAAGGTGGTAAAGCTGCTCTTCTTTCGTTAACACCCTCTCTGCACAGCAGAACAGGATGGCTGACATGTACTCCTCTGGGAAGGAGAAAAATTCACCAATGCCTGAACAATTCAATGAGCTTCTTCTCTGGTGACTGCCCAGTCTGCTTCTTCCATTGCCCAGTGCACTACCCCCTCCCCTTTGCATATTATCTCCAGTATGGGAAGCACAGCACACAGATTGGGGATAGGGAAGGAAGGCACATAGGCAGGCTTGTAGTGGTAGCTCTGAGCTCTTGTATGATGCCAGTGCTGATGCTATCCTTATCTGGGTGTTCAGCTGGCAATTTAAATCAGTTGGGCTTAAACCTTTGGAGTTGAGAAGCAAAACAATTTACAGCTTGCAAAGTAAAAAGCATTGTAGGCTAATGGTTTCCAACTGTGGCCTGGGAAATTCGTGGAGAACTGCGGGCACTCCTTGTGGAGGGGGAAATTTGTGGAGTGATTTCACCAAGAATCTCTGGTATACATAACGATTGCTCTCTGAAGCTTCCATTTTCTTCAGGGGAACTGATCTCTGGAGATCAGTTAGAATTCTGGGAGAACTCCAGACCCCACTTGGAGGTTGACAACCCTATTCAGCATTGAGGGTAAATGGGTTAACATTCTATAAAGGGGAGAAGCCATTTCCGCAGATGTTCTTGTAACCGTTACATTTACTGGAAACCATAGCTGATGTACCCCCTTTGTGACTAGTTGTTAACTGAAATTCAGAAAGTTAAACTGTCAGCCTACAGTTGTAAAGTGTCTGGAAATTTTGTAGCCATGAGGAAAATGTTTATAACCCCAAAAGTTATAAACTTTTTGAAATATCTGTAATATTTCCTTCTTAATCCATTTTTTAACTACAAAACCAAATGTATATTTCACTTATTCCAAAAAGAGTAAGTATTTTGATGGAGTTTTTTTTTGTTGTTCAGCACCCCCTAAAATCTTCAGTTTTTCTTTTCACATCTGTTTCAGCCCAGAGGCTGTTCTTGGGACCCTGAGACTCTGGGTAGGGAAGCCAAACTAATTGACAGCAGGAGGGATGGACCATTACTGCAATAATTGGAGTCACTGAGATTCCAGGAACAGTGGGAGCTTGACCTGCTGCTAGGCTTTACATGCCCTAAAATATGAGAGTGAGTGAGTTGCATCTCTGGTTTCCAAAGTATATTTAAAAACCTGAGAATATTTCCCAGAGAGGAATAGCATGTAGAAAGTTCATTTGCAACTTCTGTATAAGATACATGTTATACTGCTATTCTGGCTATAAATTAAAATGAGGTAGCCAGAAATATAAGGAGCTTAAACAAGGGAAATTAAAGGGCAGTGTTTTGTCTTCCAGTTGTTTGAAACAGGCAAGGCCTATCTACAGCCTGGCTCAGGCAATGCACAAACTAAGAAATTAAACAATGATGAAAATACAAGTTGAACAAGATTTCTGTGTAGAGGCTGTGTCTTATGCCAACTGATGTTGAAGAAAAGAAACCAAATGAATTCTGAGACCCCAGTATAATAACTTTAAAAGATACTCAAGTAATAGTGTGTGCGTCAGCACAACCAAGAAGTAGTTATACAAGAAGCTGGGGAAAAGTAGTGCTACTCATTGTGTTTAGAGTTGCAGTATTAAGCTTTCTTCTTTGACATCTGAAATTGTATTTTTCTCCTCCAGGTATAGAAGTTTAAAGCATTTTAATTATGACATCTGCCAAAGTTGCTTCTTTTCTGGTCGAGTTGCAAAAGGTCATAAGATGCACTACCCAATGGTAGAATACTGTACACCAGTAAGTAACCCACTTGTGCTTTAACGGTGATTTCTGGGAGGAGGCATGTTTATAATATGTTTTGGGTAAATTAATGGAGGTTTGATATACACAACTTTTGTGATTAGATTATCCTGTCTGCACTTGGTCTTTCAATCCCAGTGTTGTACAATGCATGATGAGAAATAATAGCAGTTGGAATAAGTAATAATAGTTGAAATAAGTAGGGACTGTATACTATTCAGTCTTGATGTGCTGCTATATCAAAACAGTAGTACAATAACAAGCTCCATGTTTAATGTAAAATAATTAATTTTAATGTGTTCTACATTAATTCTAGGATGCTTTCAAAATATACCTAGTGTGGATGATAAAAATGAATTTACAACATATTATATAGGATTTTTGAAAAAAATATTACCTAACTAATGCTATTTTTAAAACTCATACTGCTGTAATTGCATTATAAGTTATCATTTACAGAAGTGAACTCTTTGAGAATTAGTTAACACGCAGTGATTTTGGCACATGGTTTTGTGTATGATAGTTTTATGATAATAGTTACTTTTTGTTAAAAAACCAGTCTTGATGTTAGAAGTATTTTAGGTCATATGTACAGGTCAAGGAGTCAAGAAGAAAAAACTTCTTAGCAGTCAGAATAGTGTGATGCTGGAGTAGGTTACTTGTGGAAATTGAGACTGCTTATCCAGATGTTTTAATGAGGAAAATGTATCTTTCTCACACTGTCAACTGGCTGTGATCAACATTCACCTTTTCCACATTATGAGAAATGCCGTGGGTACATGGTTTGTCTGCTATTGTGGACCTGCCTTATACTGAATCAGATCACTGATCCATCAAAGTCAGTATTGTCTAGTCAGACCGGCAGTTACTCTCCAGGGTTTCAGGCTGAGGTCTTTCACATCCCTACTGCCAGATCCATTTTAACTGAAGATACTGGGGACCTTCTGCATGCCAAGCAGATGCTCTGCTATTGAGCCACAGCCTCTCCAATATCATTTAGAAATGCAGGTCTGAAAGAAAATAATATCTTGTTTAATCCCTGTTGAAGGTTCTTCTTCTGAGGTGTATGCTGTCATTTAGTTCCCCAATTATCTCTTAAAATTACAGGATTTGACTTAAAAAAAAAACTTTCTAACAAATTAAGTCCAAAGAATTTTAAGGGTCTTCTTAAAGGTCAAATTCTGTGTCAGGAAATTTTTTTCCAGATCAGCATGCTGCGAGATTTTAATCACATTCAGTGGTGTATGATTTTGGTTCTGGGGATAATGAACATAAGAGAGCATAAGAGAAGCCATGTTGGATCAGGCCAATGGCCCGTCCAGTCCAAAACCCAGGTGCCATCAGGAGGTCCACCAGCGGGGCCAGACAAGTAGGAGAGAAAAACTGTGTGTTGTAGAATATGTTAATGTGTGGAAGCTCCTACTAGTGGCTGGTCTAACTGATTCTAAGTACTATAGAGGTCTGTGCTTTCTTGTGTTTGACTTGAAAGGTTCTTTATATGTTAGGGTTCTTCTATTGGATACATACTCAATTTGCCTAAAAGTAAAAATCAGTGCCCTGAGGTTTTAATCAAGGTTTTCAAAGTTTTCTTTTCGTCTTCATTCTGCCTGTGCTAAGATCATGACTGTGTTATATTGTTGTGCATATCCAAGAGAGGGTATAATTCAGACAAGTCTGAACAACTGTTCTCAGAACCTGAAAGAGAAAATTGTTAATCTTCATAGTTATAAAGTGCATTAGCACTTTCCTCTGATCTGTAATTGGAGGCAGTTGGATCATAATAGATTGACTATTGTTTCTACTTGCCTCTTCCTGGCAAAGTCCCAAATTCTTCATTAAAATTAATGTCATATATAAAATGATATCCATTTTTGTAAAAGTGACCTTTCTACTGATAAAGACCATTGAAAAACTGCAAATCCTAATAACCAGTGTATTGAATCCTCCGGTGTATATAATTCTGTTTTGGTCATGGACTCCCCTGAACATTCCAACATGCTCCGAAATCAGTTTGCTCCCTGATCTGTCATTCAGAGGGTCTCCCTATCCACTGGCTGCTTTGCCCTGAGTCCTGCCTCCAACATTCTAAACAGTTTGCTGTTCCTCTCCCCCCCACAGCCAGTCAGAACACAGAAGTTATTTGCATGTGTGGCCTGACTGGCCTTTGTCTCGGAACACAGAGGTTGTTTGCATATGCAGCCTCACTGGCCTTTGCCTCTAACATTCTAAACAGTTTGCTGTTGCTGTTCTGAGTTAAAATACATTTCCCCTTAGTGCCTGTTGGGGAAAACCATTGTTGCCAATCTCCAGGTGAGGACTGATGATCACTCAGAATTACAACTGCTTTCCAGATGGCAGAGATCAGTTCCCTGGAGAAAATGGTGGACTCTGTGTCCTTATATCCTGCTGAGATCCCTCCCATGACAGCCAATGTGACGTGGCAGTCAGGGCTTCAGAGCACGGTGGAGGCTGCAGGTGGGGGGGGAGATGGAAAGCTGAAGAGTGAGGGGGAAATAAAGGCAGGCTGATGACTGGCTGGGAAGGAGATAGGGTTGCCAACTCCAGGTTGGGAAATTTCTGGAGATTTGATGGGTAGAGCCTGGAAAAGGTGAGGTTGAGGAGGGGCGGGACCTCAGACAGGTACAATGCCATAGACTCCACCCTCCAAACCAGCCATTCCCTCCTGGGGAACCATTGTTGCCAATCTCCAGGTGAGGGCTGGAGATCGTTCAGAATTATAACTGTTCTTCAGGTAGCAGAGATCAGTTCCTCTGGAGAAAATGGTGGACTCTTTGTCATTATACCCTGCTGAGGTCACCACAGCAAATTGACACCGAGTGCCCAGGACTGGGGCACCTGCCCAGAGCCTCTTTCTAGAGCTCTTTGTATTTATTTCCACAACGGGCCTTATTCCTAGTTTATTATAAAATTCAAAGGGGAGAAGAGTCTTCTAACTGTTAAACTTTCTTCTTAAAATATGTGAATGGCCAGCTCTTTTTGTATAAACCCATATACCTGCTTAGGTTCTCAGATCAATTTCTTCTATATATTCCCAGGACTGGCCCATCCCTTAAATTAATTTAGGTGATTATCTTGTGTGCCACAACTGGAGGGGCGTCAAAACCAGCCCTTTTGGCACCCTGTCTGCTTGTGGTGACAGAGTCTGCTGCAGGAAGCAGCAGCCCTGGACAGTGTCCTGGCCCCAGTTAAGTGCCCTGTGGTGAGCTTGATCCTTCCTCCCTTCCCCCTCCATCAGAGCCCCCTCTTCCCTCCCCCATCAGAGCCATAGATGGGCTATGGGGCAAGGCTGTTTTTGCTTCCTGTACACCCCTGCTGGGAGCAATGGCAGTGCAGCAAGCCGCAGCCCCAGTGAGGGCAGCATGAGTGTGAGTGACTTCTCCATAGTGTGGGATGAGGGGATGGACAGTGGTTTCCCTGCAGTACAGCGGGGGGAGGTGGGCAGGGAGCAGTTTCTCTGAGGTGCAGGGGGAGGCACTGAAGGGTGGCAATACACCTAGAACACCAAAAATCATTGGTCTGGCCCTGCATGTGCCCTCTGTCCAACAGGCACAACCCTTTTCTGCCATGCTGTCTGGAACAGGATGAAGAGGACTGTCTTTTTGAAGGCAATGCCCCACAGTTCTTTTCAGAGAGAATTCCCTTTTCAGACATAATACAGATTTAAAATTTTCTGGATTGAAAGGCATTGAGGCTATATTTTATTTTCTATGTAACCTGTTTTTTTCAAAGGATGTGTTTTAAGTAATTGGTTTGTTAGCTGCCTCTAATATTCTGAGAGATGGAATATAATTTTTTACTTTAAATGAATGTATTTATTCTGTTGTTTATTATATACTTATTTAAAATAAATCCTGCCTGTCAACTAGAAGGTTCCATGAGTGGTTAAAAAAACAGACTGAAATAGAAAATACTCTGAAACTGAGGAAGCAAATCATAATACAGCAGCACCAAAAGCATAAACAATAGAAGCAAGAAATCATTCAAGGACAGCACTATTTACAAAAAAGCAAAAAGTGCATGAATATGTGTACAAATAATAAAATACAGGGCCAGCACTTAAACATATACATATATGCATATACGCACGCATGCGCACACACACACACACACAATAAAGAGCAAATCTGATCTGTCATGACCCTACAAACCCCTATTGTCTCAAGAGTTGAAGTACATTCCTTGTAAGTGAGGCTTGCGTGCAACTTATATTGGTGATCTACATGCCATACATAGAATTATGAGTCAGAACAGGCTTGGGAAAGTTAATCTTCACATTCTGAACACACGTTGGCCAATTATCCCAAGCAGGCCCGTAGCTACAGTGAGGCATCTTAGGGCCTGGTCCCCTGACTTACTGCCAAGGGCCCCTGACTTCCCATCCATCCCAGCCCCCCGTCTTCCAATTTTTTATTTATTTGTGGTGCTCCCTTAGGGATGTGTGCAGAGTGCCCCCTGACTTATTTAAAGGCCCCCTGAATTAAAAAATCCTGGCTACGGGCCTGATCCCAAGACACACTGGACCCTTTTCACAAACTACTGGATTTCCCTTGCCTCTCATTTAAACATAATAAATTGAGAATGAAGTATAATAGATCTGCAAGATACAACAAGATAATAGTATTAACATCTGCCATGTTTATGAACATGCTATTCAGATTATATGAGCACATTCAAAATATTGACTGGACAGCTCCACATGTGTTTCTGGACTTGATACTGAAACAAGCTTGTACATCTGCTTTAAATTATCAAAACAGTTTGAGAATAAGGGGGAAGTAGTGATAGGAAGTCAAATGTTTGGATGTCTGTCTCATGACTGCATGATGAAAAACTCTGACACACTATAAAATTGATTTGATTGCAATACTGCTTTCAGACAACTTCAGGAGAAGATGTTCGTGATTTTGCCAAGGTATTGAAAAACAAATTCCGAACAAAAAGATACTTTGCAAAGCATCCACGAATGGGCTACCTGCCGGTACAAACAGTGTTGGAGGGAGACAACATGGAAACGTGAGTACAACAAATAAATCGTATGTCATTTGACAAGCTCCTTGAGCCTTCCCGGTTGGCACCTGATCCCTTTACCTCTGAACTCCATAACACCTCTTTAGTTTATTACATTTTTGTTTCTTTTGGTTAAAAAGAAAACACAAGCTGGGGTTCCAATTGCCATTCTTCATGTCTTTCCTCACCTGCTAATTCTCCAATAATTTAAGGTTCGATTAGCAGAGGAATAATTCCAGCTGTTTTATTAATTGCCTTGAAAGACTTTACAATGGATGGGTATAATCTGAAAACTAGTTAACCTGAAAACTTAATTGTGTGACACCTTCTCTTGTTATGGAGAATCCTTTTTCTGCCCCTACTTTAGTTTGATTTGGATTTAAATTTATACTAACTTTCCTCTTCATATTCCTTCCTATATAACAACCTACAAAAAGATTTCTTTAAAAGCTGGCTGAGATTTTCAGTTTCTTCTAGTCAATAGTAACTGTACTATATTTCTGCTGGTGATTGCATTACAGCTTGTTTCTTCTATCTTTTTGTTCACTTTATTATTTTGGCTGCTTCCCATTTACATTCATGTTGGTCTATTGAATTTTCTGGTTTTTGGGTTTCTTTTTAACTTTCTGTAATTATTTCGCTGCTCGATTGTTTCTGCCTCTCTCTTCACCTCCTCATTTTTTGTCTTGCAGTCCTGTTACTCTGATCAACTTCTGGCCAGTAGATTCTGCGTGAGTACTTTTGCTGAAGTGTGCCACTATTGCTGCTGCTGCTGCAGTCCCTCACATTTCTGTTTTTTTGTTTTGAGTTTCTGGGTTTTTTTTAAGCATATGTTCATTTCCCTCCTCTTTTTTTCCCTAGTTTAATTTTCTGAAAAGAAAACAAAATTTATTCCAAATACAATTTTCTCTCTCTAGTGTCCTATGGAAGTTAACCTGTTCTTGGAGGGTATACTCCAGTTGATTTAAGGACATGTGGTTGAACAATCATCCTGCTACATAAAGAAGTGCAGAATTCAAATGCTTGAATTTCTGGCAAAAAAAAATAAGCAGCTTTGGTTGGAGAAAAACATCTACAATTTCTTTCTGGATTCTCTATTTCCTTATCTCTGTGTGCTGATTAATTGCAATTAGATTGGTGTGCTGTTTATTTGTATGTATAGATTTCTTCCTTCAGTTGGAGGATGGAATGAGGGTTACAGCAGAACATCCCTGCCTCAACCTTCTCCCTGTAACCCCTGCCTCCACAAAGTGCAGCTCCAGGTTTATAGGGACCCCTGAGGAATGACATGGGGAGAGGTCTATAGCAGGGAGGGCAATCAGTGGAAACTGATGCTATCATTATAACTTTAAGGTTAGTCTTACTTATTTGCTCACACTACTTAAATCACACATCTACCAAATATTAGTGAACAAAGACTAAAATTAGTATGTGAATGCTACTGAAAAGATTCTGAGATGCTTGGTTTCTGCTGTATGTTTGCACTGAATAACTACTAAAGTAAGCATTGCTAAAATTGTAATTCACTGGGTACACATGGTATAGACACTATTGTAAATACTGAAGGCACTCATTCTATGGCACCTAGGATTCAACATGAGGTTGTTTGTTGCATATATTTACATTTTTGTGTTAAATGAATGTCATCAACACTGGGAACCAGGCTGCCATCAAGGAACCAGTTTTATACCAAATGGCCATATCATTTTAAAAATTAACACACAGTAAACACTTGGAAACGATGATATTATGTCATACCATAATGTGATTTGATTTCTTATTTATACAGCAAAACATAAACTATATTAAACATAGTTCCTCTCACAAAACAACAGAGTAACCTGGGAAGACAGTGTCTGTCGTGCTGGTGGCATGCATCCCTTTCAGGTGCTACATGCACAGTGTGCTAGTCTTGTTCACAGTCTTTATCTTTCTGATTCAGTGGCAGGTGAGAGAGAACTGGCTGACCTCCTGGAACCAGCATGCTATAGTGGTTAGAGGGTCAGACTGGGAGGCCCAAGTTCAAATCCACACTGCCATGAAAGGTCTCTGGATGACTTTGGGCCCATTGCCTACCTATCTTGTTGTAAGGATATAATGGAGGTGGGGATAAGCTGCTTTGGGCCACCATTGGGAAGAAGTATGTAAAATAAATAGTAAATACTTAAAAATCTTATTCTGTATGTTGCTTCACCTGTTCTAACCCAGCACCTCTTCTAAGTAAGCTGACTAATGGTATGCTTTTGACATCAGAGCAGATGAACTGAGCATACCATCTCTCTCTCTCTTTTTTTTTTGGCCCCCCAAAGGGGATTTTTTATTGCTTTTTTAATATACAACTAAAACTACAAAAAAAAAAGGGAAGGGGAACAACAACTAAGGAGAAAGAAAAGTATACTCACACTAAACTAAAAACCCAAGAGTAGGAGATCATATCCCAGTTAAAATCTATGTTAGTACTCTACTGTTAGTAAACAATGCATACTGTAAGCTTCTATCTGTCTCTGCTAAAACATTAATTAGTTACTTGTTATGAGAGGATTCCAGAGCATCCCCCGCAGCTTACTTCATAAAGGCAACTTTCAGAGTCCTTCTGCCTTTACTTAGGCTTTCTATCTCTAAAAACATAAGTTGGTTTGTGGGCAGCAGCGCCTTCTTCCGCAGCCAGGTCTTCGTCCATCTCCAGGGGTGTGGAGCCACTTGAGCCAGTTTCACCATCTTCTTTGGTTCCCAGGTGGCGTTTCAAAAACTCTTTGGCTTTGTACACAGAGTCAATCTTCTCTCTTTTTTCGTGAGGTTTAAAGATGACCCCTTCTGGTACTGCCCATTTATATGCGATTTGATTAGTTTGAAGGAAAAGGATTAAGTCCTTGTAGCTCTTTCTTTTTTGGCAAATTTCAAATGGAGTTTAGAGTTTTGATAGTTGTATTCCCCAATTTCAGTGCAGTTGCTGATGTTGCTTTTAAAATTGCACCCCTAGTTTGTCTTCTTGAGAATCTGACTGATATCTCTCCAGGCAGGCTATTTTTTTTTTGTGTAGTTAGAATTCACCCTGTACGCTGCTTCCATATCACGCATAATTTCTTCCGCTTTCAAGCCTGTTACTGGTGCGATAAGGTCACTAAGTAGCTTCTTCAAATCCTCATTCAGTGATTCAGGAACTCCCTGAAATCTGAGGATCATATTTGCTTTTTCCATTTGTAGAATCAATAGTCTATTTTCCTGATGATTCTGCTTATTCATTAATTCATCCATCCTTTTCTTCAAAGTCTTGTTCTCAGCATGCATCTCTTTCACTACTTCCACCGTTTGCTCCGTCTTTTTAACCGTTTCTGCCAACTGGAGTTGTTGTGCTGCAAAATTTTGATTGAGTGCGGTTAACTGCTGGTTAATGCCAGTGAGTTGTTCCATCATGGGCTTGAGTGTATCCGCTAGGAGCCTCATGACATCCACTCCCTCTTCTTCCGGCCTTGGACTTTAGCTGCCCGTAAGTTTCGGTTTTGCTCCTTTCCTCCCTGTGCCCGCCATCTTTGCAAATTGTTTACAAAAGCCAACCGCTATTTTACAACCTCTGAAAACTGCTTTCGATCTAAGTCTGCTCTGGTAAGTCTCTCAAACCAAGTCAATCGTTTGGTTTTTCCCTTCCCCCCTCTTTTCCGCTTATCTGTCGTGCTCGCGGGAGGCGTCCCTCCTCTCTCAGCTTGCTGGTATGGGGGAGGGGGATAAGGCATCATCCGGTTATTTCAAAGTTCGCTTACATCAAATTCACGTTCATTGTCGGCCACTTTCAACCTTGCTTATATTTTCGTCAATCGCTCAATCTCCAGCACTTGTTTCGGTCAACCCAGCTAGTGCCATGCAGCCACACAGCGGTAGGACCATCAGGGTGGAGGGGTGCCTCAATTCTCTGGCATTGCGCCATTGAAGAGGCTACCCCTCAAAAGCCCTATGGCTTGGAACCCTACCCTAGGGTTCCATGGGGAAACCGCATTGGAAGCTTCCCTCCACACCGCTGGTGTGCGAATCGCTCCCCCAAGCATTGGGGAGAACAACTGCCATCGCTGCACCAAAAACCGGAAGTCTCGAGTATACCATCTCTGAACACACAAAAGCATTATGCAAAGAAAATTATGTGTGTGTATATAAATAAGATACAAAGATCTCTCTCTCTCTCTCTCTCTCTCTCTCTCTCTCTCTCACACACACACACACACACACACACACACACACTTTGACATACCCATCAACAGAAAGTTCTGTGTTGCAGGTTAATTTGTTTGTATATCTCCAACATCTAGTAGGAAATAAAGGACATGTTAAGAATTCTCTGTGGAATTCATTTGACCAGAGAGACAGCCATTTCACATTGCAGTGTACATTGTTCCTATTCTTAACCAAAAAATAAAATTTACCTTCTAATGGTGCTTGTTACAGCAGAAGCAAATGCACATTCAAAATTTAGCTTGGACTTGCTTTCACCCCGTAATGTGTGAGACAGTTAAATGTTGTTTTTTATCTGCATGAGCCCTTGAAGAGCTGAGGCTGGTTTTGGCTTTATGAAAGATATTTCTGTGGTATGCATGTCTGATTTATATATTGTGGAATGAAAGCAAATACATGATAACTTTTGAACATAACACTGCCTTTTGTTGGAAAGTAAAGCCATTCTTATTGGTTTAAATTAGGATGAGTCAAAGAATATAGAGGAGTTTACTTTTTGATTGTGAAAAGCAAAGGCAAGAAAATACTAGATATACATGTGAGATCATTATAAAAGATCTCATTGTAATTAGGCAAAGTTAAAACATGTTCTTCTTGATAGTTGCCTTGCATCATATAAATAGGCTCTGTACCTGGGCAGAGCCTCAGTTCAGGTTATTCCAGAGGAAGGCTTTTAAGTACAAAATCTCTTTGAAACTGAACCATCATGCATGTCCAAGAGGAGGACATTTTGCTTCCCTCTATGTTCTCTTTCAACTACAGCCTGCTACCCAGCAATCCATTTCAGTGCTATTGTCTTCTTGCATACCCAGAATATGGATACTTTGTTCTTCATGAAGAATGAGTATGACAGTGTGAGTTGTACAAAACCTTGGATTTGTCTCCAGGCCCATCTGTGGTTAAAACCACTCATTTTTGGAAGATGTTCAGATATGTAAAGAGAAGCTCATTCAGATGGCCACATCAATTTGGTTTGAGATCAGGTAGTAATCCCAAATTTTCCAACTCATAGATTTACAGTGCAGAGTTAAGTAGAGCTACACCCTTCTAAGTCCATTTAGGATATTGTGCTTAGAATGGCGAAAGTCTGCTTAGATTGCACTGTTAGAGGATCATAGGCCTGCGGTTCTTCCATGTTGTGGACATAGTTTCAAGTAGCCAAGGACTTGTTGGCGAAGCTTGCCATTAATCCCACTGATGTCTCAATGCACTGAGAACCTCTATAAAGTTTGCAGGAAGGATGCAAGTTCTCATTCTGCACCCAGCTCTGTCAGGGCACAGCAGTCTCCAGCTGACAAAGAATATTGGAAATCAGATGCCATTGCAAATTTCAAATTTTATTCGTCAGTAGTGCTTTCTCTTGCATAACCAGCTAGTTATCCTGTATGATGAATACAAGAAAGACTTCTACCAGGGTCTCTTATGACAGAATTGGAAGTGTTTCTGCCTGTTCATCTCTGCTTAGGGATGAGTTTCCTCACCATTTATGCTGCAAGACCACAGGCACTTTCATACATGCTAAGTAATGCAGTTTCAATCCACTTCAGCAACCATTTGCAAGTAGATTTTGCCATTTCATACAGTAAAATCCAGTTGCAAAGTACATTGAAAGTGGACACATTAATTTGTGTGTGTGAAAGTGCCCCACGCCTTGAAGGCTAGTCTCTCTTCATTCAACTCATAGTGAAGATTATCTTCAAACACCTCATTTGGCTTTGCCTACCTATCTCCTCCTCAGCCTTGTTTTGGAACCTTCAGGTTATGCTTTCTGAAGTAATGAAAAAGCCCTTGGAAGTTTTGGCCACCTTTGTCAGCTATTTATGAAGGCAGCTTTCTTAGTGGCCATATAGGATTTCCAGTGAATTGTGCACTCTGCATTCTGATCCACCTTACTTGCAGATGCACAGGAAAAAGGCCATGCTCCTGCACCAAACCTCTCATTTCTGCCAAACGGAGAATTATGTACACCCTTCTGAGCTTCCTGTTAGCGGGGTGATATAAAAATATACTAAATAGATAAATAACACTGGAAAACAAATGGGTATAGGCCAAGAACCTGGAAAAGCAAAACCTGATAGTGGGCTAAAACTGGAAAGCTGGAATTTATGGTGTACTGGGGCTGACAAAATATACCACTATAGAATACACAGGAGCACTGGCCTAGTTTTCAATTATGTCCTTACTGTTCTCCAGAACTACTTTGTGCTGCTCATTTATTTGTATAACATGGCTGTTCCTGTAATCGTGACAAACCCAGAGGATATGACTATGTTGCCTCATCTGTGGCTAGTTAAACAAGATGGCCAGTATTAAGCTTTTCATGGGGCACTGAGAAGGCCCCTTCCTGACTACAGGGAGACCTCTAAGCCAGAGAGGGTTCTGATTCATAGTCTGATTTCCTTGTTTGTTTATATTCAGTTTCAGTTTCCCTTAAACACTGTTAAGCATCACTGATTACATTGTCTTATTATTTAAACCCATATGACAATACCACCTTGACCCAACTGCTCTTGTGGACAGTGGATCTTCAATATGCATGTAAAGTTTGCTAAAAAAAAAACCCTTCCCCATGATCCTATTTGACTTTAATGAAGAGGGCAGCAATGCACTGTCATGGAACTGTCTCAGCCATTAATATGAATGGGAATTATTCAAAGCACACAGAATTTTGGATTAGAGTTTATAACTGTACAATCCAAAGTTTTACTCACAAAACTTACTGAATTTGCAAGAAAATTGCAGCCAACTTTTACACATACAAAAAGGATTGTGAAGTCCATTATATTTTGTTACATGTCAAACAAAAAAAACAAGGCATCACCATTTTTTTAAAATGAAGTATCTGTGAGGCAGTGCAGCTTCTGAAGTGCTGCTATTAAAACACTGCTATGCACTCTTTTTAAAAGTGTTCTCATATACATTATGAAGTCTTAGGATAGAATTTTCAGTGCTATTTCCCATTACAGTTATAGGGACCTCTGTACTGATTTTTTCAATGAAACATGTTATAAACTTTGATGCGTTCTGAAAGCACTGTGGTAGATGTAGGTTCCAAGTTTTGACAAAGGAAAACAGAAGAGTGATAATTGCTCTGTTTCTCCTAGAAAAAAATTAATTGTTCTTTGGAGAGACACACTATCTAGATTTTATACATTAGTTAGCACTTTTGTATAAAAATGAGAATTCATTTTGTCAAAGCCTGTTATGAAGAGAAGCATTAAAATCTTCCTAACTGAACAGTTGTCCACCTGAAAACCTACTTCCGGCCCATTGTAAGTTAAAATGATGTGAATGCTTTACCAAGGGTTGGTTACATTTTGGATTAAGATTAAAAACCAAGCTGCTTCCACAAAGCAATGATTTTCCATGTTCCTGTCATTGCTACTGTGAATGCAAAGGCATTTACAGTGGCAACAGAGTGTCCACTGGTAGTTTCCCCTTGCCTCACCTTAATTTGCCCAGTTTGACCTGAGCTCATCAGGGCTTGGGACATTAGCAGGATTGGCAATGGTCGATACTTGAATGGGAGACCACCAAGGAAGACTGAAGTTGTTGCAGAGAAAAAAGCAATGGCAAACCAACTCTGCTCATCTTATGCCTGAAATGCCTCATTGAAGGAGTAGCCATGAGTTGATTGCAACTTGATGCTATGTTCTTCTCCTTCAGCCCTTCAACATGGCTGTTATCTCATTTATTACTGCCCAGGCCTTTCCAGGCTTTTTTAAAAAGGCAGTTACTACATCATCATACCATGATTATTTGACCACACTGTAGTGCAACCTATATTCTGAATTGGTAGGGTTTTTTTGTTGGTTTTTTTAAAAAAGTTACTCCCCAGCAATTATTGTTGCAAACTCACAGCATTTCATTCTAAAATGATAGCTCACAAACCAGAGCAGCAAGTCGGTAGATTGTGGTAATAGACTGTTACAACCTCACAATGGCATGGCAATCTCAATCAATCAATTTATTAATACGGTCATTGACCAAATACATAAAAGAATGGAAAAGACATCAGCCGATAAAACATTAAAATGCATACAGATGCGATCCAAAATATCAAACATAAAAGTGTTAGGGGTAAGAATAGCAATCTAACAATTGTTGTTTTTTTAGAACTGCCCCCCCCCTCAGTGCTAAAGGAGAGGAAATGGTGACTATGGGGACTGAGAAAAGGAAAATGGCGCCAATGTGGGTGGGACCTGCAAAAATATGACCTTCCTATCCATGCTGTATGTAAAGCCACATCCATGCTATATGTAAAGCCACAAAAAAGATTGTATCAAAGTAGGTTTGGGCAATATTGCACCAAAGCAGGGGAAACCCAGAAAGTGAATTATTAGGGTATGATGTCATGTGAATGCTCTAAAAAACCATGCTCCTGATCAAAAGTTGTGTGGAAACTACCCAATCCTGAGGATAAGTTCATTCATCAAAATCATAGGAATGGAAGATAGAGCTTAACAGTAGCGCTGCTAAAAACCAAGGGAAAATATTCCCCTCCAGATTAAACAGACAAACTAGAAAGGAACAGGGATATATCCCCAACTGACTCAAGAATTTAAACAGTAGTGTACCTGGTCTTCCCGTTTTCTTTTTAAATAGAAAAAGTGGATAAAGTGCATGTCTGTTCATATTAGAGTAATGATTGAGTAAAGTCAATATACCCCTAACAACTTAGATGTGTGTTGAGGGAAGCAAATTGCTTACTGATGCATTCAGGTGCTTACACAAAGTCTTGCATTGTCCTTCAAGCATATTGGCCACTAATTCATACAGTGTGATCAACATTTTGGTCCATGGACTTTTAGCCTCACACACAGAATAGGATGTTGATCTAAAAGCATCCTTGTGAGTTCTCTATGCTTCAGGTATCTAAGATTTTTTCTTAATAAAGTGTGATAAAAGCTCTGTTCATCTGTTACAGTGAATGCATGTACATCCTGCATCTATGTACATATGTTTGTAAGAAAGAACCAACACATGTTCACTACAAAGGAAACAGTACCTGGCTAAATGTGGGGTTTATATCACATGTTCAGCTGTACATATGTTGAATCTGACATGAGAATTACTCAACACACATATAAAGAAAAATCAAGTGTACGCTGCACATGGATTGTACTTGTGTTCATTGTAACATGAACTGGGCTACTGTAAAGAGGAACTGTGCTTAATACGTACGACAAGTAATAGTAAAACAAGCTCTGACCATAATACAATGACTGAAGCAGTATAAATGAAGCATACAAGTGATGTGGCTGTAATGAAAGCTTGTCTATAAGAAAACACTTCGACAAGAAAGTATTCACAGATCAGTTTTGGTCTTTATTTTTATGTGTACTGAAGAATCCTAAATCTATCAGAAATGTCCTCTTTGATCCCAGCTGGCTTTTGTCCATTTCCACAAAATATTTTCTTACAGGTAGCTTGAGGAAGCAGACAAACCACTTGGGTTTCAACTATCATTTACTGTTTCCTAGACTCAATAAGACATACTGGTGTGAGGCTAATAATGCCATCATGTGTTTTCCCTTTCTAAGACAATATTACTTGTGTGATTAATCAGTGTTTTCTGCCTTATAGGCCTGCCTCGTCCCCTCAGCTATCACATGACGATACTCATTCACGCATTGAACATTATGCTAGCAGGTATGAGACCAGCTGGATGGTTAGGCTGATCTTCCTTGAAATAAGTTTAAAACGGAGGGAAATCATCATCATCATCACCATCACACGAGCTTTAAGAAATGGACCAGGTTCATTTAAATCTCCTAGGACAGACAGTATACATATCTCCTGCTTCCTACTAATAAGCTTAACAACTAACTTGCTTGCAGAATGGCCTAATTAAGTTTAGAATGCACATACAACTGATTTAAATAGAAAATGATGATGCATGCTCTTGGTTTAAAACTAACATTCAGGTTCCATATAAAACTTCATTATATATCCTTCTTTTCAGAGGTGTGCTTTAGTAGAATCCCGAAATGATCATATTCCACATGACAGTAGTACCATCCAAAATCTTTAATTCTCTGTATGCAAGCAATTAGTGATACAGTTTCTGAAGATTGTGGGGGGGAAATCTTTATCTACTGTGTACAGTAATCATACCACACTACTATAGTTCATATTTTTTAAAAAAAATATCAACAGTACAGTATTAGCTAAATTGCAATTTGAGCTGTTTGTTCCTGCAGATGAAGGAAACTTAACTGAGTTGGTCTACCTGAAAGAAATCTATTTAAATTCATACTCTAGTAGAAAAGGTTGTACTGATGTTTTCTATATACCATGGAGAGGCATATGTGTTTTCTCAGCTCTGATAGCTACATTGCCAGTTCTGGAGCAATCTGTTCAAAACTCCAGATCTGATAGACCTTTATTTACCAGGGAATCTGCCAAAGAATCTGGGTAATCCTAGGACAAGGATAGAAAGCAGAGATAATTTCCCAAGGCCAACATGAGGACAGAAGGAGGACTATGTGTATTTTACAAATAAACTGTGTGTAAACCTGGGATGAATGGATTCTGATATTAAGATTATTTCCACTGGAATAATCTACATGCCTTTCTTGTATATCCAGACCAGATAGATGCAGAGAATGGGGCCAGGTACAATTTTTCTACAAACCCAGGCAACCCCACAGGTTTGCAGAAGAATGTGAAAACAAAAATGGGGGACTTAAATCACTCCCAAAGAAGGTAACGTTGTCTGTTCATGTGCAGCAGCCAGCTGAGTCTGTGTCCTCGGATGCAGCTGGGTTGCCAGCTCAGAGTTAGGCACTGCTGTTAAGGACAGCTCCTCCACCACCACCTCTCCTTTGCAGAGCAGCAGGCAGGAAAAGGAGCAGGAGTTGCTAGAGCTGCCACTCCCACACATACTGCCTGACCAAGGCAGAGGCACTGCAGGTGTCAGGGGAGGAGGACAAGAGCCACCCCCCCACTGCCCCTTGAGCTAGGCAGGTGGGCAGGGGAGGAGGAGTAAGATCCCCCCCCACTGCCATATCAGCCAGGCTAGTTGTGGTGATGGCAGTGCAGCTGAGTGGGTTGGTCAACCTGCTAGTGGGAGAAGGATGGGCAGCTATGGGGCATATGGGGGAAAGCAGGAGAGAGCTGGAGTTAGTGGGGCAACCTCATTTGCAAGGCATGTGGCATCTCTTAGGGAGATAAGTGGATTGCCCAGCAAGGGGTGGGGGAAACAAAAGGATGCCCCCCCTATGAGTCTCATAGTTCCCTACGTGGCTTTATTTGAGATTTAATTTACTAGACTGCTATTAAGAAGCAGTTAGTCTTTCATGTAGTTACAGACCAACTTAAGCAGTAGTCACATGAAAGGTCATGGTTATTTATTTTTTGATTTCTTATGCTAATGTTAGTGTCATGATAATATCATTTCTTTTTGCATATTTCAGTAGTGCTTTTAATAGGAAGGTATCTAACGAGATTTAAGGTGTCTGTCTTTTTCACAGGCTAGCAGAAATGGAGAACACAAATGGAACATACCTGAATGATAGCATTTCTCCTAATGAGAGCATGTAAGTGTATTATATATGCTAAACTTAACTGTATATATAAGCTTTCAAGTTTCAGTATTAAGTTCTTACCTAGCAATGGCCAGAACTGATATAACAGAGATGATTGCCAAACAGTAATGTTAAAATATCATTAAGATCATATTTTTCAGTATTTATTTCAGAGTTGCCACCACAGGCAACAGCATATTAAGTGGCATTGGGTTGGGTATTTTTCTTAACTAGGTTTGGGCACCAGAAAATGAAAATAGTAAGCAAACCAGACACACTGCTGCTTATACAGCATTAAGAAATCCTCCCTAAGTCACAGTGATGACTGGCAAAAGGTAGAAAATGTTGTGCACAGAAATGTGCATGTGATCTTAGGGGGAAAGATGCCCCTGATGGTTGCATCATCTGCTGAACCACTCATGTTTAACAACCCTTCCTGCTCCTTTTGCATTGTGCTTGTAAGAAACGGACACAAAAATGCCACTATTACAGTCATCTTCAGAAATTACAGATTAAATATTCATTTAATTAAGATATTTATATTCCACTGCTCAAGGGGGCTCAAGGTGGTTTACATATCTATACTAACACCATAAAAATTAAAAAAGAATAGAACTACACAAAAAATCATCAGCTGCATTCCAGACCAAATATGTTAAAAGAATAGCAGTACTTTGGTTTGGATTTTTTAATATCCAATGTCTGTTGACACACATTAGCAAGCATATGAACTGTGATACAACTTGGGTGTTACTTTGGCAGTGAAACTTTTTAATAATGCAAGTCAGCTGTTCTGACATAGACATAGGCTGTGAATCTAAAATCTAAGTAAAGGTAAAGGTTTCCCTTCAGCGGACAGCGGAAGACAGGAGGGCCTGGTGTAATCTGGTCCATGGGGTCGCAAAGAGTCGGACTCGACTGTGCGACTGAACAACAACAACAACAAAGGTTTCCCTTGCTCAAAAGCTACTTGAATCCAACTCTAGGGGGTGGTGTTCATCTCCGTTTCCAAGCTGAAGAGCCAGCATTGTCTGAAGATGTTTCCATAGTCATTTGGCTGGCACGACTAAATGCCGAGGCACACGGAATGCTGTTACCTTCCAACCCAAGTAGTACCTGTTTATCAACTTGCAATTTCTTGCTTTCAAATTGCTAGATTGGCAGGAGCTGGGGCCAGAGATTAGGTCCATCACATCTAATTTTTCTTGAGAAGCAGCATTTCAAAAATATAAAGTAGACGTGGGGGACCAAAAGGACTTGTGGAAAGATTTGCCTCCTGCATTATTGTCTCTACCCCTTCCCTGAAAGCCCCCAGAGCTTCTTCCCTTTTCCTGCTTCTTTCTCTCTTCCCACGCAACAGCCAATTTATCTTTATCTGCCCTCCTTGTTTTCTGCTTTCCCTCCCCACCACAGCCTCTGCCTGGGAAAACAGTGACTCAGTTGTGTGGTGCCAACCGCTGGGCCAGGCCCACTTGCATGGTAAGGGAACCTGCAAGGACTTGCAGGGGGGCACCTCACTTTTCCCTGTATTCCCCTTTGCACTATTTCCTCTTTCCCATCTCATGGCAACCCCCAATCCTCTCCCCTTTCCCTGCCTCATTCTCTCCTTTTCAGCCATGCACCAACCTACCTTTTATCTGCTTCCCATCTTCAGCTATATTTATTATTTACTTAATTTGTACCCTGTCTTTCTCCTCAGTGGGGCTCAAAGCCTCTTACATCATACCTGTGAGGTACGTTAGGCTGAGAGTATGTGGCTGGCACAACATCACCTAGTGAGCTTCCATGGTAGACTGGTGATTTGAATCTGGGTCACCCAGATGCTAATCTGAAGCTCTAACAGCTACACAACACTGGATTTCATAAATAACGGCTGCTGTTGAACAACAGCAAGCAGCCAGGCCTATGTGAGTCATGCAAGTTGGGTGATATCAAGCCACTAAATGGTTGCTGCCAAGCCTAACATCAGTGAGTCCTGCCCCAAAGGTCAAAACAAACCCCAAAAGGGCCCTACTTCCTGACTTTTGTTGGCAGAAATCAAGAATGTTCAGTTTGTATAGCAACTGCCACTGAGGGCTTCTGTTTTTTTTTAAAGCTACAGGCATTCCTTTTATTATTTGAGGGGGGGGGTTAACCCCCAAAGGATTTTTCCAGATTTTTCTGCAAACCTGGGATGTTTTTCAGGTTTGTAGAAAGATCTGCATTGTCCATTCATATCTCCAATCACTGGATTTAAGTATCCTCAGATTTGGCCAGTTTTGCTCTTAGAATAGATGGTGATGATGATGATGATGATGATGTCAGCTATTTAATTTTCAGTGCAATTTATACATCAAAAAGAAATTGAAAATAAGCACCTACAAATTTTAAGGAAACGAATTGCTTTTTGCCACAGGCAGCCAATTCATGCACAATCTGTGTAATACCTTTTATTAGGACCAACGAAAATGACACAAAAAAGTTAGTCCTAGTAAAAAGTATTATCTGGTCTGTTTTTGTTTTGGATTGTGCTTTTGGATCAGCATGTCTGAAAATTTTTGTCTGTTCATGCCATGTTGCAAATGCAAACACTCATGGAGCTGAATTAAATCCCTGCTAACAAAAAGCAGACAGATTGTGAAACCATGTTGCATCTACAACAAGTAACCATGGCTTAGTGTAATTATTAGTCTGTGGGTGCGTTTAGACAGTGTGCTGGAGCGGTTTAAACTGCTCCGGCACGATGCGTTTTTTTTTTAAACTGGAGAATCGCGATCACACTCACCTCCTCCTTCCGAGCTCCCCACCGTCCTCCTGCAGGTGGGGGGGGGTTCCCCTCTCCTTTGAGCATGCGCACAGGCAGCCCTCTCCCGAACAGGAAGTTTGGCGGTGCACAGAAGAGCGATCTGAACAGGTCCCTTTAAAGTTTAAATGAAGACTCCTTTTTAAAATGGCCTCCCCGAGATCCCGGACTCCTCTAAATGCCTAAACTAGGCACCAGTGAAGCTTTTCTTTTTTTAACTTAAGTGCGGAGCTCCGCTCAAGCTCACACCGCTAAGGAAAAAAAACAAATGGCGGACTGAAACCGGAAGCCGGAGGCAGCTTCCCAGAGGGGAGGGGGGGTTGAAGCACCCGGAAGTGGCTGGATGGAGCGATCAGACAGGGAAAAGTGCGGCTTGAAACGGAGAATCATGGAAAACACCACTTGGGTAAGTGGTGTCAAAATACTCCGTTTCAAAGGGGGTTTGCTCCAGAAAGCGACAGCTGGGGATGGTAGGCAGATGTTGGGTGTGTGAACGCGCAGGTAAAAGCCGTTTCTGAGCCGTGCCGAAAACGGCTCAAACGGCGCGTCTGAACGCACCCTGTGAAACCAGGATTTGGATCACAGGCAATCATTCAGATTTTGATTTGGATTGGCAGATGCTAGTTTTATTGCATTTGCTCGTTCTCCACCTCCCCTGCAAAGACGTATAGCGTGGGTAGGAAAGTTAAGATTTCCCCACTACTGCCCACATGGCAGCCATTTTCCCTGCTCCTGTCCCAGCATAACATTACCCTTACAATGGGTAAGCTTTCTGATAGTTTAATTATCAGTAAACCTGTTATGTTGTTGTAACATTATAATTTGTGTTTTGTTTAAAAAAGAAGTCTCTAGCCCTTTTTGTTGCAGAGCTATACCTTTCCCCTTATACGTGTACAGTAAATTTTTTCAAAAAGTTGGCATGGGGGTGGCATGGGGCAAGGAGCTTGTAGGGAAATTTGCCACATGGAAGTGGCTGCATTGTTTTCGCAGCCACATCCACTTGGAAGCCACCCAAGCCCGTCTGTGTGTGGAAAACAACCTGGCTAATATCCAAGCCTTCATTGTGGTGACAATGGTGTCAGGGAGCAAGCCAGGATTAAGTTGTGTTCACACTTATATGTCATGTGAAACCACAATTAATATCTACAGGCACTGACATGTACCACCTGTTGAATTTTGAAAGCAATGTATACATTTGTATTTTCTAGAGGTAGTTAGTAATTCCTTAGGTAATCATATGACTAGATTCCTGACTGATTAATGTAAGTTGCTATAAACTTCTCCATCTCCCTTCCCTTCTCCTTATGTTTTGCTGTTTGAGATATTCCTGTAGATGTGAAAGCTCAGTGGCTTGTTGTGTAAGTCACGACAGACATGTGTCTGTTTTCTATTTCAACAATTTCAGTCTTTATTAATATACCGTTTTAAAATAGCCAATGTAAAATTTCCTGAAACTTTTAAACAAAAGGTATGCAACATTTTAGTATTATGTGCAGTGCTGCCAGCATTATTAACACAATGAATGAAAAGGGTGGGAGGGAGAAAAAGTATTATTGCCTTTAATCCAAGACAGTTCATTAATTATTTGATGCAACATACAGGCTTTATCCTTCATCATAAAGTTGTGCTGGGAAACACAGTGTGATAGGTTCTAGTGTAGGTGTTAGAAACTTATTACTGCTTCTCCAACCTTCATTTCAAGATACAGGAGTGCTCAAAGTCCCTGTTTATGTCTAAGAACATGAACAAACATGCTTTTAATGACAATATGTCCAAATACAAAACACATGAAAAGTGACTCACTTTACAATTTTTTCTGTTTACTGCTCTTTATATCAAAGATACCCTGGCTTGGATAGCCCAGGCTAGCCTGATCTTGTCAGATCTTGGAAGCTAAGCAGCATCAACCCTGTTCAGTATTTGTTTGGGAGACCACAAAGGAATACCAGGGTCGCTACACAGAAGCAGGCAATTGCAAGCCACCTCTGAATGTCTCTTGCCTTGGAAAACCTACAGGGTTGCCGTATGTCAGCTGCAACTTGATTGGCCAAAATAATAACCCAAGTATAAACTTGTACTCTGCATGTGTATTGTATCAATATATTGAATTCTCAAAGTGGCCTCATCTGTGGATACTGAAATCCAGAGATTGGAACCATGAGCAGACAAGACACATCTTTTACAAACTTGAGAAAAGGCTCAGGTTTGGAGAAATCTTCAAAATAATACATTGGAGTGTCAGCACACACACACCCCCCCCCATAATAGAAGCAGTGCCTGCTCTGTACCTTAAAGACTGCATTGTAGAGGTTGGTAGGAAACTACAACTATTTTACCAGTCATCAAATCTTGGTTTCTCTCAGTAAAATGCAGGGGGAGGAGGCAGGGCCCTTTCCAGGGCTGTTTTGACCTCCCAAACCACCCCTGCTCTCCTCCCTGCCCTAGAGGAATGACTCATTGGAACCAGGACTAGGAGCAACTACCAGGCAACTTCCTATCAGGCAATCTGCACAACTCACCCAGGTACAGTAGTGGCTACAGCATGATACCACATGATTCAGCTGAGCCCAGCAGCCTTTTAATCAATTTGCATAACTTGGGTGGGCCCAGTCGTGGCCACCACAAAACTAATCTGAGGAACTTGCTACCACACGACTTGCAGCTTGGCCAGACTCTTCTGAGAAAGAGGGTGCTGGAGGAGGGAAGAAGAGAAAGCTGAGAGCCAATGTTTATTGGTCAGACTAGGGTCTGGGAGACTCCAGTTCAAAAACCCAGTCTCCCATTGATGCTTGCTGTGTGAATTTGGTTAAGTCACTCTTTCTGCCTGGCCTACCTTACAGGGTTGTTGTGATGATAAAAAGGAGATGAATAATGTAAGCTGCTTTGGGTCCCCATCAGGGAGTAATGCAGGGCATAAATGAAGTAAATAATAAAAAAATGAAGAATTACATGGCAGATAATTAATGGTTGATTGGTGAATAGGAATGAAGCAGGGAAAGAGTAGAGCATATGGAAGCTACCAGGAGGAAAGAAACAGGAAATGGTGTGGGAAAGGGGATATAGGGGACGATGAGGTGCCCCTTACAAATCTGTGCAGATTCCACACTTGTATTTATACCAGTCCAACATGTTTGTGGACACAGCAGAGCTTTCTTTATGAATTCCGTGATACATTTTTTTTTCATTTTTATATTTTGGTTGTACAGTAGTCATCTATTAGAGCCAGATATGGGACAAAAATGGAACAAGAAATTATTTTAGCAGCATGATAGTGATGGAAAAGTTTCACTAGTTGAGTTTCTGCCTATTTAACATTTAGAACACGTTCTACCTATTTAACATTTTTAACATGTAGAAGCCATATCAACTGAGCATGTCCTCTTCTATCAGGCATGGCTTGAGAAATGGTTCAGTAATATAGTAAGTTCAGTGAAGTGAGCTAGTCAACAGAGCGATGAGGCAGCTAAAGATGGGCAATAGGAAGAGGATATCTAGATGATAATCTATCCAGAAGGGAAAAGATGAGCGTTGAAATGAAGATGGAGAAAATGTTGATTAAAGGCATTGAAAGGGTGAGAATAAACATACCTGTACACAGGGCTTTTTTTGTAGAAAAAGCCCAGCAGGAACTCATTAGCATAATAGGCCACACCCAACAGCAGAAACTCATCAGCATATTAGGCCACACCCTTGATAGCACAGTCATTAGCATATTAGGCCACACCCCATGGCTTCCCTTGGCTTGCCCAGGCGGAGACCCCAGGCAAGCCCCCCCCTTGAAGCGAAGGCAATTTAAACTGCCTTCCCTTGGCTTGCCCGTGCATCCTGCAGCTGCGGGGAGCCCGGGCAAGCCAGTCCTTGGAGGGGAGGGGAGGCAGTTTAAACTGCTTTCCATTGGCTTGCCCGGGCAGCCTGCAGCTGCAGGGAGCCCAGCCAAACCGGCCCTAGAGGGAAGGGAAGGCAGTTTAAACAGCGGGAAGCCCAGGCAAGCTGGCCCTTGGACAGGCCGGGGAAGGCACAGGGAGGCATTTAAATGCCTCCCTGATCCTTCCAGGGGCTCCCTAGCCCATCCGCCTCACAGTCGCTGGGGGTTGCTCTCCAGGTCTACCCTCTGTAGCCATGCACACAGAGGTTTTGGCTGTAGTAGATGTAGCCAATTCTGAAGCCAGCCGGAACTCCGTTCCTGTGCATTCCTGCCCAAAAATAGCCCTGCCTGTACAGATGATCACATCTTATTACATTATATTCTGCTTGGAACAACAAACTACCTTGCTGATGAAACTCTTTTCATCTGCAGTCACTCCATTAGTTAAGGCTCCAGAACACCTTTATCAGCAGGTACTAAAGCAGTATGGTGTGTTGCTTAGAGTGTTGAACATGGATCTGGCAGAAGCTTGCTAAGTGACCTTGGCCCAGTCACATACTCTTAGCCTCACCTACCCCTTGTTCTGAGGATAAAAGAGAGAAGAACAATTGTAGCTCCTCTGGGTAACCATTAGGGAGAAAGGAATAGTATAAATGAACTAAATAATTAAATGTGGCTTATTAATGTAGAAAATGAACTGTCCACTCATAAGCCAATCTGTTTATAATCAAGTTTCAGCCAAGCCAAGCCACAGCTAGGAATTATGCTGTTCCCAGCATCTCAGGGTAGTTTGGGGGAAGCATATATTATCTCATTTGTTCTGTGTCTTCCTTTTCATCTCAGTGAAAAAGGCGAACTATAAATGAAGGAAATACATACCTGCTGCTTTAAAAGCCTTTAATGCCAAACTAGGAGCCCAATTATTATATGGGGTGCCCATTTGGATCAATTCAGCCAAAAACTTCATCGAACAACCTCAGTCCCATTTCCTGAGGAAACTTTTTGGGGTTCCAATGTGTGTTCCCTATGCAGCTTTATGTCTGGAATGTGGCCAGAGCATGTTGATAACTAAAGCGTGACTTATAACTATTATGTATTGGCTTTGCCTTCTTTTTAATTCGGACTCCTCTAGTTACACCTATCAGCTTCTATTAGAATCTAATGACTCAAATTGGATCACTTATATTGAATCCCAAATCAAATCTCTGGATATCACCTTAGATTCCTTATTCCTTACTTCCGAATCTGAGGCTTTCTCAATTATAAGAGCCAATTTACTTCGTTCTGAGCTACATTCATTATATAACGCTGCTAACAAAACCTGTTCACCTTTGTACTTTGGAATATCTCCTAAAGTCGGCCAAGCTACCTCTTATCTTTATCAACTTCATATCCCTAAACTCTGTAGAACCCTCTCTTTGGCCAGATTTAATGTACTACCTTCAGCCTTATTATCTGGCCGTTTCCAGGGTGTGCCCTTCACTGATAGATGTTGTCCGTGTACAAACAATCACATTGAAATGATCCCCCATGTCTTGTTTCAGTGCCCCTTTTACCATGCATTACATCTGAAATTCTTAAATGTTATTTTGACTCAACTAGAAGAATATTCTGATGGTTTGAAGACTCTTACTCTCCTTGACAATCCAAACCCTGAGATAACAGAAATTGTTGCCAAATTTCTTTCTGGTGCCATTTCTATTTGCCCTTTATTTAATTGATTGGTCCTTTTTTGTTGGTATATTTACATGGTAACCCTGTTCATACCTGTTCTTTCTGCAAGTACTATTTTTTTTGCTGTAGCTGTTCTTGTTGTACATGAGTCTGCAAATGTTACATGCCAATAAAGATGATTGGACTGGATTGGAAAATGAAGGAACTAAATAAAGGGAAAACTTGGTATTTCTTTTCCCTACCCTCCCTTTTTCTTAGAGATGATGAGCATTTATTAATCCAGCACTACTGCCAAAGCTTGAACCAGGAATCCCCACTCAGTCAGCCTAGAAGCCCTGCACAGATTCTGATTTCTTTGGAAAGTGAAGAAAGAGGTGAGCTAGAGAGAATCCTAGCAGACCTGGAGGAAGAAAACAGGTGGGTTTTACTTTGGTACTATTTCTGTGCATTCTGTGTGACAGAAACTCATAGGAGTTGAGGTCTCCCTCTTAAGGGGACCAAATTAACACAATGTATTAAACATACACAAGGTAATAATCAGTTCAAGGAGCAAAAGAGTTGGAATATTTATTGCCTTACAGTCTCATATACAGAGTTTTCGTTATTTATGAAAGTAAAGAACTGCTAACTGGTGTATAGTGTTCCACCCTGTTATCTTCTCGCTTTGCTAGAAATGTAAATGCTTATAAATTAAGCAAGAATTAAGAATTGAATTAGAATTAAGGACTTAAAAGAAAAAAACAAGGATGAGCTTGTATGCAATACACTCACTGTATCCTGCCTTTAAATTGACTGCTGTGCAAAACCACTCTGTCACTTGTTACTTATTTTTGGCTTAATTAGTAATTTTGTCTGTTATTTCTATTCTTTCTATCTGCAGCCCTGTGCTCAATCTTCCTTAGTTATAGAAAGGTATAGGAAGAGAATTCAATAGTGTGCTGCATGCACAAGTAAATCTTTATCTTTCACAGAGGAATAAATGAAGCCCAGATACTCATGAACTATACCTGTTTCTCATTCATTACAGTTGTCTGTTTTGGTTTATTTTCTTACCACTTGATGTTTCTTCAGCCCTTGTAACATCAAACAGCATCTTCATATTTCTTAATATTTATGGGTGAAGCTTGACTTGTTTGTATATTTCAGGCCAGATGTATTTGCCTGAGAGCCAGTGCAGTGTAGGGAACAGTGGTGGACTAGAACTCTGGGCAACCTGGGTTCAAATACTCCCTTCTACAATGGAAGCTCACTGGGTGATGCTAGGCTTGTTATAAGCTCTCAGCCTAACCTAACTCACAGGGTCGTTGTGAAAGAATGGAGGCGAGGAGGACGATGTTCTAAAGCTGCTTTGCGTCCCCAGCATGGGAGAAAAGCAGGATATAAATAAATAAATGTGTAAATAATACATGCCTGCTTGGTTTCAGAAGATTTGCATGGCAGCAGTCAAGCGTTCTATTGCTACCTCATTATAAAAGAAGGAACTGGGATGTCCATTTACACCAGAATTGTGTATCAGCAACGCTTTTTTTTTAGCAGTCTGACAGAATTCCTGTGAGTGCAACAGTGACACAAACTATGACTCTGTAGCCGTAGCAGGACTGTTGCTTAAATGTGTTGAACAGAGGAATCCAAAATGCCATACAGCCAAGCTATTTAACAAAAATCAAAGCAAAAGGAAACAGTTACTTCTCAGGTTTGAAATACGACTCATTGGCTCATGAAGTTCCTTTTCTCAGACTGATTCTGCCACATATAAATGTCCATATGCATGTAATATTATAGCATGTTCACAAATGCTTGGAAAACCAGTGATCTATTGTAACACTGCTTTACCACCATGCAAAAGGGGCACATTTATTCTTCAGAATAAGAATAGGAATTGCCAATGCACAGCCTCAGGATGATCTTGTAATAAACTCACTGTATCTTACTTTTAAATTGCATGGATGTGTGGAATCACTCTGTTATATCTGATGTGAAAAGTTTAAAATATTGTATTTACACCCTAGAGCAATAGTTCCCCAATTTCATCCTAGCCTTCAGCCACTATTGTAACATGATGAATAAAAGTTAATGATGAAATTACTGCCAGGAGCTGCACAATTGCTGCCTTCTGCACCATCATTGCCATCATTTAATGAAACAGAGTAATTTAAAGAATGATACTTGGTAGGAGCGGCTTTCATATAAACTGCTTCCCAGAATGCTATATAAATAATAATAAACAGCAGCGTGCATAATGAAGGGGAACAATCTGTGGAGAAACAGCCTGTTTAGATGAGATTTGAGATACAGTGGAGAACTGAGATACCGAGGCAGAGAAATACAGGAAAGCTTGTCTTTTTAGCATGAACAGCAGAGCAAAACACCAGCGCTCACCCAGCCACAGAGAGTTTAAAAAGAAAGCTCAGGGATTTTAGACCACAGTGCAGTATATTGAAAATGCCCAGTGTAAGCTAGAATTACAAAAAAAGTCAGAGAATATGAATGCCATAAAAATAGCTTAAAATACAAATTATCTCTATAAATCAAGCTTTCCGAATGTGTGAACCACCGTACATATATGATGAAGGGAGTGTTGACTCTCAAAAGCTTATACTCTGGAAATCTGCTTCCCAGAATGCTACAGGACTCAAATGAAGGGCTGCACCAATTGGAGCAAAGAGACCAAAAAAATATGTTGCGGCGAAAAGGAAATTATTATTAATAACCCCTGTGTGTTTCACATTAAGCTTCCTTGAGGGGTTCTGTGGAATATAAAAGCAACAATGCCTGTAACTAAATCAGTTTCTGCCAAAAAAAAGGGCATGATAAACGTCTCGTTTGCATTACCTATGTGGGACTGTGAAAAATGAAGAGTCAAGATGCCATGTGGACGTCTTGGAAATCTGAATGTGATTGCGGATTTGTTCAGTCACATTGTTGTCAAAGGCTCACAGAGCAATTAAATATATGGAACGAAGACATTTGCAAGGAAACATAAACAGAACTTTGACTTGTATTGTATCTCCTGCCACTGACTAATAGACATCCTTCTTAATGTGTGCATATTTGTGGCTAGGAAGGTTGCTAACAAGTGCGCAGCGGGCTGGGTGGGAGGCCCTTTTGAATCACCACCTACTGTTAGTCTGATTGCTCATAGTTATTAATAATAATGGGGGGCAGATGATTAATTATCAATAGATAATCGGCTGTGGGAGCGAACACCTGTATATACAGAAGTCCCGCCCCTCCAGGAAGTATTGGCAACAGACCAGGAGACTTTATGAGGTTGAAAATAAAGTCCTTTACTGGAGTTCTTCACAAGCAAACAATACACAGTCTCACACACAATTACACAAGTCTAGGAAAATAAAGAGAGAGGCATAAGCACATTTGCATTAGCAGGTAAGCATTGGTGGGCAATATTTACCGGTCCCGTTGTGCAGAGTGTTCCTCAGGAAAAATGGAGGGGAAGAAAATATAAAAATGGGGCCACATGGCCTGAACCAGCAGGTAACACGTGGAAACTCAGGCTGCAGACCTAGAGTTCAAAGATAGCAAGCTGGACGTAAGAGGGTCAATGGTTCAATAGGGGTTGTAGAGCAGAGAGCGAGCCGGTGGTCAGGCATCCCCTTATATGCAGGAGGGAGGGGGTTGGTCATAACCCCTGGTCACACCTCCTGGTAAGTCCGTCCCTAAAAATACCCTATTGGCTGGAAGGTATAGGGGAGGGGGAGCTGAGGAGTGGTCAATATTGAGGGCTAGAAGCTTAACTCATGTCTGGCACCTGGTAGCAGGCAGGATGAGTCACCGGGCTGATTCCATTGTCTTCTTGATGACTTTAGCCAGGCTGCCGATGGCTAGCGATTAGTTGCCAGGCAACAATGAATAGTCTCTTCCTGGCCTACGTGAGGTCTTGCAGGTGGGGGAAGGGAAAGAGGTTGCCTGCATGAGTTAGAAGGAACTCTTAATGGCAGTTTTGGAGTTCTTTGTCCTTGTTCTTCAGCAAGGCATGGCACTGTGTTTAGTGCATACTGGGGCAATTCCATTCTTCTTCAGGAAAAAAGGGCTGGCAACCTATGCTGAGCACTGGAGCTGCTGGGGAAGGTCAGGAGGATGTCTCTTGCCTAAAATGCAGTCTCTTCTGGCATTGTATTGGGGTTACCATGTGGCACAGTCCCTTTGGCACACACTTGCACAGTTTATTATTTTATTATATTCATAGAAAGGCTATGTAGGGCAACACTACCCCAAATCTTAGGGTTTCCCTCTTGGGCATGGTGCCCATGAAAGCCCCAGGCAAATTTTAACTAATTCATCACCTCTCCTACCCCAAGGTGTCCTCTGTCAATGATTTTATTTCCCCAGAACTTTGCTCAGTAAAGTACGCTCCCTTCGACCATGCCATGCAAATTGTGACATTCAGTCAGCATTTTGTTTGTTGCCAGTTCAACCAGAAGGCTTCTGCTTGCTCGGGTTTAAGTTCAGGGTTGAATGGTATGTTGACAAGGCCATGCTGATGGGGTGCTTGGTGGCTTGCACTGCCTTTGAGATGTTTATGACATTCTTGGAATGGGTGGTCAAGGACTGCATACAATGCCCACATGTCACCCACTACTTAGATGACTTCTTGATTGCTGGCCCAGCTGACTCCTCAGCTTGTACTGATCAATCCTTTCAAGCCCTGGCAGAGGAACTGAGAGTCCCTTTGGTGCAGGGTAAGACTGAGGACTCAGCCTCCCAGCTAACATATTTGGCCATCCAGTTAGATTCTGTTTGGGGCACCTCACCTTCTGGAGGACAAGCTTGCAACCTTGAGCTCCATGATACCTGGGAGGGGGCTCCCTCAAGGTTCATACTGGTCCTTATAATCTCATAGATTTTGAAATGTACTTATCAGGACATTGGTGCTACAGATGTTGGCAGCCAGAATGGGCATATTAATGCACAACCCTTTTGGAATGTTTTTCCATTTTGGCAGCAGTGGTTATGTGGAGGGATATATTCCAGAACAAGCGGGTCCTTTTTGGTGCAACAACCAGGCTGTGGTTAGGCTTATCAATCAGCAGTCTTCACACTTTGAGCGGGTCATGTGCCTGGTTTGCAGGTTTGTGCTGACATCCGGCTCTCTCCTGGAGTCTAGCTACATTACAGGACATCGTTGACACATTGTGTCAGTTTCAGGACAAGTGGATTCACAGGCTGGCTCTAGGGTGGAACAAACATCCAGATCATTTCCTAGAGGAGCTATGGACACTTGGCAATGCCTGATCACTCGGAGTTTTGGGGTCCATTGCTGCCTCAACGTGCACCTGGAATGTCCATTGGGGTCCATTGCCTCCTTGACTCATCAGTCTTATTGTACATCTTCTGAGTTTTTATCCTTTTCCATTTCACTAGGTCACATAGGCCCTTGGCCAGCTTTAGAGGCGCTCGCCTTACAATACTTGGCAGCTTAGGGAATGGGCTCTGTCCATAAGGACCATGGGAATACATTTAGTGGCCACTTCCTTTTTCAGCAAGGCCTTAAGTTTACCCAATCTTTGCAAGGCCTTCAGGTTACCTGATCTTTGCAACTCCTTCTTGACTCAGCAGGCCATGGAGGGGTGGAGGAGAGCCTCACCCTCTGAGCCTGATCAGCGGAAGCCCATCATGATTCACATTTTGGCCAGGCTGATTATAAAATACTAAGGCTGATGCATTGGAAAGTGATTTCAGCTCATACTGTATTTAGTTACAGTCAGATCTTGAGATGAGATACCTGGCCCAGAGGTCAGTTTATATCCCTGTAGCCAAACCACACCCAACACACACACACTCCCGTGATATGCTATTTACAGTGCACTCGAGTCCCATGGTCCCTTCTCAGATCCTAGCCCTCCGATAGGTGTGCGCTAGGATCCATTCAGGCTATTGTCTTTCGGAGTGAAGCTCGGGCCCTTCACATGGCCGCATGTGGACCCGACCACATGCGCAGTCTTGCTGGGCACACAACACCCCTCCCGCCTTGGTCCAGGTTATCCTAGCATACATAGTCCTTTAGGTACGTGGGTCTCTTTTGCTCCCTTGTGGAGCACCGGATGTTTGGAGCCAGCACTGGGTTCCCTGGCATCGTTCCTGTTGGCTCTAGGGATGAGTCTCTGCTGCTGGGATCGGAGCTTAAGCTGGTGTGCTGCTGGGCTCCAGGTTGCTCATTCATCTGGGTTGTCGCTGTCCACCCCTCCAGGAATCACGCGTCCCTGGGTGTGGAGGATCAGTATCTTCTGGTTCCCCGGGGGAGATGTCGTCATAGTCTGTGACTTCTGGGGCTGTAAGAAGGAGGAGGAGGCATAATTGATCGGGGTGTCACCTCCATATCTGGCTGTCCTCACAGGAAACTTCATATGAAAGAGGCCTGGTAACCCAAACCACTCTAGCTGGGATCAGGTGGGACCCCGGCCGTAATTTCGGGTGTAGACTGGGTCCTCTGGGAAGAAATGTTTCAGTGCCACCTGGTCTTCTGGGCTAGTGCTGTGGTCCAGTGCCCGGTCTGGATGGAGGCGGTCTGGATGGAGGCAGTCTAGCCGGGCCGTTAGACGGCAGCCTGTGAATAGTTCTGCAGGACTACGACCAGTGGTGGAGTGAGGGTTTGTGCACTGGCCAAACATGAAGGCTGCCAGCTTGTAGTCCCAGTCTCCTCAGTCCATGTGGTGCAGCACCTCTTTAGTCGTCCTGATCATGCGCTCCACTTGACCGTCGGTTGCAGGGTGGAAGGGAGTGGAGCACATGTGCCTCATACTGTAGTACCACACAAACTCCTGGAACTCTGAGGAGGTAAAGGCAGTACCATTGTCCATTACTAGTGAGTCCGGTATGCCGTGTGAGCTGAAGATCCGCCACAGCGCTCGGATGGCAGATCAGGACGAGGTCGACGGGACTGGTGTCACTTCCAACCATTTCAAGTAGGCATCGACTAGAATAAAAAAGATTTGGCCCTGGAAGGGCCTGGCAAAGTCCAGGTGGAGTCTGGCCACGGCTTGTGGGACAGTTCCCAGGGTCGCACTGGTGCTTTGGGGGGCTCAAGGCATGACTTCTGGCACTTCTGGCATCACTTAACTGTGTTCTCAAGCCCTGGCCACCATACATAGCTCCGGGCCAAAGCTTTCATTCTCACTATTCCAGGGTGGTGTCCATGCAAGGTGGTGAGCACTCGGCTTTGCAGGTGTGGCGGTATCACCACCTGACTTCCCCACAACAGATACTCTTTGTGGGAAGACAACTTGTCATGGTGGGCTGAGAATGCTGCGAACTCAGAACCCACCAGGCCGGCAGGCTACCCCCTCCCCACCCAGTCGAGGACCCGGGAGAGGATGCGATCCTGGGCTGAGTGGTGCGACACTTCTCCCACCTGGACCAGGTGATCAGGCAGGTCCTCCAGCAGGGTGATGTGGTGGGCTGGCATGGGGTCGGAGGAAGGTGGTGGGAGGCAGCTGAAGGCATCTGTATGCCCCATTGCTTTACCGGGCTGGTGGAGCAGCGCATACTGGTATCCCACAAGGAAAACAGACCAGCAGAGTACCCGAGGAGACAAGATCTGGGGAGTCTGGCAATCCAGAGTGAGCAAACCCAGTAGGGGCTTGTGGTCGGTAACAATCGTGAAGGCCCGGCTATACGGGAAGTCGTGAAATTTCTTCATGCTGGCGACAATCACCAGGACCTCTTTGTCGATCTGTGCATAATTGTGCTCTGCAGCCAACAGTGTCCAGGAGTAATGGGCCACAGGAACCTCTTGGCCATCAGCCAACCAGTGCCCCAGAATGCCCCCACCCCTTAGGGAGAAGCGTCATATGCTAAAACCACGGGCAGGGACTCACCAAAATGGGCAAGGACATTGTTAGATACCAACAGTTCTTTAACGGCCTGGAAAGCGGAGGCATGTTTAGGACCTCAGACCCAGGAAGCGTGCTTGTTGAGTAACCTGTGGGGGGGTTCAGCGATAGCAGCCTTGTGGGGTAAGAAGGAGTGGTAAAAATTTTAAAGTCCCAGGAAATCCTGTAACTCCGCCTTGGAAGAAGGCATGGGCACTTCACTGATGGCGCAGACTTTATCTTCTGTAGGGTGAAATCTCTGGGCATCCACCGCAAACCCCAGGAATTCCACCTGCAGTACCCCCAGTAGGAACTTCTCCCACTTCACCTTCAGCCCGGCTGCAGTGAAGCACTCCAGCACTGACCGGAGCCATTCAGCAAATGTTTCAGAGTCTGGGGCTGCAATCATAACATCATCAGAGAATGGCTGGACTCCTGGGATGCCTTTGAGAAGACAATCCATCAAGTTTTGGAAGATACCGGGCACCACACTCACCTCAAATTGCAACCGCCGCACTCTAAAAGCCCCCCTGTACGTTACTGTCATTTGGGCCTCGACAGTGGTGTCATCCACCAGCAGCTGCTGATAGTCCTGGGCAAAATTCAGTTTGCCAAAAACCCTTGCCCCTGCCAAGGAGGCCAACACATGACTGACCACTGGTACTGGGTACGACTGGTCTTGCAGTGCCTTGTTAATGGTGCACTTATAGTCGGCACAAATCCTGACATCCCCATTGGGCTTCACCAGGATTACTATGGGGGCCTCCCAGCAGGCGTGTGTCACTGGTTCCAGCACTCCCTGCTCTACCAGGTGGTCCAGTTCAGCCTCTATCTTGGGCCACAGGGTTAATGGGGGCTGCCTGGCCTTCATTCTGATGGGGCATACAGTGGGATCAATTTCCAGAGAGACTGGGATCCCGGAGTAGCATCCAAGCACACCGTCAAAGACCGTCAGAAACTCCTCACATACCAAATTAAAGTCCTGAAGCTGTATGGAGTTGACGCCCGTCATCTCAAATCCCAGGGGCCCGAAGTACGCAAGTCCCAGCAGGCTCGTAAGTTTCCCTTCCACTACCAGCAATTCTAAAGGGCCGTCAAAGTCTCTGAATTTCACCCTGAATTTTCCCCAGCTGTTGATGGCCACAGGGTTTCTTTGGAAGTCCCTAAGGGACAGACCCCATGGCTGCTTCGGGAGGGTTCCCTCCCGAGGGCAGAACGTCCGTAATGTCTCTGAAAATTATGAAAAATGAGGAGCTCGTGTCCAGTTCCATGCGGTAGGGGGACCCCTCTATTAATACCGTAACATGCATTTTGTTAGGGGCTTCTGGGGGCAAATTCATTACCTGGTGCTGGAGGTGGTTGATGGTCAGTGTATGCAGGTCCAAGTCCTGCTGGTGAGTGGATGTTGTCCTCTGGTTGCTGTGGGATCGGCAGGCCCAGGTGATGTGGCCTTGCTTTCCACATGTTAAGCAGACAGCGGCACGGAAGCAGCACATTTTGTGCTCGTATGAATGTCTGCAGCTAGCACAGGGTGCTTGGGATGCTGTTTTCCTCTGATGTGTGGTGGCCCCGGCCTGGGGTTGGTGATTCCAGCAGCTGGGTTGGCGAACCTGTAGTACCTCGTCTTCATCCGAATTATCGGACGCCACAGTTAGGAACATGTGGTGTGTTGAAGATGAAGATGGCGGACAGTCGCAGTGTGAGCCCTCAAATGCGGCGGCCATCTGCAGGGTTCCATCTGTCTTGAGTTCAGTGGTGCCTACCAGTTTACAGCGGAGTTTGGCATCCCACAGATCCCAGATGAATTGAGTTGGGATGTTTTCTTCCACTTTTGTGAACTCACAGTCCATCACTTGTTGATGGAGCTTGGCCATGAATGCAGAGGCCTTTTCACTGGGCTTCTGGAGGTGCACTTGGAAGTCCATGCGCTTGGCCAATATGGTGGGCTTCAGTGCATAGTACTTCATTAAGATCACAATGATCTCGTCGTAGGTATTTTCAGTTACCGTCTTGGGTGCCAGGAGGCCATTGGCCAGACAAATGGTGGCCACTCCACATGTGCTGAGGAGTACGGCCCGTTTCTTGTTGGCATCGGTGACCTCATGGTAGGTGAAGAAGATGGTGAGCTGGTCTATCCACGATTCCCAGAACTCAGGGTGCATGGGGTCGAAGATCTTGAGATGTCCCGGAGTGACAGCCATGATTCTCGAGTAAAGCGGGGAGCGGTGGCATGGGGAGCAGTGCACATTGCAGTGCTGCTCAGGAGCGATGCGGGCATGGCGGCTTCCACTGGAGTGATGCTCGGTGCAGTACTGGATGAAGAGTCAGGCTCACTCATCGGGATCCCATCCTCATCGCCAGTATAAAGTACTGAGGCTATGCATTGGAGAGTGATTTCAGCTCATACTTTATTTAGTTACAGGCAGATCTTGAGATGAGATACCTGGCCCAGGTATCATATCCCTGTAGCCAAACCACACCCAACACACACACACTCCTGTAATATGCTGTTTACAGTGCACTCGAGTCCCATAGGCCCCTTCTCGGATCCTAGCCCTCCGACAGGTGTGCACTAGGATCCATTAAGGCTATTGTCTTTCGAAGCAAAGCTTGGGCCCTTCGCATGGCCTTGTGCGGACCCGACCACGTGCGCGGTCTCACTGGATACACAGCACTGATTTAACAACTCTCTCAGACCTACTGGTCTCCATTTGAGCCAGTTTGTTGTAATGGTTGTGGCAGACACTATTCTGGGAGAACCAGTTTTGATTCCCCACTCTTCCACATGCAGCCAGTTGGGGGACCTTGGGTCAGTCAGAGTTCTCTCAGAGCTGTTCTCTCAAGAGCTCTCAGAGCTCTCTCAGCCCCACCTACTTCACAAGGTATATGTTGTGGGGAAAGGAAGGGAGGGAGGGAGATTATAAGCCATTCTGAGATTCCGAGTGAAGGGCAGGGTATAAATCCAACTCTTCTTCTTTTTTTCTGGGCAGTCTTTACATTAACCTTTTTCGGGGCTTTCTGGAGCAGCAAGCTCTCTCACCAGGACATTACCATTCAGGGTGAAGAGCTCTATGTGTGTCTCTGGTGGTCAAAGAATGACCAACTGGGGCACAGTTTGAGGATTTGTCTGCATTCTGCTCCACCAGGTCAACCTTGCCCGGTCTGCCTTATGTTAAACTTGAAAGGCGGCAGTGCAGGTGTTACTATTGTTGAGAGGGTGCATTGTTGGCCACCCAGATATCACTTTTCGGCTACTTACCCTATACAGGATGGATGGGGTGAACCTGCCAGAGTGGGGCATGGATATTTGGCTCCGTGGCATGGGGGACAGGTTGCTTTCTTGCTTACAGGCTTAGGCACATTGGCGGAAGCCAGGGGAGGGGAACAAGCTCCCCCAGCTCTTGTGGCAGTTTGAGCATGGGACAGATCCTTTTGGTTAGAGAGGTAGTGCCTGCCTGCCCACATCCCATGGTTCTGGGACTCCCTTAAGGGTTCTTGGGGTAGAGCTAACTTTAGTGGCATGCCCAGCTCGGGGGCTGTCAGTGAGGCTTTCACCATCAGGTGGCAAGGGGACCATGCAGCGGCCGGCACCCCTGCAGCTCCCTGGGGGTTTTCTCACTTCTTGGCAGTACTCCAGCAGGCAGGCTGGTGGTGCAGGGTTATCAAGTAGTAGACAGGTTACCTGATTCAGGATCCATTCCTGTGCAGTGCCAATGCTCCTATGGTATAATGTAATCAATAAAGCCGTGGCCATTTTATTCTCCAAAGTCAAGGTGTCAGTGCCCCCCCCCCATGTCCCTGGAACCCACGACTGTATATTGTTCAGAGCAAAAAGTCCAATCTAAGTGGTCTTTAAAGAACAATAGTCTAGCCTTACGCAAGGGGGAAAAAAAGGTTTTTTCTTCACAATAAGTCATGAGGTATGGTGGTCTGGAGGCGTATAAGCTTTTTAAAAATACGACATCTGTTCGTCTGAAAATGAAATCGCCTAGCCGAGTTGTAGTTTTATACAGAAGATTACAGAATACTGCTGGTTCCTGTTCACTCGCTTATTTTGAGAGGATTATGCTTTTATCTCTTTCTTTTGCTCACCCTTCCACATCTGTAGCTTTTAAGAAATGATCTTTTTTCTGAGACTAATTCTGACTGACATGAGCAATGCTATAGAAGCCTCATCATGACTATGTTTCCTCTTTCCTCACACTGGCTTATGATTGCTCTCCAGAGCTTGATGAAATATACTGAAAGTATTTCTTTCTTTCCCTACGGATTTTTGACATATTCAAAAGTTCATTGTTTAGGTACAAACTTCTTTTCCTTAGCTAGTCCTTGGATGAAAGCATTTGTTATTGGTTAAATTAATCAATTATTGCTTCCGTAACTTACAAAATATAAAAAGATAAACTTTTGGTATTCAGAAAAGAAAGGCTACAAAGGCAAGAATACGAGTTGAATTGTTTTGCCAGAGATCTTCTGTCCTTCACTTTCTTGATTGTAACACATGCTGCAAGTGTCACATAGGCACAAATTAGACCATGCCCTTTTTAGTTGTTTAACTTGCATAATTTATCTGGGTTGCCGAACTCTGGTTTTGTTGGTTGCCTTGTTACAGCATTTTTATTCTCAGAAGGCAGAGCTCCAGCATCCACAGAGCAGATAGAGAGAAAGCACCATGTGCTCAGAGTTCTGAAGAGAATATGGACTTCCCACCTCACGCCTTCTTTCCTGTTACTTTTTTACCAATGACCTTTCACATCAGCCACTGCTCAGTGCAGGTCGGCCTCTGTTGGAGTTGTACACGCACACATACCATAGCCATTTGAACTACATAATAAGGAATAAGCCACATTGGAAATCAGTGGTTTTCTGGAAAATCCCCAAAATACACTGTATTGTGCCGCAATATTATTTTCTTACACTACTATAAAAGAAACAATGTTATGTACACAAGTGACAAGCCACTTTCATAAGGGTACTATGTTTTTCTTATTTGCACTGCTGTCAGGGTCCTTAGTTATGTAATTTTCAGGCAACTATTGACATATCCAAATGCTGTATATAAAAGAAAGCTGGTCAGCCACTTGGGGACTTGAATCTTAAACTCAAAATACATGATGCAGATCTATTTATAGTAACTAAAAATACTTAGGATATGTTTTCTGGGTTTGTTAATGTTTGCAGAGTGCTTTACAGTGCAATCCTATTTGCAATTACTCTAACCTAAGCACCTTCACAGTCTTTGACTGAAGTCCTTCCACACAGGATTTCACTGATGTGTATGTAAAGCTTTATATAATTCTTAAATACTGCTTGTAATATAGGGTTGTGGGCTCTGTAATAAAACAGACATTTTTGTACTCCAGAGCACTGACTGAGCAACAGACAAACCTAACAATTTTTGCTTGGGTTATTATCTGTATATTTCATCAGACTGAAATCAAAACTCACACTCCTGTTTGTGAACTGTGAAGGATTTCTGGAATGCATAGGTTTGGATCATACAGCCCTTGTTTGCCATTCATATTGCTGGAAGTGAAATGGGAAATGTGAGGTTAGCATCTAGTAGCAATTTAATGTAATAATTTTTCAAGTCCAGTCTCTCTAAGCCAGGAAATCTATTCCAGTTCAAGAATTATGTTATCAGTTGTGGTAGCCGGAACCCTCAAATCTAATAGATATAGCTATGGTATCAGGTGATTGTGGGTTCCAGTCAGCCTCAAAATGGAACAGTTCTTTGATAAAGCTGTTATTACATTGATTCAATCCTGTCTTGATAGGAACCTGCAGGCAGAATATGACCGGCTGAAGCAGCAGCACGATCACAAAGGACTGTCTCCACTGCCATCCCCACCTGAGATGATGCCCATTTCCCCCCAGAGTCCCCGAGATGCTGAACTCATTGCAGAAGCCAAGCTGCTTCGTCAGCACAAAGGCCGCCTAGAAGCCAGAATGCAGATCCTAGAGGATCACAACAAACAGCTGGAATCGCAGTTGCACAGGCTGAGACAGTTGTTGGAACAGGTGAATTTCTAGCTTTTTCATCTGAGCTACTGAAAAGAGTTTTGTCCTACTCAGGACTTGACATTAACTAAAGCAAATGCAGAACAGTAGCCAGCTTCTGACCACATTACCATTTGTGGCTGAAGTGTGAAATTGATTTTAGTTAATACAGTATGACTATATGCATTTCAGTCTCTTTGTTAACTATCTTTGATTCACACTGAATCAATCACAATTCAATATACTTATACTGAAAATATCCTAGTATAAACAGTGTGATGCAGGTGCATAACACAAATATTCAGTCATTATTTTCTTTACCTTAGATAACTATCGTATTTTCTTCTAATATTTCAGCCTCAAGTAGATTCCAAGGTGAATGGTACAGCTCAGTCTTCTCCTCCTACCTCATTACGGAGGTCAGATAGTAATCAGCCAAGGCTTCTCCGTGTAGTTGGCAGTCAAACTTCAGAATCCATGGGTAAGGTCAAGAAACTCAGGCTTTTTAGATAGTATGATTGTTTGCAATTTACATACAAATCTTCTATTTATCAGTAATGTTTTGAGCAGCAGCAAAGTTGGATCCATTCCAAAAAAACAGAGGTTTTGTATAAGACTAGTTGTATAAACATCACATTTTTGAAGAGAAGAAGAGATTGGATTTATACCCTGCCCTTCACTACCCAAAGGAGTCTCAAAGTGGCTTACAATCTCCTTTCCCTTATCCTCCCCACAACAAACACCCTATAAGGTAGGTGGGGCTGGGAGAGCTCTCTCAAGAACTGCCCTTGAGAGACCAGCTCTGAAAGAACTTATGACCAACCCAAGGTCACACCAGCAGCTGCATGTGGAGGAGTGGGGAATCAAAGCTAGTTCTCCCAGATTAGAGTCAGTGTTCCTAACCACTACACCAAACTGGTTTTTGTGTGCTCATACTTTAATGTCAGTAGAAATATGCAAATGTTTCCTCCAGCTGCTCTGATAAATTTTTGATTATAAAGGCTGTATGGACTATAGTGATCTCCAACCCTCACTCCAACCCTCTAGTTCCTGTGGAGGAAATGGCTGCTTTAGAGGGTGGACTCTATGGCATTATCCTTTTGAGGTCTCTCCCCTCCTCAAACCCCGACTTCCCTAGGTGTCACCCCCCAAATCTCCAGGTTTTTCCTACCTGGAGTTGGTAAACATACCTCCTTGCCACCTTACGTTATCTCCCTCCCCACCCCCGGCAGCCTCTAACTAGGAAAATTGTGGCCCAGTTGTGTGGTGCTGGCCACTGGGCCAGGCCTACTTGTATGATAGGGAACCTTAAAGGACTTGTGATGTTGCACCTCACTTTCCCCTGTATCCACTTCCCTGCACTATTTCCTCTTTTCCACCCCTTTGAAACCCCCATATCCTCTCCCTTCCTCATTCTCTCCTCAGCCATTAACCAGCTTACCTTATATCTACTTCCCATCTTCAGTTCTATTATTTATTTACTTCATTTATACCCCACCTTTATCTGCAGCTTACATTACGTGGGCCAAAGCAGCTTACATTGTGATTCCAAAAGATTTCCAGGTTGGCAACCCTAGAAGGAGAGAAGGAAGCAGGAAAAGGGGATATGCTATGGGGCTCTCAGGATAGGGGAAGAGGAAATACTGGGGGAAGGGGAAGTGATATGTCTCCCAAAAGTCCTTGCAGGGTCCCACATATATTCTAATAGCTAAGTGCAGGTTAATCTTCAGATATCTAAATCCATGGAGCGGGCCCACACGGACAGACAACAGTTGTGCATACTCAGGGGACTTTCCAGCTTTGCAGAAAAATCTGAAAACATAAAAATTAATTAATTGTTAATTCTCCCAAAAACAGTAGTATTGTCTGCTTTTGTGCAGCTCCTTCACCTGCCATTCAGCTGAGACAGCAAAACTGCAAGCAGGTGAGGGAGGAGTAGCCACTGCCACTGAGGTGGCAAAGAGGCTGGGTGAGCTGTTGAGGCTGGGTGGTTCAGTGAAGTGCTGTTCTGTCCAAGGTGGTGAAGTTGCCAAGGTCCAAGCCACTGCCATTGATGTGACAAAGCTGGTGGGGGCAAGCAAGCCACTGCCACTGCAGTAGTAAAGAGATTCGGTGACCAGGCAAGCGGGCGGGGAGCCACCAAAGAGGCTGGGTGAGCACCTGGCAGAGCAATTGAGGCAGCAGAGCTGGTGGAGGCAGGCAAGCCTCTGCTGGAGTGAAAAGGCCGGGTGAGTTGCCAAGCAACACTCTAAACAGGCCAGGGGAGCAGCCAGTAGAGCTGCTGAGATGGTGAAGCAGGCGGGGTGGGCAGGCAAGCCACCACCAGCATGGGAGTGAAGAGGCTGGACAGCCAGGCAAATGGCCAGACAGGCTGCTGAAGAGGCCGGGGGAGCAGCCCGCAGAGCCACAAGGGAAGTGAAGCTGCTTGGGGGCGGGGTGTGGGGGTGAGTCATCTGTGCATCAACCTCTGATGCAAAAAGTGAGAGTAATGGGGTAGAGGAGGAAGAAAGAGAGAAATTGAATGATGTGGTGAGAGGCAGAAAGAGAAAGAGTGATGAGGTAGGGACAGAAAGAGAGAAAGAGAGCAATGTGCTGGGGCAGAAGCAGAGGAGTGGCAGTACACATGGGGGAGAAGGAGAGGGACAGAAAGTAAGAGGGGGGTATGGGAGAAGGATGGAGACATTGAGAGAAATGGGTGGAGGGGGGATCAAAGATGGGGGAGGTAACCTGTCCTGTAAGTTTCTTTCATGTTTCCATATTGTATATTCCTGTATATTCTAATAAAGTCATTCAATTCTGAGGATACTTAAATCTGGAGACTGGACCTGTGAATGGATGAGACTTTTTTTTTTACAGATGTGAAAATACTCCATCTTTGCAGAATTTTTTTTTGAAATCTTAAAAAGGGACATTGGAGGATTAAAAAAACTCCAAAAGGGAATGTCTGTAATTTTAAGAAATTACCTCAGTGGCTATTGGTAGGCAGCCACAACAGGCTCTATTTCTGTCAGTAAAAGGTAGCAACCACCAGGTGACTTGCTTCCACCAAACTTGCATGACTTACCTAGGTCTGGCTGCTTGCCACAGTTCAACAGCAGCCTTCACATGAACAGCAGCGTGGTGTTAGTGGTTGGAGTTTTGGTCAGATCAGAACCTCAAATTTCCATTCTTCTGTAGTAAGTCACGAGATGACCTTGGGCCAATTCCATATTCTCAGCTTAATCTACCTCACATTTACCTGCAAGTGCCTGTTGAGAGCATCTGGATGCTTCCCACCCCCAAATGGATCAGCCAGCCCTCTCGCTGAAGGGCTGATCCTGACTCACCCAAGCCCCATGCAAGGCAGGAGAAGTGGTGCCCAGCCAGTCTGAGGCAAGGCAGGGGAGACAGAACCTGGCTGGCTGGATCCTGTGTGAGAGTAAGATGGGGAGGGGACAATCCTGGCTCAGCTGGCTCAAGGCAGGGCAGACACTGGCACCTGGCCAACCCCCATGCAAAGTGAGTCAGACACTGGCACTCAGCCAAGCCCTACACAAGGCAATAACAGATGGTGTCACACAGCTCAGATGAGTCCCACAAGAGACTAGGCAAATGGCAGCATCGGCCAAGCCCCATACAAGGCAGAGGGTGGCACCCAGCCCAGCCAAGCCCCCAGTGAGGCAGAGGTTGGGACCCAATCCAGCTGAGCCCAAGGCAAAGCAGAAGGTGATGCCCAGCCAAGTTTTGTACAAGGTGAGGCAGAGGGTGGCACCTGGCCAAGCCCCGCACAAGGTAGGGCAGAGGCTGGTGCCAGCCAACCCCTGTACGAGGCAGAGGATGAAGTCCACCTGAACTCTGCACAAAGTGAGGCACAGGCTAGAGCCCAGCTGAGTCCCACATGCAGCAAAGCAGAACTCAGAGCTGGGTCGAGCCTTCAGGGATCTGTCCTGGGCCCTTTATGGTTCAACATCTTTATAAATGTCTTGGATGAAGGTGCAGAGGGATGCTCATTAAATCTGCATATGATACTGAATTGGGAGGGAGAGAACTAGTGGGAAAGAAGGAAATAAAGATTTCCCCCACAAGTCCTTTTGGGTTCCTACTTGTTCTTTATACAGCACCATCATTGTGTATATTAATGTAAAAACTTCATTTTATGTTGGAACAATAATTACATGAGATTCCTGACGAAACTCCTCTGTAATAACTGGACTCTTTATGCATTGTATCACAACTGGGTCACAGAACATACTTAAGGGAATGAGTATATTGTACCATATTAAACTTTCTCCAAACCTTTGCATGATACAAGTGAATTTTTCTGAAGGTTTCCTTTCCTTTGATGCAGTTCATCTGTCAAAACTATTAAAACTAATGCACCTGAAGTATTTGTCAGCTCTAATCTATTTTGCTAGGAAGCACATTTCCACTGTAACCACCTCACCACTGAAATGCAGCTCACAACCAAACTACCTAGTCTAGTAATGGAATAAAGGAGCCTCTCATTCTTTATAGCAATTACTTTCACCTTTTTTCAGTACAGAAACTTTAGACTTTAGAAATAATTTATTCTGCTGTCACAGGCCTACATTATTTTGCATAAATGGAAGTAGCTTGATGATTTAGAAGACGATGAGGCAATGCGTATGTGTATGGTATGCATATATATTGAAGTTTCTTCTTGATGTCAAGCAGGAGGGTTTATGTTAAAATAATGACTTTAGTAGGTACATTATGTACACTGTGGCTGAAACACTGCAATTCTGCAAATTCAAACTTGCCCAAGTCCAAAATGAATAGCTAGCAGTCCCAGAATTCTAGCTAGCAGTGTTATTTATGTAGCAGGTGGTTTCTTCTTAAAAACAGTGTATTTCTCTTTTGTTTCTTCAGGTGAGGATGATTTGCTCAGCCCTCCCCAGGACACAAGCACAGGGTTGGAAGAGGTCATGGAACAGCTCAACAATTCCTTCCCAAGTACAAGAGGTAAATTCCAGGGCTCAGAAGCAACGACTGGCAGTTAAATTATAGTTGCTTCTTTACAGATCAGTATCATGCTCACAGTCATTTGTGTAGGTGAAAGGTGTCCACCTAACAAAAGAAGAGAACAGAGCAGAAGTCTTTCAAACTCTTGTATCCATGAAGACATTAATTTAGCTGCAAACAGTCCTTGCTCAGAAATACTTTGTGGTGGAAGCAGAATAAGAAAACACACACACTCTCTGTTACTCTGATCGAGAGATCTCTGTGTGTTCAGAGCTGCTTGTGAAACTCCTCATTCATTGCAGTGGAGGACACCAACTACCCAAAGGGTCCCCATGTAAAATCGGTTGCTGGCCAGGGGAGTAGATATATTCTTGGTAGATATATTGTCCCCTAGTTTTCCTGGTGTGTTTGTTTCCACAGTTGTCTTTTCCTTTTCTTTTTTTTAATCTATATTAAAAAATTTCTCTGCTCTGACATTACCAAGTTTAGGTTAAAAATTATGATTGATCACTTAATTGGAATAGATGAAGGTTTGGGGCCAGGATGCTGAGATATGGGAACCTTTTAAAAATGTATGTATCTAACATTTTCCTACTTTGTCAAATCAGACCATAGATAGTAATTGAATGATATTTCCAAGAAGTCTTTTGTGCTCAATAAAAGGTCATATCTGAGCCCAGATACTATATTATATTGCCATGGGGGAAAAGGCTTGGGTTAAAGAAGGCAGTATTTTCTGTCTTGACTGATGCTAATGCAGAGTAATTTTAAGCCTGTCTCCAGGATGACCCCTCAGCCAAATGTTCTATTGAAACACGGTGCTGAAGGTTAAGTAGTTAGTGCATAGTTCTGCTTTTACCTGTCTCTGGTGTTTTGGGGGGATAGCCTACAGTTTGAAAAACTCTCTTCTAACTAGTACATACATGACCATCTTTTTTAAAAAAGATACAACAGCAGACCCAGAGGAGTGTAAGACAAATAATGGTATTTTTGTGAGACACCTATTTCTTGAAAAACATAAGGGAAAGACAATTTTTTTTTCCAAAAAGTAATTTTAAAATAAATTGTATGCCTTTTCAATTCAGAATTGGTACAGTATGTTAGAAGAACATGTAGCAAAATGGAGTACCAAGTTTTCTTAAGCTGAGTGGCACCTAAAACGTGAATACTTAAATAGGAGTGACACAGAATTCTGAGTTCAGTTATAACTCAGTTATAACTAAGTTTGATGATAGATGGTATGATGGTTTGATGGATCCCATCAAAAAGATCCATAGCAGGAGGGGGACAATTTTCACCTTGTGGCCAACCTTCAACTTTGCACTCATGTTGCTCCTGGGGTCCCTGTTCCCCAGGAACAGCTTTTCCAAGGGCATTCTGGGCTGCATTTGTGGGGAGGGGAGGTATGGAAGTCATGCTTCTGTGCACAGAAGTCATTCCATGGCAGAAGTTTTACACAGGTTCCAATACAGTACGTGGATTACAAATTAACAGTTTAAAAGAGCTGCCCATTGTTTTCAATGTCAAAACTGAAGTATGGTGTCCTGTCATAATTTATTTAGAATTAATTTCATAGGTCACAAATCACTTCTTGGGGTGAATCCATTTACTTTAATTTACCAGATTGGGTGTACAATTAAATAGCTTATTGTTGAGTGAAGAACCTTTCTTCCCCTGATTTCTGATCAGGTCCAGATGACTGAATCCCTTCAGACCAATGCTCCCTCTAAGCTGTGGAATCTTGTGAGCAAAAATTCTACTTTGTGAGCCACTGGCATTAAAGTTGTGAGCAAGCAATTTGGCTACTGCATAAATTAGTTTGCTCTGGAGTCATCCTTCCTGAGCAGAGACAAAAATGTGTGAGCTGGAGGCTAAAAAAACTGTAAGCTAGCTCACACTAACTCAGCTTAGAGGGAACACTGCTTCAGGGTTGTATGCATATCATGGTAAACACTTGATAAAATGTAATCATCCAAGAGAAACGTCTCTCACTATTATTTTACATCCTATTTAATTTTGAATAATTACATTATTTATATTGATACCACATTTCATTTAAAAAACCCTTAAAATGTAGGTGTTACATACTAGTATCCATGCAAAGTGAAATCACCATTTATTTCAGAAATAGTTTATTGTTATTGGACATTTGCTTTGTACTAATTCCTGGGATACCAAACCTGGTATTGCAAATATGCAGGATGGCTTTTCCACTATTACAATATTTCGTTGCATTATGTGAGAGCTGACCATTTTAAAGAGCTTAGAGAAAACTACAGAAAGAAATATCTGTTCCTCATGAGTGTATGGTGCAAAATTAAAAACCATCTTTTGATGATTTATGAAAAAGGTAATAATCATGTTAATTTCCAAGATACTGGATTTGAGAAAACTAAATGTCATTAATTAACATGTAGAAACAATATATTGAAGTACTGCTCAGCAAACTTTTCACAGGCCATTGCATCTCTGTAGTAAAAAAGGGTTCACATAAAGGGGTTTTGTGAGCATTTACTTCCTAGTAAAAAGGAATGCTGTTTCAATCTCTATTCAATCTCTATCACATTGCTCCATTTTCAAAGGCAGGGATTATTTGTCAGTCGAATTGGATATCAGAGATGCTCTGAACACATTTAGTGTAGTTCCAACCTTTTTAATTATTATTTACCATTTACAGAGGTGGTTCTGCTGCCTTACTATGATAACAAAGAAAATTCTCCAGAAGATTTGATTGTGGAAATTTTTCAGGAAAGCAGGAGGCTCTGCCTGTCTCGAATTTAGATGTATTATTGTTCAAGTTAATGGGGTTTGATTTATAATGAACTGCAGCTGAGGACCTAAGTGAAAGTTAGTATGCATACACAGTGCCACCAGTGTATATGGAGCTTTGGGAAAGCTTTACAATCTAAATTTCACCAGGTAACACCAGGTAGAAATGTGGAAAGGTAGAAAGCCAGCAGTAAGAGGTTAAACCAAAGGCTTTATGGAAAATGTGAATGCTGAGGAAATGGCAGAATAGACTAAGGCAAAGTCATGGAGGGCTCTGAAGGGAAGGACCAGATGTCCACACTGACAAACTGGCTCCACTGATTCACTCAGCTGATAGGAACTGGGCCAACATGTCTTATATAGTTCACAGAGCTTGTTTTCTGTACACATAATGACAGTGCATTTATTGTGGTCCCAAATTATGTATTGAAGCACTAGCTCAGGATTGTGGCAAGCCACCATGTGCATGAGTCCTAAGCTACCAAAACAAACTTCATAAAAGTTTAGTGCACTGGCCCAAGATCACCCACTACCAGGTACATCTAGGAAGTTTGTTAGGGATGCTTGAACATCACTGAGTATGGAAATTGCACTACAGCATCCAGAGCTCTCCTTCAGATGATTTACCTGTTTTCTCGCATAATAATTATCTATGGATTTTGCCCACAGAGGATAGCAGAAAGGCATCCTATTTCATTTTGGGTTTCTTCATAAGTATATCTGAATAATATCTGTCCCAGGTAAAGCATCTTTCTCTATTTGACTATATCCTTCTGGGTGAAGAGCAGATTACGGAGAATGGAGTTACCCTACCAACCAGACCATTAAAGAGAAATTACAAAACTAGTTAATAATGATAAAAAGCAATGCATAAGTGAAATGATTCCTTCTATTGGATCAGTCTGTAGTCAAACCAGTTTCCAAAACTGGGGGGGAGGGGGTCAGACAACAAAGAAACATTTGAGTTGTACAAAACTCTTATTCAGACAATTGCCCACTGCAAAAATGAAATAAAATCAGATGTTACATGCTGGGTTGTTGTTTTCCTGAACAAATTTTCAGTTTGTGGGGACAACACAATTGTGTGTGAAAAGACAAGATTAGTGAAGTATGTTAAGTAGGAAGCCGGACAATCAAGAGTTTCTAATGAGAAAAAAATACTGAAAGTATATTTGGAATTTCTAATGGAAAAAATTATAAGTAATATCTGATGGGTTCAGACTTTGAAAGAAGGGTGATAGATTGATGACTAATTGATCTACCTATAAACATTACAGTTATATAAGCTTTTGTTATTCAGACATATTTTTAGCACTTTGGAAAAGCATAAAACATCATGTAGGCCAATTTAGTATAATCTCAAGCCTAAGTAAACAGATCTTCTGGATGAAGAAACAGCTGATAGTTTCTTTTTGTTATAACTTTTAAAACTGTTAAGAATCACTGAAGAGGTAGACATTATGGGAGAATCTCTGCACTCACTGCAGTGCTGAAGATTGGTGCTGAAAGCAATTTGACGTTTATCAGTAGAATTTCTGCTGAGTATCTGATGATTGGATCCTCAAGGAATCTTCTGTTTCTTATGAGCTTTGCAGTTCTCATCTGCAGCCCCTTTAGTGTGCTACTCAAAGCAAATTCATAGTGGCTGCAGCTGCTTCTCACAGCTGCTGTTCTAACTTAAAACAGATGTCAAAGCCAGAGGTCTGACATTTGGTGGAAATGTGCTATTAAACACCACCTTAGTGGTTTATTAAATCCTGCAAGATAACAAGTCATGGAATAAATTGTTTCGTGCTATACTTGTGTACAAATTGCAAAGTCTACTGGGAGTTTTGAATGCATCAGATAGACGTTCTTTTTTTCTTTTTCTTTTGACAAAGGAATAACTATGAAATGTAAGTTTGAGGATGCTGTTAAAGAACTGCAGGACATACACAGAACATACTTTTCAGGTAGAATGTTCACTTATTGAGCCCAATCCACAGATCCCAATCACACTGTAGTCCTGTTAAAAGAAATGGAACTTCAGGTTTGTTTGTTTTTCATGAGAAGCATATCCCATTGTTTATAACGGGACATACACACAACAAACTTTCTCTAGATTATGATGGTGGACGTTGATAATCAAATATTTATCAAATAGGTCTCATTTGTCATGAGGAATTGGGAGAGCTTTGTGAATGGATTTTCAGAAAGTATCTTGCAGTCCCAGCTCCCGGAGAAGGCAGTGAAGGCAAGGATCCCTTTACAGCAACCCAAAAATAGCATACTCACACACAGTTTTGAAATAAAATGTGGGATAAAATGGCCATAACTTTTATTGGTTACAGCTGTAAGAAGCTTTGGCATAGCATGGGTCCACTGGATCCTGGCATCAGCTGACACACCTGCCAGTCAATGTACCCTGTCCCATCAAACCCACCTGCTGGGATGGGGAGAACCATGGGATGGCAGATTGCAGGATCCCACAAGGACGATCACCCCTGAGTGGTCTCCCCTGCCATTTGAGCATGAGGGTAACCCATTGGCAGCCCCCAAGCTGGACATGCCCCTGAAAGCCCTCACCCCAAGATCCCATAAGAGGATCCCCACACACATGGAAAACGGGCATGCAGGCCTGTTTTCCTAAAATGGATCCAGCCCCATGCTGATATTACCCTAAGGGTGTGACAAATAAATGAAGCAGAAAACATTGTGAACAGAAACATAACCTGTGCTTCTCCATAATGTAACCCCCCTTTGTGAGGCTACCTGCAAACCCCACCAACTTTATTCCCCTTAAGCACTAACACATAGGGAGTGGTGGGTGGGAAAGCAATCCCATGTCACCAGGTGAGGTGGCCAGGTGGCATGGTGCACTTTCCTTTGGTGTTCTCTCCCCTTCCCCCTGCCCCAGGCCCAGTTCAGGCCCAGTTCAGGCACAGCGGGGGACTGGGCCAGGTTTTCCTGCTGTTGCTGCTGCCCAGCCCCCAAGCTGCCTGCACAGCCCATCCTGCCTTGCAGGATGTGACCACCATGGCCACCCATTGCCCCACTGGCTCTCCTGTCACAAGGGACTGCAAACAGGACCCGTGGTGAATCGGGGAGGTCCCACTGGGGGGGATTCTGTTTGCCTAATTACAATTAGACATTTATGTATTAATTGCCGAAAACTATCTGTAGGAATTTCTAATGGGAATTGGCTGCTGAAAACTGTGTACAATTACATATATATGTAGCTGTACAGTTTTCAGTGGTGATTTCTTCACATATGAAAAATCACAGTTTTGAAAGAAATATGAGAAATTTGAAAGAAGACCAATATTTCCATGTTAGATCTCAGTAGGTGAGTTGAACTTGGTTGAAGACCTTTGGTATGAACACTGAACCAAAGGTTGCTTTTATATTTATTCATTGTTGTTCTGGTAAAGATAAGCAGATCTGTCCCACAGAGCTCTACATGTCAGGGCTACTGTAGTAGACATTTGATTAAAATATAAAATTATTAATTTGATCAAGGTCCACATCCATACAGAATTCATTGCACTGCTGACTGAGAGAAAAGTGGAATGTTTATTTCGTATTCCTCAGGACAGAATATTTGTGAAATATGATTAAATCTCAGTTTATCAAGAAGAAGAAGAGATTGGATTTATACCCCGCCTTTCACTACCCAAATGTGTATCAGAGCGGCTTACAAATTCCCTTCCCCTCCCCTCCCCACAACAGACACCCTGTGAGGTAGGTGGGGCTGAGAGAGCTCTTGACAGAAACTGCTCTTTTTCAAGAACAGCTCTTATCAGAACTATGGCTTGCCCAAGGTCATCCAGCCAGGTACAAGTAGAGGAGTGGGGAATCAAACCCAGTTCTCCCAGATTAAAGTCCGCGCACTTAACCACTACACCAAAGTGGCTCTTTATTTTCTTGTCATCTTTCATTGAGAAACATTTGAGTAAGTATCCTGTGTGCTTATTTCACTGTGAGTAGTGCACAGATTTACAGACATGTAAGAGAAATGTTTAAGAGCACATTTCCACCTATTCCATTCTTTGGCTGTGCTGTTAATAACTGAAGAAATGTCCTTGAAGATAAAGCAGAACAAACTGCAACCCCACATTGCTCCATCTCTCTTCCCCATTTTTTCAAAAATTAAGAAAATAAATGCTACAACCAATATGTGGTTTTTCAGAAAAGAAAATGAAAAACTATGCTTAACTAACCACAGTGTTGCTGTCATTATTAAGAAGCCATACTGGGAAAGTATAATTACAAAGAGAGGAATGATCTGTTTAACAAACAGTATAGCAATAAGTCTTGAAAACCTCCATGGTATGTGAGCAAGAGTGTTGGATTGTGATAAGGAGATTTAATTGAACAAATATTGGTACAACTTTGTTTGTCTACTATATCGAGGTTTGCCTCTTGGCTATCCCATTGTCCCTTATTCAGAAAGGCAAGACAACTACTTTTTCCCTTGATGTGGGGCACTGTGTTTGCATATGGGTTTATCAGTCCTAAGCTGGCAGGGAAGCAGTAGAATTCTTTAGATAACTTACAGTGCTATCCTGTGCAAATTTCAATGGTCTTAAACTTTAGTGACTCTGCATATGATTGCATTAAGGATCATTCAAGATCAAGTTGTGTTTGGATATCATTTTTGTATATAATAGGTCACTGAGAATGTATCAAAGTGTTTGGGTATTTCTGAGTATGGAAGGGAACTAAGTTGGATCATTCTTAGCAATGACAATTGGAGTACTTCAGTTTTACACTGGGGGATTTTGCACAAATGTCGATTGCTAAAGCAAAAGAATCAAGGCAAACAAACCTTATATAGTCACTTTATATATTGCTCTTTCCAAGAAATAAATTGATCAATAACTTTTATTAACTATCTGTCTACATTTCAACCTGAAAAGAACTGGTATGAATATACTTGCCTGGGTGAACTACAAAGAGCAATTCCCCACATTGTAGAACTTTTAGTTCATTTTTACAAAGTTGTCTGTTCTGTATTCAATTCCAGAATGAACACTGAAGTTCTTCTATATTTGTGTGTGTGTGTTTTTCCCCTCTTTTCTTTTTGATACCTCTACTTCTGTTACTAAAGGAGGAAATGCCCCTGGAAAGCCAGTGAGAGAGGTTAGTGAGCCTGATGCCCACTGCAATAGCTTCTTGTTTGCTGCATTATTTTGTCTGGCACTGATGGCGCAGCATGTGCGTTGCTAGGTACATTACACAGGTATAGTCTAACACACAATACCTCTCAACTTTCAGTGAACATAAAAGCTTAGAAGTTGGAGGAATGCACAGTGCCAATTGGCCTTCTAAAATACATTAGCAAAGGGTGACAAATATGAAATCATATTTCTTTTTTAAAATAATTTTCTTTTAAAAATAATTTTTATGTTGTGAAGTGATAATCTGCCTTTGTCACATTTTTGGCTGCAAATTACAAATCTATTTCTCAAAAAAATGATAGAAATCTGTTTTGTTCTACTAGAAAATAGAGGTTGAGAGGTATAAATAATATACTACTTTAGCTTGCAAGCTCAGCATTGCACCAGCAGAATGTCACTAACACCTATGAACTCCACAGCGCTGAATTTAAGTATGTTTGTGAACCAGTGTGGTATAGTGAATAGAGTACTGGATTTTAACCCTGGGAGTTGTAGATTTAAATCCAGCTCAGCTACAGACTGCTCTGGGAGACTGCAGGCAAATTTCTTCATCTCATTTTCAGTCCTACATCTAGGTGGGTGGCCATGTTAATCTATCTGTAGCAGAAGAAAAGAGTAAGAGTCCAGTAGCACCTTAAAGATTAACAATATTTGAGGTAGGGTATATGCTTTTGTAAGCCACTGAAGAAGTGAGCAGTGACTCACCAAAGTTCAAACCCTACCACAAATTGCATTAGTCTTTAAAGTGCTACCGGACTCTTTTCTAATCCTACATCCATAAAACAAAAATGTTTTCCTTTATGATACATGTAGTAAGATTGTAAATAGTTCTTGAAGTGTCATTTAAGTTATCTGTCACTTTATAGCTAGATAAAATCATTTGCAGTCTTTGGAAATCAAGACTAAAGATGCTGATAAATTTTTATGGATCTCTCCACTTCTAGAAGGTTAATTTCTCTGCTGTTACTGGACTAGAAATATTGAGTTTTCTCAAGCTATTTGCAAGGTATTTGAATGTAAAATTGTTCTTCATAGGTCAATTTAATAATAATAATAATAATACTAAACATAAAAGTATAGATGACTTTAAAAGATGAGACAAATTCAGTCACTGGCTACTAGCCATAGAGACTGAAGGGACCACCACATTCAGTGGCAGTATGGCCTCTAAATACCAGACATAGATCTAAAAGCAGAGAAGGACCTTGGACTCTGTGTCTTGTGTTGGCCTTTCAGAGTAACTGGTTAGTCACTGTGTGATGCATTTTGCTGGACTCAAATGGACCACTGATCTGATACAGCAGGATTCTTCTTATGTTCTTGTGAGTAAAGGTGGAACATTCAGGTAGTGCTCTGGAGTAGAGGTATGGCAAGAATCTTGATTCTAACCCAAATAGTGCCAAACAAAATAAGAAAACAGTTGGTCTTATAGACCAAATTCTGGCATTTTAATAATTGTCTTTAAATATGAATATAATGATATAATGATTTAGTCAAAAAAAATTGCACATTTAAAGCATGGATTGCTGTGATTTTAAGCATACTTACCAGGAAGTAAGTCTCCTTAAACTTAGTGGGAGCAGTGAGTAAACACTATTTAGCAATGTTTTAGTTGTTTTATGGTTTTGTATGTGCATATTTGCTTGGTTTTAATTGTTTTCGTTTGGTTTTAATGTTTTACTGTGTGTGTTTATTATATATGCTTTTACTATGTTAGTTGCCTTGGTGGCCCTGATGAAGGCAGAAAGTCAGGGTATAAATTTTATAAATAAATAAATAAATGTATGGATGTGCAATGGGCTGTGTGTGGACTGGTAAAAGGCCAGTGACTACTGAAGCAATTTGATCACGTCTGGTGAAAAGATCCTAAAATGGATACTAGATGAATAAGCCCTAAAGTAGACAAGCTCTTTGGCTTTAGAGTATTAGGAAAAAATGACTACAGGAACACTGTTCTAAAATACTGAGTTGCGTCCAAAGGTGCCACGCTACTGGAGGAAGCCCTCCAATGTTTCTTGGAGTTCTTTGACCCTCAGGAGCTGAATTTCAGGGCTGGATCATGGGTGAAGGTCAGATATAAACTCACTATTTTTTTATCATTTGCCTCTAAAATAAGTAATAATTCTTTCTATGGAAACTAATGAGGATGTCAAGCCCAGCTGAGTTATCTCTCCTTATATAATAAAAGGGATTTGGGATGGCTTCTCTCCAATGGGGTGGCGAGATTCCATTCACTTGAACTGCCACCCAGAATGTAAGAAGGCCACTTGAATTGCCACTCAGAATGTCAGAAGATAGACTCAGTCCCACCCACACAAGCAGCACCAGCGAAAATTTGCCTCACACTGTACCTGGCTTCCTCAGACAATGGACACTCTGGCCCGCTCTGCTCATCGTGGAGGGGGAGAGTGCTGGTGCGGCACTGCCCTGGCCCGGTGTGGTCGGCCTCAGGGAAGCCGTGGGCCCTTCTTTGGAAGGGGGGAGGGCCCCACAGGGCTTCCCTGCACCACCCAGACTGGCCTCAGGTACCGGGGAAAGGGCCACATCGCACTTCCCTGGCCCATAGAGGCCGCAGACCCTTCTTGGCCAGCAGGGGAGGGCCCCGCTGGGTTGCTCTGTGCTGCCTCTGGCCATGCTGGGGCAGCCCTGCTGGCCTCCAGGAGGGAAGCCTGGTGGCCTGAAGATGGATCCAGGCGGCGGCGGCAGAACCAGGTTGGTAAATGCAGGGCTCCCCCCCAGGCAACTTCCGAGCCCACAACGTGCCTGCTGAGCAGCCGCGAGCAACTGAGCCGTGCCCTGCAAGAACCGCCTGATATGCAGGCAGCTGCAGCGGCAGAGACTGGCAGTGGAGTCTGCCGGTGGAGCCGTTCTGCCTCTGAGGCAATGGCCTCGCCGGCTACCGTCGAGTCGGACGGATGGAGCTTCCGGCGGGAAGGGGGCGCTTCTTTGGGAGCCAGAGGGGTGCGCAAGTGCAGCTGCTCCCCCTACCCACACTTGTGGGCAGGGGCCCCGGGAAGGAGGAGAAGCCAAGGGCGGAAGCTGCTGCAGTTGATGGTGGGTGGTTTGTTGCGGCAGAAGGGAGGGGCCGCCGCCCTTCCCTGGGCAGCCCCTGCCTCGCTGGCCCTCCACAGCCCAACTGGCCTCAGGGAGGGGGAGAGGGCTGTGTCAAGGTGCCACTGCTGTGGGTGTCCTCTCCTGAGAGCACATAGCCAGCCAAGCTGTGCGTGCCCTGATGACGAATGGGCTTCCAACTCCATCGGGGGAGGGGGCTGGCAGCTCCATCCTGCTGCTGCCACCGCCGTCCTCGCCCAAACACACATCCCCGCCCAGGCTGCATGTGACCCGGCGACAGACGAGCTGGCTGCTTCACCAGGTGGCTGCCTGTGACCAGAGGACAGGTGCATCAGCCACCCCACCACCTGTGGGGGGGGCAGGCCCAGCCCGATCCTACTGCTGCTGCCGGCGGATGACTGGCCTCTCACTGGATGGGGGCCGGTCACCTGGACCCCCCAGCCACGCCCACCCACGAAGCCACTCACAAGCTGCTCCCTCGCCCCCAGGCTCCAGGGGTCGTGCGGGGGGGGGCCAGGAGGAGACCGGGGGTGCCTCAGCCGCACCCTGCCTAGGGCCCATTGTCTTCCTCCACAACAGGCTTTGCTCCTAGTATTAAATAATTGTAAATGAAATCTATGACATTCCTTTTTTATTCAAAAAGCACTTTCAAACCAATATTTCAAAAATACCTCCTAGCTATTTTAAAGAATTTGACAAAACGAGAGTTTTGGAGTTGCAGAAAGTGCTAATTATATGTGTGACAGCTAATATATTTATGTTTTCATCTGTTCCTTAAAAACTTAAAATAATTTTTAAAACTCTTTCAGTGAGTCATTTAAAGAGCAATCCTAAGCATATCTTTGTGGCATCCTATTCCACTCTATTGAATGGGGTTTAGTTATTTGAGGAATCAACATAGTAGTCGTCAAGTAATAAGTCTTAGTTCTTTGTGCCACTTTAATCTTATCTGCGCTTTCTATCATATTGCATACATTCCTTTTTCCCCCCATGCTTTCTGTACATTCCCATGTGTGGGTTCTTCAGATTCAGACAATCAAAACGACAAATTTTCTTACATGAAGAATACAGACAAATGGACATGCTGTGATTGTGAAAAGCATGGGAATACCAGAAGTAATGGTACAAGGTAACTTCCAAATGGGTATAATAAAGAAGACATGCAGACTTCATCATAGTGTGCATTATATTTCCTACATGTTGTGTATCCTACTGTCAACACTGGAGGGAAGGTTTTGAATGGAGATATAATACGGCCATGTGTGTTTGAATATACACTGAATCTGGATCACAGGATTATCAGATTCAACAGCAGTGATGACTTGACAAGTTATACCATCTGAGGTTACTGCCTCTGCCCACCATGTCTGCATGGAACCCATAGTGCTCCTTCCTTCTTCATTCCACATGTGTCTTTAAACATAAAGCCACCTTATAGGAGTGAGCAGGGAAGGAGCAGTAGTTGCTCTGATGCAGGGACAGGCATGGGGGCAGAGGCAGCAGAAAAGGTAGGGGATATGTCAAGGATGGCTGTAAAAACACACAAGGAATCCCCTCAGTCCATCATCTGAGGTCACTGCCTTATCTAGCCTCATTTGAGAGCTGGCCTTGGTCGACAAGAAGCATTTTATATGGTGGGTTAATACTCAGAACTTTGACTATAGAGCATTTCTCTCCCTCGACAGTGTATTTCAGGGTACGCAGAAAAAGGGGGAAAGTTACCATTTTTAAAAAGTGATGGGGAGAGGGAAAGAATGAAAGAACATGAAAAATAAGTAATCACAATTTTGAAATTCAGCAAACTACCCAGATCACAAAAAACCCTATTGCTGTTAAAGCCTTTTGTGTTCCATGCTACATGAGCATACAAACATGTCACATAATGAAAGATACCAGTCTATAATATTTATTATTTTTCAGAACTGCTCTAAACTTGTGTGTAATTTGAGTTTGGGGAGTGATTTCAGGGGGTTGAACTATTTATCAGTATTGAAAATGCAAAATAACAGCTGTTTCAAATGGTTAGTGAGAACATATTACTTGTGAAAGGGGCCAGTTTAACACAGAATCTTTGTGTGCCATATCTACAAAAAGAGACTGCAGTAGTGCTAGTCTCTTCCTAATTATTAAATAGTTATTACCTGTACTCTGGTCAACTGATCTCCAAGGAAAAGATTCATAGTCTAATTCATAATTCTTCTGCTGGGATACATTAATTCTTAGACTGGGTATAGTACACTGTAGGGCTTCAGCAGGAACTAAAACATGAAGATCATCCTTGAGTTTTGGTCTTTTGAGGAAAGTTTTGGTTTTAGTGGTTTATTCTTAGTTTTTTCTGTTGCTATGAATATATTAGTAATAACATTAAAATCCTTACCTGGCATACGGGGTGTGTACATCAAACATTTTGATGCTTTTCTTTATACGGATTTTTTGGGATTCTCCATACCATTTCATCATCTTTTTTCATCTTTTTTCTTCAGTTCCCAAAAATTCAGGACCAGTTTAGCAATTGCCCCTTATTACTTTACCACCACTTCCAGAGGCAGCAGGAACAGGGAGGGAGCGGAAGATGGTCTTGCCATAAGAGCTGTTCGGCAGCTTCTCCCTCCCTATACACTTTATTTTATGGTATTACTTTCTGTGGCAAGACCTGGCCTCTGAAATCATATAAAATAATGGCCCTTTAAATTTTAAAGGTCTGGAGACTCCAGTTAACAGCTGACTGGGTAGTCCTGGGCCCATTACCCATAGGAAACGATGGGGCCATTTCTACCTGATTAGCTGTTTGTTGGTATCTCCTATGGAGGTAAAACCTGGCCTCCAGTTTCAGATTCCACTGTTCCCATAGAAAATAGTGGCCTTTTAACACTGAAAGAGGAAGGTGCAGAGTAACAGCTGTTTGATGAACCAGCTCTCTCTGTGTGTCTATCTTTCTTGGGTCCTAATACTCTTCCAAAATCCCAGAAGATAAACTTTCATTACTCCTGGAATTTGGGAGTATTTGGGATCTTTTTGGCTTGAGTGTATCTGAGTACACATTTCTAGTAAGGTATTCCTGACCAAGTTACGGTGTTCTAGCCATACCTATTCACAGGTCAGCATAAAATTAGAGAGAGCATGTCATAACCAGGCCTAGCTGTTCTGCACAGGATGGGAGAGAAACACTGTTGACTTGAAAAAAGTACCATGTAGTAGCACTAAACCATAACATATGATATCTTATAGAAAAGAACAGATGTCATGATCTGTGCAGGACAGAGGTAGAGCCTAGAGGCCTAAGCTCTAGGAGGGGCCTGTCTGGGAGTAGAAAGCAGACAGCCTAGAATCCCCACAATGCTTGGGGATGGTTTTTAGCCAATTAGAATACAGGGATTCTGTGAAGAGATTGATACATAGTTTGTGAGGAGTCTTCTGACTTGAGCTGTGAGCTGTGGAAAATGGTGTTCTTGCTCTCCAAGCTAAACTGAAGGAGGCAGAGTTCTTTCGTCTCATCTGCAGCCTGGTCTCACAGAGGGAACGGGCTGGGCTGGTGAGAGAAAGATCCCTCCGTTCTTTTGCTCTTCTGCAGACTTGTCTCACAAAGGGGACAGTCTGGTCTGAGGAGAAAGATTCCCCACTTGGCTCGGCGTGAGTGTTAGGCAGGAGGCCTGGTAAGAAGGCTGTAGGTCTTAAGTAGTAACAGTTAAAGTGAAATAGGTAGTCGCGTTAGGTTTGTGTTTATTTTTACTTTTAAGCACTGTTATATCTTTTTAAAGCACCTTGTCTTGTTTTCATGCCCCATTAGTGTTAATAAACCATTTGTTTAAGTGTTCTCTTCCTGGTCATCACGCCTGTGTTTTCTCAACTGTAAAAGGGACATTTTGTTTGGGCTTAAGCGGGTACCCTGGACCATAAGTCCAGGGTGGTGGTGGCAGAATGCGGCAACCCGCTGGGATCATAACAACAGGTATGAAGTTGGTACAGCAAATCTTGTATCAGTATCATTTGTATTTATTACATGGTGGATAATAAAGTCTAGGTAGTGCCTGTTGGTCTTATAGTCACTGCTGTCTTCATCAAATGACCAGAGTCATGTGACAGTCTCATGAAGAGATCAGCATACCAAACATGCCTTTGACTGAATAAAAATCTCTATACATGCACCTCAAAATAGCTTCCTCATGCTTCTTGAGTGCCCAGTCATGGTTTTCTATAGTTGATCCATCTCCCTTTCTGGATTTTACTTTTCTGATCTGTCCTTTCTAGTTTGAAATAAACTACCATCTAACTAAGAAGTTCAAAAAAACTAAAAGAATTTTAATGACCAACCATGCAAAGAATCCTACTGCAAAACAACAACAATCTCACATGCTCAGCTTTTCTTTCTCAGTTGACGAAGGCAGTTATATAAGCCAGATTCTTTTAATTCATAACTATTTTAAGAGAGCTAGACTCAAGTCCAGGAGCAACTTAAAGACCAACTGGCATTTCAGGGTATGGGCTTTCAAGAATCAAAGCACCCTTCATCAGATATTTCTTCAGATAAAGTATTTTAAGAGATGAATGTTTGGAGGATTGTATAGCATTCATTTTGGTTACCAATGGAGGCTTTCCTCAGGACATTACTCTCATTAACATCAATTAGGATTCTGGCAAGTTCCCCAGTCAAGCTGTGTGGTTGATTATGATTGATCAAGTTAGCTGTTACACACTTTAATTGATTCATTTACAAACATTTGTGCAGCAAATTCTTTCATGTTCATGTTTGATCTTGGAGTTTCTGCCAAGGGTTTTCATGCATGTGCCTTTGAAACTGATTTGCCCTATCTATCATTTTAAAACTCAAGTGTGGTGCTGCCTAAAAACCTCTCTGCAAGTTACACTCAGCTTTACTTGTGGCTGTGCAGTGTCAAAGGATACAAAATAGTTTGACGATTGCCTTTGCATGGGAAATGCATATTTACTTCAAAATACCTGATTGTTGATGTATAATGTGTGCAGGTTATATTCTTTATAGCTAGGCACAGTGCACGTTCATTCTCTTCTTTTCCTTTGTTTTACAGGCCACGATGTAGGCAGCCTTTTCCATATGGCAGATGACTTGGGCCGAGCAATGGAAACCTTAGTTACCGTGATGACTGATGACAAGGTGTTAGAATAGCAAGATGCGTTTTACAACTTCAGGCGTCCCCGCATGGTTTTTATAATATTCATATGACAAAGGATTAGACTGTAAGAGTTTACAAGAAAACAAATCTATATTTTTGTGAAGGGTAGTGGTACTATACTGTAGATTTCAGTAGTTTCTTAAGTCTGTTATTGTTTTGTTAACAATGGCAGGTTTTACACGTCTATGCAATTGTACAAAAAAGAAAAATACATGTAAAATCTTGATAGCTAAATAACTTGCCATTTCTTTATATGGAACGCATTTTGGGTTGTTTAAAAATTTATAACAATTATAAAGAAAGATTGTAAACAAAGTGTGCTTTATTAAAAATGTTTATATAAATCCCTTTAAAAAACAAAAAAAATGAGGCAGTGCATTTGTTTAGCATCACTCTAGCTCTGTAATTGTACCAGATGGATATTCATGTTCTGTGTTCTTTTCCTTATATATCAAAGAGAGAGTTTCTGCAACACCAAAACAATTGACATGTTTCATTATTTGTGTCTGACTAGCAGCTGGCTTTTTTAAAAAAAGTCTTCTTGTGAACTTCCAGTTGAGGTCACTTTTCCACCTCCTTCCAAGTAGAATGAATTCTTATTGGAATTATCCAGCTAGTTGCAATAATACAAAAGAGCACATTACATGACAATGTTATCTTCAGAGCTTGCAAAAATAAAAAGACAAATTGAATCAGTATTCTATGCTCCTGCTGTTTCCTCCACTGCTAATGAACCCAAATGTTGTTAATAAATACAAAATAGGAATTGCCTTAGCAGATTATCCCTTCGGACTTTATTGTCCGGTATCTGCCTGTGGCACTGGCCAGCACCTTAATGCTTCAGAATAGAAGCCCAATTTGCTTTCATGCCCTGTAATGCCACCCTTGACAGAGACCCTGTGTCTCTGCATGTGGGGCTTGGAAAAAATATCTCCTTCTGACTACAGGCAGTGATCTGCTTCCAGCCTGAAGCATGAGTTGGATTAGTCATTACTATTGTTTAAATTTTTATAACAATAAGCATTGAAACTTGCCCCTGTCTCTTAAAAAGAAAAGACCGCTATAAATCTGCCTTGCTGCAAATTCCAAGGAGCCACAGCATTTCAATCAAGCAACAGGAAACAGTGTGGAGTAATCCTATTGGCTCCTGTCCATTGGGGAGCTGAAAGTAGCCACAGTGCTTCTTGTGTTGTCCATCCAAGGCAACAGTCCCCAGAAACCTTTTGCTCCCTGTCTCTTTCTACAAGTAATATCGCACAATTAACAATGACTCAGGAGAGGGATAACAGAAAATAGATTTTCAATAACAGCTCCTCAGGTTTACTAGTCTAGAATTTTGAGGTGCTGTTAACAAAAGCTTTACCATTTCATTTCCTTCCATTAACCTTTAATTCCATTGACACACAATAGAATTTCACCATCTAATTCACATTAACATTTTGCAAGAGTCAAATCTGTTACCTCTTCTTGTACGAAATGTAATTAAACTCGGAGAAAAAAATTATTTTATTTTTAATGCTAGTTAACATTAAACATGGGTAGTCATGTTATTTCTACCTCACTTTGGTTTTGTGGTGTTCCTGACAATTATGTACAGAAGATATTACATCATCACCACTTATCCATTGTGTAAACAGATCTTATCATTTCAACAACAATAAATTTAAAACAAGAAGAAGAAAAAAAAAATTAAATAATTTGCAGAAGTCCCAAACCTCCATTTTTCATAATAAGAGCTTCTTAAAACTTTGGTTAAGTCTATCTCAGTGGCAGCACATTGCCTGCACATGGTGAAATTAGCATAGGAGTAAAAATAGCCCCATTGCTTCCGTGCACGTGTGTGCGCAAAAATGCACACACCCTAATGCACTAACTAAGTACCTGGGCCATTACCAAGAACAGGAGATTGGTGTTTACTCCTCTGTCCTCATCTAGCTGTCCCTTTTGCCTCTGTGCAAAGTCCTCAAGCACAGAGGGGATCAAAACATTTTATTTAAAAAGTGTATCCTGCTTTTCAACATGCTTAAAGCAGTTTATAATTAAACAATTAAAATGCATCATCAATAAAATACAGCCACAGTAAAAACCATCAGATGAACCGGCAAAATAAAAGGAATAATGAATTGGAAAGGTATAGTAAACCAAAATCCATTTTCCACAATACACAAGATCAGCTTTCAGCAAAATAGTGACACACTATCATCAACTCAAACAAAAGGTTGTGCAAAATAGTCTTGGGCATCTCAGACTAAGCCCAGATGTCTTCTAAATTAACACACCATATATCAACCCCACCATGTGCAGGCTCTCCACCTGCACTAGGAGAGATCATGCTTTTTTGTTAAAATGTGTACCCTGTATATTCTCATGGCCTTTCTTCAGGAAAGTACAAATGAAGATATACAGAAGTGAATCTTTCTTTCTTTTTGTGTTTTTAAGTTGAAAATTCTCAATTAAAATTGGAAACTAATGGAGTGCACGATTGTTTTCATCAGGATTTTTGGGTTTTTTTTCTTCATAGACATTAGTTTTGAAGTGTGTCTGTCAAAATATTTAAAGAGTTGAAGAGCTTTATTGCTGCTTTTTAAGCATTTTGGGGGAATTATTTCATGTTCTTTATATTCACCAATTATAGAACAGCAAAGCATCATCAGTGTAACTGAATAACTTATCACCTGGCATGTTATACCATTATTATCCAGTACTGGTTTATTACTTGGGTATCATAATATATTGTGTTTTAACAACAACACTGTAACATTTACTAATTATTTTTATAAACTTCAGTTTTTCTGCATTTTTCACAACATATCAGATTTCACCAAATATATGCCTTACTTATTGTATTATATACTGCTTTACTGTGTATATCAATAAAGCACGCAATTATGTTATAAAACTAAGTGTGGCATTTTTACTGATGGTCCAGCATTTAATTTGTGCTTCTCTTTTCCAGCTAGACTGCCTTTATAGATTTCAACTGGGCAGAATGCCACCTTATCCATTCTTGAATTCACTTTTCTCCACAATGTAATTAATACCCTGCAGCTAAATACTCTGTGGCCAAAAGCCAAGAGGGTACTACTCATTTTTAAAAAATGGCATTAGGCTTTGGGGGAAGGAGGGGCCAGAGAGGATTTGATGTCTTTTCTTTCTTCCTTCTTCCAACAGATGAGTTGTAAGCCTCACACTGGAAAGTCTATGCAGTGTTTAAAGGCTATGAAGCCTTTAAATGAAAAGTGGTTAGTAAACAAAATTCAGTTCGGTCTACAAATACTTTTGTTTTATGAAGCACCCTTTAAGAATCCCCTTTGCTGAAACAGTTTCTGCTTTCATTGTACTCTTCTCATAACTTCAACCTTGCTGGCTGACATTCTTTAGTGCTTGTATGCAGGTGTTACCATATTCTTGGGCAAGAAATATTTAAGCTACATTCCAAACAAAACTCAGGGATGGGTTTGTTTAGATCTTGATTGCCAGGAACTGGAAATAACTTACTACCTTCTTGGATTGGGTTGGAAGACAAGCATGCAGAAAGAAAGTCCTCTTGTCTTGTTTCTATGCATCAGTTTATTTTACTCAAAACATTTTTATGCCCCCTTAAACATTAAACCAATCTAACATTCTGCATGCAGATCTCCTCCTAAAAGTTTCACAACTATTATAGCCATCTTTCTTATTGTTCTTCATTTAGTCTTAGTTTCTCAGTATTTATGTTTTAACCAGTCATATAACTCTATACTCTTTTCCCTTCTTTTCCCCTTCCCCCTTTCTATATATAAACTAATAAAACTTTATAAAAAATTAAACCAATCAAAAACAACATTTAAAATTATAAAAATAATTCAATAAAACACATAAACATACAGCATCACAAGCAGGAACGAGCTAATAACCGTTACTGGAGATATGCCAAATAAAATAAAGTCTTCATCTGCTGGTAGAAGGCATCAATAGAGGAAAACAAACAAATCTCCATGGGGAGGGAGTTTCAAAGTTTTGGCACCACAACCAAGAAAGTCTTTCTCGGGTTGTCGCCCATTAAAGAAGAAAAAGAGATTGGATTTATATTCCTTACAAACTCCTTTCCCTTCCCCTCAATGGAACTGAAGCAGGGCATCCGAAGATGATCAGAATAAATGGATAGGTTCATATGGGAGAAGGTGGTCCTTAAGATATGTTGGTTCCAGGCCATATGGGGATTTAAAGGTCAATACCAGCACCTTGAATTGAGCCTGGAAGCAAGTTGGAAGCCAGTGTAGATGGAACAAGACTGGAGTGATATGGTCCCTATGACCCACTCCAGTCAACATTCTGACTGCAGCGTTCTACACCGCCACTGCTTGATAGTCTTCAAGGGCAGCCCTACATACAGCACATTGCAGTAATCTAATCCAGATGTTACCAGGGCATGCACCACTGTGGTAAGCTCTTTCCTATCCAGGAAGGGCTGCAACTGGCACACAAGCAGAAGCTAGTGAAAGGCATCCCTGGCCACCACTGCCACCAGTTTATGCAACAGGGAGCTTGGGTCCAGGAGTACCTCCAAGTTATATCCTCAAATTAACACATAGCTGTCCAAAGGCAAGAAGCAGAAGTATATGGGAAACTATCAAGTATGTTTATCACAACTAAATAATCCCACAGTCAACATCCAGTGATTATGCACACTATTCCCATCCACTGAGCAGATGATTGGTGTCACCAGCTTTTAAAGCAATGCTGACTTGTTAAGGATGGAGATTTTATCCAGGTTTCTTCTTCCTTCTGAAGACCAAATGGGGGAGCTCTCCCTCTCACTGTGTTCATACCACTTTATAAAATTTTCAAAATAGACATTGTACTTCCCTACTGAATGGCTTAAGCACTTATGTAGCATTTTATTTAGAAGTAGTTAGCATTAATTTCCTTTTTCCTGTGGCAATGGCCCACCATTTTGCAAATATTTGCTCAATTTCTATTTTGTGTTCTGAAGCTTCCCTCCCCAGCACTGAAGTGAGTACAAAAAGTCCCTTGATTATTGAAAAGAAGTGAACATGTTTATCTGTTCTAATGCCATAGGGCTATTATTCCACATCCTGTGTGCATGTGCATATGACTTCCAATTTAGATACCAAAAGATTTAACCCTTTTGCCCTGCTCTGTTTTTAACCCCCACCCGCAAGCTCTAGGAGGCAATTCCTATTCTGGACAGGGGGCGGGGGGCAGCGTGCTTTCTCCCAATGGGCTAGTGCTGCAACCCAATCCAAGTTGTGCACAAACAAGTACACAGCCTATGGCTGCTTGATTAGTAGGAGTTATATTTTGCATAGAAAAGAACTGAAAGACCAGAAAACTTCACTTAGCCAACTGACTTGCATGTGATGCCAAACCAAGTGCCCTTACCAAAGTATTGTCCATCCTTACCACTAGGACTACCACCAGAAGCTTGGGCAGAATCTCAACTGCTCTCTCCCATCCCGTTTGTCTCCACCTTGTCCTGCAAAATCTCTGTTACTGCTCATATAGGACAGATGGTAAATAAAGACATATTTGCCTTTGCTTTGGCTTCTGAGGAAGAAGGCCACTATAGTGTACATAGGGCACCTTCCACTGAGCCAAGACAGATGGCATCCTGGAAGATGGATCAACCATAAATACTACATGGGGAGAAAATTCATATTGGGATTATGACATCAACTTCCTGTGCCATTTTCCAGACTTTAATTTCCCTTCCTCTCTTCCTCACAGGGAACAATTATTTGCCACACCAGAGGAAGCATATTGGCCTGATGGGGAACATGTATTTCAGGGCTCTGAATGAAAGTACAAGGTGACATGATACAAAGGAATATATTAATACTGAGCTGCATCACTTGGTTTCAGGACCTAGGAAAGTTGTAAAGAAAACAATATATTCAAAGACCTGTTACATCTGGGTTGTTTTGTTGCTGTTTAAAATTACTTCCACTTCAAACCATGGCTCCTTAAATGGTGTCCATATCTATCTTATTGGTCTTACAGCCAAAATCCAAACTTGCAATTACATTTTAACGAAAAGGAATTTTTTCAGGATTTGTAGTAATCTGGGTGCTTAGAAGATGCTGGGGAAACCTTGCATCTTGAAGCTAAATTACTGGCAGGGACTATTTTCAGCATTTATATAACACAGCCTACATTTCCATAGAGGTGGACTTCAAAGACCTAAATTCACTTCCATTGCTTATTTCAATACACACCTAAGTCAGCTTCAGTAAATATCCTGGGGAGATGCAGTGAAGGAATTTTTAATATATTCCTAGTTACATTTAATCCAGTTTAGCAGCTGCAAACAAGATCATCTCCTTGTGACTAGTCCAGCAGCAGCAGCAGCAGCAGCAAATACTCCTAGTACAGCCATCTGAAGGCATAAGAAATTTCAGCTTATCAAGACTCAATGTGGAAACTGCTATCCTTTTAGAGCATACTTTGCCTGGGAAATGGCAGCCTTTTCAAAATGATGGACGGGATGGTATTATTATTAGTCATAGAGTAAGTCGCATCCAGATTCATCAGCAGTGACTAGGGATGGGCATGAACCAGCTCATGAACAAAAGTTTGTGATTAATTTTGGCCAGTTTGTGCTTCACGAAGTCAAGTTCATGGCAGGCCACCTGGCACAAACTTTCCACGAACTTTCAAGCTGTCCATGGAGGTTCAATACTGGTTTGTGAGTGGAGACATTTCCAGACAGACTGTCTCCACTTAAACAAGATGTTTACATAACTTCAAAACAACAACTTGGAAGGCATGTAGAGGAGAATCCAGGGCAGGTCCCCTGTGACTCTGATGTCTCTAGCTTGCACAGGATCTGTTCCATACACTCCTGAACCTTGGTCATTTTGAGAGGCACAGGTTCAGGATATATATAAATATTCTATGACACCAAACTCACAGTGGACCTCCCCCAGATGCTCCTCTACATGCTCTCCAAATCTGATGTCCCTAGCTTGCACAGGATCTGTTTAAACATGTCTGAACTTCCTGAACCTGTTCCTGACAAAATGATTCCTGCAGTAAATTTGACAGGCACAGGTTCAGGAAGTTTAAAACAGATCCTGTGCAAGCTAGGGACATCAAACTAGCAGCAGGTCTCCCCCGATGCTCCTCTACGTGCCCTCCGTGTTTAATGTCTCTAGCTTGTACAGGATCCATTCTATACACTCCTGAACCTCCTGAACCTGCACCTGTCAAAATGACTGCAGGAGTCATTTTGACAGGTGGAAGTTCAAGAGTGTATAAAATAGATCCTCTGCATACTGGAGACACCAAATTCACAGGGAATCTCCAGCTGACTCCCCTCTACTTGCCCACAAGTTTGATGAGGATTGGATTTACGGGGTCTGAGTTACAGCCCACCTCAAAGAAGACAGCTTGTCATTTCCCCAGAAACCACTTTCTTCATGGCATCTTCTTTAGGGGTCTGTAACTTGGATCCTATAAGTCTAATCATCACCAAACGTGGAGGGCAGGTAGAGGAGAATCAGCTGGAGATCCCCTGTGAGTTTGGTGCTTCTAGTGCACTAGGGAGCTGTTCTACCACTTCACAAACTGAACCAGTTTGTGAGGTGGCTAAAAGTTTGTGACAGTCCATGTTTCACAAACCGGGCATGACAATGAGCCATGAACTGAATCGAATTCAACAGCATTTTTCCAGTTTGTGACCATCCCTATAAGTGACCAATGCAGGTGAGTACTTTCCAGAGACAGAGAAATGCCTCGATCCAGCTGTAGTTGCACACAAAGTTACTCGTGACTAGCTGTGCCAGGATTTGAAAATGCATTTGATAAATGTTCAAAGGCACAGTCAGTAGACAGTAATGCAGTGTGGATCAATGATACTACACTGGGATACTCTTTTGCAAGTTTAATTGAATATGCATGTTGTCCATCTGCATTGCATTATGTTCAATTGGTTGTACGTGCATATATGCATCTATATACATAGTCTGTTTCACCTTTTGTGTAACTAGCACTAGGTCATGGCCCTGTGCTATACCATAGAGCAATGGCAGTAGAGGTGGTTGTACTCAAGTCTTCTGAACATCCACGTGTTATGCCCTAACCATTGAATGATACTGCTGAACACAATATTAGTACTTTGTGGTCTCTGTGCACCACACATCTGGGCTTTGTGCCTGCAACAGTTCAGAAACTTCTAAAGCTATGATATAGGTCTCCTTATTTTTTAAGGTTTCAGAAGGGAGGTTCTACCATCACACTGGAAGGATCCTTTGATACTGATGGAGTCAATGACTGAGATGCATGTGGTGAAGATGTGGCTCCAGCGTATCTCTGAATGTCAAAGGGGCCTATTTCCAGAAAAGGGCATGGAAGTTCATCTTGCCCATAGGAGTCAGTATTATGAGCCTCTCCAAGACACAAAAAAGCAGAGATTGTGCCTGTTGGTAGAAGGACCTTCCCTCCACAAAAATAACACCATGGGAAAAATTTTCACCATAGGCTTTGCCACCAATTGCCTCAAAGAAAAGACCACAAAAAAGCTAGGCAAAAACTATTTACATGCAAATTGTAAGAACTAAATACTAACTATACACAATACTAGTAGACTAGCAAGAGAAAATAGTCCTATAGAGAGAAAAATCCCTAACACTGCTGCAATTGATGAAAAAGAACTGAGCAGGCATGCACAATCCAAAGCTGCATCTATAAGGGGAGAGCTTTCTGCACCTAATCATACCACAGTGAGTTTCCTAATCATGGCTCTGCACAAGCACAAAGCCCATCCACAGATAACCACATGAAGAGCATGGGTAAGGAACATATTTATTTTCTCTGCTACCCCTTGCAGACTCAAGACCTGTTAGTGGGAAGCAAGAGCACCAGCACCATGTACAGATGAGTGTTAAATTCACTAGACAGCACTAACCAAAATATACATATATATATAAAGACTGGAGTATTGTATTTTTTCTGGGTACTGAAGGCTGGAAAATTTAGCACATGCTAACAAGCACATTTTCATTCTGATAGACAGGATGAACAAGCATACACACCTCACCTGGCTAACAATATACAATATGTCTAATAGATAATCAAAAGCTCATCCTAAGAAGGATTTCTCTCTCCCCTAGCAGGCTGTAGTTGTGCCTCATCTGCCACACAAAAGACTTGTCTCGTTTTTATGAGCAGAACATGCAAGATTAACATTGGGAGTTAGTTATATGTCATTTGCCCTGTGCATCCAAGGGAAATTTAAAGTATAAACTATGCAGCATTTAAACAGATACGATTTTAAAAGAAACATTTTCTTCACCTCTAGAAATGAACCCTTACATCTGAAAACTACAGAACCAAAACAGCAAATGCCCCAAAGAGCTAGAAACATTTATATGCAATGAAAACTGTAAGCTTAAAATACAGGTGTAAAATAAAAGAAAATTGCCCCCATTTCTATACTATATTCAGCATTGCAAGCTAATATAACTCACAACGACTACGTAGTAAAAAGCCTAGTAGCACCTTTAAGACTAACAAACTTTATTGTAGCATTACCTTTGAAGAAACACAGCTCTCTTCATCAGATGCATGGAGGTTTGTTAGTCTTAAAGGTGCTACTGGGCTTTTAACTTCTTTTGCAGCAACAGACTAACACGGCTAACTTTTCTGGATCTATAACCACTAGACAGAGTACATTAGCCAGCCATTAATTATCAATTCCTAAGGAGAGGGACTCACAGGCACTAACCTCTATTGTCTTCACAAATCTGGTAGTGAAAATGGTCTGAGAATATTTTATTACAACTTTTAGAGAGAGTGTTAACCTTATTTATACAATGGTGTGGAAGGAGGGAGGACTCATTACTCTTCTTCCATAACAAGCCAAATTTTTCAAGCCTGGCTGCTTATGGTTAGGAACAGGTCAGGATTATGCTGAAATGTCTCTGGACACCTCTTCTTCAAAGCCAGCAAGAATGGCATGTCAACAACAGATGTAAAGAGTCATGCTAGAATCTATATCAGAAGTATGGTAGAAAAATACTGCTCTGCACATACATCATGGAAGCCTAGATGTGCTCCATTATAGTATTCATCCCTGGCATATCATCCTGCTAAAGCTGATGACTGAAACAACTACACAACTTGGTGTAAGGAGGAGAATTAGATAAGGCAACTTTGGCAGACAAATCCCCCCAAAGCAGGCTTGCATCCACATGACACTGGAAACTGCACTCTTCACACATGAATTTTCCTCTGTGGACAAGACAATCCATGAGCCGAAGAGCTGCCATAGCGTAACAACAGCACCACTTCCAACGATGTGTGGATGCAGCCACAGATCAGATCAGTGAGCTATAGAGAATAATCTTTTCATCTAATATGCCACTCTATTGGGAAAAGGATACAGTAACATTTTAATAGATGACAGCTATAAATCCTTTACTATGAAGTGATATGACTGAGTCCAGATTTATGTAAGAAGTAAGTCAGTGCCACAGAGCCACAAAGGAAGAGCTAAACATGTGAACTACCAAATAGCTTCATCAAGTGAGTCTAGCCATGATCTACAGAGTAAATCACATGCATACTACACATATCCACAGTATATCACACAGGAATTAAACAATTAGGTGATAAAAGTAGGGACCTGTGAGACTTGCGGGAAGGATCCCATCTACTTTCTAGTCAGCTTATTGTTCCCCTCCCCTACCAAGAGTCTTGCAAGGGTGGGTTTTATTCAGCCACCCCCTCCCCTCACCTGCCTGCCCATCACCATCCCAGGGTCGAGCAGTGGGGTTCCCCCTCCTCCTCATCCCACCCACTCACCTCTAGCACTGCTGTCGCAGTGGTGGTTTAGGCAGAGGGTACAGTGGTGGGAGGTGGAGGCTCTCCCTCCTCCCTGCCCAGCCACCTGTACACCACCAGTGAGGCCATCTGGCTGCCCATCCACTCACCTGTCTGTACTTCTCTTCACCACTTGGTGGTGAGGTAGCAGCTCCTCCTCCTCACCCACCACCACCTCACTGGTGTAAGGAAATGGCTCCCACTCCTCTGCTGGCCAGCTTCTAGAGAACAGATGAGGGTGGGCTGTATTAGGGCTCAAAGGTTGCCTGGTTCCCCCTTCCTTTCCAATGGCTGGTAAGTTGATGTTTTGTGTTCTTGTGCAGGCAACACATTCCTCTGTTGGGGGGTGTTAAACCTCATCTAAAAAAACCTTTTTAAACTTTTCAGATTTTTCTGCAAATTTGGGAGGTCCTTTAAGATTGGGGGGAGGGCTCCTTTCTATCTCCATGACACCAATCCACTGATTTAGGAATCTAAAGATGGGGCCATGTTGAGAACTCCATCTGCCTGGCACATACGTTCCCATCTAGTGGTGAGGATGCTTTGGGGCTTAGAATGTCAAGGCCACCTGGCATGCTACCACCCTAGAGCTGTGGTCTCTGCTTGAGACCTGCCAGTGCCTGGCCACTCACTTCTCGCACAGCATCAAGTCTGCACATCTGCTGTGAGAGAGGCGGGGGGGGAGGAACCCAAACACTGGCTCCTCCAGGATGTGGCCACCTGCTGGAACTCCATGTAAGTAAGTATGCAAGGACTTCCGGTGAAAAACAGTAATTCACTTAGCACTGGATATAACACACCATTTCTCTGCCAAGCTGTTCTTAAAGGGAAACATGCTCAGTTCAGCTGTCTGACACCTTTTGCATCCAAGCAAAATATCAACTCAGGGTTCTTGCTGATTGATATATTTATAGTCCAAAATACAGTAAAAACAGTCGAAGATGTATCAGCTATACAAACTTTTTGAAAATCCTTTATCAAGACTGGACTTATATCGAAGCCACGCCTACAGACTCAATTTCCAGCGCTGAAGCTCCTGATTTTGGCACAGCGTCAATTTCTCTAATGAGGCTTCAGCAAGAACCTTGTGTTGCTATTTTGTTTGGAAGCAAAAGGAGTCAGACGGCCAAACTGAGAGTCTTTACCTTTAAGAACAGCTTGGCAGAGAAACAGCATGTTATCTTCAGTGTTAAGTGAATAACCAGAACTCCATGTAAGCCATGGTTGCATGTTTGGTGGAGCAGAAGAGCATGGTGCAGGATGTCATCACCTCCGTGACTATTCTGCATGGGGAAGAGGAGCTCAGCATCATCTCCAATGACCAGCTGACCCTCTCCTAAATAGTGCATGTCCTCAAGCCCTTCCAGGACACCACCAACATGATTCACAGGCTGGACCAGGCACAGGCAGCCAGGCCCTGAGAGGACACCTGTTCTCCCACAGGTCAGAGTTGACCCTCAGCCAGATTACAGAACATCTGCCTCAAAAGCAAACACCTACCTCATAAACCAATATCTACCTCTTCACAACAACACAGCTACCTCATGAACCAACCAACATCTACCTCATAGCACAATACCTAACCCATGGAACATCATCCACCTTGGCAAACATCCACTGCTTCAAACATCTTGCTGTACAAGCGAGCCCCGTTTGATTACCCTTTGCATTGCATTTGAATGATTCACAACCACAACATGATGATCTCTTACCTGCACAATGTGTTCCACTAATGGCAAAGATCTGTCCAGAATTTTCCTTTACCCAGGGGTGAGCAGTGATCAGGGGAACTTTGTGTTTGGGCCTGGGGAGGCTGGGACTTGGGGCACTGTGGGCATGCTTTACTTCCTTGTGGTGTCTGGCTGGGGTGTCTGGCTGCCAAGCTGCTGTGTGGGGTAATTTTGGGGAGCCCCCATTAAAACTCTGTCTGGCCTGTCTTACTACTTTTCATAACCTGTCTTTTTAGGCTTGAGGGGTGGCCCTGGCTTCACAGGCATATTCACCCATCTTGAATTCACACCAATGGATGGGTGGACTCTGAGTCTGTGCCCAGTTGCAATAGAGTTATGCATGTCTGAGTGACTGTCTTTCTTATACCAGCTGCAAGCCAGAGCACAACAGATTACATACAGGAGTTGGGGGGGGGTCTTCCCTTTGTTCCAGCCAGGGCTCAAGATTCCAGACCAGAGCCCTCCCCTGTAACTTGCCCCTCTGGCAAGCAGTGTTCCCTCTAAGCTGACCTAATGTGAGCTAGCTCACAGTTTTTTAGCCTCTGGCTCACACACTTTTGTCTTAGCTCAGGAAGGATGGCTCCAGAGCAAACTAATTTATGCAGTAGTCAGATCGCCCGCTCACAACTTTAATGACAGTAGCTCACAATGCAGAATTTTTGCTCACAAGACTAGACAGCTTAGAGGGAGCATTGGTAGCAAGGTGACAGCAGGCTGGGCATGACCAACCCATCCCACTCCGATTTTGGCCCGCTTTTACCTGTTGGGCACTGGGTGTAGGGTAGACTCAGGTGGACTCACTTGACCCGTTTGAAAGATTACAGCAGTGCAGGGCCAGCCAAACCTTATTGGAAATAGGATGGTAGCAGGTTCAAGCCACCCCTTCCAGTTGTGATCTGTTTGGTGAGAGCCAGTTTGGTATAGTGGTTAAGTGCGCAGACTCTCATCTGGGAGAACCGGGCTTGATTCCCCACTCCTCTACTTGCACCTGCTGATGTAACCTTGCGTCAGTCACAAGCTCTGGCACAGCTGTTCTTGAAAAAGAGCAGTTTCTGTCAGAGCTCTCTCAGCCCCACCTACCTCACAAGTGTGTCTGTTGTGGGGAGGGGAAGGGAAAGGAGTTTGTAAGCCGCTCTGAGAATCCCTTGGGTAGTGAAGGGTGGGGTATAAATCCAATCTCTCTTCTTCTTCTTCTTCTGTTCTGTCAATGATGGCTAGCCAGGTTTTAGTGCTTGTTGCATAGGGTGGGCTTTAAGCCATCCTCTCACTCAGCCCACTGTCAAGGTGATTTCTGTGCATGGCCATTAGCCCACGCTTTTCAGCACCTGCCTTGAGCCAACAGTCATCAAGGCAGTGACACTGTGGGGTGGTGCTTGTCTATGATAGACTTGGGTTGGGTGGTCTTTGATCCACCACACTGTGTGGTCTTCATCGCTAGCTTCTGTGTTCAATGGCTCCTTCGTATGGGAGCCCAAAAGGGCCTCCCCTTATTCCAAGCAGGGATCCAGCCATCCACTTCCACTCTACTCACTGGCAAGGTGAGTGCAGGGCATGGCCGGCTAACCCCTTTCCGGGATTTGGATGGGGGATACACTTCTGGGTAGCAGTATATGTGAACAGGATCTTGGGGTACAGATGGACCAAAAGTTAAATATGAGCAGCCAGTGTGATGTGGTGACAAAAAAGACTAATGCAGTCTTGGGCTGTATCAACAAAGGTGTAACATCCAAATCACAAGATGTTATAGTCCTAACTCCCGTTTTACACTGCATTGGTCAGGCCACACCTAGAGTACTGTGTGAAGTTCTGGAGGCCTCACTTCAAAAAGGATGTGGGCAGAATGGAGTGGGTGCATGGGAGAGTGATGAGAATGATCGGGGGCCTGGAGACCAAGCCCTGTGAGGAAAGGCTGAGGGATTTGGGAATGTCCAGTCTGGAGAAGAGAAGGTTGAGGAGGGGCATGATTGCTCTCTTTAAGTATTTGAAGGGCTGTCACTTAGGGGAGGGGAGGGAGCTGTTCCTGTTGGCAGCAGAGGACAGGACACACAATAGTGGGTTTAAATTAAGGGCAGGAAGATACTGGCTGGATATTAGGGGAAAAATTTACAGTGAGGAATTGTGCAACAGTGGAATCAGCTGCCTGGGGAGGTGGTGAGCTCCGCTTCACTAGCAACCTTTAAGCAGCAGCTGGGCAAACACCTGTCAGGGATGCTCTAGGCTGATCCTGCATTGAGCAGGGAGTTGGGCTAGATGGCCTGTATGGCCCCTTCCAACTCTGTGATTCTAGGATTTGGATGTCATGTGGGTCAGTGCTTTGACAGCCTCCCTCCTGACTGGGTAACCGCACTGCAGTGTATGACCAAGGCTTCTCACTGCAGTGTATGACCAAGGTTTGTTCAGGAGTTTGGGTAGTCTTTCTCTCTCACTGGTGCTGGCAAGGTGACAGCAGAGCCATGGCCAGCCCTCCTGGGGTGTTCACTGGAGGTTGCAGATCCAAGTGACCACTCAGCAATGCATCCTTCTTATACTGGCTGCAATCCAGAACTGGGGGGGGGCATGATGATTGACTTCCAGAGCAATGTGGCCCTCCCTTTGTCCCACTCCAGAGCCATCCCTTCCCCTCTCACTCATCCCACTGGCCAGGGCTTTTTTTAAAAAAAGAAAAGAAAGAGGTGCCAGAACTCTCAAGAGGGAAATGAAGTTTTCAATTGTATAACTGAAAACTCATGAACTTTTAAACATTTTTAAAAGAATTTTGTTGAAGAGGTTCCAGAACTCCATTCCGGTGTGTTCCCCCAAAAAAGGCCCTGCCACTGGCAAGGTGACTACAGGCCAATCATAGCCAATCCTTCCGAGGTGTCGCTGGGGGTCAGATCTCACCAGCCCCAATACCACCCCCTCATGTTTAACTTCCAACCCTTCCTTGTATGCATGAGCCTTTCCCCCTCACTTGCTGCTCTGGAAGGTTGACTGTAGGCTGCCAGCACAGGGCATGGCCACGGCCAATCTTTCCAGGGTGCTCGCAGAGAGTCACCAATTATGACCATGTTCTTCTTATACTGGCCACAAGCCAGAGCCTGGGGGGGGGGGGCAACAAATTGCTTGCAGGAGTATGGTGGGCCTTTCATTAGTTACATGGCTCTGAGTCCAGAGCCATTTCCTTTCACTCGTCCCTCTGGCAAGGCAAGTGCAGGGCATGGCCAGCCAACCCTTTCTGAGCATTTGGGTGTTACATGGGCCAGGGCTTTGAGCCACCCCATTTTCAGTTTTGGTCTGCCCCTTCCTTCTGGGCATTGGATGGATCATTCAGGACCTGCAGGCAAGGTGATGATTGCAGAGCATGGCTGACCCTTCCTAGGCATTTGGGTGTTTTGTGAGCCAGGGATTTGAGCCATCTCTTTTCACTTGCCCCACTGGCAAGGTGAGTGCAGTGCATGGCCAATTCCAGTAGTGCAGTGGATGCAGGGGTCCCCAATTTGAGTTATCCTTTGTAGCAGTTTGGTGTCAACTGCAGAACGTTCTCATTACACCCACTCTGCTGGGAAGATTACAGGGCAATGGCCAACCCCAGCAGTGTGGTGGTCATGGGGGTCCCTGATTCAAGTCACTCCATCCTCCCTCACACAAATTGGTTATTAACTGCAGAACATTCTCATCACACCCGCTCCATTGGGGAGATTGCAGGGCATGGGCAATTGCAGCAGTGCAAGGGTTGTGGGGGGTCCCTTGCAGCTGTTTGTCATAAACTTCAGAATGTTCTCATTACACCTGCTCAACTGGAAAGAAGATTGCAGGGCATGACCAATCCCAGCAGTGTGGTGGTCACGAGGGTCCCCAATTCTAGTCACCCCATCCTCCCTCACACAAGTTGGTTATTAACTGAAGAATGTTCTCATTACACCCACTCTGCTGGCAAGGTGAGTGCAGGGCATGGGCTGACCTTTACTACTAACTGCGACACAAGCTCAAGGTCTCATTTCAAAGTGGTAAATCTGTAAGGGGCCATGACTCAGTGGTAGAGCATTTGTTTGGCATGCAGAAGGTTCCAGGTTCAATCCACAGCATCACCAATTAAAGGATCTGGCAGCAGGTGATGTAAAAGACCTTTCTCTGCCTGAGACCATGGAGAGAGCTGCCAGTCTGAGTAGACAATACCGACTTTGATGGACCAAAGGTCTGGTTCTGTATAAGGCAGCTTCATGTGTTCATGTGTACACGTTTCTAGATTCAAATCACAGTAATGGAGGTGAATAACAAGAAGCAGACCTTGTAAAATCCCACAGTAGCAATAGTCTGGTCAAACACATTCAATGCACACAAGCTTTCAACAAAAGAACAAAGTATTTATTTCTAAATTCTTCTAGACCTCAACTAAGCCTTATAACCAAAGCAAATTCAACATGACAAAATATAAAGGGTAAGGTTACTTTGAATCATCCTTTTGCTTTGTGTATGAAGCTATTTACTGCTTAAGTATCCTCACAGGGCTATCTCTATTGATACGCAGCAGAACTCAGAAGAAAAAGACTGCTTGTTGCCATCTTACCAGAGGAGAGAACTTTACTGAGTGTATGCAGCTATAGTAGACAATTTATTATTTCCCTCTCCTTTCCCAGAACTTACAAAGCCCTGTATATATTTCTTCTACTATTCATCATCAGCCCTGACCTGGATAGCCCAGGCTAGCCTGATCTCAGAAGCAATGCAGGGTCAGCCCTGGTTAGTATTTGGATGGGAGACCACAAAAGGGTTGCCATGCAGAGGTGGGCAATGGCAAGCCACCCCTGAATGTCTCTTGCCTTCAAAACCCTATGGGGTCACCATAAATCGGCTTTGCCTTGATGGCAAAAAAATAATAATCATCATGGAGAAACACATACCATTCAGATCTTCCTGGTACACAAGCAAAATGACCACATTTTCAGTTATAAGACAGGAAACACAAAAAGGCATGGTCACTGGTCCATCATAATGTCCCCACCCCTATCATCTACTGGTCAACCATGACTAATGTTCTGCCACTCTTACTGTGCAGTTGACATTAGTTTTGCCTTTAGCAGGGATGAGAAGAGATGAGAAGCCTTCGCTGTCACTCAGTGACAGTCTCTTAGGAGCATGGGAAAGTGAAGAGGCAAGAGAATCAGGCAGGTATCTGTGTGAGAGAGATTTGTGTTTGGGGATAATGCGCTTTACATGAGTGTGGGCATCCTGGGAGTATAATCCAATATAACTCATGGTTACTCAGAAATAAATCCTACTGACCTGAGATTACTGGGTTTACTCTGGATTACTGGATTTACTTTCTTTGCAGCTGAGATTGCATCTGCGAGCTCACACCTGGCCCAATTATTTAGTACAATTTGGTCCTTGACAGACCTGCCACGGGGCAGGTGAAATGAAAGGGAATTGGATATTGGCTGTGAGGCTTTTGCAAGCTATTTCACAGATAAAGTCTTGACGCTTCGACGCGACTTCCCCGCCACGATTGAGACAGTGAGTGAACTCGAGGCCCCTTGCGTGTCTTCGGTTCCAGGTTTAGAGTGTTTCAGTCCAATCAGCTTGGATGAAGTTGACAGATTGCTGGTTTCTGTATGCCCAACCACATGCGACCTTGATCTGTGCCCCTCCTGGCTCATTAAGGTGGGCCACGAGGGGTTTCGAAGTGCTCTGCGGGAGATTATCAACAAGTCCCTCACTGAGGGACAATTCCCCGGAGCACTCAAGGAGGCGATGGTCTACCCTCTCTTTAAAAAGCCATCTCTGGACCCAGCTGAATTGGCCAACTATTGACTGGTGTCCAATTTGCCCTATTTGGGCAAATTGATAGAGAGGGCGGTGGCGTTACAGTTACAGGGCTTCCTGGAGGATGCTTCAGTCCTGGATCCCTTACAGTCTGGCTTTCACCCAGGTCATGGGACGGAGACAGTGCTGGTCGCCCTGACTGACGATCTCCAAAGGCATCTGGATCGAGGTGGTGTGGCGGCATTACTGTTGCTAGATCTGTCAGCTGCTTTCGATACAGTTGACCATCAGCTGCTGACTGTTTAGTGTTATGGGTTCTACATTATGGACTTATACGCTCGGTTGACCGCTGTTTTAACTGTTTAATAGGCAACTGATTATTTATGGTTTTAGTGTTTATGTATGGCATTCGCCTCTATGTTTTAGTGTTTATGTATGGCATTCGCTTCCATGTTCGCTGCCCTGAGCCCATGTTGGAAGGGCGGGATATAAATCCAATAAATAAATAAATAAATAAGATGTATGCACCAAATTACAGCCTTAATACTATCATCACACACAGGCTTTACCATGCTTCAATTATATTTTTTGTTCTTGATAACCCTTTGTTAAGCAAATGTGGCCTTATTACTAATCAAATTATGTGTGGCCTCATTTCTATAACCCCAGAATGCAAGTTTAAGGAAAAGAGGCTGAAAAGAAATTAAGCCTGGAAGTATTTCTGCTGTGCTCATGTTTCCTTGCAAGCACAGTGAGAGTCAGGAATCTTATCTTTTAGTTCTGGTTACATGTTAGCTTTTAGCCATAATTTAAGGCAGAGTTATAGATTGATCTTCAAACTCTGTAAAACAGTATCCTAAATTACACAGCTGGATAAATGTCAGGCATTAACAGCATTCGCTTGCTTGGCAAAAGTGGCTATCAATGGCTGTTGCCATGGGTACCAGAGCAGCAAAATGATAATAATATCAAGATAGATAAAGTAGGAAAGGATAACCTATGATAACTCTATTTCAGGTTCCAAGACATTTTCAAATTAACTGTGATCAGTAAACCAGACAAGAGATCACATGGTTTACTTCTTAAATATCTTGCACAAGGAAACCCTGCTAATACGTAGCCATTTCAAACCAGTTTGTTTGCTCTAGGCGTACATTTCCCACATAGCTATTTTAGTGGCATGAAAGAGGTCACGCTAGTTATTTCTGAATTTGTTGTGCAACTGTACATTGCACATACTTCCCCCAGAATGTTTGTTGATTTTATCTTTATGGTGCTTTTTGCCTCCTGACAGAAGCTCTGTTTCCCTTGGTAACAGATTACTTGGTCAGCTTTAATGCGCAGAGAGGAACAGAACTCATCTTTCTTCCCAATTAGATTCTCTGCATGACATCAGGGTGTCCTGCTATCCGCTATGGCAATAAAATCTGGGGAAACCTCATGAGTCAAATCAGCATATACGAAGCGATGCCCTGTCTTGACTTTATTTCTAAAAATAGATGAGGACTGCAAGGAGCTGGAGATCACTCAAAGGTGTGATACCATCCCAATATGAAATCTGCAACTGTTCACACACAGAAAGAGAAGGGTGTGCTTTGGGAAAACGGTTCTATAGTAGTGTGTGTGTTCAGGTTGTCCTAGCAAAGTGACAATTCTCTTTCTACCCAAACACAATCCTGGCATGTTAACACCAAATTGCTGTTACAATCTCTTGAATGCATAGTTATACCAGAAATTAGACAATACCTGGAGACAACCACTCAGCAATAAATCAGGACACTGAAGCAGCTCATTTGATCTTAGTTAAAAACAAGCAAAGCTTCCCCCTCACCCAGTCCTCTTCCTCGATTCAGAATGGGCTCAATATTTGCAGGCTTTTTTGGATTATTATTACTATACAAAAAATTCTCTCTAAATGTCTCTTAAATCATGGAATGATCTAGCATCCTGCCAGTTCCAAAAGGTTTCTTTCCAGCTCTTCCCTGCAGCTAGTACCCCGCCTTCATCCTTGCAAAGCTTTCCTTTCCTCTCCCCAAAACCTGCATCCCAGGAGGAGGCCCTGAAGGGAATGGTTATCATTTGGGGACCCATGGGGAAGATGATCAAAGGAGCAGTTCTACATGGGTGGAGAACAAAAACCTGGCTTTAAAACTACATTTACACAAGACAGAACAAAAAAGGAACGGGGGGGGGGTGATTTTGGTGTCACAGGAACGAGGCACAGTCTAAACCTGTGAGCTGAATATTCTTTTGAGGCTTTCCTCCCTTTGTAATAGACTCAGGGTTCTTCAGGAATTCTTCTTGAAATATTTTTGCATTGCTTTTGCCAGCTCCATTTTCAAGGTATAATGAGCACCTGTGGAGGCACTCTGCTACCTACCCAATATGGGGAATGGGAGTGCCCACAAAAGAGGGCAGTTGAAGGCCATCACCATCAAGCAGCTCTTTTTGCAGGTTAGCACCTGGCAGCAGTAGAGGGTGCGGCCCTTTAAAGAAGATCAAAGCTCAACCAGCTGATTAGGCAAGGAAAGGAGACAAAGGAAACTGAATGCGCATTGCTGGACATGGGGGATGCAGCTAGAAAAAGGTTAAAGAGCAATGCTGAAGTAATACTTATGCAAAGTAGGCCTTTATATATATTAGCTCCATCCAGGAAGGCGGGGGGGGGGGGAGAGCTGGCTCAACTTTGAAAAAGGGAAATCTTAAACTGCAACTTGCTTGAAAGCACATGCCCGAAGAGACTGTTTGATTCTAATCTCAGCCTAAGGGAACAAAGCAAGCCATGGTAATATATTAGATTTGGCATCGTTTTCATCTGCTTTCTTAAACCTAGTGGCTGCCAATAAGCCTATCAAAAGCAAGAGAAATTAAGATATGGTCCTTGTTCAGAACACTTCAAAGAAGCTGAAACGATGAACAAAGATGTACAGCCTTCATGCTCAGTGGGATTTGGCACACTTTGGGGTATGTCCTCCTACCCCCATTAATCTGGTTTAGAAGATCAGGAGTTTCTCATATATTGCCTCAATTGTCTTATTAATATGTGCTTCCTGCATATTTTATAAAGACACTCACCAAAAATGGAGTTCTGTGCTGGTATATCTAAACACTGGACAGGTGAGTGTAAAATGTGAGTTATTCCCTCACACACGTTGTAAAGGAAGACATACATTTAGAAATCAGAAGTAGTTTTATATTCACTGTATTATAGAAATACCACTCTTTCTATTTCATCTAATACTGGACCAGTACAGGTCCAGTGTGTTATGGTCCAATTCAGCCAAGATTAGAATGATAGGACCTATCTACTTTTGTTTTACATTATTATAGTGTGAATGACAGAATAATTTTGTGGGATAAATATCTGTTGGCATTTAAAAGAGAAGATATGAGCTACCTGATAGTTAATAATTATAATAAATCTTTAAGTTATATTTTTAACTGTTTTGTAATGTGGTAATTAAACACTGTGTTCCTGTGACCACTTGACAGCCTGTCTAGCCTGGTTCACACATTGAGTAGATGTGGAGAGGAGTGAGAAGGATTGTGCCTAGGACTTCAGTATGGTCTACCGAAGGTATGCATAAAGGCTCAAATGTGCGGGGGTCAACCTTCAGCAGAATATGTGGAAATTCAGTGGCAGAGTCTGTTCCTGCAATCTTGTTTCTTCTCTTCATTTACTTTATTTTATTGTTAGGCTGTTGTGCTCAAAGCCAATAAGAAATACAATAGAAAGTACAATAAAATCACAAAAATCTAAATTCCAGATGAAGCAGACCACACACGTGGGGAAAATGCACACCACAAGAACTTCTTCCTAAAATCTTGGTTTGTTACATGTAAAAACATATCTCATATGAGGTGAAGCCTTATTATGACTAAATGGGGTAATTCCTGTCTTAGATGAATAGACTGATGAAAATGACAGTGCAAGTGAGAATAAAACTATGCAACTAGCACTGCAAGATGGTGGAAAATAGGATTCCCTTTTCTTCACACCAAAGAAACACGCAGTGGGAAATGACTTACACTAAGGTAGTATATTCTCACAGCAACTGAAATTTGAGATTCATGGTAGGACAATAATATGCATTAATCTTAATCTTCTTCATTCCTAGATCATGTTTTGGAGTTTTAATTGTTTTCATAAAATACTAGACTGGCTAGTAGTTCTTACATTGTTCTTTATCATATTAAATACTGAAGTGCATCACATACACACACACACACAATTTTCATCCAAGCCCTAGTTATTTTTGAGCTTTATTTCTTTAGGGTTTTATTTCTTTACTTCTTCTGATAAGATGGAAGTTCTGCTGCTGTGCTGAAGGCCTGACCAAGAACTTAAGGAGTCACCCATGTTGGATGCAGTTACAGTCCCCTTGAATGAACAGGTTTGTTGTCTGGGAGCGCTCTTGGACCCGGTCCTACTACTGGATAAGCAGGTGGCAGCTGTGGCCAGGAATGCACTTTACCAGCTTGAACTGATTATCCAACTGTGACCTTTCCCAAGGAGAAAAGTTCTGGCCACTGTGCTACATGCCCTGATTACAACTAAATTAGATTACTGCAATGCACTCTTCATGGGGTTGCTCTTGAAAACAGTTCAGAAACTTTAATTTGTGCAGAATGCTGCAGCAAGAATGTTGACTGGAATGAGTAGTAGTGACCATACCACTATAGTTTTGGCCCATCTAAACAGGCTCCCAATCTGATTCCAAACACAATTCAAAGTGCCAGTGTTGATCTTTAAATTCTATATGGCTTTTGGACAAGCATACTTTAAGGACCATCTAGTATTTGAATGGGAGACCTCCAAGGAATACCAGGGACATCGCATGGAAGCAGGCAATGGCAAGCCAACTCTGAATGTCTCTTGCCTGGAAAACCCCGTGCAGTTGCCATAAGTCAGCTGTGACTTGACAGCACTTACCACCACCACCACCACCACCACTCTCTTATGGAGCTCCTGGACCACTAATTTTCTGAGGCCCTGCTTTGGGTGCCCTCACCTTCTGAATTTAGGTGGATGGTACCACAAGAGAGGGTGTCATGGCACCAGAACACTGGAATTCTCTCCCTAGGAAGACTCATCTGTTCTCTTCTATTTCAGTCCTCTGTCTGCAGGTCAATACTTTTTTGTTTCCTCTGGCACTCTCTCAGTGATCCCTCCCTCCTGCCATTTAATTTTAATTGCTGTATGAATGTTTTTAATATGTGAATTTTAGCTTTGGTTTTGATTGTTGTGATAATGTGTTTTTATTTGGTTTTATGACATGCTTTATTATGTATGTATGCCTTGGTAGTCCTGATGAGAGCAGAAAGACAGTGTAAATTTTTTTTAAATAAAATAAGTAAATGGGAATAGTCATGTTCAGACACTACTTTGCCCTTAGGATTCTACATGGGGCAAGATTCAGGGTGGGGATCTCCAATTCTTACAGTGATGTGGGAAGCAGAGATGGAGTAGGGGGATGTGAGCTTAAGGCCTGCTCCATCAAAGCAGCATGTGAACAAATAAAAACTTTTGTAACCAGCTCTCACATTTCAGTTTATTTTCCTTTAGAACCAAAAACTGTGAGAATGTCACAAAGTAACATATCCATCAAAGTTTCTTAGGGCATACCTACTGACTATGTTTCACTGTAATACCTAGCCTTCATGCACTGGCATCCCAACACAGGGATTTATATATGTACACTTCACTGTGTGTAGACTCTCTGTGGCTTTGTTCCTACTGAAGGCAGTGGTGTTTTGTTGGTGTGTAAGTTGGAAGCAATGTGGTTTAGATCAGGTATATTGCATTTACAGCCTATAGAGCTATTCAACCACCGTAAAGAAATCATGACAACTAATAGGAGTTTCTCCATTTCTCCTCACTATACTGTTGGCTGCCTCGCAGCACTCTACCCCTAAGCTCCACAATTTCTCTGACGTTTTCTTCTTTCACCACCCACTATATGGGACAGGTGCTGATAATTATCAGAGGGTTTCCACTCAAGTAAGCAAACATAGCAATAGGAAGGCTGAAGTATTTGGAAGTACCTCTAAAGTTATTCTAAAGGACATCTAAAGTATTCTAAAGTTCCTCTGTACCTGCAATTACCTGTTTGCTTTCAGATCCCAAAAGACCACAGACTCCTCCTGAGCCGAAAGAGACAATGCACTTGGAACAGCCAAGCACAACTGGTCAGGCAGAGAAAGATGGAGCATCCCTGTTCTGAGAAGATTAATACCAAATGCCAAGTTTTGTGAACATCCCCTTTTAGCCACAGGTGTTATCTGATAAACACACTCCTGCTTAAAATTCAAGCTCTGCTACAGTCAACACCAATAACATTGGCTGCTCACAGGAATGTGCACAGAAATTTTATTCAGGCCACATGTATTCTGGTGGCTGTGTTTTAATCATCTACTTTATTATGGCTATTACACCTATTCAGTTGTTTCACTAGTTTCAGTTTTCTATATGTAACTTTTTTTTCATTTCCCAACAAATTGAGCCCAATTCCTGGAGGACTTGATTCACATGAGGAAACAACAGTGCAAAATTTAATGCACATTGGAGAAACCTTCATTATTTTAGAGGGAATGTAAATTCTAACTTGCACAGGGAGATGTGAGCAAGCCCCCCCCACTTCCAAGGATCATGTGTGGTATACCTGCCTGTTTTTATACAAAAATCTAGTGTATGAATGAGGAGAGAAAACTCTCCCCATCCACTCACCTTGTCTTCAAGTACTTAGTTAATTTCCTTCAAGTCCCATATTAAATTGCAGAGTTTAGTTCCTTTTACCCATGTTATCTGGTTTTGTTTAAATATTGATCTACCCACTCCACTCTGTTTCCTTTATGCTTGAACAGGAAGTTGCCTGTCTTTCTATTTTCCCTACTAAAGCTAAGAACAACTGGGAGGTCTCCCATTCTGCACAGACCTGTCTGCGGCTACAATCACAACTTTGCCCCTGTCTCTGCCTAGCAGACCCTGTCCTTATATATAAACATGTAGCGGTCTGGCAACATTCTATACTTGGCAAAATCAGTTGGCTGCCTGATCTGTCACTCAGAACGACTCCCTAGGCACTAGCTGAGTTGCCTGAGTCCCACCCACAGAAGCAGCAGGAGCCAAAACTCACCTCAGAAGACAATTTCTCCTCAGGAGAGAGGATGGAAACTCCGGCCCTCTCGCTTCCCAGTGACTCTGGCCCTGCCATTTTGCACTGCTGCTGCTCCCAGCCCTGCCTCAGCCTGCACTGAGACCGCTGCCTACTACCCCTCCATGCCACTGCCTGTTCTGGCCCCTCCCAGAGCCCTGAAGACTCCCCAAGGTAAGTAGGCAGCCAAGCTGTGAGCGACCTGGCTGGGTCACAGGAGCCTTGAATGGGGCAGTGGGAGAGCCAAGGCCTGCCTGCCTGAGCCACCAGGGCCTTGAACGAGGGGGTGGAAGAGCCAAGGCCTGCCTGGCTGGGCCACAGGGGGCTTGAACAGCGGGGTGGGAAAGCCAAGGCCTGCCTGGCTGGGCCGCAGGGGCCTTAAACGGGGGAGCTGATCCAGCTGAGCTCTGAGAAGGAGCAAGGTGTTTCAGCTGCCAGAGGGGTGAGTGGTTTTTTTATTTATTTACTTTCAGCTGAGGTGCTTTAGCTGAGAAGGTACTGTGTGGGGGACTGTATTTGGGAGTGTGTGGGTGAGTTGTAACAGATTCCTGGCTGCTGGAGTTAGGGTGTGAAAGGGTCATTGTTTTCCTGTAATTAAGTGCCTGGGTGACACTGAATAGTAGACTCCTAGCTGCTGGAGTTAGGGTGTGAAAGGGTCATTGTTTGCCTGTAATTAAGTGCCTTATGTGAATTTGAGTAGCTGCTGGCCACACCCTCTCCTGGGGGACACTTCTATTTAAGGCAGGAAGCTTGCAAGAGTCATGAGCCTCTGGCACGAGCCTCTGGCATGAGCCAAAGGGTGAGGCTCTTGGCCTGTGGCTCTCAGCCTAGGAGCTTTGTAAGAAGCCCAGGACGAGCCAGAAAGCCAGGGACCTTGGCTCCTTGGGTTCCCAGTAAGGTAAGTAGACTTCTACAACAGTAACCATATAAATACAAAGGGTTTTAAAACGGGGGTTATAGAAAAGTATTTGTTTAAAAACAATTATGAAGCCAGAATGCCAGCAGGGGGTTGGGGGCTATCCAGTGTTTTGCATGGAGTGTCACATGTATGACTATCTGCCCACTGGTCAGAAGTCTTGGGTGTGTGCTCGGTACAAGGAGCTCCTGGTTCTCAGGGAGCGAGTTTGCTCCCTTGAGGCCAAGGTGGCTGACCTGGAGAAGCAGAGACAGACAGTTAGGTGTATGGAGAAGACTCTCGGAGACTTGTTAGATATGTCCCACTCTGGATCTGGCAGCCCAGCTGCTGCCAGGGAGCATGAGGGTCAAGGGGAAACGGGGGACCTCTTCTTCAGCTGGTGAACGGGTATCCTTTCATACCAAGGAACCGTCCCTGGGAAGGGTAGGAGGGGGGCTCTTGGTAGTTGGTGATTCGATCCTTAGGCAGCAAGACAGCTGGGTGGCGAACCCGCATACTGACCGTATGGTGACTTCCCTGCCTGGTGCGAAGGTAGCAGACATTATGCGTGTTTTAGATAGGCTGGTAGATAGTGCTGGGGAGGAGCCAGTGGTCATGGTGCACGTCGGCACCAACAATGTGGGGAAATGCAGTCGTGAGGTCCTGGAGGAGAAATTTAGGCTGCTGGGCAGGAAACTCAAGGCCAGGACCTCCAAGGTAGCCTTCTCGGAAGTGCTACCTGTTCCACACGCAGGGCCAGAGAGACAGGCACAGATCAGGAGTCTCAATGTGTGGATGAGACGGTGGTGTAGGGGGAAGGGTTCAAGTTTGTTAGGCACTGGGATGCTTTTTGGGACAAGAGGGAGCTGTACAAAAGGGACGGTCTCCACTTGTCCCGAGAAGGAACCAGGCTGCTGGCGCTCAAAATCAAAAAGGTGGCAGAGCAGTTTTTAAACTGAATAATAGGGGAAAGCTGAGAGGAGATGAAAAGTCTGTGGTTCGGGATGGCTCATCTCAAAGAGATGAAGGGGTAGCTTTTACTTTTGTACAAGGAAATGGATTAAAATTGTCCACTGAGACTGTGGCTAATGATAGGAACTGCCTGGCAAGGTCTCGAGACAGCAAGAGGAAGGCTGTGGGCTTAACAAACATGGGAAACTATAAGTGTTTATACACAAATGCTAGAAGTCTCCGAGGTAAAATCGGGGAGTTGGAATGCTTGGTGTTGGGGGGGGGGAATAGACATTGTGGGTATTTCAGAAACTTGGTGGGATGAGGAAAATCAGTGGAATACGGTGATTCCTGGTTAGAAATTATATCGGAAGGATGGGGGGGAAGGGTCGGAGGTGGGGTGGCTCTGTATGTCAGAGATGGTATACCGTCCAGTAAGATTGAGAGCGTAAGAGAGTTGGATTTGCTTCTGGAAATGCTATGGGTTGAAATAGTGGGTCCAAAAGGATGCTTAACAGTGCTAGTTTGTTATCACCCACCAGATCAAAAGATAGAGGAGGATTATAAAATGATGACTGAATTAAAGATAGCGGCTAGACGGAATAACTGTGTTGTAGTAGGCGACTTTAACTACCCACACATTGATTGGGTCAATATGAGTTCTAGTCAGGAAAAAGAGATTGAGTTTTTAGACACTCTCAATGACTGTGCTATGGAACAGATGGTCACAGATCCTACCAGGGGAGAGGCGATCCTGGATTTGGTCCTAAGTAACACCCAAGACCTGGTGAGAGATGTAAAAGTGATTGCACCACTTGGGAACAGTGACCATAATGTCATTGAGTTTAACATTTGTACAGATAGGGAGTTGTCCAAAAAGACTGACGCAACCACTTTTAACTTTAAAAGGGGTAACTTCTCTGGTATGAGGGGACATGTGAGGAAGAAATTGAAAGGAAGAGTGGAGAAGGTCAAAACCATTGGGGAAGCTTGGAGACTATTTAAAAATACAATCCTAGAAGCTCAGAAAAAATATATACCTCAGGTTAGGAAAGGTACAAATAGATATAGAAAAAGCCTGCATGGTTAACAAATAAAGTAATGGAAGCTGTAAAAGGTAAGAAGGATTCATTTAAGTGGTGGAAAGCTAGTCTTAGTGAGGTTGATAAAAGGGAACACAGACTATGGCAAATAAAATGCAAGTCTGTGATCAGGGAAGCAAAAAGGGAATATGAGGAGCATATCGCAAAAAACATAAAGGCCAACAATAAAACTTTCTTCAAATACATTAGAAGTAGGAAGCCAGCCAGGGAGGCAGTGGGGCCCTTGGATGACCAAGGGGTAAAAGGAGTAGTGAAGGATGATAGGGAAATGGCTGAGAAGCTGAATGCATTTTTTGCCTCAGTCTTCACTGTGGAAGAGGAGAAGTGCTTGCCCACTCCAGAAGCACCGATTTCGGGAGGGGGGTTGAAAGACCTGAATCAGATTGCAATGACAAGAGAGGAAGTCCTCCGACTGATGAACAATTTAAAAACTAATAAATCACCAGGCCCAGATGGCATTCATCCGAGAGTTCTGAAAGAACTCAAATGTGAACTTGTGGATCTCCTGACAAAAATATGTAAACTTTCTTTAAAATCAGCCTCCATTCCTGAGGACTGGAAGGTAGCTAATGTCACTCTCATCTTTAAAAAGGGCTCCAGGGGAGATCCGGGAAATTACAGGCCAGTCAGTCTGACATCGATACCGGGTAAGTTGGTGGAAACTGTTATTAAGGAAAGAATTAGTAGGCAGATTGATGAACAAAAACTATTGAGGCAGACTCAGCATGGAGTGATGCACATTGGAGCCAAAAATCCTAAATATAAATACACGTTGATGGGGTCTGAACTGGCAGAGATGGACCAAGAGAGAGATCTTGGAGTTGTAGTGGATAACTCGATGAAAATGTCTAGACAGTGTGTAGCTGCAATAAAGAAGGCCAACGCTATGCTGGGGATTATTAGGAAGGGAACTGAAAACAAATCAGCTAGTATCATCATGCCCCTGTATAAATCATTGGTGTGACCTCATTTGGAATACTGTGTACAGTTCTGGTCACCACATCTCAAAAAGGATATTATAGCATTGGAAAAAGTGCAGAGAAGGGCAACTAGAATGATAAAAGGGTTGGAACACCTTCCCTATGAAGAAAGGTTAAAATGCTTGGGGCTCTTTAGCTTGGAGAAACGACGGCTGAGGGGTGACATGATCGAGGTTTATAAGATTATCAATGGGATTGAGCAGGTTGAGAAAGAAGTACTTTTCTCCCTTTCTCACAATACAAGAACTCGTGGGCACTCCATGAAATTGCTGAGCAGTCGGGTTAGAACAGATAAAAGGAAATACTTCTTCACCCAAAAGAGTGATTAACATATGGAATTCACTGCCACAGGAGGTGGTGGCAGCTGCAAGCATGGACAGTTTTAAGAGGGAATTAGATAAACATATGGAGCAGGAGTCCATCAGTGGCTATTAGCCACAGGGTATAGATGGGAACTCTCAGTCTGGGGCAGGTGATGCACTCTATCCTTGGTGCTGGAGGGGGCAGCAGTGGGAGGGCTTCTGGTGCCCTGGCCCCACTGCTGGACCTCCTGATGGCACCTGGTATATTTTGGCCACTTTGTGACAGAGTGTTGGACTGGATGGGCCATTGGCCTGATTCAACATTGGCTTCTCTTATGTTCTTATGGAAGATCTTGTCTCACTAACCTGTTAGTGTTTTTTGAGGGAGTGAACAAACATGTGGACAAGGGGGACCCAATAGATATTATTTACCTTGACTTCCGGAAAGCTTTTGATACAGTTCCTCATCAAAGGCTCCTAAGTAAGCTCAATAGTCATGGGATAAAAGGACAAGTCCTCTTGTGGATCAAAAACTGGCTTATAAATAGGAAACAGAGTGAGTATAAATGGGAAACTTTCTCAGTGGAGGGTGGTAAACAGTGGGGCACCACAGGGATCAGTACTCGGTCCGATGCTTTTTAACTTGTTTATTAATGATTTGGAATTGGGAGTAAGCAGTGAAGTGGCTAAATTTGCAGATGACACGAAGTTGTTCAGGGTGGTGAAAACCAGGGAGGATTGTGAGGCACTCCAAAGGGATCTGTTGAGGATGGGTGAGTGGGCGTCAACGTGGCAAATGGGGTTCAATGTGGCCAAGTGCAAAGTGATGCATATTGGAGCCAAAAATTCTAAATATAAATACACGTTGATGGGGTCTGAACTGGCAGAGACGGACCAAGAGAGAGATCTTGGAGTCATAATGGATAACTCAATGAAAATGTCTAGACAGTGTGTAGCTGCAATAAAGAAGGCCAACGCTATGCTGGGGATTATTAGGAAGGGAATTGAAAACATATCAGCCAGTATCATTATGCCACTGTATAAATCATTGGTGCGACCTCATTTGGAATACTGTGTACAGTTCTGGTCACCATATCTCAAAAAGGATATTATAGCATTGGAAAAAGTGCAGAGAAGGGCAACTAGAATGATAAAAGGGTTGGAACACCTTCCCTATGAAGAAAGGTTAAAACGCTTGGGGCTCTTCAGCTTGGAGAAACGATGGCTGAGGGTTGACATGATCGAGGTTTATAAGATTATCAATGGGATTGAGCAAGTTGAGAAAGAAGTACTTTTCTCCCTTTCTCACAATACAAGAACTCGTGGGCACTCCATGAAATTGCTGAGCAGTCGAGTTAGAACAGATAAAAGGAAATACTTCTTCACCCAAAGAGTGATTAACATATGGAATTCACTGCCACAGAAGGTGGTGACAGCTACAAGCATAGACAGTTTCAAGAGAGAATTAGACAAACATATGGAGCAGAAGTCCATCAGTGGCTATTAGCCACAGGGTATAGATGGGAATTCTCAGTCTGGGGCAGGTGATGCACTCTATTCTTGGTGCTGGAGGGGGCAGCAGTGGGAGGGATTCTAGTGTCCTGGCCCCACTGCTGGACCTCGTGTTGGACTAGATGGGCCATTGGCCTGATTCAACATTGGCTTCTCTTATGTTCTCTTATGGGAGAGCCAAGGCCTGCCTGCCTGGGCCACCAGGACCTTGAATGAGGGGGTGGGAGAGCCAAGGCCTGCCTGGCTGGGCCACAGGGGGCTTGAACGGGGGGTGGGAAAGCCAAGGCCTGCCTGGCTGGGCCGCAGGGGCCTTAAACGGGGGAGTGGGAGAGCCAAGGCTGGCCTGGCTGGGCCACAGGGGGCTTGAACGGGGGAGTGGGAGAGCCAAGGCTTGCCTGGCAGGGCTGCAAGGGCCTTGAATGGGGGGAGAGCCGACGCTGGCCTGGCTGGCCCGCAGGGACCTTGACCAGGGGGTGGGAGAGCCATGGCCTGCCTGGCTGGGCTGCAGGGGCCTTGAAAGGGGAGTGGGAGAGCCAAGGCTGGCCTGGCTGAGCCACAGGAGCCTTGAATGGGGGGTGGGAGAGCCAAGGCTGGCCTGGCTGGGCCATGGGGGCCTTGAACGAGGGGGTGGGAGAGCCAAGGCTGGCCTGGCTGGGCCATGGGGGCCTTGAACGAGGGGGTGGGAGAGCCAAGGCTGGCCTGGCTGGGCCATGGGGGCCTTGAACGAGGGGGTGGGAGAGCCAAGGCCTGCCTGGCTGAGCCACAGGGGGTGGGAGAGCCCCAGTTGGCCTGGCTATGTGAGACTTTACTTCCACTTCTGTACCTTTCTATGCATTCGTTATGCATCACATCTTTCAAGAGCTCGTTGTATTGCTTCTACAATTGGCTTTACTGCTAGTAATCAGATAATAAAATAGCTCTCGGAAACAGAATCCGAAAGCCCTTCAAAAGCCATTTACACATTATAACAATTGGCAGGAAATATGTGCTATGCTTTTAAAAAATATGAGCTATCACAATCCTGCTTGGTAGGAACATTGGCAAATGCTTTAGGTTGAATCCCTTTCCAACACGTAACTGCAAAGTCACTTTCTCCCTTCTTTCCCCGGCTGCCTTGTGGAACAGATACAGATTCACCACTGTGACTGAAAATATACAGAAGATCAATGATCTTCCTTATTGCCAAATGTAGTTAATTTTCCTGTTTGGATTAGTTCCAGTAACTATATTAATGAACAGGGTCTATTCAGGCTGGATTTCAATTAGTTCCTGTCCAAATAGATTTCCCTGGTGACCAGTACAAATGACTATTCCACACATGAGAAGATCTTTCTTTGTATTCTGCTTCACCTATGGGCAATAGGATTGGATGTACTTGGTTTCTTTTTGCAACCAGCTTCAGTTCTTAAAATAACAACTGTAATTTCCTGATAAGAATGTCCTGGCCAGAACCTCACCAAGGTACACATTCTCAAAAAAACAAGTGTATGTCTGAAGTAACATGATAGCCAATATAGAAGAAGAAGGAGGAGGAGGAGGACAAGAGGAGAGGAGAGGAGAGGAGAGGAGAGGAGAAGAGAGGAGAAGAGAGGAGAAGAGAGGAGAAGAGAGGAGAAGAGAAGAGAAGAGAAGAGAAGAGAAGAGAAGAGAAGAGAAGAGAAGAGAGAGAGAAGAGAAGAGAAGAGAAGAGAAGAGAAGAGAAGAGAAGAGAAGAGAAGAGGAGATTGGATTCATACCCCGCCCTTCACTTGGAGTCTCAGAGCGGTTTACAAACTCCTTTCCCTTCCCCTCCCCACAACAGACACCCTGCGAGGTAGGTGGGGCTGAGAGAACTCTATCACAAACTGCTCTTTCAGGAACAGCTGTGCCAGAGCTTGTGACTGACCCAAGGTCACATCAGCAGCTGCAAGTGGAGGAGTGGGGAATCAAACCCGGTTCTCCCAGATTAGAGTCCGCACACTTAACCATTACACCAAACTGGCTCTCTGCATATAGCATATCCATATCTTCCATGAAGTCAATTTGAAGCAGAAAAGATAACAAAACCTACCAAAATCATTCATAGCAATAAGCCTAGTAAGAAACCTAAGCAGAAATTTACCTCTAGGGATGCCATACAGAGGGTAATACAAAGCATTATAGCAATAGCTTTGATAGCTTGATGGCCAGTGATACACAACTGCTAATTTTGGGGGAGTTTTCTATAATTTCCAGTTGAGCACAATCTGAAATTGATGTGATAGGGAGTCTCTTCTCAGATAATACACTATTAAACTGTACGTATAAGCTTGGACATGCTCATCTTTTAAGAACCGGTACTATTCAGGATGCTGACTTGTATACCTGTGTTCCCACAAAATAACATTGGTGTGAACTTTTTAAATTGCCAACTCATCCTCATGCCTGGAATAACAATAATGATAGAAGTCATCACCATCCCAGCTTCTATTAGCTTCAGTACCGAAAAAAGTGATGGGCAACTACTCCTTTAGGTACAAAGAAATAAACACAGGAATCTCCTTAGCCTACCATGTCCTTCTTCAAATCCTTATTCAAGATCTGCCTTTATGCACCCTAGCCCCCACTCTGCCCTTGCTTTGCTTCATGACCCTTCCCTAATTCCCAGAATCTTTTATGCCTTGTCCTTCCTCATCTATCTTTATCCTTTTATGACAGATTGTGGGGATATAGATCCCCATCACAACATGTTTCTAACCCATTGGAGTAACTTAGATATCACAAACACTATTATTTGTTGAGTACCTGTATCTCTTGACCTGTTATGTACACTGTTCATGTCTCACTCTTCACTTTTCATTGCCCTTGCTACATTCCTGAGAGAATAATTTAATAAAAGGTGGTGCTAAGAATTCTCAGGTGATCACTGGAACTATTCATGGAAGGTAATTCATTATGCACACCCTTTCTTGTGAGATCCTTAAATCAGTGGGGTTTAGTGTAGTGGTTAAGAGTAAGGACTCTAATCTGGGAGAACCAGGCTTAATTCCCCACTCCTCCACATGCAGCTGCTGGTGTGACCTTCGGTCAGTTACAAATTCTTTCAGAGCTATTCTCTCAAGAGCTGTTCTCAAAAGAGCTCTCTCAGCCCCACCTACCTTACAGGATGTCTGTTGTGGGTAGAGGAAGGGAAAGGAGATTGCAAGCCTCTATGAGACTCCTTCAAGTAGTGAAGGGTGGGGTATGAAGCCAATCTCCTCCTCCTTCTTCTTGTAGACAGTTGATATTTTTCCTCTCTCATAACCAAGGATTTGGCTTGAAAAATATGCAACTGACCATCCGATTCAATCCCATCTTTTCTTTTTCCACCATTGATGGAATAAACCGTTTAATTTTGAACAATATTCTATGGGAGGAAAAATATGTAATCCATTTTTCCCCAGAAACATCAACACTGTCAGCAGTTTTTAAGCAGAAAAAAGGAAGATCACAAACATCAGTATAAATAGTATCTGCTTAGTTCAATATTTTATTAATAGACCAAGCCATAGAACTGTACTTTGGCAAAACTTACATCTTAAATAACTGTCATAAAAGGTACTCTCTTTCCAGGGTGCTGTTCCTTGCTGTTTCTAAGCTTTTATTATCAGTCTGGCATTTTAGTATTGTTAATACTCTTCAAAGATGGAAATGGGTGATAGGGGACTCTGTTTAAATGCAAGCTAAGGAAACTTTTATCAGGCAGTTGTAACAGATGTTCCCTGTCCTGAACAAATAACTCTTTGTGAGGTCTGTGATCAAGAGAAGGTACAATTTTGAATTCATCCAGCTAGCTTTATACAGTAGACAACAGGACAAAATAGACATTTTTTTCAGTTTTATAATGTTAAGGTGAAAAGATTTGAAGGGGGGGAAGTCTTTGTTGAGTAGGCAATGTATGATTTGTGTATTCTGTGGCAGATTATGATGTAAGGGTTATGAGATGAACACTGGAGACCACATATAATGTGTAAAACAAGATGTCTTTGAGCAGCTATATATGCTGCCTGACTATGATGGATAGAGTATCCAACAGTCAGTAGCAGTTTACAAAAGAATTTTAGAACCATTGGATGAAGGCCAATAAGATGAAGCTTAGTCCAGATTACATGGAGTTGATGGCACTGAGTGGTTCCTTAACATGGAAATGGGAAATGGTGTTAGATGGACAGTGCCATGCTCCCCAGTAGAGTGCAAGTTATATAGTTTATGTATGCTACTGGACCCAGCCTCATTCCTTGATTCTTCAGGTTGAAGCTATAGCCATAAGCATCACCAGTTGCACCAGTGTCATCTTTTCCTTGATCAATAGGCTTTTGTTTCTGCTGTCCATGCCTTGCTAACCTTGTTATATCGGACTGCTGTTTGGGGCTGCCCTTAAAGGCAGTTCAGAAACAATAGCTGGTCATTTTTTAACCTGTATAGTTCACAGGGACAGTGTTAAAATGGTTGTGAAATATGCACGATGGATGACTTTTCCCCCTCCTCCAGGCCAGTTTATAGGTACTAGAGTTGACCTTTAAAGCCATACAGCCCTGGGCCCTACATGAAGCCTCCTTACGTATATCCCACCTTGCTATGGAGAGGGCTCTTCTATATGCCTTCCCACTGTCTGAAGTATATAGAACAAATCTAGAGTCCAGTGGCACCTTTAAGACCAACAAACATTTATTCAAGGTATGAGTTAGGGAGGTGATGCCTGCATGCCTGCATCCCCGTCATTCTGGGACTGCCTTAAGGAGTCTGGGGGTAGAGCCAAATCCAGTTGCATGCCCAGCTCAGGGGCTGTCAGTGGAGCTCTCACCATGCAGCAGCTGGTGCCCATGCAGCTCCCTGGTTTATCGCCACTCTTTGGTAGGAGGCCAACAAGCAGGATGCGGGTGCGGGGTTCATCGGGCAGCAGGCATGTCACCTGATTTTGGATCCAGCCCTATGCTGCACCAATGCTCCTATAGCATAATCAATACAGCTGTGGCCACTTTATTCTCCAAATCAAGGTTGTACATGTTAATTTCTCACCTTCCTCTATGCCTCTGGGGCCCACAAACTGAAGATCATGCCTGAACGTATTGATAGAAACTTGTTTCCTTGTATTTATGCATGTATTGTCCAGATCTCTCGTCAGATCTCCTGGAGCAAATCAGAAGCAGTGTTAAGAGCAGAAATGTCAAGGAACATTCTGAATGTCCCAGCCTAAAGCCCTTTTCTAGAATACAGTGTGCTTGTGCAGTTAAACTAGCACTGTGTGAGACTGAGATTTGTTTTACTCCATTTTAAAAAAATCCAGCCATTGACAGGATAATTCCTTTTTAATGACCAAAAAGTAGTTAGCAGACTTGCAGGACTCTCAGGCTGTGTGTTATTACTAAACATAAGTAGCACAGACAGGCATTTTAAAACCATGTAGACTATGCAACAGTCATTAATCTTCATGGTATATGAAATTGTAAGTAAGGGATAAGGGGCTGTGGTGTCAGTAAGGGCAGTGGGGACGTGTTACATGATTGTACTTCACCTGAAAAAATAATACTTGGACCTTGAGTACTTCCACACCACTAGGTATGGTATCAATGTGTAGTCACAATCATTTGACTTTGAGGGAAAGGCTATTTACCAGACTAAAAAAAAAAAATTACACAGAAATGATCTGTGCTAAATGTAAAATGTATGTAAGTTTTTAGTGACAATTACTGTTTTCCATTTCCAATTTATATGTGCAGTAGTTTGCATAAGCAGGAAGGCCTTGAAGTCTGAGAAGAAGCCATCTATCTGCAATATGGTATAGCATCAGCTACTCAGGGAAAATAGATCAAGATGGGTAGCCATGTTAATCTGTCTGCAGCAGTAGAAAAGAGCAAGAATTCAGTAGCACCTTAAAGACCAACAAAATAAGTGGCAGGGTATGAGCTTTCACAAGTCACTGCTCACATCTTCAGATACCAGGAAAAATAGATTTTCTTATGATCATACTAAAAAGTCCTTTGTTAATTTATTTAGTGTACCTATAGTCTTCTTTCAAAAAGATGTTATGAGGAAGGATTCAAAACTGCTATCCTGGGAAAGCTGGGGGCGGGAGAAATGGTAAGGAAGGCACTGATTCATTGCTAAAAGGGGAGATTCCTAAATTACACCTGGCCTGCACAACCTTCATCTAAAAAATTATCCCCTTATACCAGGTAGGGTGTGTGTGTGTGATTACTATGCACTTTGTACCTCTGTATAATATTTGCAGTCTCTGCATTCAAAGAGGGGATTATTTTTGGCTTAAATTTATTTAGCCTTTCCAAAGGCTTGCTTTTCTATCGTGAGAGTGAGTGTGGCTTAAGACTACCAGGATATTGTGGCCCTCCAGCTCTTTCACACTTTCTGCAGTGAAAAATTACTTTTTCTGTAGAGGGAGATTCTGGAATCCTGTCCTTATTAATAATTTAATTTTGGTTCCACAATGTTCTATGCGCGCCAACAGTGGTTGGCAGCCCATGCTGCTTCTCAACATCTGACTGCCAATCATAGAGAGAAGCCCACGTCCTGCCTGCACTACGGGCCCCTGTCCGGCGTTCCCCCCTCACCCTCAGAGCCATTCGGGGAGGCAAGAGAAGCCCGCCGTGGGCCCGTTACCGGCGCTCCCCCCCTTCACAGGCATTCGAGGGGGAGGAGAAGCCCAGAGGTGGTGCTGAGCCGACCGCCGAGGGCCCGTTTCAGCTGGTCCCACCCCAACCTCACCTTCAGAACCACTGGGGGGGGGGTGTGAAAGCTGGTGGGCCCGTTTTCCCTGCTCCCCCTGCTAAAGTGGCATGGGGTGGAGGTGTAGGCCGGCGACAGCACTGAGCCCGCCACTGCAGGCTGTTTCTGCCATTCCTCACCACCACGGTCTTTCTTTCTCTCTCTGTCTCTCTCCCCCATCTTTCTTACTCTCACTTTCTCCCCTCTACCTACCTTCCTTCCATTCTCTCTCTCTCCTCCTCCTCTCTTCCTGTCTTCCTCCCTTCCTCTCTTTCTCCATCTCTCTCCCTCTCTTTCTCTCACTCTACCCCCTCTTCCTTCCTTCCTTCCTTCTCCCCCCCCCCTTTTTCTATCTTCCTTCCTTCCTCCGTCCCTCCCTTCCATCCATCCATCCTCCCACCCTACCAACCTTTCTAGGGCCCGTTGTCTTCCTCTACAAAGGGCTTTGCTCCCTAGTGTGTGTGTGTGTGTGTGTGTGTATATATATATATATATATATATATATATATATATAATTTTAAAATATATTTTTATATGTGTGTGTGTTGTTGTAAATTAATCCCTTATACCAATGACCATACTAATATGATAGACAGACAGACAGGACATGTAGCCTGAATTCTACAAGCATTCTTGGCTGCCACTGGACATTCTCCAATCAGAAGATTGCTAAAATGTGTGATGGTGGAATGTGTCCCAGTTTCAGACTTGTACTTCTACTTGCCACTGCAACCTGTGGCTGTTTGAAAGCTGATTCAAACAGGCTGAAATAGTACATGGCAAGTCCTTCCTGGCCTACAAAACTTCATATTGCATGCAGGAAATTATAAACAACAGCAGCAACATCTTGCCCTTAGAAGAAATGTTCTAGTAGCCTAGCCTTTTTCCTGACATCCCAGCTGTCTGTATTCAGGAGAGCACTCCGTTCCCATGGGCAGTCTAAAACAGAACAATCCACAAATGGACTGTGCTGTGCTGACTCTTTATCCCAGCTCTGTCATAGTTTTCCATACTAAAGTGATATTGTTTAATAATACCCTGTTGGTATGTGTATAAAGCAAACCTTTGCGCGCTCTCTCTCTCGCATGTTTATTTTGCCATTGCTATTTAACATCAACCTGTGACTGCTTTTTGTCCAACTTCAATGAAGTAGTGAGAAGAGGAAAATCTGGGCTCATTGTAAAGTTCAACTCTGCCAAAGTCAATATGAAGTTTTCATCATAATTAGAGTGACAGAATTTTCTCTGTCTTATTCTGGATGATGCTGAGCAGTTCCATTTCCAGGTGATATTAGCGTGGAAGATGAACATTCAAGTGTTTATTAATGACACTTCTGTAAGCTATTCCAATTTAGCCTGACAGTTAATTTCAATGGTTTTAATAGAAGTGACATATTTTAAAGGGAGCTTTCAGAACACCAATACAAATACGTTTTTGCCGTGTTATTGGTGGCTTGTTTTTCTGTTTCTATACACTATTGTCTCAACATTATTTGAAAGCTGTAAAGCTTGCATGTACAAAGTTTATTATGGGGTGGAATAATCACAACAAACCATTCTATGATGGTGGCACTTTACAAACTCTGACTCTGACCTTCAAGAGGCAGAGAACACTTTTTGATTGCAAAATCTGTAAGCATTAAATATTAATTCATTCTTTTTTTTGCCAAGGTGACAAATTTGATATTGCAGGTTGTCTGCCATGGTAAAGTTCACAAGTCATCAAACATGGAGCCTGCTCAAGTCACAATTATCTTGTCAGAGATGGTGCATCTCACTCACAATGTGCATTACCACGGTTATTTCAGTATGTGTTGCCCTTCATCTTATGTTACCTTTTTCCATAGCCAAGTAATTCACAACAGGGGAAAATAATATGTAGCTCTTCCCTCAATTTGTTAGATCATCTTTAGTGTCATGGCATGACTTATGTGTAAGCACAGAAAGTATTCCTTGGATCAGACATTGTTTGCAATAAGCCAAGGCTGGGGCAAGAATATGACTGGTTCCTTCATTTTAGAACACAAGTCCTGCTGCTTTGAAGTCACTAGTTGCATTGCAAGGGTGAGGTGGTAGTAGGATCAGTGCCACTCAGTTCCAAGACCCTGTGACACTGCGAACAAACAAAATCAATCATCCTCCATGCAAAAATAAACCTATTAACAGGTTTATTTCTGTCTTTCCATACTACCCCCCAAATTTGTACTGGAGACAGGTTGCGTCATCCTTACTAACAATAGGACTGGCTCTAGGACAGCCTGAGAGCCTGGTCATTTGGCTTCCCTTTAGGACTAAAATCACACATACATTGTAAAATGAAAGAAAGTTGAAAGGAAATTTCAAATTAACTTTCTGGCATGCCCATCAATTGTTCCAGTAACCTGATGAAAGCACATTTCTATCTGCTTTTCTGTTTTTCACATGTTCACACCAATAGCAGGAGAAGGGCTGAAAAGCACTTTAAGCGAATTAGGTTTATGTCCTTCTGTTAGAGTGGGGCAAGATAAAAGAGAAATCATGGCAGCTTTACCCCACTTAGCAAGCATGAATGCTGCATCAGACAAACTTTGGCACAAAAATAGATTTCATAGGATCATTTGTTAAGGTCCCCAAAGAAATCCTCTATATTGTAATACATGAGTTCTTGCTACATATAACTTGCATTTTTCAACTGTAAGCAAGCAAATGGGAAATGAATGTGCTTAAAGACTTCCAGTAGCTTTTATTTATAAGTATGCCTCTTTCTAACTCAAGTGACTTTATGGTTGCTTTTAATGCCATAATCATTTCCCTATGCTCACTGGGTGGCATTTTTGACTTATTAAGTTCAGTAAATAACTATATGTTGCAGCTGATTTATGAGAGTAACCATATTAATCCAAGTATATTCTGGTCAAACAGAGAGGATCATAATAAAGATATTTTATTGTAGCTTTTCTTGGTTGCAGTAAGGTTGTGGATTTAAATTCTAATGTGCTTTTATTTGGCAAATCTTAAAGCCAACATGGTATACTGATTAGAGTGTTGCACTAGGATCTGAGAAATCCATGTTCAAATCCCCAGTCTATCATGGAAGCTTACTGGGACCAATTCTGCAAAAGCAGTTGTTCTGCTCTCGGTCTCACATTTCCCCCAGTTGTACTACTCAGTTTCCCACTATTTGCTATGCAGCCATATTTAACCCACATCTCCCCCACCCCCAATTTTCCCCACATCTTCTTGATTCTAAAAAATAAAGATCATGAAGATGTAGGAGAAATCGGGGGGAGATGTGGGTCAAAATGGGGCCACACATGAGAGCACATTCGGCCTGTGCTGAAGGCATTGCACTGGCTGTCAATAGCATACTGGATTCATTTCAAAGTGCTGGTTTTGACCTACCTTAGGGACCGCCTTTCCCCACATCTTCCCCAGAGAGCACTGAGGTCAGGGTCACAAAACTGCCTGACTTTCCCTGGTCTGAAAGACGCCAGATTGGCCTCAACCAGGGATAAGGCCTTCTCAGTGGTGGCTCCATACTGGTGGAATGAGCTCCCAGAAGACATCAGGGCCCTGTGGGACCTTCTACAGTTCCACAGGGCCTGTAAAATGGAGCTCTTCCACCAGGCCTTCGATTAGGAGCCACCACTAGCACCAACACATGGATAACATCTCAACTGCTAACAACTGAACAGTTAAGGCCCTCATGTTGAGAGCAACAAGAACAGCTAATGATACTGGTATGGCCACAGTGCACTATCTACTATCTAACATAGCCTTGGAGAGGCTACAACCAACTACATGCAACAGCACTTTATTTACAAATTTGATTGTTTGTCTGAATTTTAGATTATTGCTCTGTTGATGCATCTATGTTTTATTGTATTTACTAGCAGTAAAGCCCATTATGAAGGCAATACAATGAGCTCTAGAAAGATGTGATGTGTAACGAATGCATAGGCTGGAAGCAGGTTAAGTACATATTAGGAGTATGTAATAGAAAGGCACAAATGTGGAAGTAAAGTCTCACATACCTTATGTTACACAATACCTGGTGTCCAAGGTCACACAATGTGGGCCAGAAAATGCAGCACACAGGTCTCCGTGGAGTCATCTCTACAATTGGGCACCCTCAATTGCTCCCTCTAAGCTGTGGAGTCTTGTGAGCAAAAATTCTGCTTCTCAGCTAATCATCAACGTACTGTTATTTGCCACTCTGACTGCAGCTGACTTCTGCCCACCCTCCCTGCTAGAGATCAGTTGTAATTCTGAGTGATCTCCACCCCTCACCTGGAGATTGGCAACAATGGTTCCCTAGGAAGGAATGGCTGGTTTGGAAGGTGGAGTCTATGGCATTGTACCTGTCTGAGGTCCCACCCCTCCTCAAACCTCACTCTCTTCAGGCTCCACCCATCAAATCTCCAGGAATTTCCCAACCTGGAGTTGGCAACCCTATCTCCTTCCCAGCCAAGCATCAGCCTACCTTTATTTCCCCCTTACTCTTCAGCTTTCCATCCCCCCACCACCTGCAATCTCCACTGTGCTCTGAAGCCCTGACTGCCACGTCACATTGGCTGTCATGGGGGGGTGGATCTCCGCAGGATATAAGGACACAGAGTCCACCATTTTCTCCAGGGGAACTGCCATCTGGAGAGCAGTAATTTATTTATTTTTTTGTAATTGCTAGAGTTTTAGGCACTCTAAAAGAATATGTGCAATCATGTTGATCTTACCCAAGGGACAGAGGCAGATTCATTCTGAATAAGGTAAATGTATGAACCTTCCCCTCATAACTGCCAAGGAGTAAACATTTAGTCTGGCCAGAATGAATGCTCTTAAAAGGCTTTGAGAAATTGATAGATATAGGAAGGAAGAGATTTCAGTGGGGGAATACCAAAAAACTGGGTAAAACAGTTTCAGTGTGCTCTGAGTGCTCAAATATAACCTAATGAACAGTCTAAATGCTTGTACCCCAAGCCCTTGCCTCAAGGGAAGGTTGGCCTAGTTCTGAACGCTGAGCCATGCAAGCTACACGATGAGGAATATTTAATGATTTTTCTCAAGAAAAGTAAAAGAAGATGGTCAATATTTTCATTAACTGAAACAATCCTCATGGCTACTCCAACTAGAATAATTGGGACAACTTTTAAGATAAAAACTTGAACAGCACTTGGAACATAGTTCCTACCACTATTCTGGGGGCACGGGGGGAGGGGAATGCTGCAAACACAAGTTTTTGCTTTTGCTGTTATCAGCAACTGATGTGGTCCCAACTTTAGATTAGATGAAAAAAGAATACCTAAATATAACATTCCTTTACTTGTTGGATTTCTTCACCTGAGTCCACCTGAACACTGTAGGATTCCTTCCTTCCTTCCTTCCTTCCTTTCTTCCTTCCTTCCTTCCTTCCTTCCTTCCTTCCTTCCTTCCTTCCTTCCTTCCTTCCTTCCTTCCTTCTTTCTTTTGGAGAAGACAATTACTTTAGAATTATGGTACTTTATTTTCAGGCCTGCCTTAAAGCAATATTCAGGAAAAAGAATCGCGATCTCTGCAGACCAACTCTCATCCAAGACAGCAAAGCAGTATCATTAGCATAAAGCTGGGTTTTGAAGAGATCAAATTGCCAGCATTTGCTGGATTATGGAGAAAGCAAGGAAGTACCAGAAAAACATCTACTTCCGCTTCACTGACTATACTAAAGCCTTTGATTGTGTGGATCACAACAAACTATGGCAAGTTCTTAAAGAGATCGAAGTACCAGACCACCTCACAAGTCTCCTGAGAAACCTAAATAAGGGTCAAGAAGTGACAGTTAGTGTTATGTCTTGAGCTTGATGTGAATCCCATAGACATGCTGGTATCCTGAATGGCAATACCTGATTGACTACTCTGTGGAGCAGGCCAATCAGGAGACAAGGATTGTCCTGGAGGGAAGCAAACTCAATGGATGTTATCTGTAATACTATTGGTTGTTAACAGGAATATGGGCGTGGCTATGCTAGCCCGCACTGTTTAAATAAGAGCCTGTTGCTCTATGTTGTGTTGTCTGTTCTGAGTTGTTCTGAGCTGTTGAATCACTATATTAAAAGCTGAATCACTTGCTGGAATGCTGCCTTTAAGTGTCATACTTATCAGTTAGAACCAGGTATGGAACAACTGATTGTTTTAGCATAGGAAAAGGAATACAACAAGGATGTATATTGTCACCCTGCTTGTTTAATTTAAATGCAGAATACATCATGCAAAATGCCAGCCTGGATGAATCACAAGCCGGAATTAAGATTGCTGGGGAAAAATCAACAACTTCAGATATGCAGACGATACCACTCCAATGGGAGAAAGTGAAGAGGACCTAAAGTGCCTCTTGTTAAGGGTGAAAGAGGAGAGCACAAAAGTTGGCTTGAAGTTCAACATCCAAAAAACTAAGATCATGGTACCTGGCCCCATCACTCCTTTGCAAATAGAAGGGGAAGTCATGGAAGCAGTGACAAACTTCATATTCCTGGAATCCAAGATCGCTGCAGACAGTGACTGCAGCCATGAAATTAAAAGACATCTGTTCCTTGGGAGGAAAGCAATGGCAAACCTAGAAAGCATAATAAAAAGTAGAGACATCATTCTGCCGACAAAAGTCCATATGGTCAAAGCAATGGTATTCCCAGTAGTAATGTTTGGCTGCGAGAGTTGGACCATAAGGAAGGACAAGCACCGAAGAATAGATTCTTTCGAATTATGGTGCTAGAGAAGACACTTGAGAGTCCCTTGGACTGCAAGGAGATCAAATCAGTCAATCCCAGAAGAAATCAACCCTGACTGTTCCCTGGAAGGCTGGATACTGAAGCTGAAGCTCAGATACTTTGGCCACCAAATGAGAAGGGAGCATTCACTGGAGAAGACCCTGATGCTGGGAAAGATTGGCCACAGTCACATGGTCATTTTGATTGGGTTACACTGCTGTTCCCTCTCGCATTTAAATTTGCTTATCAGATGGGCCTATCTGCCTCCTGTGCTGAAGCAGGCTCATTCAAGCAATCCTCCTGGCTCTCTCTCGCATTTACCTGCCCCGGGAAAATCAAGTACTTTCTGTGTATTTGTGTGTTGAATCCGCAATTTTGGTGATCTGGACAGCCATCTCTCACAATTATTGTGATCAGGGTAGTCTGACTGTTCTTCCGCGCAATGAGGGGTTTTTTTCCTTCAGCTTCTGCCTTTGAGCGCATGAGCAATGATTGAATTCTACGTTTAAGCATTCAAGCGCACATTCCCCGCCTTTCAATTTGCCTACTGTTTGCAAGACATGCCCCCACTCATTGGCTCCATGCTACCAGCCTCCAATCTTTCTTGTTTGTCCCCTCCTCACAGTCTGCTCTCCCTTCTCTCTGGTCTCCAAGCGGTTAAAACCCTGGGTTGCCAGCAAAAGAAGAGGGGGTGGATGGTGGAAATCGCTGGTCCTTTCACAGCTGCAGTAAATTTCTGGATGGAGTGAGAGAGAACTGAGAGGAAGCGCCCGCCTGCATTTTGTGTGTGTGTGTGACTGTTATATGAACTGTTGCTATGGATGGCACCATGCCTCTGAGGCTGCAGCTGCTTAAATGGCTGTTTTTGCCCATCCTTCTGGGCTTCTCTCCTGCCCTTTGAAAGCAGACGCTAGTGGAAAAGACAACAAATGTGATAGAGCCTCTGGTAGGCAGACAATGACGGGAAGGAGGCATTATTTCTTCAGTGTTTGTACTGGAGGCAGGGAGGGGGAGAAGGATGACCGGGTCGGTTGGGAGAAGTGACATAGAGCTTGTTTGCCTCGGCTCCACAATTCTGGCCGAGGTGCAAGAGAAGCTTCCTTCTACCCCGCCAACTCTTTGCAACTCCTGCTGTTGATGTCTTTGTGTGTGTGCGTGGCCAAGTGGGGGCGGTGATTCAGCTGTGTTCATGTGCACATGCACACAGCAATTTTTTAAAAAAACCTCTCGTGGCTATCTGGATGGTGCCTGGAGCCTCATCGCGCAATGCAAGCAGTTTGGGGAGGGATGTGTGATCATTCCAACTCCCCCCCCCAAAAAAAAAATAATTCCTGGATCAAATTTATCATGGGAATAAATCACGAGAAGCTTGCCGTGTGACCACAGCTATTGAAGGTAAAAGAAGAAGGGGATGACAAAGGATGAGATGGCTAGACAGTGTTATCAATGCAATGAACATGAAGTTGAGCACACTCTGGAGGACAATGGAGGACAGGAGGACCTGGCGTGATGTGGTCCATGAGGTCACGAAGACTGAACTGTGCGAATGAACAACAACAACACTAGAATACTGCAATTAGTATAGTGCTCAAGGTGAAAGTAGTGGTATGACAAACTAATTTTGCAGGAGACGAGGAGCCACTGAGAAACACATGCCCACAGCTGGGTCTCTACTATAAGAAAGGAAGCTTCTGAGATGACACTAACTTCCAGAGGCTTAAAATCAAAATAAATGTTCTGAGAAAAATGCTGTTGTGAGAGCACCAGAATGATGCACATTAATTGTGCCTCAGAAAGAAAGAAAACACAAATCTGGACATCCTCGAAGGGTGAAATATACACCAACAATACCAATTCTCTTATTGTGCCATGTATAGATATGTAAAAATGCCAGAAAATGCAGCAGTGGAAGCCAAGCCCCCCCCAACCTTAGTAAAATAAGGACTGACTGAAGACTAAGAAAGGCAAAGGGAAAACTCAATCAGTAAGATAAACAAGGATTGCCCTGAAAAGGATCAACATCCAACCATCAACAGAGCAGGGAAAAAATATAGCATTTTGTAAAACAGCCAAGGCATAATGCCAAACAAAGGGGAATATTGGAATTCTACCACCGGGAGCTTCCATCTACAGTGGCAGGAACAATAGAGACAATAATGGACAAGATAGCCAAGCAAAAGTATAAAGACTAGGGATGGGCATAAACCTGGAAAAAGCCATTTGTGATGGTTTGTGGTGGGCCTGGTTTGCAAACCATGCATTGTCACAAACTTTTAGGGGCTAAATGAACCAGATCAGTTTGTGAAGTTTGTGACATAGTAGGAAAGCCAACTGGTGAGCTAGAGACACCAAACTTGCTGGGAGTCTCCAGCTAACTCTCCTCTACCTGCTTTCCAAGTTTAGTGAGGATTGGATTTACAGAGTCCAAGGTACAGCTCTCAAAAGAAGGTACCCCCATCCTCCATTGCTTCCAATGGAGCAGGAAAACGGGGGGGAGAGGAAGGGCAATAGAAGCCCCGTGGAACAGAATTTCTGCAGTAGAAACTGAAGGGGGGGCATTTTGCAAGCTGAGCAGTGCCATGTGTCCAGCAGAACTGGTGCCTCTGTGGCAGTGCAAACCCAACAGGACTAAGCTCAAGCTAAAAAATCTCTGCAGTATTATTAGTATTAGTATTTCAATTTATAACAGGTTAAAAACATACAAATGCAATTTAAAATCAACAGATCAATTAATCCTAATTGCACAATCTCCAGATGGCATCTGTACTTTAGTCTAAAACCTGCTCTGTTCTTCCATCAAATGGGCAGGTTAGGAGGAGAACGAAGCAGGCAAGATGGAAAAAGAAGAAGAGGAAGGTGCCAGTTATGATAGAAAGCCATTGCTGTCCTCAACCAAAAGCCTGGTGGAACATCTCTGCCTTACAGGCCCTGCAGAATTCCATTAAGTCCCATAGGGCCCGGATGGAAGCTGGCAGAGAGTCCCACCAGGTCAGACCAAGGGCCAAGAAAGCAGTAGAAAGTGAGGGGGGTATTTTGCAAGCCTGGCAGAACCAGTACAATATACAGAGTGCCCAGCAGCACAAGTGCAATCGAAGAGCGACCAGCAGAATCCAGTGCATTGTGGCAATGCCAACTCAACAGGACTGATGTCTAGCACAGATTCATGCTCCAAACAAGGGGAAGATGCAAGCCCAGCCGAACTAGTCCAATGTATTAGTGCCCAGCAGAACCCAGTATCATTGTGGTAATGCCAGCTCAACAGGACTGATATGAAGTACAGAATCACATGGAAAGTTTGTGCTGGTTGACTTGCCATGAACTTCAGTTCGTGAACCATGAACCAGCCAAAATTCATAATGAACTTTAGTTCATGAGCCAGTTTTTGCCCATCCCTGTAAAAGACTAAAATACACATAATTAGATTATCTGGACTTGAATATAAGCTCTTTCCTTCCAGAACACATAAGAATAATTCAAAACAGCATCTTTTTTCTGTCCCAGAAGTTGTATTGAACTGAATAATCTAATTAATGGGAGACAGGCAACCTCCCTTGCAGGAATGTTGGGGAAGATTTGGGGTCTGAGCCCACAGAGTGACATAGGTGTAAACCGAATTGTAGGAAACCTGTGAGTGGTGGACAAGACAGCAGACCAGAGAATTTTTTTCCACTTTCTCTCATAGAGTAAATCACCATAGAGGAGATGGAAAAATTTAAAGGATTTTTGACAAGTCCGATTACCAGAGACTTTTTCAGTAGGAGATGCCAGGGATGGAACCTGGCATCCTGCATATGGAAAAAATGTGTGCACAACCTTGAGACATCACATTATTTGAAGGAAGGGAACAAGAGGTGACTCTTAAGGATCTGACAGCAAGCTTGTTACTCCCCACAGTGTTGTCCAACTGTACTGAAGAATTCATAGCCTGTCTATGGAGCCCCTTTTCCCCCAAAACACGAATTCCTAGCATAGATAAGGGTAGTGTAAAAAGACTAACCCAGATTAAAGGATAGTTTTATCAGGTACATCACCAGCACAGGCTGTGAGACAGTGTATCAAGGTCCCTTCAAAGGGGATAGTAAAAGGGCCATTTTGACCTGTTGAGTCACAAATTAAAGGGGAAGTGGAGAAATTCCATTTCCCATCCAGGCTAACAGTTTACAGCATTCACACTCTGTAGTGCCTGAATTAGAGATGAAGTTCTACGTGGTTAAGTGCGGGTTTGATTCCCCACTCCTCCACTTGCAGCTGCTGGATGACTTTGGGTAAGCCATAGTTCTGTCAGAGATGTCCTTGAAAGAGCAGTTTCTGTCAGAGCTCTCTCAGCCCCACCTACCTCCCAGGGTGTCTGTTGTGAGGGGAAGGAAAAGGAGTTTGTAAGCCACTCTGAGACTTCAAGTGAAGGATGGGGTATAAATCCAATCTCCTCTCTTCTTCTATTTAAGCACAATAGTGATGACCAGTGGAATCAAACATATATTTGCTGAAGGATTATAGTAGAGGCTGTAACATCAGCTAAGGATTACAGTTTGCATATCATGTGAACCTCCCTCCCCTCCCATTCTGAGGTTCAAGGATGCAGGGCAACATTTGTACTTGGCCAATTCCAAACCCCTCCGAAGGGAACAAACCCCTCTCACCCCCACATATTGCTACATATATATTCATACTTTTCCTGAGAAGTGCAAGTACAAGTTAAACAAAAAAACATGCAGGATCTTACAGCAGCCATGGTATCCTGTCCAGTTAGGGCAATATGTGTGTGGAAGCAGACTTCCGTATGGCTTATTCTCTGGGAAATAGCACATACTCACATGTGTGCTGCTGTATGCATGATTCCCCTAGCCAATCAAGGCTGCTGTATGTTCATAGCTGTTTTTAAAAAGCTGAAGTCCCATCAGAGAAGTGTTGGATTCAACTTCCTCTTATTGTCCACCCCCCCCCCCACCACCTACCAGCAGCTACTAAGTGGAATTTTAACTACATATGGCCAGATGCTCTCTGTTGAACTGGAGACATTTTGCCCCTTGCAGGTAGGATTGCCATATTTTCTGCCCGTTTTCTGTTCCTGTGAAGCATGTGAAGCTTTTCCTACCACTTTTTCATTGCAATAGGCCAGACTGGTAAAAGTGTAGAAGGGCTGTAATTTCCTGTGAACTTGCTTTCTTAGTAATTCTGTTGTTCACCATGGCGAAATTGCTTCAGGGTATTAGCACAAATGAAGCTGTCCTGCCTGGCTGTGAAATATGGCAGGCTGAAGTTGTTAATCCCAGTTAAGGCCCTAGTCTCACTATGAATGGAGTGCTCAGCATTATCACAGGACTGGATTTTACACACCATAGTATAATGTTCACCTTTTGTTATCAGCATCTTAATGTTGCAGCAGCATTAAAATGTCCTATGTGATATATGTTATGTTAGAGCAAGAATACTGGCTTGGATAAGAACCATCTAATGGGCATACTCCCAAGGACATTTACCGGGAAATAAATTCTGTTGAAATCAGTGGGACTGACTTCCACATAATCACCATTCTGCCTTTGGGCACTGAAACTTCTTTGGGGCAATATGGACTTTGTGCAAAAACACTGGATTTCCACATGCTTTCTCAACGGCCAGTATTCATGATACACTCATCTCATATTAGGAAATTCCATTGAATGGGAGATTTTGTTTTTGTTTTGATTGAATGTGAGTTTTGCCTGACAGCACCAAACTATTTAACAGTCTTCTTAACAGTAAGACTCATTATATGGCAAGGTAATCACACGTAGTTCCTTCTAGAAGAGGGACACTGCTGTGACCACAGGCAGTTTTGCTTTGCCATACCACTGCTCATATCTTTCCAGACCATACATAAGGACAAACATGTCTGATCTATAATGAACTGGCAGCTGCATATTGAAAGAGATCTTCAATATTTGCATGAGACTGGCCCATTCCCCTTTTTATTACCAGGTAGTGCCCAATAATTTTTGGAAAGCATTTATGTAAAGCACGGTGGGCAACAGATACATTCCTTCCTCACATTTCTCTGGGTAAATGTTTAAAACTGTTTATTTTACAGTGAGGAAAAATATTACCATTACACCGAGGATAAATCCTGTTATGTATATAAAAGGGAAATGATAAACATTTCTTTTGTAGCTTTTTAACTTGATAACGCTGCCCAAAAGTACATCTAGCTTTTGTAAATGGAATAAGAAAAACAGAAACAGGATTGTCAGTGAAGCTTCACTTTAATGCTTGCAGCCCTTCTTCCTAGTTTCTCTACTAAGGTTTGTAGCCTAAAATTGTCATCTCTTTTTTCCTTGCAGACCCCTGTTTTCATCAGCTGCCTGACATGCAAAGCAATACAAGGGGTGTGAAATGTTTTTCCAGTCACTTTATCCCCATATCAGCTTCTGTCTGTGAGGCTGTTGAAATCACATGAGCTCAAAAAGAAAGAAAGATCTGTCTGTTAGTATTTTGTTATGGTCTGGCTTGCTGTGATGTGGAACTCACTGAGTAAAAAGGTCTCTGGGGGGGGGGAAACACAAAGGTGAAGGGGTGTGCATACAGATCTTCCTGAGCTGAAAATACACCCACAAGTACCTTATTGATATTTTTCGGATATATTTTGGCAGCCCAAAAGTATCCAGGATTTTTCTGGAAAATGGGGAGGGCCCTAAAAAAATCCCAGATATTTTCAGGAACCAGGAAGATGGGGGGAACAGTTGAGAGGTGGGGAGACTGCTCCCCACCTCCCAGCTGTTTCCTCCCACTTCTTCTGCAGTCCTTTTAAACCAGCCTTATTTAAAGGAACTGCAGAAAAAATGGGGAATTTCCCCTACCTCTGAGCTGTTTTACCTGCTTTCTTTTGCAGTCCCTTTAAACCAGGTGGTTTAAAGGGACTGCAGAAGAAAAGTGGTCCCACCCCTCAGCTGTGTTTTGCAACTTTGCTGCTCCTGGGTTTTGTGGTTCCCCCCATTGCCCCCCCACACACATAAACACAAACACACACACACACACATGTATACATGTGTATATATTCTGGCCCAGCCAAGGGAACTGAGGGAAGAGACAAAATCACCTTCTTATACTCTGCTTTTGAAATGGCACACAAGAGACTATGAAAGTTCAAAATAAACAAAATGTTTTATTTAACTTGGAGGAGAAAAGGTCAGGTGGAATCAGGTATAGGAAATATGAGGTGAACAGATAATAAAACTGAGGTAAATTTGTATTTATACAAACACCAGATAATTTGTTGTCAGCAAGTAAGTGTTTTTGCTATTGAACAAGTCTTTAAAACTTTTAGGAGAGAGGCTTTCTTTTTGGTTTCTGCTTAAACACTCAGTCATAAGTTTCTGAGTTTCACTGATACATAATATTTAGAAGGCAGAAACTTACAATCAGGTTCCCCAAATCCTTCCTTATACACAGACCAGGGATCAGTCTTCTTTTCTTGGCCAGGGATCTATACACAGACCAGGGATCACTCCTCTTTGCCCTTCTTAACTGGGCAGGGATCACTTCTCTTTACTAGAAGCTATTTCCATTTCTTGGCTATTTCCTTGATCCACTTCCTCTCTTTGCCTCCTTCCCAGTCCACAGTCAGTGCTTAACTGTCTCTTCTTCAACTGCCAGTTCCCAACTGTCATTCCTTAACTGACTTTCGCAACAGAATTCCATTTGAATAGCCTGCCACTCAAAGGTTCTCAGATGCTGTTAGGCATTAACCCCTGACATTCCATCACAGGCTGCTTTTATGTTTTTTTAAAAAATGATTTTATTTAGCTGTTGCTTTTTTATTGTTTTAAATATCATCTGTTCTCTTAACATTGTGAGCTGCCTCATGCTTTACTTTAACAGAAAGGTAGAATGCAGATACTATAAAATAAAAATAAATACATATTTCTTAGAAGGCCAGGAATAACCAGAAATTAACCCATTTTATATTATTTCTGCTCAGGTTACATAAAAGCCAGCATTTTCCTCTCTTATGTTAAGGCATAGGCTATGTTGATCCCAAGTACCTGAAAGGTAAGTTAGAAAGCAAAAGCAGGGCCAAAATCTAAAATGAAATATGAACTAAGTGTACATAACAATACATGCATCTATTACAAAGACATTTAAAAGCATATCAGGGCCCAACACAAGCCTCAAAATATAGTAAAAAGTAGCATGTGTCCAAGAGAAAACAATAGTGACTTAACATGTTTTGACCCAACTGGATCTTCCTCAGAGGTCAAACAATAGAAGGTACAAACAAGCTCTTATTACAATCAAAAGACAACACACAAGTGGAGTTTTGGTTTTGGCACAACAGGATTGGGGGGGAGCTGCGAAGTTCTGCTCCAGCAGTCACACAAATTGCACTGTTTGGGGGAGTCTGGGTTTCCTGGACTCATAGGGGAACCCCAGGAAAGGGATACGTAAAGCATGGGGTGTGATGGAGAGCCAGATCCTGGAGGCGGCTTTGATCTAGAGTCTCCTGTTTGCCCTGAAGCCCTAACCAATGCAATTGCCATTTTGTCACCAAGTTGTGACTACTAGACTTTCAAGAACTGAAATTAAGCGTTCTTCTATATCAAGTGACCTTCAACGTAAACTATAAGAAGATATCCTGCAAGTAAGTTCTCCCCCCCCCGAAATGCCTGTTGAAATAGAGCTGAAGGATTTAATCAGACTGTAAAAAGGATTAGAAAAATAATGGGGACAGGGGGAACTGTTCCCTCCCCCAATTTGGAAGCAGCTTTCAAACTAAAGGAATTCATTTAAGAGGGACTACAGTTCTTAGAAGATTTTTGACTGTGCTGTCCCTTATTGATCTAGCCTGTTGCAAATTGAAAAGTGGATTGGATATTATTAATACAATTAAAAGCTGACTGTGACTCTATAATGAATTTGTTTGGACTATATTGAAATTAAATTGGATCCAGAGAAGGATTATTTAATGAATGTTAAGAAGATTTAATGAATTTGGATTCTCTGGCTTAGTCTACATGAACTTTGTGGGTTCGGCTATCTGGCTAAGTTACTCTGTGGGAACAATGGCTACCTTCCAAGCGATAATGGAAACATTAAAGGACATTTTTAACACAGCTATACTTTCAATACAGCACAATTTGTGCCTTTTAGAGGACCATGTCCAGGAGCTTCCTTGTAAATTTCACCAATTAGAAAGTTTACCAAAACAACAACCAAATGAAGCACAAGATCCAAGGGAGGACTGAGATTGGAAGAGGTGGAAATATTAGAGATTAAACTGTTTAAAGTGAAAATGGGGAAAATAGCTGCTTGCCTGTCTGAAGTGAAAGAATCACAAGATACCAAGATGGAGGATCGGAAGATAATTTTAAGCATGACTAATACAGCCTTTTGGATTCAGCAAGTAAACAAGGAGAGAGTTCTACTCCCATACTGAAATACTACAGGAACAATCCACAACTACAGAAGATAAAACGTTGGGAATTCAAGGAGGAGAAGGGGGGGGGAGGAAGAACTACTTAAGGTGGAATTGCTACAGCAGGGCAAGTGATATTTAAAATGGAATTTAAGGAGATTTCATGAGATTTAAGGATATAAAATTTAAGAGAAGTTGTGACTAAAATTAAATGTTAAGAGAAATAAGTGTCACAAGGTACTTTTTATCTGTAATTGTAGAAAAGCTCAAAACCTTATGTGATTCAAGAACAAATATTAATAACAGTTGTATGGAATTTAGTATGGCTGTGGCAGTGTAAAGGATGGTTAATGATAATTAAGAAGATAACTAAGAATGTTAAATTGAATTAAAATTGAAATTAAATGCCAAAGAAATATTTGTCATTTGTATGTGCTATTTTAGAAAATCCTAAAGATAAACATTATAAGTACTTGTATGAAAATTTTTATTAGAAATGTGAAGTTGAATCTAGTAAAATGTAATCTTAAAGGGATGTGCATTAGGTATATTTCTTTTCTAGGGTTAGTATATTATTTTTAGAATGCTTTGCTTATAGAATGGCTATTTATAAGCAGTAGGACATTAATGATCCATAATTGTATGAGTAAGGATTAACTTTGTAGTAAATGATTAAGAAGTTATAGGAGATTTGAATATGAAAATCCATAGATATAAAATTAATACAATTTAAACATGATTAATTAACTGGGATGTTTTTATTAAAATATATTTAAAAGGTAATAAGTAATAAGATTGTATACATTTTTAAGAAGTTATAGAATGCTTTTTTGATGTAAAGGCAATCATTTGGCTTTTTGCAGATATCAAGAAAGATATGGGCTTAAGTGATCAGAATTAATATAATGAATGACCTGATTGTATAAGTAGGATTATTAATGTAACACAATAGTATCTGTAGAAGTAATTGTAAGCACTATTTTTTTCCTTTGTACCCCTTTCCTATTCCCTATCTCCCTATTTTTATCCCTTTACAATATTCAATTAATTTTTTTAAATTGAAAAGACAATACACAAGTAAATATAGGACCAAAACAGTAGTGCTGTTAAGGAAGAAAAGAATAATATTTCAGTAACAATTTAAAATTCTGTCTGATATTGATTTACATTAATTAAGAAGCCACATTTATTAAGCCACATTTATTAAGCCACATTTATTGCACTTACTTCAAAAAATAAATCAAAAGACACAAGAAAAATATTTCATGTGAGGCCTCCTAGCATCTAGCCTTGTGTCAAATGAAGATGCACACAAGTTGAATGATATTATTATTATGTGCCTAGAAATAAATAAGAAAAAAGTTTTCTAATATTAACTTGTGCCAAAATATAAAATAAACTACACCTTAACAGAATAAAATTCAAAATAAAGAAAATACCTTCCAGTTTAGGTTCAAAAAGTCTAGGTGTGAAGCACCTTATCACAGTGTCTTCAGTATCGAGCAGTGCTGTAAGCCTGATGTCATTAGCTTATATATAGTAGTGCTAGATCCTGATGTAATACAAGATATACTAAAGTTGAGTGATACAAAAAATACTACAATGTCATAGTAGATATTAATTTAAAGGGATAGTGCCAGTCAACAAAAAACAGCACAGCAAATATGTACAATACCTAATATTGCAGATAAGTGGGCAAAAAACAATGCACCAAATATTATACAACCCCTAATTATACTGATAACCAATCTATTTGTTCATTGACACCATATGGGACTAAAGTCTTCAAAGCATGAATTCAGAAAGTTTCTCTGGCCTTCAAACATTGTGCCAGCTGCAGATTGCTTGCTTAGATTTGTTCCAGAACAAAGAAATGCTGGTGTCTCTCACTGTGGCCAAAGCTGCGAAGTGGTCAACCAATGAAACATTTTTTTTCCTAAGAGAAATGCAGCTTCTATGCTCCCCAATTCTAATCTTAACAGGTCTAGATGTGCACCCTACATAGGTAAGGTCACAGCAACATTTTATGGCATAAATGACTGGTTTTGAATTACAATCAAAGAAGGATCTGATAGAGTACTTTTCTGTTTCACAGAGTCATAACAACAATCAGTGCATAGTAATAGATCACAGACAGAGCACCTACCACAGGGAAATTTCTTTACTGGTATGGCCCTACCATCCAGCCCCATCTATTTAACAGGAAAAGATTTTAAACTGCTTCTGACAAGCATGTCCTTCAGATTCTTAGATCTGTGATAGGAAAAGAGAAAGGCAGAACGACAATGGGGAATATTAGATACGAGGTGCCCGTGTTTTCTAATAATAGTACTCACTGGAATTGATCTTGCATCATAAGTCACCAGTATAATTATTCTTTCAGTGTGACTCTGTTTAGTTTTAGGTACCAAAAGGGAGGACCTGCTAGTGTTCCTAGCTTTGTGGAAAGCCTTTTTCACAAATCTGGAGGAGTATCTCCTATCTCTAAACTGACTCATCAGCAGTCTGGCTTGTTTGACAAAATCAGAATACTGACCACAATTCCTTCTGATTCTCAGCATCTGGGAATAAGGCAAGTTCTTTTTTAAATGCAGTGGATGGAAACTATCACTTACTAAAAAAGAATCTGCATCTCAAGGTGTTCTGTAAATGTCTGTTTCAGTTTTATTACCCATCCTCTTAATTTCAGAATCTAAAAAATTCATCCTTTTGCTATCATAGTTCATCTCAAATTTCACAAGGGCCCAGCTCCCTGCAATACCAAAAGGCTGACTGAGTGGTTCGAACAGGAAAGGGCTCCCAGCAGGACTGATTGCACTTAAGCCTTTGTGCTGTCCTCCTCTTCGGTGCTGAAGTTTAGCTGGTGCTCATATTACATGTCCTAGTCTCTTCTGAAATGGATGTTGTTCATCACATTGCCTTCCTTAAAGCTATTCACATTTGTTACTCTCATGGCCATTAAAAGCCCAGACACAATCAAGATAATTTTCAGCATTAAAGAACAGCTGTGTAATTACTCTGAACTCGTCCTGTCCACTGAATGGGTTCTTTAGTTGGAGCTCATGTGTATGTGTATAACAGAGCAGCTAGAGGTAGAAATCAATAACTCATTACACAGCAAGGTTTAGATAAATGTATGCTGAATTCTTGAAAAAAGCAGATTCCTACAGAAAGAATTCCACTTTTTCTTAACAATTTGTGCTATTTTAAAAAATAACTCTTTGATGAACACTGCAGGAACCAGTTTGATTTTTATCTATCACGATTTTAATCTCTCTCTTTTACTAACACACTCAGGGGCACACAGTTATCCTGTCCTCTACTATATCTTCCCAAGAATGTTGTGAAGTAAGTTAGATTGAATGGCCCAAAGTCTCAAAGTAAGTTTCCTGGATGAGTGGTGATTTGATAGTGGGTCTCTCCCCCCCATCCTAGTTAAGCATACTATCCCCTACACCATACTGGCTGCCTTGAAGAAACTATGTGGTATGGGCAAGAAACACAGATGTTCTGAATAAATGTTTGCATGAAGCATGACTTATTCCTAAGGTGACCTCAGAGCAAGCCTCCAGTCTTCCCCCTCCACCCAGCAGAGATTATGCTTATGGAATAACAATGAGTTCCAGAGGTAAGTCTTTAGAAGCCACCTGGCACTCTACAGCACCTCACCCAGCCTTTTGTGTCCTAAGTATAAATTCTTTGTCTTTCTTGCCTCTGTCCCTCAAGATACCGGGAAGTCTCCATCGAAGTGTGTATGTGCAGACGATGTCATCTGACGCTGCCACGTCTGCAAGGGGGGGATATGTTAGCCCCGACGCCATTATGGGGCCTTGCTATGGACTGTTTGCTGTTGCCACATGGTCTGTCTAGACTGTAAAATGGATGCCAAGGTAGAAGCCCATAGAGAAAGGAAAAAGCTGTCTTTTTACTCTGAGGGACTCCATTGCATACCTGTCGCATGTCACATACACGGATTAAGGGCCATACAGCAGACAAAGGACTTTTCCTCTGCCAGTCGTTTGCATGAAGGGTGCTTACCCCACCCAAGCCATACACATGAACAATGGAAGATCCATCAGCTACCTGGCCAGATCATCTGCCAGCCAGCTTCCTCTGTCCAGCCCCCAGGCCAGGACCATTAGTGAGTCAGATAATCCATTCAACTAGCCACCCAACACCTGGCTTCTATTGTTAAATCCAGACCCTGCCTCTCTGGAAGCCCATTGGTCATACCTAAGGTCTGCCTCTACTGACATCACACACCCCTGGGACTCATCATTGGTCCAGGAAATCTTTTGTTCTCACCTGAGACCAGCCCCCTGGGCCACCCATTGGGCTGCATTGTCTTACAGTGGGTATATCCCAGCAGACGCATGGCCTCAGACCGTGTGTCTCTGCCATGAGCCAAAATGGCAGTCCACCCCTGAACCCTCTGGGTTTAGGCCACAATCCTTCTTCATGGACTTCTGCACATCTGACAGGTAGTATCACCTCTCCATAAGCCATCAATCCCCTCTGCTTTCTTAGTTTTATTTTATGTGTGTGAATGTTTGAATACTGTTTGTGTGTTTGTGAATAGATAAATGAGGATTATATTCAGTAAAATAATATTTTATTAATTATACCTGGTCTCTGTGTCTTTTACTGGGAACCATTACAGACTAGCAGCATTCTCTGTATATACAGGCGAGAACCCAATAATAATAATAAACCAATTGCTATATTTAAAATAGAGCAATCTGGCTAACATTAGCATTTGAACAGCACTTGAGATATATTTTAGCAATTCTTACATAATTCCTGCAAGTTCTGTCAATGTTATCACTGAAGATGGGAGACTGCTTGCCTAAATCCACAAGATGAGTTTCAGATGGATGGTTAAAGCCTTCTTATTCTGTCAAGCTTTTTTCTTTTAAAAAGGGTCATTTTTATTACTACTTTCTGCTTTGGGTATCACGTGGTTAGAAAGGCAGTAGTTGGTAAAGTTGTATAAACATTTTAAAAATGCCAGCAAAAGATTTACAATCTAAACTTGTAAACAGAAAGAAGGTGCTGTACCAGAAAGAAGATGGCAACCAAAGTATCCAGGGATGTTTCAGGAGTAACATGTTCAAATGACAGAATGGCAAAGGGAACCAAGTCACACTATGAAGGAGAAGGGAGACCTGTCATATATGAGTGCATCTGATTCCAAATAACTCTCATTAACAGTAATCTCATTTTTAGCACAGTGATAGTATTGCCCCCCTATTCAGAATGAAGAGTCAGACACGAAGACTGGATGAACTATGGGCCAAAACTGAAAGCAACTGCAAGGGCCAAAGGTGATGTGTGGCATGAACCAGGCCAAGGATCACTTGACCCTTCCTAAGTTCTATAATGGGAACCCCTGCCCCCAGCTTAAGCCAGCATCTGTGGTTCGTGCCCATCAGGTGTGCAATGGGCAATGCCCTGGAGATCCAATCGCCAAATCGAAGAACTTGCTGATCTATCCATGCACTCCCAAAGGCAGTCTGCTATCTTCTCCCTGGGTCATGCAACCCAAAGGCTCCAACAGCCAGACTCCTATCCCCCAAACCAGGGCTGTTAATTGGGCATCCCCCTAGCTGCCTATCACTCACCAGCCCCAATTCAGCCCACTAAAGTGACCAACCTCACAAAAAGCCTCCACCCAAAGACAATTCCACAACCCACTAACTAGCTGTATGAGGTAGGTGAAAAAGCACCCCCCGACTCAAGCCAATCAGCCAGGGATCAAAAATTCCTACCCGGCCCCGAAAACCAGCAACCAGCAAGAGCCCACACAGCAATCAGGGTGGCAGGGTGGGCCAAGCTCCAAACAGCAAATGAGGAGGGCGCGTAAGGAACTGGCTGATACAGACCAGCTCCTCCCCCTAGCAGACCATGTAAGCCACTACCCCATGTGCCCGCTCTTCCACCTTCAAAGGAGGCAAAGGTGGCCCCCTGCTGTATGGGGCCAAATTCTCCTTCAAGAGAATGCACCTATAGCTTAATTATCCTGGCACCAACCTGAAAAGTCGATGCCAGTGACAGAAATGCAGTCTGCATCTCCTGAAAGGGAAGCAAGCTAGCAATTTTGGATACAATTTCCTTCTAATTAACCCACCTGAATGTTTACCTCCACTGCTCAGAGCCTCTACATAGCCATATTTGCTGTGTTTTACTGCTGAGAGGGTGGGGCGGTCTTCCTCACACACTTTTGTGACTGTTTTTTGAAATCTAGCATCATTTATAAGACTATAGCTTTTAAAGTACTGCAGTGTCATTTTTGTTTTTGAAAATCACCCACCATAAAAACCATTCATATTCTCACAGAAATCTTTTAGAGAAGGCAGTTGCAGCAGTAAGGAGAATCATATCTTGATGATATCATGATATAAACAGATTTGATGGTGTCACTCTTCATCTAGGTTCTTAAAGTTAATTGGGACCTCCTCACTTATTTATCAAGTAGGAAACCTCTGACAGCAAATGGGGCTCACCCCCACCCAGCCATGCACACAACTAAACATATCCACTCACAGATTAAAAGCAGCCTGGATGTAATTTTTTTCATTCCTCTTGAACCAATAGAGCTACTTTTTTTCTCTGTTGACCAAGAAAGGGCCATAGGGAATGCATCACAGTTACACCTGGACTTTCACAACAGGAGAGAAGCACTCTTAAGGTACAGAAATACAGGTAATAATAGCTCTGCATACTTGGTGTGTTCTGCATTTTAGAATGCTCATTTGCCAAAATGTAGTCACAGGAGGCCTGTATCATCAGAGGAGGAGGTATTTTGCTTTCTTCTTCTTCTTTCATCTCTAAGGTTTTGTGGTTTAGCCCTCTCACTCGACAATGTGTGCTAATGTGAACTGGGTATTTGTGTGCTGGACTTATATTGATTACATCGTGTTCTACAGTTGTATATAAATCTGCAATCATCCTTTAGAACTCTATAACGTTTGATGTCTGTCTCAGATGGGGATGTGCAGTTAATCGCCTTTACATTTATTCATAGTGCAATATATCTTGGCACCAGACCTCTGTGAGATTAAACTCTGTACTTTCCCAGCATTTCCATAAGAAATTATTTTTTCTTACCAAGCTTTCATTGATAGTCACACAGAAAAGTGTCTAAAGCTGCTGAACCATTACTTTTTAAAAAGTGGCCTTCTCATCTAGCTTCTCATCTAGCCTTTTTGCATCAAAGAGATTTCCCTGGTTACCCAGGCCAAATGATAAAGGGAGATTTGTTTTAAATTGGAAATAAAGTATATTGCCATTTTAGAAGAAGCCATCTTAGAAGAAGGCAGAAACAGAGACAAGAATTTACCATGGTGAAAAGAGCATGTCCTTATTGTGATGTTCTGATCTCTTCTCATACATCCCCATCACCTTCCATAGCATAGCACTTGAAGCCCAGGCAAAGCAGTAGATCACTCAACAGAATAAGCCGAACTGCAGAATAAATGAACCCATAGTACAAAACCAGTGTGGACTTACATATGCACAGAGCTTTTTTGGTAGAAAAAGCCCAGCAGGAAATTAGCATAATAGGCCACTCCCAACAACATAAACGCATTAGCATATTATGCCACAATCCTGACCGCACAGCTCATTAGCATATTAGGCCACATCCCCATGTCACCAGAAGTGTGGTCATCCAGCCACACCCACCTTTTGCTTCTTATTCTGTTTACCTTGTTTGTTTACCCAGGGCTTTTTTTTGAAGCAGGAACTCCTTTGCATGTTAGGCCACACACCCCTAATGTAGCCAATCCTAATGAGTTCCTGCTGTTGGGTGTGGCCTATTATGCTAATGAGTTCCTGATGGGCATGGCCATCTTGGGAACCAGCTGGAACTCCGTTCCTGTGCGTTCCTGCCCAAAAATAGCCCTGCATATGTATAGTTTCCCTCATTGTGCCTTCAACTGACTTGCTTTGCTGGCTGCCTCTGGAGGGTGGTTGCTTCTTCCCCTCTTGCAGATAGCTTTAGTATTTGGGCTTTGGTTTGGTGTTTTTGCACAAACTCCCTGAGGTGGAGCAGTGGCCAGGACCCAGGGCTTCTGGTGGGGTCCACTGTCACAGATCTCCCCAACCTGTTCATCTTTCCCTGTCCATTTGCTTCCAAGCACTGTACCACTCATTTGCCCAGCTTTTCTGTGTCAACCCCTGAGGAATTATAATTATTAATATGCAATTGGCTTAACTATAGGATCAGGCCTGTGTATACCAGAGTTAGAATTCCCAAGAACCCAGGGGTTGACACAGAAACTGGGTGGCTAAAATAATGATTTCTTTACTAAATATTCTCAAGCATACAAACAATATTCACACAATACATAACTAAGAAGCAGAGGTGATTGATAGCTTATAAGAGGGGTGATACAACCTGTCCAGATGTGCAGAGGTCCATGAAGAAAGAATTGTGGCCTAAACTCAGAGAGTTTAGGAGTGAACTGCCAGTTGGAATCATGGCAGAAACACATGGTCTACAGCCATGTGTTTGCTGGGATGTAGCCATTGACAAAGAATGCAGACCAATGGGTGGCCCTGGGAGCTGGTCTCAGGTGAGAACAGTAGATTACCGGGGCCAATTATTAGTCCCAGGGGTGTGTGGCGTCAGGATGGGCAAGGCCTAGATGTGACCAATGAGCTTCCAGAGAGGCAGGGTTTGGATTTAATAATAGAAGCCAGGTGCTGGGTAGCTAGTTGAATAGATTATCTGACCACTAATGGTCCTGGCCAGGTTAGAGAAAAGGTAGAAGATGAGTCCCTGATTAGCATCAGGAAGGATTGCTAAACATTTGAATGATTGATTCGTTTATCCCGGTATCCTGAGGGACAGAGCAGGAAAGACAAAGAATTTATACATAGACACAGGATGACAAAAAAAGGGCTGGATGAGGTACTGAAGAGAAGAAGACTATTTGCCAGGTGGCCTCGGAATAGCTTTTAGAAATGTAGATACTTCACCTGATGGAACTCATTATTATTCCATAAGTATAATCTTTGCTGGGTGGAGGGGGAAGACTGGAGATTTGCTCTGAGGTCACCTTATGAAACCTGAAAATGGAGAGCCCCTTTTCAAAGCTGTGGCTAGCTGTGTTTCAGAACCAGGAGTGCCTTCCTTGGCCTGAGTTTTGTGAGTCTCTGGTTCAGGTTAGAAGTGGGGTGCTTCTACTATTGGGGCTACCCGAGAGTAAAGGCAGTGCCTCTGGCAACAGAGAAGTGCATGCAGGTGACCACAGCAGCTGCACACACCAGCTGTTGAGGAGTGCTATAGTTTTCTGGAACAGGAGAGCACAAGATATGGCTAAACTTATTAATCAAGCATTATTTTCAACTAGCCAGTGGTAGTTAGGATTGCCAGTTCCAGGTTGGGAAATTCCTGGAGATTTGGGGGTGGAACAGATCTCTTTATAGTCTGGCGATCAATTGAAATTTGGGGTACTATCCAGCCCATCTGGAAGAAGGCAACCCTAGCTTTAGCCCAAATTGTCTCATCACACTATTAGCTATAACAATAATTCCTATACTAATCAGACCATATGCCATATACTAATTGTGTAATGAAAGGAAAACAGTTCTTTCAAGAATGGTGTTTTTAAATCTTATATAAATTAATATATTCGTTTTAACATTTAAGCAACGGTTCTCTTGTAACTTCTTGGCATTCTGCCTTTTTTATATTTTTCCTACCAAATACATAATATCTACCACAAGTTCAAATAATGTACAATATGTACAGTTTCTGCTGAAGAAAATGTGAAAACATTTTGATCAGTCCATGATTGCTTTATATTGGGACTTGGTCTGTACCACAGACTTTACATGCTATATAGCGGGGTGGCCAAACTCTGGCTTGGGAGCCACATGCGGCTCTTGGAGCCCTCTCCTGCAGCTTGTGTAGCTTGCCATCCCACCCCCCGCTTCCCCCTCTTTGAAAGCCTCTTCTCTCCCCTCTGCCACCTCCTGCCACTGGAAGAGAACACAGAAAAGAGAGGAGGAGCAGCAGCAGCCCCAGCCATAGGGGGCTCCACGGTGTGGGAGGGATTGGCTAAGAGAGCCACCGCCTGCCACCAGGGAAGCTGGCTTTCATGTGCCCTGCTCATCAGCCCATCAGCACCATGGGGTGTGTGTGTGGGAGGACTCCGGCCAGGCCGCATGGTTGCCATCCCCTCCCTCCATGGGCATTAAACAGGAATGCAGCAAAAGGCGCCAGTGCCATGGGGGTGTGTGGGGATGCGCTCTGCCTGGGGGGGGAGGGCCCCAACCAGGAAACACAGTTGCCTTCCCCCCTCTTCATGGGCCTCTTGCCACCAGTGGCATGGGATGCTCTCTGCAGGTGAGGGGGAGGGGGCCCCCAGCCAGGCTGTGCATTTCTCTCTCCCCCCCCCGGGCTTTAAGTTTTTCTGTCTTTCTGTCTCTCTTTCTTTTCTGCTTGCTGCTTCCCCTCCTGAGGGCTACTCGCCCGGTGCCTGTGTGAGGAAGATGGGGAAGGGGCTCTGGCATTGCCAGTGCCAATTCACGCAGGGTGTCCACTCCACCCTCTCTTCGATAGGGACTGTCTCCTTTCCTTCACGACTCCCTACTTCTTTCCAGTCTAAGCAGCCCTGCTGGACTTCCTGTGTTTGCTTTTTAACTCACGGACATGACTGCCTGCTGTAGATTTGAATGCTCAGGGAAAGGAAAGTTCCCATCAGACATTAGGATTGTAAAGCGTGCAGGCAAGGCATGCCTTGTTTTCAACATTTGTACAATGCCCAGTCATTTTACATGCTTTATAAATCCCCTCCACCTCCCCCAGCCAGGCTGTGTATTTCTCCCCCCCCCCATGGGGTTTTAAGTCTCTCTGTCCCTCTCTCTCCATCTTTCTTCTCTCTCTTTCTCTTTTTCTTTCTCTCTCTCTCTCTTTGTCCTTCTCTCTCTCCCTGTCCCACTTTCTCTCTCTCTGTCCCTCTTTGTCTTTCTCTTGCTGTCTTTCTTGGCCTATTAAGGTCAGTATTGCCAGTGGTCTGCAAAGATGTTTAGGATGGAGAACTTGTTAGCAATTAAGCACCCATTCTCCAACCAAGCTGGGCCACTCCAATGTGGGTTGTGGGGGGACATTTCAAGCTCATATCTTGAACAAAACTTTGTTGGTGTTAAAGATGCCACTGGAGTTAAACTTTTTTAGATAGACAAACAGTCAGTAGAGTTTTCTCCTTCTGCCTTCCCGTGGTGTGAAATATTTGGACTTGATGGTAAAATGCAGACCTTTTTGTGTGGATTTAAGTGACTTTCTGTGGCTGGGGCCATGTGGTTGTTGTCTCTAGATGAGGCTGAATGAGGGTGACATGACTTAAGGATCCAGAGAGTGCAAAGTGCACACCCCCAAGGGTTTTGTCAGGCCTTTTTCTTACGGAACAATAAAATTGTTGGTGGAAAGTGCCATCAAGTCACAGCTGACCGATGGTGACCTTGTAGTGATTTTTAAGGCCTGAGATGTTCAGAGGTGGTTTGCCATTGCCTGCCTCTGTGTCACAACTCTGGGCTTCCTTGGTGGTCTCCCATCCAAGTACTAACCAGGGCTGACCCTGCTTAACTTCAGAGGGTCTGACAAGATTGGGCTAGCCAGGGCCATCCAGGCCAGGGCAACAACAGAATGCTGGCACTTTAAGTACCACTTAATTGGGATGGAGGAGCTGTGGTGGCTCAAGTGGTTAAGATGCTGAACTGCAGGCTGTGGAAGGTCAGTAGTTCAGCAGTTCGAGACCTGGGTGCCACATGATGGGGTGAGCTCCTGTCTCTAGTTCCAGCTCCTGCCAACCTAGCAGTTCGAAAGCAAGAAATTGCAAGTAGATAAATAGGTACCACTTCGGTGGGAAGGTAACAGCGTTCCGTGCACCTTGGTGTTTAGTCATGCCGGCCACATGACCACGGAAACGTCTTCGGACAGTGCTGGCTCTTTGGCTTGGAAACGGAGATGAGCACCGCAACCCTAGAGTCGGATTCGACTGGCTTTCGAGCAAGGGAACCTTTACCTTTACCTAATTGGGATGATCACTGCACTTCAAAGGGGGTCAAGTTAACAATATTTTCAGCAGGTCCTTTGTATAAGTATCTAACAGTGCCATCCTAAGCAGGTCTAGTCACTGGGTCTTATTCCCAGGAAAGCATCCTTAGGGGGCACACTAAATGGGATGCCTCTGGGGAGAGTGAAGGGGGTGAGAAAACTCAGAAGACCTCCTTTCTCTTCAAGAATAGATGCTGTAGGCCTGCATCTTGAGGTGTAGGTAAGCAAAGAAAAACATGCCTGCGCAGGAGATTTCAGTACCTGTAGGAAGGGGGAGGTACAATCTGTCTTCCAGCATTGTACAGTTGTGCAGGCAGGCAGGGGTCCAGCACGTTCTGTGCATGGGTATCTTGTCCTGGGTATTTTAAGTCTACTTGAACCCTGGTGGTTTGAAGGGAGCAGGAAGAGAAATAAGGGTGTGTTCTTTAAGCCTGTTTTTATCACACAAAGTATTGTAACACGCTGTGCAATAGCTTTCCATTTCTGGTTCCTCCTGGGAAGTCTTGGGAGTCCCTTGAAAGCTTAGGAAGGGTTCCTTAGTGAGAAGAATAGCAGGCAGAGTGCTATGGAAGATGGCTTGTCCATGCTGGCCGAGGTACCTCTGCCATTTTACAAACTATTGCAATATATCCCAGCAATACCTGTTTTTACCACTTTTGTTTTTCTGTTTTTACCACCTAGGGACTTTGGGGGTGGCACTTCACAAGGATGTGACATCACTTTGTGATGTCATGTCCTGTGATGTCACTCCCAGGTCAAAGGTCAGGTGATGGCAATTCCTAAGTTCCACCCCTTCCAATGACATCACATCCTGTACCCTTTCCTGTGATGTCACTTTCAGGCCAGTCCCCAAGACCCACCTCTTCCTCCGAAGTCACCTTGCGGGTCTCATGCATCTGACATTTAATCTATGTGGCTCTTACATGAAGCAAGTTTGGCTCCCCTGCTTTACAGTATTTAGACTTTGTTATAAATGCTGTGTCTCTGCCACTAAAAAGACAGGTACAATACTTTGCTTCAATTCCTGTCCAAAAGATTTGATTAGCAGAGGACTAACAACTTTTCCAAGAACAAGCAGTTCTGTGGTGCCTTAAAGACTAACATACTTCTGGTTGGTGGCAAGAGTTAATAGAATCTGCTTTTTAAAGAGACATATTTTTCCCCATGTAAACAGTTGTGGGAATAGAGAATGGCTTCAGACTTTGCCATCTGATAGCATGGCAGGGAATGATCTGTAGTGAAACTCTGACATCCATTGCCAGGCAGAATAAACAATGTTAGGCTACGTGGATCAATCCCTGGCATCTCCAGGTAAAGGATTTCAATTTTTCTGACAGAGACCCTAGAACAGCATGGCCAGTCAGAGTAAACAATAGTGAAACAGATGGATCAATGGTCTGAGGCAGTTTCTTGTGAATTAATAGCCTGATTCAGTTCCAAGCTTGCAATCTGGAAGTATGCCCCATTAAACCCAGAGGGATGCCCTTTAGAGTAAATCTGCCTATGATCAGACTGAACATCACTGAACTTTGAAAGCCATTTTAGCACAAATCTGATTTCAGGGTGTTTTTTTTAAAACACACACACACATACAAAACTTATTCTTACTGCCAGAAAGAACAAAAGTATATGTGTGTTGCGGGGGAGATGATTTTTATAGTGATGCTCCCCTGTCTTCTCTCTATGTCTTGCTCTCTCTAGCTGAGGAGAGAGCAGCAAGGAAAGAGAAGCAGAAGACAGTTGTAGTGTTTAGAGAAGCCACTTTAGGGTTGCCAGGTCCCCCAGGGCCACTGGCAGGGGATGGGGCTTAGAGACCTGGCAGCATGATAATGAAAGTAAAAATCTGCTACAGGCTTGGTGTTGCCAAGGTCTTAAAGGCAAAGCACAATGGATTCTATTACCACTAAAAGGTACTATAAAAGGTACCACTAAAAGGTTCCCTTGCTTGAAAGCCAGTCAAATCCAACTCTAGGGTTCCAGGGCTCATCTCCATTTCCAAGCCGAAGAGCCAGCACTGTCCAAAGACGTTTCTGTGGTCATGTGGCCGGCATGACTAAACGCCAAGGCGCACAGAATGCTGTTACCTTCCCACCAAAGTGGTACCTATTTATCTACTTGCAATTTCTTGCTTTCAAACTGCTAGGTTGGCAGGAGCTGGAACCAGAGATGGGAACTTCACTCCGTCATGCGGCACTCAGGTCTCGAACTGCTGAACTACAGACCTTCCAGCCTGCAGTTCAGCATCTTAACCACTTGAGCCACCACAGCGCCAAAAGGTACTTATACAGTGTAGAAATTGCCCCTCTCCTATTCAATACATTACATGAAGCCCCATCAGGAAAACTGCCAGAAAGGGAGAAGTTCCCAGTCATGTCAGTGGGAAACTGCCCAGTTGGCAATCACACCTGAATTCAAAATTTTCACCTCAATTACATACACAAGATATTCACCTCAGAAAGCCCTCATGTAAGGAGCTAAATGTTCACTACAGCAACACACTTCAGGTCATGCCAAAAATATAGTGAATTGTTTGTAGCAAAATATAGTGGACCAGTAGGTTTGGAAGAGGAAGCAGGAGTTCTAGATGGGATTGTTAGCCTGGCCCATACAATTCTGAGGCAGGATCCCAGACTTCCCCCAAAAGCCACAGAGAGAATCAGGCCTTCACTAAAGAGCTGGAAAGTCTAATGTCAGGAGAGATTGCTCTGCTGCCTGCTTGATGCCAAGGGATCTGTGCTTCTTACCTGATGATTTATCATGATTGTGTGCTGCTTTGATTTTGCTGCTTCCTTAATTCTCCCTCGGATTTCATTTGACCAGGAAATAGATTCCTTAGTTTAAAAGCAGTTATTCTTATTTCGATTGGTAAACCAAGGCAGAACCATAACAGAGCGCCCGGTACAGCAGGTATTTCACCTCCCTTCAGCCAAAGAAATTCAGATGCTCTAAACAAGCTGGACTATGCCCCCTGGTGGCCACAGAAAGATCGTCAAGTCATTCAGCCCAACCAAAGATTTTACTGAGAGATCAGATTAAAAATATAAAACTCCGTTTTGAACAGGAAAGTGTTTTATGCTTTCTATATCAAGTTGTGGGAGACCATTTAAGGATTTTGCTACCTGTATTCATTTACTACGTAAAGTAAAAAACCGATTTTACTTCAGGAAGAGCTTTTAAACACTATATATATGTGATGCTTTATGATATCATTAGCCCACCAAAGAATATGCACATGCCAAAAGTAAATATCCACAGAGAATGAATCTACAGAGCAGAAAAACAAGTTCTGTGCTGTTGTTATTTTTCACTTTGATGTGAATTCTGGTTTGGGATAAGCATTGCTCAGGCTGATACACTCAAATACCTCTGGGGCATTTTAGATCTTTGTACGATAAGCAAACAAATGTGTTTCCAAAGCCATTAAAGCTTTAAAATATGGCCAGGGTCTGTTACTGCTTATGTGAAATACTGTATGGAGTGCAGCATTGGATGGGGAAGTATAAAGGCTTTATTGCCACTTTAAGCAACTGCATTTAGAAACAAGTGAATGTGGATGCTGAGTATCATTTGCAGTTTATTTCAAAATCAGACCAAATACAAAATTAACAGAGCAATCTAATGGAGGTTTACATAGAAGTAAGTCCCACCATATTCAGTAGGGCTTTATCCAGGTTTTCATCAATATATCTAATTCTCAGTGTGGCCAAATCTATGCATACTTAAATCCAGAGACTGCAGCCATGAACTGACAAGCCAGATCTTTCTATAAACCTGAGAAAAGGCCCACCTTTGCAGAAAAACCTAAACTCTAAAAAAACAAAAACAAACTCAAAAGTCCCACCCCAAGAATAGAAGCAGCATGTCACTTTAAGGGAAAAAAGCCCTCTTGGATCATCGCTAGGTAGCCACACCAGCATTCCTGAGGACTAGAAGGTAGCTAATGTCACTCCCATCTTTAAAAAGGGCTCCAGGGGAGATCCGGGAAATTACAGGCCAGTCAGTCTGACATCGATACTGGGTAAGTTGGTGGAAACTGTTATTAAGGAAAGAATTAGTAGGCACATTGATGAACAAAAACTATTGAGGCAGACTCAGCATGGGTTCTGTAAGGGAAGATCTTGTCTCACTAACCTGTTAGTGTTTTTTGAGGGAGTGAACAAACATGTGGACAAAGGGGACCCAATAGATATTATTTACCTTGACTTCCGGAAAGCTTTTGATATAGTTCCTCATCAAAGGCTCCTAAGTAAGCTCAATAGTCATGGGATAAAAGGACAAGTCCTCTTATGGATCAAAAACTGGCTTATAAATAGGAAACAGAGAGTGAGTATAAATGGGAAACTTTCTCAGTGGAGGATGGTAAGTAGTGGGGTACTCGGTCCAATGCTTTTCAAGACCCCATCAATGTGGATATATAGTTAGGATTTTTGGCTCCAATGTGCATCACTTTGCACTTGGCCACATTGAACCCCATTTCCAGTTCCTGCTTATTAATAAGCCGTTTGTTTATTATTAGGTCCGATAGACTTGTAATATTATATTCTTTCCAAAAGTTAAATGCTGGATTCCTGCACCCTGGAGGAAACCAGGAGTGATCTATGAATGAAGAAGTAGCGTCAGCTGAATTTCTGAAGTTCAAATGTTGTTTAGGAATTCAATGTTGGTTCCTGTGTGAGATGCAGTGACTTTAAATTGTCACTCAGGTAAAACTGCATTGAAGCCAAGACTATGACAAAAGTATAATATGCAAAAGAAAACAATTAGGCTCTTGACCAGTGTTAGCCGAAATGCTTATTTATGCATTGATCGGTCTAAACTTATATTGAGTTCTGGTCTATGTATACAGAGAAAGTAGCTTCGCCCAGAAACCCAGTTCCCCAAAAGAGAATGCTTGACAAGATTTCTTTAGTAAAATCAAATATTCTTTTTACTGAATAATATCTTTGTTTCACAGACAAACAATACTGATACACTCACACATACACACAAGTTCCTTTAGATACAGTAGTAATGGAAAACCATATGGGGTTTTAAACTAAAGGTATTTAGGACAGGAATACACGTGATACTTATCTGATCCTGTAGCTCGACCTTCCACAGTGAAGAATGCAAGGATAGGAATTCTTACTAAAGAAAACTCTAACTACACACTGTTGGAACCTGCCAACAAGTGTGGGCCTCTTGGCTGCAGTCCAAGAAAGCACGCAAAAGTTACCTCTAGGTTACTAAGGTAGGGGTAGGATGGGGAAGAAGGGCCAAGGCACCAGACAAAGGTTGCACCTTGTTTTTATCAGCTAGTATTGGGGGCTGGCTTGGGGTCTCTTCTCTAGTCTGTCCCATCCCTATATCATTGGCTATAGGATGTGGGGTACCCTCCTACTAAGGTGGGGCAATATTGAAAGTCTACACCTTTACTAAAGAGAACCTTTTGGTCCAAGGTGCAAAGATGGGTTGTCATGGAAACCTTAGGAATGCAGATGACTCTGGCTTGGTCCATGTCACAAACAGGAAACAGTCTTAACACATGTAAAATACCAAGCATCCTGTGGGTTACGTGTGGAATTCAGATTCCTCGATGGTGGACAGGTTGTCGTTTCTGGCAGACTATAATGGAGATGCTTTCTTGTTCCCAGTGCATGTTGGGTAGATGTATGCATATGTGTGTGTGTGTGTGTGTGTGTGACTTCATTAGCATGAAAGTACCAACTGCAAGGCAGCTTCCTAGTGCATGTGGTCACATCAAACAAAGCATACAGTTCCCAAACCAAAGACACTTTCCAGCACCATTCAGGTGTGTGTGCAGGTCAGAAAACAACAAATAAAAGCATTTTCAAAGTACATCTCCTAACACCAGTTATTTAAAAAATATCTTTTGAAACCATAGGAGAATTTTTTAAAAAAAAATCACACCAAAAGAAGAACAACAGTTCAGAAGACCTCAGAGGAATGTTCAGAGCTGCTGGGAAAGAGATACAAAACCAAAAGTCATGTAATATCTGACATTAGGCTAAACCAAAATAACACAAAACAGTGTGCAAACTTTTGAGTTCTTCAGAAGTATTCATCAGGCTTGATATTAAAGGTGGCAGAAAGGGTGGGGTGTTTCTGGCCCTGAAATGAAGGCTTCTTGTCTGCATCCTGGAGACAATATTCTCTAGAAGAAGAAACCATGGCAATCTCCAGGTGAAAATAACAACCCATATTTAATCAAATTTCTCTCTATAGCACTAATGGAACAAAAAAGTTCTGTAGAAGATTCAGAGCTAAAAAAAAATTGGTAGTCATCATATTAATAAATCCAACAATTAACATAGATGAAGCAATAGGTAAATGAATGTCAAGCTGGGTCTAGTGATGGGGCAACCCCCCCCCCAAAAAAAGTACAGTCTCATCTCGAATAATATTTCTCTGGCTGATGAATTCCTCTCAATAATAGTTAACAGTATTTACCAAATAGACAGAGACTGAAGGCAGCTGCACAGGACCAACAAAAGAAAAATTCAAAAACAAAAACCATGTAATACTTATTACTGCAATAACTGCTAGATGGGTTTGTAGTTCTTGCCTCAAGGTAACAGGGGAAATGGTGTGAGCTCTCTCAATCATTTTATCTGATTCCAGATAAATCCTTAAGTACTTGCTCACACACATTCATACACAAAATCTATTCCTGACTAGTTCATGCTGGCCAATTCTTTTGTGTACTTTTTGGTTGATTAGATACTGAGGTATTTAATACACATTGACCTATCAGTTCCCATGTAATTGTTCATAGATTTTGCTAATTAAAAAGCAGAACTATGAGACAAGTTCTTTATCTGGATTGAGCCCAACCAGTATCTTTCCAGTTAGCAACTTCTTGCAGCTTGTTTTTTATTGCCCAAGTAATAGAGAGCGCATAGTCAGTTTTCAAGATATTGGCATTATAAGAGGTGGGCAAAGGATTGATGGGTATGAATTTTTTTCCCCTTGGAATGATTAGTCTCCTGCACTGTGTGTATGAAAAATAAACTTTGTGACTAGATGGCACACCTCTAGATTGAATTCACTGAAGCCAACTAAACTCTATCTTGGTTTTTCAGTCTTGCAACTGATTATAGAATTTAGTGGTGAGCAATTACAATTTTTTAATCATTTAGCTACTCATTAGCTTTAGTGTGAACTTCAGATGTAGTCTACATAATATCACCCTGTATGGAGGGAGAGGAATAGAGAGAGGGAGAGAAGTCTTGTGTGAATGAGCTTCTCTATTACCTCCACTGAAGCAAGTAAGACAACCCATGTGTTATAGTAACAATCCAATCCTAAACAGTGCTATGGTATTAACTTGAGTGGATTTAGAAGGGCATAATTGTTTAGGATTGCATTGTGAATTGCTATACCACTTAGCCCTCCAAACTTTCTGAAAAATCAAATAACTTGCATATTAGAATATAAATACATTCTGTATTGGAGTATAGTTTGGGTGGAGGGCTTGCTTCCTTCAGACAAGGTACTAGCAAAAAGCAGGGATTAACTTTCTATTATAGCCAGTATTTTGGAACATAAGATTTCATTGACTAGAACCCATTTTGTCAGATTAATGACATGTAGATTATCATTTTGCATGGATATAGTGTGATATGGAGACCTGGAGGTACATGTGAACATTCCTTCACAAGTGCACCTCTAGATCCTCAGGGCAAGGGGCCTTGGGTCAGTGCTTGAATGAACGCAAAGCTGGGCAATACCTCAGGAAGAGGTTCGTGATAGCAGACAATGATGGAGACAATACCTGAGTTTCAATCTTTATTGAAATATAAAAAATAACAAAAGGAAAAGCAGGAAAACAAAGACAGATCAAAAGTGAAATCTAAAATACTAAGTCTGAGCAATCATTGAGCTATAAGTAAACAGGTGACATACAAAATCACACCAGCATTTATAGAATAATCAGCAACAAACAAGTCAGATGATTCCTAGTGGAAGCTGTCCCAGTTAGACTAGATATCATCTCAGGCTAGTCCAAGATCAGAACCCACCCATAGTGTTGTTCTAATTGTAAAGTGTCTGCCAAGAGAGAAAAAGGGTCCCCCAGGCAGTAGACATCAATACATTAAAACATTTCAATATTAAAATATCAAGACATCAAAACAGCATTTAAAATGTGTATATAAAATATTTAAACAATTCAATAAATTATATAAACACACACAATAACATAACCTGGGAGGAAGGCCAGAATCAGTGGGGAAATGCCAAACAAAACAAAAAAATGTAGGCCTCAGCATGCTGACTGTTTTTAAAACAGGGATCCTTTCTCTACTGTGCTTAAAATTTGGTAGGCAAAATGTTTAGTTGAGAGGTATAATCCCTGCATTTAATTCTAACTGAATGGAAAATGGCTGTAAATATAGGGTTGGATCCAACCAGATCTTCTGCTGATGAAAAACAGAGGAGTCCCCTCTGACCACCAAAAATGGCTCTGCAGAAGATCATAGGACCAGTAGGAACCAAAGCTATGTAAAATGAGGAGAATTGGGTAAGACTGGCTGAAAAAGTTGGTGGGATGGAACTAGGGCTGTCAGGCCTCCTCCTATTATTATTATTATTATTATTATTATTATTATTATTATTATTATTATATCCCACCATTTGGAGCAATGCAGCTGACATCATTCTCTCCATGTCCCCCCAAACCCTCCCTCTTTGTTATGGCCTGCCAGCCCCACATCCAACCCATATTTTTCCTTTGTTTATAAAACAGGAATGATTTTTTACTTTCCTGAAATCTGGAAGACAGGATCTTTCTTCCAAGGGATCAGGGATACAATCCTCAGGCAAAACAAACAAAAAATGCAGCTGAAGATTCATTTCATACAGACTAATGGTAATGACGAATGAACAGAATAACAAATATGAAAAAGGAAAATATAGAAATTAATACTTTTAAAAACAAACTGAAAGTGTATAATTTTTTTTCTGTGTACACATTCTAAAAATCTCATGCTTTGATCTCCATTTGAAGCTATTCTGTTAAACAATAAACTGCACAGTATCCTAGGACATTGAAATATTTCCCCACAGGTTTCTGAATGTTGCCATTTTTGTGTCAGATTTTGGTATTTTTCTTCTGAGAGTGACCTGTGTGCCATAGGCAGACAGTGGAAGGGCATTGTTAGCAGGTGATAGCATATATTACATTCAGGGAGAGCACATCAATCAGTCTTATGATGTGCCTTTTGTCATTTGGTGTCCAATAATAGTGTCGGTTGAGTATCTCCGAGGACAATGTTGGTTTGTTCCGTAGCATAGACCTTTGGCTTAGGTCTCTATTAGGTGACTCTTTATTGTTGCTGAACAGTAGTTCTCCAACACATTCCTAAGAAGAGTTATACTCGTCTAAGCACATTGCCTTCAATAGATTAGAAGGGTGTATCTCTGTTTAGGATGGCTGTGTTAGATTAGGGATTGTTTTTATGTGAGCTAGACCAGTCCTGTCTGAAGTATCATTGTATGGAATCAGCTGTAGGTAATTTATGATACATATGCAGCAGTTTTAGTTGCCACCTGTAGTTAAAATATTCCCTTCAGTATTCCCTTCAGAGCCAGTCCTGTGATAGGTTATTTCTAGGTACTAGCCCCAATTATGACCTTCCTATGCCCTTATGTATGCTTCCAATTGTCTCCTGCAAAATCTTTCCTCCTGCTTGAAAGGCTGATTTGTCCCCTTCAGGGAAGGTCAACAAACACTGCCTGTGTCTGGGGAGTGCCTTGATGGCTGCAGCAGTATAACAGATATTTTGATAGAGCTTCTATTATTCTGATGCCTGCTTTACAACTACAGGATTCCCCCCCCAGAACAGTTAATTAAAGAGGGCTAGATTCAAGTTCAGTAGCACCTCAGAGAACAATGAGATTTTCAGGGCATACACTTTCTAGAGTCAAAACTCCCTTCATCAGATATCTGATGAAGGAAACTTTGACACTATCCTGAAAACCTTGTTGGTCTCTATGGTGCTACTGGACTTCAGTCTTGCTGCTCTAATGCAAACCAACATGGCTAACCTGTGAAATTATCTTTTAAAAATAGTTTCCTAATTTATGCACTTTGGCATATCATTAAATCAAAAGTTATCTCTACAATCATGAGACCTAGAAACTTGAAAAGTAAAGGCTGTGCATCTTGCAAACTTAGGAGTGTCCTGAACTTCATGTACCCCTATGTTTTATTTTTTTTAAAAAATTACAATACTAAGTAATTGTAACTTAAATTACTAAGTAGCTGTAACTTAACCTCCTAAATAATCTATTCTGTATCTTCATGAGGTCTTGTGTGTCTTGGATGGTTTTGGGCAGAGGGAGGAAACTTAACAAGTCACAAGAAATTCTCTGCTTCTGCTGTGATCAATGTTAGCTTCAAAACATTTTTCTCCGTTACTGAGCAGAGACCGGAGACAAGGGACTGTCATACTGCATGCAATTGCCCATCCATCATGTGAGTTAAGATCTCTCCACTCTCAGTATTTTGACTCTTCATCAGTCATATGATAAGGTCCTCATTTAGATAAATGAACTACAGAATTATTATTGTGTTAAAGACATCCTTACAGATTTTTTAAAAAAAATGTTATTACCAGTCATTTTGAGCTTTACAGTGTTGCATGGACACATCTGTAAACTACATCGTTTAATCAGTGCTACCCACTGAGTGATAAGCATTAATGTACGGAGATCCTGAACACACAGAGCACAATCTTGAGAGCCACTCTGAAGAGTAATGAGCCTGCATTTGCCTGTTTTGCTTCACAGATTGCTTATAGAGTGGAAATGGGAAGTGTTAAAAGATATGGCATATACTCCCATTTATAGCTGATCAGTTACATTTGTGTTCCTGGTACTATAGATAATAGAACAAGTTTTTCCACCCTTTGTGTTTTAAGAAGGAAAGGAGGAGAGCCTGTTTGTAAAACAAACATGGCCCTCTTTTGACTGCTAATCCCCTGTCCTGGTATGAAGACAAACAGAAGAGGGCTCCCTTCTCTGGCATCACATTTTTTCACTGTTTTCATTTCATTTCATCCTGTAGCACAGAAAGGAGAGAGAATCTGCTGTTGATAAATCAGAAATCTCACTGAGCACACAGAACTTTTTGACCACAAAGCAACTCTCCAGGATGTAGCCATCAATTGAGGGTCACAGGTGTATACTATTTGCACCAGTGATACTACCATTTCTTTTGAGTGTGGTTATGATGAAATGGCAATTCCATTTGCTCTTGAAGTAGATTTTACATACTTGCATTCCTATATCCATCTCACTCCTATTGTCTCTGAGATATATGTGATCAGAAAGTACCCATATAGTCCAAAATGGCACCGATGCTCCATATTGAACAAGCTGAACACAGACACTGCCTTTCAGTCCTGGATGGTCGCCCACCAAGAGTGCAATAAAATTCTTGTTTTCCATGTGTAGGGCTGCAAAAACAGTGAGGGGCTGTCAGGGGCTCAGCAGGCGAAATTGGTATATAGGAATTTGCCTTTTTACATCCAATATTGCTGGTGGAATTACCACTGGAAGTAATAACATCAGCTTATTCTAACAAGGCTGTTGGCAAAGATAAGACTTGTATGTGTGTCTTAAACATGCAGATTCTCTTCTTCTCCCCTTCTTTTTGGAAAAGGTTTGCAAAGAACACACTTGGAACATCTAGCAAATTATATTCCCACACCAAGCCACTTTGGTGTAGTGGTTAGGAGCATGGATTCTAATCTGAGAGAAAGAGGTTTGATTCCCCACTCTTCCACATGCAGCCAGCTAGATGATCTTGGGCAAGCCACAGTTCTCTCAGAGCTCTCAAGAGCAGTTCTCAGTCAGAGCTCTCTCAGCCCCAACTACCTCACAGGGTGTCTGTCATGGGGAGAGGAAGGGAAGGAGATTGTAAGCTGTTCTGAGACTCCAAGTGAAGGGTGGGGTACAAATCCAGTCTCTTCTTCTTCTCTTCAAGCCCTTAAACTTTTAATGAACAAATAACTAGGCAAACAGGACATGCAGGGAACTCCATGGTATAGACCTGTGTAGCAGACATTTCTGATGCCACAGTCCTACATGTACATGGAGCACTCTGACTTCTTGTACTGTTTACTGTAGTGGCTACAGATATGCAGTGGTTAAGACACTGAACTGCAGACCAGAAGGTCGGTAGTTCAGCAGTTCAAGACCCGAGTGCCATATGATGGAGTGAGTTCCCGTCTCTGGTTCCAGCTCCTGCCAACCTAGCAGTTCGAAAGCAAGAAATTGCAAGTAGATAAATATGTACTGCTTCGGTGGGAAGGTAACAGCGTTCCATGTGCCTTGGCATCTAGTCATGCTGGCCACATGACCACGGAAACATCTTCAGACAGCACTGGCTCTTTGGCTTGGAAACGGAGATGAGCACTGCACCCTAGAGTCAGAGTCAACTGGCTTTCGAGCAAGGGAAACCTTTCCCTTTCCCTTTTTACAGATATGCAGGTAACTTTAATACATGCTTCATCCCTGTCTCCAGCATCCCCAGCACCACCAGCTAAAAGGAACAGGCAACAGATGTGAAAGACCTCTATGAGACTAGAGAGCCAGTGCCAGAGAAAGTACTGACCTTAATAGACTAATTATCTGACTCAGCAGAAGGTGGCTTCATTGTGCTTATGTTCAGAATCTGCACTGATTCTCTTGTAGAAATATGAATACCAGAGAGAAAAAGATATCAGGATGGCTCCAAAAAAGGAGAAAATACCAGAGGGCTGCAGCATTTTATGCCATGTCACATTACTGTCAGCAAAGACAAAAGTATATCATGGGCAGACTGTTAGATTGTGAAGGGCCTTTGAGTCTTTTTGGGCACTGCTAGCTTACGTGTCACAGCACAGCTTGTATACAACAGTCAAGAGGGCAGATATGGGATCTTTTCCTACTAATCTATGCACAGAATGTCAATGGGTCTTGCAAAGATTTCACTAGCATTTAAATTTTAAACAAGTATTTAAGTGTGCACTCAGTAGCTAGGTTTGTTCCCAATCCATCCTAAAGACCCAAATTAAAGTAAAATTGAATTTTCTAGAAAGAAAAGTACCAAAGCCTGAGTCTTGATTGAATAAATGGATGGGTTTGTTGTGGTTACTCAGTGATGTGAGAAAGACACTTCAAGCAAGGTCAGAGGCACGCCACATGAATTAACCCTGATATTCAAAATGTTTTTAGGATATAAATTTGGCATTCAATTAAATATTCCAGCAAACACGGTCCTAGATTTTTTGGTCATTTTAACTATGCAGGGTTACTCCAGTCTAAGCCCATTGATTTCAAGTGTGCACTGTAAAACTAATGAAGAACCAGGAATTTAGAAACCACTCTACTATCATAAAATTAAAAAGGAATGTCATGTGATATTAAAAATAGGAAAAGAAAGAGGAGGACAAAAAACTTAACTCCCCAAAAATTGAATTAAGAAACTGAAAAGCTAAGTGGATACAAATTATGGGGGGCCAATGTTAAAATCAGTAAATGTACAACATAAATATTGCAAATTATCAAAATTATATGTATTTATTACACATTAGTTTAAAAACAATTCTAGGCCCAAATATAACCTCAATAAAAATTACAAATCATACAATGTGAAGAATAGGGATATTATGCAACCCTATAACAGATGCATTTCGGCCTCCTAACCTTCTTCAGTGGTCAAACATAAACATTACACATAGGCTCAACTATTGCAATACTAATATTAATCCATATAGGACCAAGTGAAAATTGTGTTCTGATAAATATCAATGACACAAGGCAAAGGTGTAATATATAAGTCTTTTGTGGTATCACCTTTTGTCTGCATCAGGTACATATAACCAAAATGGTATTTCAATTGTGTACCCTCATATTTTGGTCCAGAAAATTCATTTCCAAAAACAAATATGGGGCTAGTGTAACAACACGGGAGGGGAGGCAGAATTCTCCAGCCTTGGAAATACTAATAGGAGCCTTCCAAACCTTAACAGGCACTCCATGGGCTCAGAAGGCTATATATTCATCATATATATATATATATATGCTCCTTTCCTCTTGTTTGTTGGCTGGTGAATCAAGAGAGAGGCATGGAGCTAGCAGTGTAGAATCATTGTTTAACTTTCTGCTTTGTGATCTGCTCTCTGCTGCTGGGGTTTGGGTGTTGGTAGGCGGACTCAGGGATATGAGCCACTCAGTCTCTGTGCTGAACACTGAGGCTTAGCTACTGGGTGCCTCCCCAGAGGGCCCACATTCGTATACCCGCCACCACTCCTCCTTGTGAACACCACGAGTGTGAAAGTGGGAAGAAGAGGAGCTTGTCATGGGGGGGAAGAAGCCCCCACCCATATACCAGAGGCCCCTGTCCCCAGGTGCCAAACTCAGCCTGCCACCACCCCAGAGTTCCACCCTGGCAGGGCATCAGTAGGAGTCTCAGAGCCTTCTTCCCCTGCTCTGTCCTTGGGGCTCTCCAAGAGGAAACAGATATTTTAACAATGTTAAGATGCCAGCAGTAGCTGAAAGTCTTTGGAGAGGACTCTGACAGCAGTGGCTCAGAGACTGGTGGGGAAGCATCCTCCCCTTCCACATCCCAGCCCCCTGCTGCTCCTGCTGCCCCAAGTACACTCCTCTCTAGCAGCTCTCAGCCCAGCACCAGAAAGCAGCTGTGCCTAGTCCCACCTGCTCCAACTGTGGGGGCCCATTTCCAGGCGAGCCTCTGGAAACATTTCTGCACCCTCTCCAGTGACCTGTGTGTGGCAGAGTGCCATGTGTGCCACGCCCATGTCTGCAGGGGCACAAACACCGAACTCCTGTCTTTCCCCATTCTCCACAGGCACCTACAAAGGGTGCATCTCTCTTTGTTGCTGCTGGAGGGAGGAGTGGCAGGCAGTAGGAAGAGGAAGAGGCAGGAGGGGGAGCAGAAGGCTCCTTCAAGAAAGGATCCCCATCTCTGGGTGCTGTCATGGGAACCTCAAGGCAGGCCATGTTCCTCCAAGAAGTCATGTTCCCAGGGAAGTTGACTGTACCACCAAAAAGGGCAAGGGGGAGGGCTGAGGAAGCACTCACTTGCCTCACTGGTGAGATGACTGCAGTGGATGGCCAACCTTTCTCCCTTGTGGAAGATGTAGCCTTTCATTGGCTGCTACTTCGCCTGACTCCCTAGTACTGTCCCTTCATGGAGGACCATGAATCAGCAAGTCTTGCCCACCATGCACCACTCCACAATGGCAATGGTCGAGGGTGAGCTTTCCAGAGTGCAAGGCCAAACTGTCCACTTCACCATAGACCTCTGGAGCATCCAGCAATACAGCTACCTCTCCTTCACTGCCCACTGGTGGCAACTGGAGGACCTCACTGTCCGGACAGTCGGGTCCAGGCCCCAGGAGGGTACAATCCTGTCACCTGGCTACAGAGTGTTAATTGGTTGGTTGTTTTCATATCTGGTTTTCCTGGCGATATCATCAGCATACAATCTGTGATTGGTGGATGCTGGCAGTGTTGCTATGACTTCAGTTCAGTTGCTATTTATTTATAGGATTTCTAGATCACCCTCCTCCAGATAGAGCTATGTTCTTAGCTCCTTTGAGTTGTGTCTTTCTGGCATTTATTTTTTTCTGCTCAGATTACACAGGATACTGCCTCACTATTCCAACATCATATCATCAAGGCAATTAGGACTGGGCTATTAAATTTTCTTTTTATACCTGTATGTCTGTATTTAAATGTCATAACAGCATGAACTCCATCCATGTTGGAATTAACGTTTGGCCTTCCCAGTAATGAGGCAACTGTAGTCTTTTCCTGACTTTAACTTTGTAGCTGCCTGTTGCCATGATGAAAAGAACTGTGCTAAAACAGCTATAGATGCTCATTTGTTGGCTATGATTTTTTGATGAATGAAAGATTATTTCTGGAAGCTCCACATTCCTGTTATCTGATTGCATTACACAAGCCGAAGTGTGAAATAAGGGGTAAGAACTGGAGAGAAGGTGGCTAATGGTTTTAGAACCAATTTTGTAACTACGATTGGGGTTTCCACCTCATAAAATTTAATAGAAACAATGGGGAATGTCTCATTAGCAGCCTTTGCAGCTTCATGAATGCATTTGGAGCTCACAATCCAAGGGAGTGATGAGTTAGTAGATACAGCGAAGAATAGGTTTTTAGACTTCTTGTGTTTTATGTTGAAGCAATTTGCTACTCTTTTTAATTTGCTATGCAATGTAATTAGAGACTGTTTTAGAATATGGAAAACAAAAGTGGTCTCCTTGGAATGCTGTCAGCACTTCAGAATAAGACACTCACGTCCAGCCTTATTTATGTTCTCATATATGTGCTATAAAGTCCCAAATTTTCCTGACTTAGCAAAGCAATCACACTGTGGCTTGAGCAAAATACACCTTGTGTCAGCTAGTTATACTCATTTATTTTGATAGAATACTGCAGTGCTATATCATTATGTTGTCCACCATCTTTGAATTACAGCAGGTGAAACAATTAAGAATGTGAAAATGTTCACCTAGAAACTGAACATTATAGCTTAAATCTTTTACTATGAGGATTTCATATTGTGGATTATAGGACAGTTTGAAGGGCAGAAGAACTTACTTCTGTCTAATTAGTCATTGTTTTAACTGTCTTATTGAAGACCTGTTTTCTTTGGACCCAGTGACAGTGTCTTTTTTTTTTTTTGCCACAGTGTTTTTTACATGAGACAGCAAACATCAATGAGTGGAAGAAATTTAGGAGCCTGCAGCTCCAATGTCTACCTCCTGGCTGATTTCCCTGCTGCTTACAGTTATAGACTTTGCTGATGAGGTACTATTTGCATCTTGCACCCATTCTATTATTTGTGCAGGTAAAAGGGTCCTGATGATCTTACACTCCATTGCACCTGATGAAGTGATCTCTTACTAAAGAAACATTATGCTGGAAGAAACTTTAACAGTCTTTAAGGCACCACTGCTGTTTTATTCTGCTACTATAGACTAATATGGCTACCATCTGGAGTTATATGGAATCTTTTTGGATTAGAAATCAAAATGATGATGTCTGCACAGTTCATTGCACTGTCATTCCAAAAAAATATGAATGATGTCAGAAAAATAAAGGATTCTCTGCAACATGTGGCTTATCAATGGTGACAGGAGAACAGGGTTCCTCTGCCACACATTTTAGCAGATCCAGTCTAATGGTCTGCAGGTATTCCTGATCCAGCAACATCTTTACTAAGGTTTCATTAAGATGTCTGGGCTGATACCACACAGCCTCAGTTTTTATGGCCATAAAATGTCTTCCTTCTGTGGAGATGATATAGAGCTTTGTGTTAATCACAAATACATGCTTCTCAGCTCAGTGACTAACCTAAACTTCCTATCTTAAGGGGTGGGGGCGCTTGGGAATGCTGGTCTTGCAGCTTCCTCCTCTTCCAAGCAGCCATTTTAAATTCAAACAAGAAATATCTGGAGCACAGAAGTTAAAAGACTGTTTGTGGCAGAATGTGAGCAGACTCCACTACAGATCCCATTCAAAGTGTTCCAGCTGTATTTTGTGCTCTGATCTGAGCATGATTGACGGGAGTTCTTACCTTCTAAAACAAATCTGAGAAATGAAGGGTGAAAGATGGGCAGGAACAGTGGAATGTTGGCTTTCTGAAAATGATATTTGTCAGAGCTGGAAGAGGAGTAACATAGCCCTGAGTAAAAAGTCTAGAGCAGAAGTGTCAAACTCATTTGTCATGAGGGCTGGATCTGAGATAAATGTCACTTTGTTGGGTCAGGCCATGCGTGCTATAAAATGAAACACAAGGTACCAGAGATATTAACTTTATAAAGGTGATTTCAGATGTTGAATGGCAATAGCAGGTGAATGACAATACCAGGCTTGATTGGATTAGGTGTGATATGCAGAGGGGTAGTAGGCATTGAGATACCAGTGTTGGTAATGAAACAGAAAACCTAGGTCTCAATTCCATCCAGGAGGATGCAAAGAATAAATGGACATAGGTCTGACATTAGAAACCAGAACATTCAGTTGCTGACCTAAGAGTAGCAGTGCTCTGACAAAGGAATTTCAAAGGGAGATTAGAAAGAAAGACTGCTGAATTACAATTCATCCTCCTGGGCTCAATTGAGACCTAGTTTTTCCTGCCTCATTACCAATGTGTGCTATTACCATTTGGCATCTGAAATCACTCAACTCTCCAAGATAAATTCATGTGTTCTAATTCCTAATCAGAGTCTTTTTGAAAGAAAATAAATCCAGATAGGAACAGTGAAATCCAATCTTTTCTTTAAAAAAACCCCACAATTGTTCAGAATAAGCCAAAATAATTTCCTCAATGTACATTGAGCTTGTCAGAAGAATCCACCCTCCCTACCACCCACCCAAGAAGTGTGCTTGCACACAAAAAGCTTGTACCTGGAATAAAATGTTGTTGGTCTTAAAGCTGTCATGGGACTGTAGTTTTGTTTACTCTTTCGCTTTTCTCCTCCCGCCCAAAAGAGAATGAGCAGCCCCGGAAAAGGAAGCAAAAGTGTATGTGTGTGAGTGTAAGAGCAAGAGGCTTGTTTTTGTATTTATCCAGTAGGAAGCAGCCACCAAGCTCTCTCTCTCTCTCTCTCTCTCTCCCTCTCTCTGTGTGTGTGTGTGTGTGAGAGAGAGAGAGAGAGAGAGAGAGAGAGAGAGAGGGGAGAGAGAGAGGGAGGGAAAGGGAGGGGCTAAGGGAGGCAAGAGGCAGGAAGCAAAGAGCCACTGAGAGAGCTGGGGGAAAAGCAAGCTGGGGTGCAGCTGCCGTAGCAGCCCTGGAAAAGGAAGTTGCTTGAGGGCTGGTTCCAGCCTGTGGGCCACACGTTTAACACCCCTGGTCTAGAGGTTTGCACACACTGAAACCAGTAGCAGGAAAAGGGCTTGGTATTACAATCTTCTGGATCCAGTCATAAAATTTAGCTGACATGTCATTTGATTTTGCATGTTTCTTTTGAAGCAAATCCCACTTAATTCAATGAGATTTTTAACCAGTTCATTATCCATAGGCTTGTATTCAGAAACAGGTAATTAGAGGTAACCCATACAGTGAAGCTTATTGAACTCGAATCTTCCTGGTCAACCAATGATCCCAGCCCAGTCAGATTTAAGATTTGAAAGTCTTATTGATGGTTCGCTTCCAAAAGTATAGCTACGTTGGTCTGTTGCAGCCAAAATACTAAGAGTGTTTGTGGTACCTTAAATACTAACAAACTTATTTTGGCATATGCTTTCATAAGCCAGAGCCCACTTCATCAAATGCTCCAAGTGCTACATTCAGTTGTATTACATTCAAGTTTATGCTCAGGGCCGGGGGAGAACTATTACAAAGAGGCCAGTAGGCAAAGTTTCCCAGGACAGAGATCTTAGTGTGAGGAAGACATCTATAATACGGAAGCAGATATTAAAGTAACTACTCACTTTGATTTAGAAGTGCCCAGTGCTGTATGTTGGATTGATAAATATTTGTTTTTGGTGCTTAAAATGGTTAGAGGTGTGGGAATTTACTTTTCTTGAAGTCAACAGACCATATCTAAGCTAATTGTTTTAATTTGCCATCCAAGGACTAGTCAAGTTACCACAGGGTGGTCTGCATAAAAGAGACACAAAAGAGACACATTGTACACAAGATAATAAACTTGTGGTTACTAGGGTCTCCATCAGAAAGCATATCCACTCTAGCTAAAAGATGTTTCAGGTTGTCTAGAACCAAACCATTTTAAAAAGTACCCCCATTATAGGCTGGAGGTTTTCAGAACCTGACAATAAAACCAAACTGCTATAGGGCTTGTGATGCAGTTAGTGCATGAGGAAAAAGCAACTGTGGTCCTGGTGTTACCATGGTTATGATTACTGGCCTAAAGAATTGGTCTTGCCATTGCAGGATGATTGTATATGTCCATGAGAGTGGTAGCGGAGGGAAAACAGGATGAAAATAAGCATGAAGCAAAACATTAGATATAGAACTCCTTCAGAGGCTGGACACTGACACACAGAGAGGTCATAATTCCTCCCATTTCTCTTCACCACTGAATAACATTAGCGACATCATTAAGAGCCAAAGTAGGTATGATGAATGGGATCCAAATGTGTTTATTTCACATGTTTTCCCAATCACAGGTAAAGCAGAGGACCACTGGGATTCTTTATACATATTCTATATAAGATATCAGAACATGTGGGTGGGAGTCCCTACATGTTGTCCCTCCCCTCCTTACCTTGCTGTAATTTGATGTTTGAATTATTTGTCTCTGACTCTGGCCTTGATAATAAAAGTGAACAGAGCTAAAAGAAGCAAAGCAATAGAGAACAGTGAGATGAGGCAAGAAGAGGGTAGGAAGGGAGAGATTTATTTTCATTCAACCATGCTCTGTTTTGTTTTGTTTTTAAGTCACACACACGATTGGATAATCACTTTTAGGTCTAGAGGGACATGATTTAAAGTTAGGATGGCATGCCTTTACTTGGTATGGGAAAGTAGTTGGACATAAACACTTTCAAAATCATCTGATAAGAAAATCCCTATTAACAACTTGGGAAAAAATCTTACCTTTGCTATACTCTAAAATTCCAAGATGGGTCTCACCCTGGAAGTCTTCTCACAACCAAGTTTAATCCACACAAATAGAATTTTTAGGTATGAAGATCTCTTAGATGACAAGGGACTTTTAAAAACAAAGGAAGAATTAATAAAGCAGGAGATTAGTATGGATTGGTGGACAAGGGCTCAAATTGAATCTAGATATGCTAAAGATAAAAAAGTTGATTTTTATTCTGAACAAAGTATATTTGAGAAGTTGTGTACATCTAATGACCAGTTGATCAAGAAAATATATTTTTTAACGCAAATGAAAATGGAAGATGAAATGGTTGAAGATAGTATGTTGAAATGGATGCAAAATTTGGGTCCTAATATTGATCTTACACAGTGGAGCAAGCTATGGAAAGTTAATGTGAAAGTAACTAAATCGGTAGCATTTAAAGAGAACCTGTATAAGATGTTCTACAGATGGTATTTAACACCAGACAGATTAGCTAAAATGTATAGAAATATGTCAAATAATTGTTGGCAGTATAAAAAACATGTGGGTATGTTTTATCATATGTGGTGGACATGTGATAACTTTTGGTTTTTGGGTTATGGTACATACCTTTATAGAGACAGTTTTGCAGATCTCAGTACCTTTTCAACCAGAATTGTTTTTATTAAACTGTATACCAGAGAACTTTGACAAAATCAAAGATATTTTATAATTCATGTAGTAACTGCAGCGAGAATCTTGTTTGCAACTTACTGGAAACTTCTATCAACATCTTCTGAACATGATCTAATGGAAAGTGCGGAAATGGGAAAAATTGACTTCGATGTTAAAAGAGCAAATGGAGGAAGACCTTGTTGGACTGTGGACTCCATTTTATAACTGGATAAGAGAGAAATATAAAGATATGCACTTTCTAATGTTATAATATTAAGAAGCTTTTATGAATTTTTAAACCTCACAGCTTATCGGTGTATAACATGAAATGACAAGTAGAGGAAAGTTACATGCAGAAAATCAATACTTTTATTCTTTCCCCTGCCCCTTTTCTTTTCCCTATCTTTGTGTATCTTAAAAACTTAATAAAAATTATTCTAAAAAAAAAGTCACATATACATCCTGCTTTAGATATGCAAGGTCAGACACATGAAACATGTGGATCTCCCCTTCATATCTAATTTTGTGCCAAGTTCAGCCTTTAACACAAATCGTAATTTATTAGTCTGTCATACCAATCTATTACTAAATCTTTTCTCATTAATCACTAATTCTCCATCTACCAGAAATCTTTTCCACACATTGCCAAGCATATAGAACAAAAAAAGGAAGCAGAACACCCGGCACTATAACCAAATGAGCTAGCCCAACTCATTTTTACAAAAGGTAAGGCATTAAACTGAAATACGTTTAATTACAAATGGAAAATAAACAAAGCCACGGTTAAGTGACACACAACAAACAGGCCAATTGATCATATTACGTAAATCCTAAAGTTTGTGGAACTTCAGCCTGCATCTCTGTTATGCTGTAATTTATTTATTTATTTTATTTCTAACCCACCTTCCCCCACAAGCGGGCTCAGAATGGTTCATAACAAAATTCAACAGACTAAAACATGTTAAAAACAGTCAAGAAATAATCCAATTTAAAACTCCAATGGCATAACCAAGATGGTAAAAAGAACTACAGAAGCTCCCAGAGGCCCCATATGGAACAGTTGATTGGGGGACAGGTGGTGCAGGAGAGGCCGATATAAATGGTCACCTGCCACCTCACTAGGGTTGCCAGGTCCAACTTGGAGAATATCTGCGGACTTTGGAGGTGGAGCCAGGAGACTTTGGGGGTAGAGCCAGAACAATTTTGTGGTGTCATGTCCTGTGATGTCACTTCCCAAGTGCCACCCCTTCTGATGTCACTTCCAGCAAACTGCACCAAAACTTCTCCTCTTCCTGTGATGTCATTTCCTCCTTCCAAATTTAAATTTCTCACCTTACATTGATTTCTGCCCCTCAAACCTTTGTAGTAATAGCAGTTGTAATAGCAGGAGATCTCCAGCCACCACATGGAAGTTGGCAATTCTAATTTATACCCTATCTTTCAAGGGAACCCAAAGCTGTTTCCATCACAGGGTGAGAGTGTGTGACTAGTCCAATGTTACCCAGAAAACTTCCTTACAGAGTAGGAATTCAAACCATGGTCTCCCGGATCCTAGACCAGTACTCTAGGTTATGGTTCAAAGGATAGGTACAAAATATGAAGGGAAAGAACTACTCCATGCACAGCAGGAGCTTTGCTTGTATTCTTCACTGCAGCAGTTTTTTTTCCTAACCAGTATTGCCCTACTAGGCACCTAGTGTGCTCTTATGAATTCACAAGTCATGAGAACCTGAACTTTGCAAGTTATGTGCAATAGGGATTGAACTGTAAAGTGACTCCAAGTGATGCCAGTCATAGCACACATCCAGAAGAAGAAAGCCTTCCTGTGAAATAGTGTGCCTATGATTCCTGCATGTCACCATCCCACTTTCCTGCAGCAAGGTGGACCATCTCCCTAGCCATGTATAGCAGTGAGAAGTCAGGCAGTGGCCATGCCAGGCCAAAAGACAGGGGACCCAAACTTCATACAGAGTCTCTTTCCCTGCACGTAGGCAACATGTTTCTCCTCACCTAATACAACATCTAGTCGAAACTGCAGCCAGAAGGACAACAAGGGAACAATGGCTCTGGCCAGCACAAGACATAATCCCATCAGGTGCCATTGTCCAGACTAGTTTGTTATTAGGTCTAACATTGCCCACTCCCCAGACCTTCAACCCCAGCACCAGTCAGCATATTTTTGGGGATGGACTAACAGGAGGTGTGCCAAGAAAGGTAATCAAGCCTAGCCCACCCCTCAGCCTCCTTATAAAAGAGAGTGCCCAGCACTAGCTCTCTCTCTTGCTCTCTTGCTTACTTGCACTCTTGCCCCTTACCTGAACCCCTCCTACCCTTAGTCTCTGACTCTTTGTTGCTCAGCCAGAGTCTTTTCGTGTGCCTGCCTGTTCAGGACACGACCCTCTCCCCAACATCCCATAGACCCCTCCTTTTTCCTGAGATTCGTTCCAGTCAACTTCGGACACGTAGAATATCTCCCATCATAGAAACATCCTGCTAATGTGAATAAGCTATTGTCTTCTTTCCTAGAACTTGTATAATTGTGTGTGTGCCTGTGTTGTTGTATGCTTGAAATATATTCAGTAAACAAAATCATCTTATACTGATATCAGTCTCAGTGTCTATTTGGTGGGTCTGGAGGGAACTGCACCCCTGTATACATAGATGCTTGCCCCTGTATTGCCTATTGCCTGATGTAAGATCATTATTCCCCAAGGCAATTTGGCTAACACCAGACAAGGTGTACTGAAAACTGTACATAGGTTTGTGTTTGGGGGCATGAGAAACTAACTGGTGCTGAGAAAAAAATGGCTGTGGGATATTTTTGCTAGCCACTGGAGGAGGGTGGGCTGGGAGGTGAAAAAAAGATACAAGCCATGCCTGTCACCTTCTCCTCTCCCCATAATTCCCCTGATTTGTTCCTTAAACCACCTCATCTGAGTGTTGAACAAGCCCTGTATGTTTTATGAACAGTTCAGAAATTTGGAGATGGGCACTTAATAGCAAAGAAATCAAAGAATGCTAGTTAGCCATCAACCTACAGAATGAGCCCTCCTTTTAATTCTGAAGCTCTCATTACATGGACAGAGAAGTCACATTTTTGTATGCACTGTTAAGACAGCAAGAAGAGGAACTGCTGAGTTCCCTGAGACAGTAGAATCTTAAGAAAAAGATTCTCAAGAACACGGCCAAATTTGCTGAAACAATTTACCACGCACACTCATAGCCCCTCACCCCCATTTCCAACACACACTCACAGAAGGGAAATAAAACTTTGTTGATCTTAAAGGTGATACTGGCTCAAACGTGATGCTGAGGAGGGGGAGAGAGGACACACACACCCCCACCTCCAACACACACACACACCTCAAAGAGAAATGAAACTTTGTTGGTCTTAAAGGCACTGCTGGCTCAAATGCGATGCTGAGAAGGAAGAGAAGGCATGCACAGCCTCCGACCTCCAACACACATACACACAGAGGAGAGAAATGAAACTTTGTTGTTCTTAAAAGCACTACTGGCTCAAACACGATGCCGAGGAGGGAAGAGAGGGCATGCACAACCTTCCCTGCTACCTCCAACACACCCAGAGGATAGCTCAGGTCGGCTTGGGAGGCGAAGGATGTGGGTGAGCAGCCAGCAAGAAGATCGTCCAGCATGAAATGAGGGCTGCTGGGAGCGGTTGGGGGCAGGGCGCCCCATAAGGAGACGAGGCTGTGCGAGGCAAGCCTGGCAATGCAGCAGACTCCTTGATTCCAGAGAAATAGTGCATGCCAGCCAATCAGAGAGACCTTTGTCCTGGCTGGAGGTGGGGGAAATCAGCTCTTTGGCATGATGGTTCTTTGGAGACCTCCGGCTGTGGTGCCATTTTGTCCCCCCGCTGGCCGATTCTGGAAAAGTGGGGGTATGGAGCTCAAATAGGGTAAACTCCTGCCCCCAGCAGGAAGTTGGCAACCCTACACTTCACCCAAATGCCTGGTGGAACAACTCCATCTTGCAGGCCCTGCAGAACTGTAATAAGTCGGCAAGGATTTCTACCAGGTCAGGGCCAGAGCTGAAAAGGCCCTGGCCCAGGTTGAGGCTAACTGGATGACTTTGGGGCAGGGGACCACCAGAAGTTGCTGTTCAGAAGAGTGCAAGGCTCGCTGGGGAATGTATGGGGAGAGTCAGTCCTGCAGACATGATACTTCCAGACCCACAGAGGGCTTTGAAGGTTAATACCATAACCCTGAACATGATCCAGTACTTGACTGGCAAACAATGCTGGCACCACACCGGCTGTATGTGCGCCCACACAGTCAACAGTCAGCCAGTGTACCAGCTGAAGTTTCCGGAGCAGATTCAAAGGCAGCCCTGTGTAGAACAAGTTACAGTAGTCCAGCCTGGAGCTGACCACTGCATGGATCACCATGACCAAGTCACAGAGGGAGAGATAGGGAACCAGGTGTCTGACTAGCCGAAGATAGTAAAAATCTGATCTGGCAACATTCATGACCTGGGCCTCCATTGAAACTGAGACACCTAAACTCCTTAGCGTTGGCACTGGAACCAATGATGCCCTGTCAAGGGTTGGGAGAAGGATTCCTGATATCACCCATGAACAGCTCAGACACAGGATCTCCATCTTCAATGGATTCAGTTTCAGTCAACTATGGTGCAACCAGCCAGCCATGGCCTCTGATGGACATGTTAAAAAAAACCTCAAGAAGTAACTTAAATATTTCATGGATATGTAGAATAATGACAATAAAAAGTAACCTCCTCCCCAAATTCCTAAATATATTTCAAACTATTCCCATCAAAATTAAGAAAAAAATGGCAAAATAGGTTTGAAAAAAATCAGCTTGGCAAAAAAGGCCAGACTGAAATACAATATTGTGTACCAAGCTAGGGATAAAAGATGACTGAGCTTCCTTTATTACAAATTATGTTGGGAGTTTGTTTACCTCCAAGCAATACTACATTATATGTAAAACTTGATAGGACCAAAATGGTTTGACCTGAAAATGTAAGTAATTAGAAAGCATTCCTTGGAAGAATGGGAAACATATAATGCCCTACATAAATAATGCATATGCCTCAAGCACAATTAATGTATGAGAAATATAGAGAAAATATAGTTCCAGAACTCCCATTCAATATTCACCCAGATTTAGTCAGGCATCTCAGATATACAACTGAAAATCATGATAACAACCAGATGAACAGATTCTGTGAAATCGTGCCTGGAAGCAGAATATTAACCAGGGAAGAATTAAATGAAAGAATGGAAGGGAGTTGAGGTATAGGGTTGGCAAATAGCTCATCTCTGCCACATCTCAATTTTTAAAAAACAGCTGAACAGGGACTTGAACCTTTTTGAACAGTTGATCAGATCACCTACTTTAATGGTGCCCTCCTAAGCAGTTACACTATTCAAAGCCTTCAGTGGATTTGGTGCAGGTACTAGGGTTGCCAAGTCTGTCCAGGCAACCAGTGGGGGATGGTGTGGAACTTACTGGGAGCAGCAGGGAGGCCCATCTAGCATACATCACTGCCCACATGACCCAGAAGTGACATCATCATGTCCAGACTGTTGGGACGGGGCAATGCTCTGGTATTTGGGCAAAAACTCTATGGCAAATTTGGTTTCTACTATAGAGTTTTTGCCCAAAGACCAGATCATCATCCCAACGCCCCAGATGTGACATCACTGCATGTCAGATGGATCACCCTCTTTTTTGGGGTAAGCTTCCCCCTGCTGGCCGGCTGATCAGCAGTGGGGAGGTGAGGCCTGGCAGCAGGGGATACCTGCCTCCACTGGGAGGTCTGGCAACCCTAGCAGCTACCCTAAGACCAAAACAGTTTTAGTTGGTTTTCTATTATATCAAAGCAATCTCGGGCTATAAAATATCACAACTCTGAATTTGTTCTTCTAGATCACAAGCAGAAATCCTAGACCCATCTGATCTCTACTTTACTGAAGGCTGCTAGGGTACAAGTGATAATACTGTGTAAAAACAATAATTAGAAATAGCACAGTAAAATATGGAATTGACAGGCAAAGAACTGACAAGATTGATAAGAGAGAAATACTAAGAAACAACTCTCAAAATAGATAGACAGCAAGACTCCTTGCCAAATACTGGCCATCTTTGATAAATCCCAGCCCCATATCTACCAGCTCCCATGTGCACTGGAATACAGTGCATTCATCAAACATCCTGCTCCAAGTAAAGACTGCCCCCAGCACCACAAATATTTCCACCCCACCCTCCGCATTCAACATGCTAGTATTCACAGAGAAGCCACACAACAGTCCTGGGCTACAGTCACAGTGTTATTGATGTTAGTGTTGTCTAGCAGGTGTTCTATGTCAGTATTGCTCCTGGTTTTCAGGTAAGTCACTGAAGTTTCTCTTCAGTAGTGGTGGACCTTCTTCCACTTGTTGTGTGATATTGGCCAGGCCCCAGCTGCACACCCCAGGTGAAGAGCCACAAGCCAAGAGTCTTTGTGCTCTCTCACCCATCAGTTCACAACTCTAGTGCAGGCCTCCTTTTAAACGCACAGCAGCTACAAGGTTGTTACAGATTTGAGGAGACATCCAGTAGGAGTAGCTTGCCTCTCAGCATAGTTTCCCAGAACAAAGAGAAACTCCAGACAGCCCCACATGGCCCAAATTAAGGTCTACTCTGGTGAAGGCCTCCTTTTAAATGAGCAGCAACTCCAAACGTGTTGAAAACATGGGGAGATGCTAAGTGGCCAAGGAATATCGACTCCATTAGTTCACCCTTTTCTAAGTCACAGGGATAATTTGTCAGTGCAAATCATAATATTCAGCAAATCTTCTTTATGAGAACATTTACGCGAGTGTGAGGTTTCTTAAGTAATTATCTGTGCCACATTAGTTTGGTCATCCAGAAGGTGGGGTAGAGAGTAACAACTGCAGCAAAGATAGTTTGATGGCATAGGAACACGGGTTGCTCGACTGATGCATAAGACCTTAGAACAAATAAGAGGAGTTTGAAATGCAGCTTATAGTAGACCCATGTGCATTAGCTGAATGTGAAGTATCTCACAACACAGTGTGCAGAAGGGGCAAAAACAACAAAAACTATTAGGAAAGGGATTGAAAATAAAATGGTGAATCTTTTAGCAACTGAGTGTAGACCTGCAGTGCAACCTCATTTGGCATAATGTGTACAGTTCAGGTCACTGTGCCTCAAAAAATATATTGCTGGAAAAAGCACAGAAGTGGGCAATGAAGATGATAAATGGTTACTTTAAAACAATGAAAAACCAGTGTCTGGATGAGGCTTTTCAGTTTAGCAAAAGGACAACTAGGGGAATATGACAGAGGTTCACACATTTATGCATGGAGTGGAGAAAGTGGATAGAAAGAACTTTCTTTCCTTCTCCTATAATATTAGAACTTGGGAGCACTAAAAGAACTTCTTCACTTAGCAAGTAATTAAACTGTGGGATTCAGTACCTGCACACATCATGATGGCCACTAACAAAGATGGCTTTAATTAGAGGTGTGCATTTGGATCTACCTGATCCAGAAATATACCCGCAAAACACTTTATTGGTATTTTTCAGGTATATTTTGGCATCCCAAATGTATACAGAATTTTTTGGGAGAACCAAAAAAAAAAAAGTCCACCAAATCCCAGTTATATTTGGCAAGCCCTGAAAAACAGCTGAGGGGCTGGAACAGATTGTTCCTACCACTCTGCAGTTCAGTTCAGTTCAATTTATTGCATAAGGTCAATAGCCTTTACAAGCATTAAAAAATAATATACAATAAAATACAGTATAGTAAATACTGTGAAAGATGCATTTTAAAGCTTCTTGCATAAGAAAAGGAAAAACTCCCATAAACGTCTGTTAAATATTAATTAAATTCTTAACTAGACAATGCTGACACTAGATTGGCTTGAATTTTCTTCGCCGTTAGAGCAAAAGGCAACCTTATATGAAACCTTGGGCTCCATATCTGCAAGTAAAAATACCGGCAAACCCCGAAAAACAGCTGAGGGCTGGAGCAGATTGTTCCTGTCAACACAGGGGGTGTTTAAATGGTCTGTAGAAGATAGCCTGCAAAACAGCCCAGCTGGGGAGTGGGGAACCACAGATCTCCCCACAGGATCAGCAGTTTTGTGGGCTCTTTTGGGCAGTCCAGTTTAAAGGGATTGCCCAAAAGAGCCCCAGCTGAGCCACCTCCCAGGTCTGAATACTTTACCAGTATTGGGATCCAGGTTTTTCAGGAATCCTGAAATTTTTTCAGACCCAATGGACCCAAGCCAAAAAAAAACCAAGAAAAAAATTGTGCACCCCTAGCTTTAACAGAGGTGTGTGTGTGTACAGTGTTATCATGTAGCTTCTGACTTATGGTAACCCTATAAATTAGTGACCTCTGAAGCATGCTATCATCAACAGCCTTGCTTAGGTCTAGCAAACCAAGGGCCATGGCTTCCTTTATTGAGTCAATCCATCTCATGTTGGGTCTTCCTCTTTTCCTACTGCCTTCAACTTTTCCTAGCATTATTTTCTTTTCCAGTGACTTTTGTCTTTTCATAATATAATGTGTATGATGGCCTCAGTTTAGTCATTATACCTACTAGGGAGAGTTCAGGCTTTATCCAGAACCTACTTATTTGTCTTTTTAGCAGTCCATGGTATCTGTAAAACTCTCCTCCAGCACAACATTTCAAATGAATCAACTTTCTTCCTCTCAGCTTTCTTCAATGTCCAACTTTTGCATCCATACATAGTAATGGGGAATACTATGGCATGAGTTCTCTTGATCTTGATCGCCAGCAACACATCCTTACTCTTAAGAATCTTTTCTAGCTTCTTCATGGCTGCTCTTCCAAGTCTCAACAGGTCCATCTATGGATATTACACATGATGACAAAAGGGAACCTCCATATCAAAATGTACTACATCTCTGTATACCAGTACTAGGAAGTAGCATTAGGAGAAGGACCTCGAGGTTCATTGGTCTTTTAAGGCAGTTAATTGGCCACTGTATGAAACAGGAAGCTAGACTCAATGGCCCACTGGTGTGATTGAGCAAGGCACCTAAGTTTTTAGGCACATGCATTCCTCCTAGGACTCTTCCTTTATTTAACTTTATATAAACGTTTGAACCTTTAATAATTTGTTCCTTGCAACCAAGTAACATTTGGATCAAGGTACCATTTTAATGTAAATGGATACAGGCCTTCATAAAATTTGAGTCCCTTGGCACCTTTAAGACCAACAAAGTTTTATTCAAGGTATAAGCTTCTGTGCATGCACACTTCTTCGGATACCCATGAAAGCTTATATCTTGAACAAAACTTTGTTGATTTTAAGGGTGCCACTGGACTCAAAACTTTGGTCTGCTGCTTCAAACCAACATGGCTACCCACCTGAATCTAACAGACTTTCCTAGGATTTCATATATCCCGATTTGTGACAGGGGACACTTCTGAAAGGACCAGAGGCACTACTCAAAAGGTCTGTCAACTTTAAGCTTCAGGTATTTAACAAACTTGCTCTTGCTGCTGCGAAGTCAGACCACTTAATGGACTACTCAAGCACCTGGTTAGTAGCTATTATGGATGATGCACCAGGGAGATGCAAGTGGCAGGTCTGCTTAGAAAGCTGTAGTCTGACTTTTTCTCCTCCAAACAACTCCCTTAAGGCCAAACACTCTTTACAGTTTGAGAAATGCGTGCTGTTGCTGCCCTCTAACAATAAGCTGCATTAAGACTTCTGAAATAATTGCTTCTTTGCCACATAAGCATCTACTACTTATGCAGTCAGCAATACCATGTAAAATATCTTTGTACAGTATGGAGAGTAAATATGAAGTGTTCTAGGCCTGTTTTCCTGAACACAGAATCTGAAAGAATAGCTGAAACTATAGACAGAAAATTATTCCACATGGAACACATAAATGTTGTCCTGCCCTTTTATACCAGCTGGAAATCAGGGTCCCATTGTTGTCATTAGTGGTACAGTTACTATAAGACTGGCCTTCTTGAGAGAATAAATGGAAAGTTGTAATCCCAGCTCTTCATTTTGGCCCATCACAAGAACCATGGTGCAATCAGATAAGTACTCTCTTCTAGAATGCAGGGCATTCTTAGGGTTGCACCTCATTAAGCCGCATAGAATGGAACAGCATCAACCTTATGAAGAAACATGCATAGACTGATATTTCCTTCCTTACAAAATGCAAAAACCTCGACATTATACCTAAGGGTCTGAGAATTAAGAATCCTCTTATTCTACGAACTATGCAGAAAAATTGTGTCTCACATTCTCTAAGAATCTGCTCAAACATCTGATCAGTGTCCTGTCATACAAACAGACTGATCAAGGAGAAATTCTCTGAACTGGACATTTCTACAAGGAATCAACCTGCTTGGCATCATTTCCACAAGGAAAGACAATTGGACAACTCTCAATTGGAGATACTGAAGCAACAAAAAAATTAAATACTCTATAACCTGCAGGCTGCTAATCTTAACAACAAGAAACTCTCCAACAACATAGTCAGCCTTTCACAGCACCGACTCAGCCCAGTAGAGGAATCAGTTCTTTCATGTGGACTTTTATTCTTCCCCACCAAATCCACACAGATGGTTCAGTTCTGTGGAGACCTGGAAGCCTTTTCCCACCATTTACGCCTGAAGGAGTACTTTCAATATACGCAAGAACAAAACAAGAAAGAACAGGCAGCATCTTCACAACATGCCATTACACAATCTACTGGAGAACAGCTACCACCCCTCCAACCCACCAATGAACACGGTACTTACCACCACATACCATCAAAACAACGCTACAAAAAATGATACTCTACATGGACCCCTCCTGATGATCGTAATGCCACAGTGGATCTCTACATTGAACACTTTCGCCATAGAGTCCAAACAGATGTGCTAGCCAGTATCCTCAGTGCTAGCCAGTTCCGCACATCACGACACAACAAACACCATCATGTACAGCAGAATCTCAACCATGCTGAAAGGAAGGCCATAGTCAGTCTCAGGAACAATCCAGATATTATAATTAAAGAGGCTGACGAAGTTGGAACTGTTGTCATTATGAATAGATCAGATTACATACAGAAGGCTCAAAGACAACTCTCAAATACTGATTTTTACAAACAATTGGACTCAGACCACACATAGGAATAAAAAAAAAGAACTAAACAAGATTATAAAGGAATTACCCCTGCACATTCAGGAACAAGTCATTTCAGACACACCACAGGAACCTTGACCAGGTACCTTTTATCTTCTACCCAAAATATACAAACCCAACAACCCAGGACACCCCATTGTCTCAGGCATAGACATTATCACCATGGGGGTATCTGGATAATAGACTCTGTTCTAAGACCCTATGCCATCAACGCTTCTAGTTATGTTCATGACACCACAGACTTCCTGAGGAAAACACAATCTTTGAACAACCTTCCAGAGAATACTGTTTAGCCACCATGGATGTGGAATCTCTGTATACCAACATCACACACAAAAAAGGATTATAAACCATACGGAATATGCTTTCTGACAACACCACAGCTGACTTTGCCACCAAACTGTGCCATTTTGTTCTCACTTACTCAACTGAGGGATCTACAACAAACCTTTTTGGAACTAAAGTAACCACCTGGTGAAGTCAAGAGACAGATTAACAAAACCAGAGTGGTGCCCCAGAGAAAACCCAGAGAAAAATTACAAGACAAGTCCAAAAGAAACAATAACAGAACACCAGTAGTGGTCACATACATCTCTCAACTCAAAACAGTTCAACACATCAGGGCCAGATCTGACATAAATATCACTTTGTCAGGCCAGGCCATGTGTGCCATAAAATGTAACGCAAGTACTAGAGATATAAACTTTATAAAGATTATTTCAGAGGCCAAATGGCAAAAGCAGGTGTGATTGGATTAGGTTTGATATGCAGAGGGGTGGAGATATTAGCATTGGTGTGATATACAGAGGTGGGGAGATACCAGCGTTGGTAATGGGACAGGAAATCTAGGCCTCAATTTGGTCTAAACACAGGTCTCTTCCCCCCCCCCATACCTGGAATAAAACATTTTTCAAGTCTGATCACAGGACTCCCCCCTCCCAATACCTGGAATAAAATGTTTTTGGGTCTAAACACAGGATTCCCCCCCCCCAATACTTGGAAAAAAACATTTTTGGGTCTAAACACAGGATGCGCTCTCTCTCTCTGGCTGCCTCCCTCCCTGGTCTTCTTAAAAAGTCCCAAAAAATGCCACACACACCCCGCCCCATGTCTCTCTTCCTCCCCCTCCCTCCCCAGAGGGGAAGGGGAGAGGAGCCCTCCGCCAATGGAGGAAAGGCTTTCTCTCTCTCCTCTTGAAGCAGGAAGTAGGAGAGATAGGAGAAAAGGAGCCAGGATGTTACAAATACGAACCAGGAAGCAGCACAGAGTCAGTTGCTCACGGGCTGGAATGCAGCCCTGCGCAGGCCAGATGACACACCTGCTCTACGGGATCATAGAATCATAGAATATTAGAGTTGGAAGGGACCTTGCAGGTCATCTAGTCCAACCCCCTGCACTTTGCAGGAGCATAGCTGAAAGATAGCCCTACATACCTACAACATACCCGAAAAATGGTTGTCCAGCCTCTGCTTGAAATCATCCAGGGAAGGAGCATCCACCACCTCCCGAGGCAGACTGTTCCAATGCTCAACCACTCTTACAGTTAGGAAATTTCTCCTGATATCTAGCCAGTATCGACTCCCTCGTAATTTCCACCCATTAGATCTAGTCTTGCAATCCGGAGCTAGAGAGAATAGATCTGCTCCATCTTCTACATGACAGCCCTTCAAATACTTGAAGACTGCAATCATGTCCCCTCTAAGCCTTCTCTTTCCCAGGCTAAACATACCCAACTCTTTTAGCTTTTCCTCATAAGGCTTGGATTCCAACCCTCTCACCATCCTGGTTGCACTCTTCTGGACACGCTCGAGCTTGTCAACATCCTTCCTAAAGTGTGGTGCCCAAAACTGGACACAGTACTCCAGGTAAGGCCTGACCATAGTAGAATAGAGCGGAACTACCACCTCCTGTGATCTGGACACAATGCTTCTGTTAATGCATCCTAAGACTTTCTTCACAGCCACATCGCACTGCAGGCTCACGTTTAGCTTGTGATGAACCAGAACACCTAGATCCCTTTCACATGTGCTGCTGTCAAGCCAAGTCTCTCCCATTCTATATCTGTGCTTTTGATTTTTTGTGCCTAAGTGTAGGACTTTGCACTTATCTCTATTGAAATTCATTTTATTTGCCTCAGCCCACTGTTCCAGCCTATCTAGATCATTTTGAATCCTGACTCTGTCTTCTTCAGAATTAGCAATCCCACCCAGCTTCGTGTCATCTGCAAATTTGATAAGCATCCCCTCTATGTCTTCCTCCAGGTCATTTAGAAAAACATTGAACAACACCCAGCCCAGGACCGAGCCCTGTGGCACTCCACTCGAGACTTCCCTCCACATAGACGCAGAGCCATTTACAAGGACTCGTTGGGTACGATTTTTCAACCAACCATGAATCCATCCAACAGTTGCACCATCCAGCCCACACTTAACCAGCTTATTCTCAAGGATATCATGAGAAACTTTGTCAAATGCTTTACTGAAATCTAGATATACTATATCCACAGCATTACCAGAGTCAACCATTTTAGTAACTCTGTCAAAAAAGGATATAAGGTTGGTCTGGCATGACTTATTCTGGATGAACCCATGCTGGCTACTACCAATTAACTCATTCTGTTCAAGGTGCTCACAGACAGAGCGTTTGATAATCTGCTCTAGAATTTTTCCAGGTATTGATGTCAAGCTGACAGGCCTGTAATTTCCCGGGTCTGTCTTTTTCCCCTTCTTGAAGTTTGGGACATTCGCTCTTCTCCAGTCTTCCAGCAGAACACCAGTACTCCAGGACATCTCAAAGGTTAGAGCCAGAGTCTCTGAAATAACATCTGCAATTTCTTTTAGCACCCTGGGATGCAAGCCGTCTGGCCCTGGAGCAGCCAGATGCTCTCTAACCATTTCCTTACTTACTCTGGACTGCCAGTTCCTCCTTCCTTCATATGCCCTGAATTTTTCAGTTTGTATACAGCTCGCCTTACTGATGCAAAGGGAGAGTTGAGTAATTCCACTTTGTCTACATCCCTTGTTAAGACTTGACTGTCTTCCCATAGCAATGAGCTTATCCCATCCCTGTTCTTCTTTTTGCTCCGAACATAGGTATAGAAACCTTTCTTGTTATTTTTAGCATCCCTTGCAAGCCTCAGCTCCATCTGCGCTTTAGCCTTTCTGACACCATCCCTGCAGATTCGAGCCTGCTTCTTGTATTCACCCTCAGTAATTTGGTTCCCCTTCCATTTCCTGTACATTTCTCTTTTTAGTCTCAGCTTTTCAGAGAGTTCCTTGTTCAGCCACCTCGGCTTCATTACCCATCTCCCACCTTTCTTTCTTTCCGGAACAGTTTGTGATTGTGCCTTAAGCACTTCATTTTTCAGCATCTCCCATCCTTCCTGTGCAGATTTCCCCCTCAGCATTTCCAGCCATGGGTTCCTACCTAATATTTCTCTGAGTTTCTTGAAACCAGTCTTCCTGAAGACCAGGATGCGAGTCCTACTATGGCCTGTTCTCTTTCACAAGTACTAGGGGACAAACCTTTTCTTGCACACAGACAGCCCCCAGTCTTAAACTCCTCACTCACAATAATACAACATATAATTTGAACATGGATACTGGTACTAGATCTTCCAATAAACCCAGATTTTTGCAGCCACATACCCCCCAGACAACACAATCACGGGACCTAACAACATCAACTACACCATCTCAGGCTTATTCACATGCTCATCTTCTAACACTGTATATGCCATTAAATGCCAACAATGCCCTTCGGTTCTCTGCATACGGCAAACAGGCCAAACCCTACACCAAAGGATAAATGGACACAAATCTGACACCAAGAATCACACAACTGAGAAACCTGTAGGAAAACATTTCAGTCCAGGGCACTCAATGAGGGACCTTAAAGTAACTGTTTTATTGTAAAGGAATTTCAGAAACAGACTGGAACCATAGATTGCTGAATTATAAGTTATTACAACACTAAGGACAATTGAACCCCCTAGACTTAACAGAGATATCAGCTTCTTATCTCACTACACATGCTGTCACTCAGTTCACACTTATACCCAGCAATTAAACTTTGTTGGTCTTAAAGGTACCACTGGACTCAAACTCAGTTCACACACCTGTTGTTAACTCCTTTAATTACCTGTATGCCAATTAGCTGCTATTCTCATATTTACTCTAATTAGCCCTTCCAGGCAACTAACCCCTCCCCACCTATATATAACGTTTGAGGAAATCGGTTTCAATGTATCTAAGAAATGTGCATCTACACATCCTAAGTCTCTAGGTTTCACTTACACCCAGAATTGAATTTTGTTATCTTGGAAATACCACTGAACTCAAACTCAGTTCTCACATCTGCTTGTTAACTCTTGATAGCAAGCATAGAGAAGCACGCCCGCCTTCTTCCTATTGGCTAGAGACAGCCACAGGGTAAACGCACCAGCAACTCACACGCGCATACTCCACAGCACGACGGGAGATGTAGTCTACTGAAAGAAAAGCTAAATTCGGATAGCTTAGCGAAACATTCTTTCCTTTTCTCCCAGAACTTTCCAAAGTCTTTCACTTACAAAACACTGCTTGTTCTACCATTCACACTATTTACAGTTAACTTCCTATAGTCTCGCTTTTGAGCCATTACCTTTTGAGAGTTTCTCCACGCAAGCCTCAATTAGATCTCGCGATATTTCCGTCAGCTGAGCTGCGCCGCGCCATTATAGCGCGGTAGAAGAAAAGCCGTACAAGGGCTAGCGTCTCAATAGGTTTGGCATACCACTTCCGGCTGCGGTTCATATTCCCTCCCCTTGCGGGTTAAGAGTCGTTAAACATTAATGTAAAATCTCAAATAAAGCAAAGTTGAGGGTTCCTTTCCTTATATTGCTTTGAAATCATTACGTTTTCTATCAAAAATGTAGAAAAAGGAATGAGAGAAATCAGATACCGGATTTTTTGGTAGGATTCTTGTAGCTCATGACAGGCAGAAATCGAACCAGTGCCGCCTTTCCTATTGAAAGAATGCTGCATGAAAAGATTTCAGAGGATAGCTGTGTTGGTCTGCAGTGGAACAGCTGGATTAGTATCACCTTAGAGAGCAACAAGTTTTCCAGGGTACAAGCTGGCAAGAGTCAATGCTCCTTTCATCAGATACCCGGCGATTGACGAAGGGAGATTTGAGTCTTGAAAGTTTTGTTGGTCTCTGAGATGATACTGGATTCAAGCTACATGAGAGGGGAGGGGGAGTAACATTTGTGGAACATCATTAAGACTTTGTTCCAAAGCTATGTTATATAACAAGCGCGTTTTTGATATGGTGCTTTCAAAGCACCACAACAAGAGTAACTTATGTGCCTTTACAAGAGACTGAGGTACATTAAAAGACTAGCAAACCTCATACCTGACGAAAATCCTTTCTCCTGGATTGTGTGAAACGCAGACTCAGCATCGTATTCCTCCATTCCTAGCCCGAGAGTACGAAACCTTTAAACGATCAGCAGCTGTCCCTGTTGGAGTTTCCGATACCCAGGAAGCTGGTTTGGGGCTACTGTAGCTTGGGAGATGGTAACAGGTTTGTGTGAGACATCTAAACCCTCGGGCATATGGAATCGTCTCGGGAGGAAAAATAATTCTATCACAACCTTCAACTTCCAGGGGGCAGTGGGCAGAATATTTCGGAGCAATGTAAGGAAAGGAATCTCTACGCCTGCATGGTTGCACATGTTCTCTGTTTCTATTTTGAACCACCACTCCCCCGCATATGGAGAGATTTTGGAGGGCCAGTCGGGGCCCGGAAGTGACGGCTATGCTAAATGCTCGGAATTTTTAACGTCTCTTGGGGGCTGTTTCCCTTAGTGTCTCCCCCCCCCCCGCCCCCGTTTGGATGTCGTCCCTTGTTAAGTTCCTCCTGGCTGAATCCCGGAAGCGCTTCACGGCCGTGTCTGGTGCGCTGGCCCGCCCCTTCCCTCCACCCCCTTCCGTGCTCTGCCGGTGCCACCCGGAGACGCCCCCTTCGCCTGGCGCAAACGGGAAGGGGAGCTTCACTCCTCTCCAAGAAGTGAGGGGGCCTGGGCGCCCCCGCTCCCTCCCTCCCTCCCTCCCGCGTTAGGGGTTGAGCCGGAGGGGGGTGCGAGATGCTCTTAATGGAACCAGCCCCCCCGCGAGCGGTGAGAGCAGGAGGGGCGACGATTCCTGGGCGGACATGAAGGGCAAGTGGGGGGAACTGGGGGTGCTGCATATCAAACAGTAGGGAGCGGTGGGGGGGGTCTCTGACTGGGGCACGAGGAGTTGATTTATGCCCCACTGCAAAGGTTGCTTCAGTAGTGAAGTGTCAGGTAATGAAAAGAATCTTCGTCGCTTAACTTTCTTTTTAAGTGAAAGAAAATATAAATTTTAGTAGCCTATTTTTATTGTTTTTAGAAGTGTTACTATTCATAAACCTTATAGTGGTGTTGGTTGGTTTTGAAGATCAGGCAGTCATCTCGGAGTAGTGGTGATCCACTTTTCTTTGAGGCCTGTGCATGAAGATCATTATGAAGTAGTCTTCTGGGCCTTGTGTTGCACCGTTCTCTCCCTCTCGTACACACATCGGACCTATCTCCCCCCTCCCCATATACCCTTGGACCTGGCTTCCTCGGTTTCCTTTAAACAATCCCTTGTCAGTGCAGATATTCTCCATGGCTGTGAGTAAACCAGAAACTTGGTAAAATTACAAAGGAGTGTAATGGGTGTGTTCACCTGCATATGTAGCAAAACTTTGGTGTGTGTTTTGGAGGCTGGTTTTGAGTTGCTTGGATATGCCACACCTTACCTATGCATATATTTGAATGACAGGGATAGTGGGTAGTGTCACAATTATTGTTTTCTTCTTATCATAAGGAATTGCATTTGTAATAGCTACTGCTTTCTTTGGCATGTCTCTTCAGCATGTTGACTGCAGGATGATGCTGCTGCTTTTGGTTTTGGCAGCTCTGGAAATAAGAGCTTGAACAGTAGCAAGGATTTGGCACAGTTGAGACTAATTTCTCCCAGTGCTGTTTTTTAAAAAAATCATTTTTAATGTGAAGTTTGTGCATTTCAGAAAAAGTCTGTTGAAAAAAAAAACAGCAGAGAAAGGGTCTTTGCAGATGATTTTTTTAAAGTGTTTTTCTTATTGCCATAATTGAGCTCACCTAGGTTCAGTGCTACTATTGGCATGTATCATTATCTCCTAGGGAATGGGACCTGGGTAGCCTTGCTGTGGAGGAGACACGTTTTTTATCCCGTCAGAATAATAATAAAATGACTATGTCTTGTTGAGTGAACATTTGTGTCATCTTTACTATTTACTGTCTTACTTAATATGGGGTGGGTTTTTTTGGGTTTTTTTAATTTAGTTAAAGCACATAAGCCCATACAGTTATTGCCATATAAAAGCTGCCACTTGCCTTCCTGCTCTTAATTTCAGTGTGGGCTATCTGTGACAGAAAAGGGAAAAAGCCAAAGTACTGAACCAAATTATAGTAACCCTGAAGAGATTTTCATGCTACAGATGACTGTGAGAGAGGCAGTTGTGTTAAAGGGTTGTCCCATTGCAATGATATAGCAGCCTCAAGCTGGGCCTGTGAAGAATTAAAGTAATCATTAAAGTATTGTTTAGTAAACACATATACAATAAGGCTAGCATGCATTTTTAACAACTTTGTTGTATTAAATAGTGATTGCTAATATTTAGCTATTACTGTAGTGGACTATATGCTATTTTTTCATGTCTGAATCTTTGGAATGTGTAACCAGTTTTATTTTAGCTTATTTTCATCTTTATTTATGTTATATTTGGACTCAAGGCAGATTACACAGAGTGAGTCAATGTATTCAATAAACAATGCAATAGGATTAGGGTTGTAGAGGCAACCAGAAGTCTAAAAACAGAACTGAAGCAAAGCATAAGTATTAACATGACATTAAATGATGCAAAAGTTACATAGTAGGATCCTAGTTTCAGGAAGCTACACACAGTAGTGAAGACCATAATGCCTAATAATTTATCCAAGAAACTTTGTGAATCATTTAATAAAGTGCAACTCTGTTGCCTGCATAGAAAAACCCTCTTGAATTATTCAGTTTTGCATTGTTTGGGGAAAGCCAGAAGAATGGGAGACTTCCTGATCTCCTCAGGCAGGCCATTTCATAAGGGGGTGGGGCACAGCAGAGAAGGGATGTTTACAGGCAGGTGCTGATTTTACCCATTTGTTGGTCAGCACCTGCAGAAGACCCTGTCAGATGAGTGAAGTGGTTGTAGCTTTTGTAACTCCTGGGTAAGGAAATGTCATGTTTTGCATCACTGAAGCCTGGATGGACAAGAGGACAATTTTGAGTGTTTGTACCTGTTACGGATTCTGTTGATGTACGAATCACCCTGTTGCATAACAGTCTCAATGTAAGCTGACTGTTGTCATTTCTAGTTTGTTGTAGGGGAATCCCAGGCTGTCAGTAAGGGGGCACTTCAGTTATCTATGTTGAGGCAATTCTGTTTGTAATTTCCCAGAACTTCATGGTTGCCAGGTAGTCCATGGATTGTCCCAAAATATCATCAGCCTTCCATCACATGCTTTCTTTGGTGGTGTTCACTAAACCACAGAAGGGATGGTGATTTGTGTCCAGGAAATATTTATCTTATCATAGACCGATACTCACCTGGAAAGGTTTAGCTTTTGATGGCTATATCAGACCAGTGGTCCATCTACTCCAGAATCCTGTTTCGCACAAACAACCGACCAGTTGACCTGGAGTGCCGAATAAACGGGGTATAGAGGCTGAGGCCTTCTCTGATGCTCTCTCCTTCCACGGGTTTTCAGAGGTTTGCTGCTCTGTATATGGAGGTTGCCTTCGGTCACCATGAATCTGCTCCATGAATCTATCTAAGACATTACCATTTTATCTATTCATTTTATCTATTTTAAAGCCATCTGTGCTCATGGCTATCATTATGTCTACTGATAGTGAATTCCACAGTTTTATTACTACTTGACTAAAGGAGTGTTTCCTTATGTTTGTCCTGAACCTATTGCCTATCAATTTCATTGGGTACCCCAGAGTTCTAGTATTATGACAGAGGAAGAAAAGTTTCTCTCCCCCTCTTTCTGTAACTCATGCATAATTTTATAAACCTCTGTCATATATGCCTTAGCCATCTTTTTTCTAGACTGAAAAGTCCTATACTTTCCTCTCAAGAAATGTGCTTCAATTTTTTCATCATCTTGGTTGCTGTCTTCTATACTTTTTCCAGTTTTGAAATGCCCTTTCTGAGCATCCTCAGATAAGGTGAAACTAGCCAGTTTTTGATCAGTCTGTAAATATCCTTCTTGGGGCGAGATGATGAAGCATGGAGTACCAGGGCAACTCTTGGTATTCCTGAATAATATATAATATCTAAATCATACTCAGTCTGGCATCAGACCTGGTTGCATAGCTGATAAGGCTTGAGTATTAGCATTTTTTATAAATAAATAGTTCTTCCTTGGTAATTTTATTAGAAACGTCTGATCTGGTTGATCATGTCATTCTTTTCAACAGTTTAGAAAACTTTATATATTTAGAGAACTTGCGGTAATTGCTTGTGTTCTAATGATTTCAGTCTTTTCTGTCCAATAAGACAAAGTTACCTTTGGCAATCCTGAATCCTCTCCCCAGGACCTGATAGATGGGGTTCTGCAGGGTTAATATTGTTACAGGTGTTGTTTAATGTATATAAAACAAGTAACTGAGGTCACTTGTACGTTTTGGGCTTGTTGTCATTAATATGATGGTGACCTCCAGGTTCTACATTTATTAACAGCCTCTGGAACCTGCTGTCTTTATTCTGAATCAGTGCCAGGAAGCTGTGGTCAAGTGGATGAGGTGAACAAACCAAAACCGAATCCAGACAAAATGTTTTTATCAGATTGGGTAAAGAGCTTTGTGGTGTTTGTGAACCTGGGCCTGCCTTCTGAAAAGCCAGTATAAGCTGTTTCTGAAAGTGTTTTCTTTTTATCGGCACAATGCACAGACTTTCATACCTTCCCAGCTAACCTGACCTGGCTATGCTAATCTACACTTCTGTAACTTCCAGACAATGTGCTTTGTATGTAGCTGCCATATAAGATGAGCCGGAGAAAATATTGCTGTCTGTTCTCTGCTGACTTGCACTTATACAGCCTGTGTTGCCAGTTTATTTCTTGGTTCAATTCAGGGTGCTGGATTTGGCAAGATGTTTCTGAATATCATAAGCCTTCAAGTTGGAGTACAAGCTTTAGCAGCTCTGAAAACCTGGCTTCAGATAGTGGTGAGATGTGCAGCAGCCATGGTCTTCTCTGGCTGAAATGGTAAATCTGAACCAGAGAAGAATTTCCCCTTCTTGCCAGGTTATTTTTTGTCCTCTTCTATTGGGCCTCCTTCAAATGATGTGGTGCCAAATGTGTTCTGGGGGCTGTAGAGCTAAAGTTCCCAGAGTGTGCCAGATATCTGTGTTACATATGTATCCCTAGCACCAGGTGCAGTATGGAACCATAAAAGCAAGAATTGTAAGTATCAAGCTGCACTCACTACCATTTTATCTATTCAAATCTGTCTGGTATTCTGTGCAAGTGCAAATCGGAGTTTTTAAGACCAAAGCCTGCCACATCTCTTCACCCCTCCCTGGTTGACTTCCAGCATGAAGAGAGTTTTGGAGAATATGAAAATATGTACACTGTTGTGCAATATTTTGATCCTAATAAAATGTATTATATGGCTGTTGTTTTTGGTTTGTGATACTGGTTTGTGATTTTTATATTATCCCAACACTAGAAAAACAAATTTAAAACTAAAATAAAAATCAGTGATGATGGCTAGAACCCTGGAAGAAGTTTTGTGATTGGAGAGATGAATCTGGGAGGGGAGGAATTAGATGCGGGGGGGGAGAAAAACCTTGTTTGGGGGTCATTTCCATCTATCCTGGAGATAAATGTAATCATTTTACAGCCTGTTGTGGAACTGATGGTTGCAGAGAAGTGTTACTTCTCTGCTACCTTTGCATTGACCAAAGAGTCATCCAATGGAGCTTTCCCAAGTAGTCATGAACCTGCAGAGTTCAGGCTCAACTGACGACTCAGTAGAGATGGCTTATTTGGATCCATTTCAGTTGGGATTCTGGCTCAGGTTTGGAAAAGTGACCACTTTGTTCCAGTGACCTGTACTTGGAAGGCAGGGGGAATGCTACCCTTTATATCCTCTTGAATCTCTTAGTGGGTTTTGTTACGGACAACCATAGTATCATTGTGGAATATTTGTTAGAACTTCATGTGGGTACAACAAGTCCCATTCGTTCTATCCTATTTCCAGCATAGATTCCAAACAGTATTGTTTTGTCTCCCATACTATTTAACGCCTACACAAAACTGCTGGTTGAGGTTGAGTTGGAACTGGGGTAGGGTGTCATAAGTATGCTCATGATAACCATGTCTGTTCTTCCTTTTCATCTGAATCAGAGTAGCAGATGTACTTAAACAGGTATCTAGAGGTGACAGTTGCGTGGATGAAATAATATAACTGATGCTCAACTCAGACAAGCTGGAGTTGCTTTAGGCAGAGTGTTCTTCAGAACTGGAGTTCAGTGTAATGATTGTTTGTATGGTGTTTTATGCTCTCCTCAGGATCACAGCTTGAAGGTGGTCTGGATCTGGCCTTATCTGTGGCTGAAAGCACCTATTACCATCTTTGATTAGCTGAACCATGTCCTGGGTAGAAATTACTTTTCCATATTTATGCATGCTGAAGTCTTTTGAAGGTTAGGTTATCCCAGCTGCACTATAGGACTCCCTTTGCAGTTATTAGAGTTTCGAGCAGTCTAAAATATTGTGACAGAGGTACTGGCAGAAATATATTGCAGTGATCATAGTACCTCTGTATAATAAGATCTCAATTAGTCACAAGTATGTGGACATAAAGAGCGGTAATTGACATTTAAAGACCTAAAAAAGGGCTGAACCCAAAGTTCTGAAGAACCATCTCCTTTTGAAGTCCTCTTCCACTAAAATAATTATCAGAGGTTCTTCTTTGGGTACTATAGTTAACAGAAATGACACAGGTGATGAGCAGAAAGGGCTTTTACAGTCTTGACCCTGTGTCCTCCCCTTTAGAGGTTCCCTGGCTCCTCTGTGAGCATTTTGGTTGCCATGCTTTGGTTTGACTTTGTCTGATTTTCTCCACCGAATACCCCATGAAGTAGGCTTAGTGTTGTTGATTAAGATGATCTTGTTTGAGCTCAGTTTTATATATCCTGCATTGATCATGTTGTCCTTGTATCTGTTGCTCTTGTATTTTTAATTCTTTCCATTGGTTGTTTTAGTAGTAATTTTAATTGTGTTGTATGACTTTGTTGATTGTGAACTGCTTTGGACAATGTTTGTTTTGGAAAATCAGGATATAATTTCTTGTTAAATTAATAAATTGTGTAGTTGAGCCTGAGGTAGAAAGCCATGTGAGCCACCAAATTTGGTTTGTACACTTTGTAATGGAAATGGGCAGCTTCTTCAACACTTAGAATAATTTTGGAGATGCATCATAAGCTGAAGTTGTATGTTTTGAGAAGCCTGTTGTGCCATCTGTGTGGTTTTTGGATGTGAGAATTGAAATGAAAGCTCAGTATCCCCCTGGGACATTGAGGAAAGTACAGTTTATAGTATCCAGGTTTCTTAAAACTGAATAATCATTTAACTATGTTGTTGTTATCTTTGTTGTTGTTATCTTTATCGTTAATTATGTACCTTGCTTTACCTGCTTTGTCTTTGGCAAACTTTTTCTGCAAAGTGCAGAAACATAACGATTCCTCTATCCAACTACTCATAAGCATGCTAAACTTTTCTAGGGTATTTTCAGATTTTATATCATTCAAATAAACGTATTGTGTAAGTCCTACATATTCATTTTGCCTTGGAAGCTTAAGTAATGCATCTTGATCAAGCTTAGATTTTTCTGTAGCATTTTTATGTGTAGTTCAGCAATGTAAACCATATAACAAGGGATTTGTGTGCCCCATTAATGAGTAGGGACAGTCATCTGAAGAGGGGACTGACTTTACATACCACCCAAAGTGAGGAAACTTTCTTTAAAATTAAATTCGTAAACATTTTAAACAAAATTATTTACAAATACACAAAGATATACAATCATCATTTCCCACTAATATATAGAAGAACCCCCCCACACACAAATTTGAACCTGTAAGCACATTAAGGACAAATTGAGTAAGAAATGTATGCATAAAGGCAGTACTTACCCAACATTCTGTACTTTGGTAGGGCAGTCATGCTAGTGTGAGATGTGTAGGACTTGGTGCTAGTATAACACTTATTCCCAACTACTATTAATCATTCGTTGCCTTAATTCTGTTTGACATCCAAAATGCACACTGAAACCTTGGTTTAGTTGCTGTACTAAGCTTTGCCACAGAGAAATGCATTCATAGAAGTGAAACTGCAGTAACTATATCTTGTTCAGTGAAGCTGGAACTTTTTGATTTTGGTTTGTAGGTCTGCTTCAAATAATTTCATATCCTTGTGTTTGAGCATAGTTTCAGACGTAGTTATTAACCTTGGTTTTATACAGAGAAACAGCAATGTGTAGAACTGTCTTTTCTTGGTATGGGGGTAAGCCTATCTCTATCTGATCTCATCCTAACTAAGGGGAAGAGGCTGCTGTTCTGCTAACTTGGAAGTGTCAGGTACATTACCTTCCATTGTCCAGGTCCTTGGCCCTATGTGCTGGGACTTTCCTCTCTACCCTCCCCCTGGTGGGGGTAGGATGCAGAATTCAATTACTCCAAAGTGAGAGCATATCTGATAATTTGTTCTCAGTTGCCCATATAGGAACACTCATGTTTGAGTGTTCTTACACTCAAAATTTAAACATTGCATGAATATACAGCCTCATGCTACTTAATTAAACACAAATCCTTATTTCATGATGACTGACCTTTGGAATATAATGTATCTTAAATAGAAAGCTATCTTTAGATAGATCTTTCCTCAAACAGCGTTTTATTTTTTTTTTAAATCCAATTTAAATCAAATAAATCCAATTTAAATTTTAAAAATCCGGTATTTTAATTTTTAAAAAACATCATTGATTTTTATCCACCCTGAAGAGAAGTGATGGAAGCGTGCATTGTGATGAACAGTTCTGGGGTACTGGAAAAAGAAAATATTTACTGGAAGTATGTGGTATGCTTCAGGATATTAGACTTGGCAGTGTAGTTGGATCTCTTGCAAACAAAGCCCTCATCCTCTCTGCAAATCATCTTGGATTTATGGAGTAATCATGAATCTGTACTTCAGTGTCCTTGTGGTCCTTTCTGCCTGATGAATGTGGAATTGGCCTATTGTCTCTTACATACAATAAGTGAAGGGACCTTGATTCTAACTTTATTTTTCTGACAAGTATCTTTAGTCACATCAGTGAGAGAATATGAGGAACATAAGGTGGACTTATACCTTGTATCTGAACCACTTTCATTGTTTTAACAGTTTATTAGGATTTGCTTAGATGTGGTCTCTAAAGACCAATGTTTTCCCTTTTACATTGTGGAATTTCTTCTGCAAGTTATTTAGATTGGCAATGGATTGTCTGAAAAAGTTACTTCACCTTTTGAGTTCAGTATTTCTCCAAATTCAGCATCTGGAGGTGCACAGGTTGGTCTGCTCTTAGACTTGTAGATGCTTTTGAATTCCATAATACTCTGGGGAACTTAGGGGTTGCAACAGTGATTCTGCTGAAGTTCTGGTGTCAGGAGGGTTTTCTGGAGCTATAGAGAAGTAGTTCTCTGGAGTAGTTCTCTCCATCCTGCAAATAGATGCCCTGTCCCTACTTCCTAGGCAGTTGGGAAGATCAAATGAACTGGAAGATGTGTAGACACTGATCGCAGAAAATTCATGCTGAGTCAGGGAGAACATGCCAGAGAGCCCATGTGAAAGACTGTGAGGTGGTAGTGATGGCAGCAAAAAGCATTTTTCTCTCTTGTGATTGTATTAGTTGAATTGTGTCCAGCTAAATTGTTTGAAGTTGCTCATGATTAGATGTTAATGACTAGATTTAGTTCCCTGGTGAAGGAAAAGTTGGTTTACTGTGACATCTGTGCTGATAAAGCCCAGTTGGACTGATATGCCAGTATGTAGATGTTTTATCCAAGGTTTTATGAGTACCTGCTTGCCTTAGGGAGATCAATCTAAAATTATATATAGGATTAATTTATATGGGGGTAGAGTGTTGTAAAGTATGTTTGTCTGCCAGTTTGGTGTAGTGGTTAAGTGTGCGGACTCTAATCCGGGAGAACCAGGTTTGATTCCCCACTCCTCCACTTGCACCTGCTGCATGACCTTGGGCAAGCCATAGTTCTGGCACAGCTGTTCTTGAAAAAGAGCAGTTCCTGTCAGAGCTCTCTCAGCCCCACCTACCTCACAGGGTGTCTGTTGTGGGGAGGGGAAGGGAAAGGAGTTTGTAAGCTGCTCTGAGGCTCCCTTGGGTAGTGAAGGGTGGGATATGAATCCAACCTCTTCTTCTTCTTCTTTTCTGCCTAATTAGTTTGCCAGGAAAAGTTAGAGAGTGTGTTTGTGTGTGCGTGGGTGGGGTCTTGTTAGAATTGTGAGCTCTTCCTTAGTTTTAAAGGAAGATGTGTTGAAAAAAGTCATTATTGGCCAAAGATGGTCTGAGCAATCGTCTCTTTTTTAGATGAGGTGATTGAGTAGTTGGTGGCAGAGCAACTGTAGTCATACCTAAAAGACACCCTTGTCAATCTGGCTTCAGGTTTAGCTATGGGATTGTTTTAGTTCATTGTGGTAGATGCTCTGTGTTTATAATAATACATTCCATGCTTTTTAATTTGTCTGCTGCTTTTTTATATGGTGGATAATGTTGTTCTTTTAGAGGAAAGGGAATTGCTCTTTGATGTCTATTTTTTTTAACCTAAATGAACACAGTCACAATTGCAGATCTGAAATTCTTTGGGACTTAGAGTGAGGATTCCCACAGTGTTCTCTTGTATTTCCCCATGTTCTTAATATGTATGTCTGACAACTGAATAATATCATTCGAAGCTTGCTGATAACATCCAACTGTACATCTCTTTTAAGATTAACATCAGTGAATGGATGTCATTGTCAATATATTAGACAAGCTCAGCAGTTTCCAAGGTGTAATTAATGTTCTTCAGTGATGTTCCAGAGGACTTGTGAGAAACAGTACATGTATATTTTGTTGATTTGTAAACCAGAGTGCGGGGAGAATAACACCAGAAATACATGTTCTAGTTCAATTTTTAAAAGTCAATTTATGAATTCTCAAATTTTGAAAATGAAATTAGGAATTCACCTGAGTAGGCAGCTGGGGCAGAAAATATGTCCGTAATCTGGACAGACCATTCCACAGTACTAGCACATATTCTCTAGCACAAATGCTACTATCTATTAGAGACATTGCATATGTACTACATTGCACATCACAAGCAGATAATAGAGAGCTACTTGAGGACTTTATGTGTGGTGAATTGGAAACTGTAGATGCCTTAATGGTGAAAGCAGAGCAGACACTATAGATCAGGGGCGTCAAACATGCGGCCTGGGGGCCACATCAGGCCCCCGGAGGGCTTCCATCAGGCCCGCAGTGGAAGTGGCTATCTCCTGCTTCCAGTTCTGCTGCTGCTGTTGCTGCTCCTGCTGCATCATAGCTTGCTTCGCCAGACTCTCTTAATCACTCAGCCATTTCATGTTTTAACCTGGGTCCTGGACTCAGAACTCTGAGCATGAGATTTCTGTGGTGAATGTCAATAAATCAAAAGTAGGTTTGCAGCTTACAGAGCTAATGTTTTAAGCATGTTTTTATTTTAAGTTAAAAAAATATCTTTGTGTTTGTGTCCTTTATAAAGTTGATATCTCCGCTACCGGGCATTACATTTTATGACACACATGGCCCGGCCCAACAAGGTCTCATTTATGTCAGATCTGGCCCTCATAACAAATGAATTCAACACCCCTGCTATAGATATTGTTGCTTGGACCTAAAAACTTGACTTTGTCCCACTTTTTGGCATTCTAAGTTGGGTTTTTAAATCAGAAATGGTAAACTGTGTAATGACTGACACAATGTAGAAGGCAACACAGTGATTTCATCTGTTTCATTTTGAATGTAGTATACTCATCCTTTTGTTAATAATGGTGTGCCTGTGTCAGGTATGAAGCACTTGGGTTGACTGAAATTTGCAAGGATTCACTGATTCTCAAACAGATTTGAGGTCTACCACTATATTTCTGTGTATACAAATCAGGAAAATAGAGAGCTTTGTTTGCCTTATTGTTTGCCTTAGTGAATATAGTTCTATTACACTGATTCTTTTATTTTAAATAATTTTGAATGGGGGAAACTTTACATTGTGCTGGTCTAAAACTATTACACTAAAAGAAGCCTGTAAGAATTGGTATGTCTTGTCATCAATTGGGAGTTCTTCTCTGATTTGTTTGAAGATTGTTTTAAGGCCAGAGGAGAAGGCTTTGTACCTGATAATGCTTTTCTGCTGTGAGCTAGAGTGTTCCACTCAGTGTAGGGGAGAAAGACAAACTGTCTTATGAAAAAATAAATGTTTCATGGTATCGTTATGCTAATATTTATAAGGTCTTCACATTTTTAGGATTTTCAAATTACTTTTTATTTTACTATATTTGTATTTTTAGACAATGCCTGAAGCATCAGAAGATCATAACCACTGGGAAGCCTGTTGACTATTCTTTCCTGAGAAACTTAGGAGTAACATCAGTCTGGCATGGCGCAGGGCAGCCAGCAACTTGACATGCAGGTACTCCATGACCTCCGGCAACGTTTCCCTGAAATTCCTGAAGCTGTGGTATCTCAATGTATGCTTCAGGTAGGTGTTGAGACAAAACTCTTATTTTTGAAAAATTAAAAAGTACATAGCATAATTTTATTCTTATTTATGAAAGATAAAACCTTCTAGAAATTGATTTATTTTAACCATGACTGATTATATAAATTGAATTAAATAAATAAATAAAATACAATTCCCCACGGAGGAACACAAGGAGACATAAAGTACAGTGAAGAATAATAGATATTGCTCATAACCTTTAAGAAGATAGGCATGTATAAGACCATTTAAAGGCCAGGAGCATTCTTATTAAGGGGATTTAAAAGCTTTACCATTTGCTTTGATTCCACTAAATGCAGCTATCTTTCTCCCAGGTTGAGCTCCTCTGGGATTCTTTACTAACCTAAGTTGATGCCTATAGATTAAGCTTTACTAGTAAAAAGGCACCAGTTGCAATACTTTCCTAAAGAAATGTTAAAATATAATGAAATACTGCTCTGAAGATTAGCTATGAAAAATTCACTTAGCAATTTGATATGATTGTCTATCTTCAAAAATTTGTTTCTTCAGCCTGAAAGATATGGTGACTAATTTCAGATACAACTGCTCAGTAAAAACACTATTAGAATTATAAATCTTAATAATTAAAACATATAACTCAACCTGAAAAATAACAATGCATGAGGAAGTGACAGTTAACATTCTTACAAGATGTAAAAACAAGATTCTACAAATAAGACAATGTACACTGTCCCTTTCACTCACCCCTCACATTAAATGAAAAGCACAGGGGAAAAGAGATAGTTTTCCTCATACCTGAAACTCAACTGGTTAGGTTCCAGGCAGCTATCTGTAAGGAGAGTATTCCATTACTGAGATGCCACTACAATGACCCTTCACTTTATTGCACAAAGTAGGAGCGCACAGTGTGTAAAACCCCCCAATTCTTAGAATTGTGCCTGGAAGCAGGCAGCCTTTGCAGGTCTTTGAAGACTGGTGAGATGTGTTATCAGTAACTAGTGCCCAATAGCAGTCTTTCCATTCTGCTTTGTCCCAACTGAAGCTCATAAACCTTTAAAGACAGCCTGCACCATTTGCTTTAAGCAGCTAAGGGAAAACGCACTTTTATAGTTGCTCAAGCTCAAGCACAGGGGAAAGGGTATCACTGCGCATGAGAAGTAGGGTTTTTTCATTTTTTTCAGGGTTTTATCAGCCTCAAGCTACATTTTTTGTGTCTTTATATAGCTTTTGACTATAGGAGTTGAAGGTAACCAGCTTTGTCAAGCACAGCAAGTTGGTATAATTCTGAAAAGGCAGCAGTCACTCCAAGAATAATAAAGGACTTCTGACATGCTTGATGTTTGAGAACAGTAAGACTCAGTCATGTTGAATGGTGTGGTCCTTTTTTTTTAGTTCTTTTTCTGATAGCATTACTTCCCTCCCTCCTTGAGTTTGATTTTAACCTATCTGATCTAGATTATTCATGGCAAACTGCTTAAATATAAATGCCTACTGCTTTTAAAGTCAAGGCAGAAAGGTAGGATCTGTAGTTGCTTTTAAAGCCATGGAAGGACTGAAGAAACTGGGTCTGATACCTTGAGGCCTCTACAAGAAGATGAACAGTTTTTACCTACTCAGAAAACACAAATCTGATGAGTTTTCAAACACATACACACTCCACTGCTAATCGGATTAGCAGAAATATACTAATAAAAATTAAGGAATTATGTTTTATGGAAGGGTATCAGTAGAAATGAGTCCTTGTGGCCCTTTACTGTAAAAGGGTCATCCTCATTATTTTTTATATTCACCACCATATTAATAGATGGCAAAAAAAATTCTGTAGCTTATGTTTTTATTCATCAAGACCATGAGCAATATTTCCCCGGCTTGCCTCATAATCAGCTTGGTTATTCCATGCTTTCTGTTTCAGAAAAAAAACAAACCTGGATTTTTTTACTGAAGGTTGTCCAACTATTAGTGCACGTGTAGGTGCTCTCAATCAGCTCTTCCTACTAAACCCCTTTCTCTTCCCACACTTACTCAGGAGTAGCTAGCAATGGGAGAGGCCTTTTAGAACTCTTCCTTGAATACTGAACATGCTCAGGAACATCTATTACTGCTGGTGTTCCATTCTTATGTATCCCAGAGGCAATGGCTGTCTCTAAATGTCCTTAAAAACGCCTTATAAGACTTCTGCTGCCACCAGTGTGCTTTCCCTACAGCTGATTTCTCCCTCTTCATCATGAGGGGACGATCAGCAGAGCAGGCTCTGTGGCAGTGAGCCCATTACAAGATGAATTTGAGCTTTTGGTGTTGTGTCTTCGCTTGTAATGGGCTCATGAAGGTGAACCCTTGAGTTCACAGTTATGATCCCCTCTACTTTATGTCATTACCGAGAAGTCTTGAGAATTTATTAATGTCTGTTGATACTGGCTTAACTAATGATGAAACTGAATGAGATTGGAACATTTGCAGGAAGGTGCTTGGAACTTCTTTAACCAACCTGTAAATTTCATAAATGTTATTTGGTGTTTAGCCAAAGTCTTAGGGAGATCTTGAGACTTAAATAAACTGAGTTTTGACAATTCCACCAAAGTGTTCCAGATGACTATATTTCTGATACTTATTATAAGAAACATGAAGTAAACTATTAGGAAAAACCCAGTGGTTATAGCAGATCACTACAGAAGTTAGCTGTTATGATGCACGTAAAAAGGACCAAATGTCACTAGTAGACTACTTCAATTGAGACAAGGTGAAATATAGCAGTTTGTAAGCAACAAAACTGAACACAATGAAGATCACAGTTTGAAAAAGATATAGATAAAGCTCTAAAAATTTCAGAGCACACCAACAGAGAAAAACATTTCATGTGTTAGGTGCCATCTAACATGCTTTTGTAGTTGTTTTTTGATTAGGATGCTTTTTTCTGGGAAGTTGAAACTGTATTAGTCTTTTCTCCATTCCTGCTGTTCTCACTTAACTCATAAATTGGAAGTAAAGGTAACATTTAATTTTTCCAGGTAACTTATTAAGAGGGAAGAACACCAATGGAGATGTTCAAAACTTGGTGAAGCTTCTTAGAGACTGGAGTAGGCTATAGCTGAAAATTTCTTACAGATGTTTTAAATAAATTGTATCCCACTTTTCCACCTATGCAAGCAGTTTAAAAGACATTAAAGCCCACTTACAACATACATATATATGTAATAGCAATTAAAACTGGAAGAAGTCCAATAAGGGAATGGCAGATGAAAGAAAAAAAAGTCTTCACCTGCTGGAGGGAGACAATGATAGAGGGGAACAGATGATTCTTTTTGGGGAGGGGAATTCTACAGTTTTGGTGCCACAAGACTGAAATAAATTAATGGGTGCATTGTATTTATGTGCATTTTTCTTAACCCAAGGGTTGGATCTGGAATGAATTTTCCACTCACTCAAGGCACTTCATTTACCAATTTGATATGTTTATCTTCAAAACTGTAATTAATTAAAAGTTACCTTTAATCAGGTACCAGATTTTTAGAAACTTCTTCATAAGTTTTCCTTTTGCTTTTATGAAACAGCTCTTTTGGCCACAGCCTTCAGCCGAATCCCACATAGAGAAGGGGGAATCTCATTCCAGTCACAAACGTTTTTTAAAAATTTTAAGCTGGGTTGCTAAAAGTTAGGATGCCAGTGACCAAGTAATATATGGGTCCTTATCTTGTAAAAGAAAAGAGAAGCTCTGATTAATATTTGTGAACTCATTTTCCGTCAAGTATCGAGGTAATCTATCTCTGTCTCTCCTTACTGAAACTGGGACATTCGATAACTAGATGAATCAAGGTACCTATCTTCCTGTTTTACCTTTGATTTAATCACTCTAGCTTTGGTTTAATCTTTGGTTTAATCGTAACATCTGTTGAATTTTTCTGGTGGGTCTGAATACTGTTTTTCCTCAGTTGTTTGTTTTACCTTTGATTTACTCTCTCTAGCTTTGCTTTAAACCAAAGGTAAAACAAACAACTGAGGAAAAACAGTCTTCCACAGGAAAAGTGTTTTTGCCATATATCAAAGGAATCATGGATCAGATGGGAAAACTTATAAAAGAAAACACAACCTACAAACAGTATTCAGACCCACCAGAAAAATACAACAGATGCTACGATCGGCAAAAGGCAGAAGAGACCCCCTCACTTCTGCAGGAATATGCCACATACCATGCAGTTGTAGACAAGTTTACATCGGGACCACACAGTGTACATTCAGACAAGAATAAAAGGAACATGAAAGACACTGCAGACTTGGCCAACCTGAAAAATCAGCAGTGGCTGAACATAGCCTAACCCAAACAGGACATAGCATTTTGTTCCAAGACATTTTGTTCCAAGACAGGACAACACTTCCAATTACCATGTCAGATTACACAGGGAAGCCATTGAAATTCATAAACATAAACACAATTTCAACAAGAAAGAAGAGAGTTTAAAAATAAATAGGGCATGGTTTCCTGTCCTGAAAAAATGCTCTACAGCTGGCAATAGCACTACAGATAAGATTAGAGTTTCAGTAGCCATTCCACACACAAAAGAACCTCCTCAAACCTCCTCAGGAAACAATCCATAGACAAAAGAACCTCCTCAGGAAAGCTCCTCCATTAGCATGTTCATAGCCTGGAGAACTACACTAGATAATTGACTCAGACCTACCCCACCTTCCATGGTAGAAATAAATTACTTGCTTATCAGTTTTCTGCTCACCTTGACACAGAGAGTACTCCATCTTTCTGCGTGATACCTCTGAGGATGCCAGTCACAGCTACTGGCGAAATGTCAGGTCCTACGATGCCAAGACCATGGTCACATAACCTGGAAAATTATAATACAAACACTTGCTCAAACTAGGCAGCATTGGAGTTGAGATCATATTTCATGTACATGTTATGCTGTAGCTTTTGAGAGTTATTAACATAATTTAATGTGTGCAATTTTTTATCACCAGCATAACAACAACATTGATGCTTGTTGTCGAGTTCTTGCGCAAGAGAGTAACAAATACCTGTATATGGAATACCACAGCCCAGATG